>CM053793.1:546450391-547160391 GCA_028749045.1 Cupressus sempervirens
AACGTTGAATGTTGTTTGTTGTGCCACAATTCAAAAAATGTTACTAAGAAAGGAGATTTCTACCCAAAGGTAACAAGATGGGCTATTTTTTCGGAGGCTTTGAGGATACAAAGTCAAGTTACCCTAAAAATTGAACATGCTTTGGAGATTCTTGAAGGATACTTTAAGAGAAATTAGTGTTGGAGATGTGAACCCATTATGAAGGAAAAGCAGTGTTGAAAGCCTTTGGTGGAAAGTGGAAGAACAGAGTGTGCAAGATAGAAAATGATTACATCCCATGCTGTGATTTTGAATAAAAGGAAAATAACTTTGCAGAAAAGCTAAGTGTTTCTTTCTCTCCCACATATGTTAATATTGTTAAGAATATATACAATATGTTGGATGCTGAAGCTAAGTGAGGCACTTCCCACAAAGCTAAGTATTCATTTTATTTAATGACTTTTAGTCATATTACTTTATTTTAAGTAAAGCAAGAGTGCTTTCAGGAACTTGGTATTTTATGTGCTAATAACTAGAAATTTTAAATAGTCATTACTCGTGGAATTAAATGTAAATCTAGTCGTTATAATTGTTGGTCGAACTTAATTTTGTTCATGTGGCACCAATGTTCTAATTCCTAAAGTTATTTCATTAGATTTGCAAGCAATTAGTTTCTACAAGTTTATTTAATGACTATTTATCGAGAACTGCATCCTATGCAATCATAGCGAATAACAATCAGAGATGTTGGTTATGGAAGATTAATTTGCTTAGAGAGTGAGTTAAAAGACTTTACAGATAAATCCTTCAAGTTCTATGATTTGGGTGATCTACATAGGAGGATAAATTCCCAAACCATTCACCCAATCACTTTGAAACTCAAAGAGAGCAAATTGGTAGAAGCAATAGGCTTTCCAATCATAGTTCATGCACCAGAATTAGTGAAAGAGTGCATAGAGAGATACAATCCAAAAACTATGCAGATTTTATTTCTAGATCAATCCATTCTCTTATCAATTAACAAGGCACTAATACATTCAGTATTTGGCATCCTTGTACAAGATCAATGTTATGATATTAATTTTGGGTCCTCCCATCCATGTTTAATGACAAGAAGACCCTCAAACGGGAAGACATGCAGAGGACTTAGTTCCATACTACTCACTCTAAGAAGAGCAAGATGCCAAATACTCTATTTGGCACAAATATGAAGCAAGAGATTGTGGATATCCTCACACTTCTCCTTAGATTGAAAGGAAGAGAGAAAATTTTGGAGTTCATTGAGCATCACTTTTTCCTAGTGCAAGTAATCTATGCTAAGGATATGAAGATTGATTGGGCAAAATCATATGTGATGAGCTCACCTCGTGGTTACAGTCGGCCAAAGGATTCAAGCAGCTCTACATGTCCTCTTATTTAATCTATGCTTTGGCAATCCACCACTTGTGGCCTAGGCTTCCTAGCATCCCAAATTAGGATGAGCGCACCAAAGTCTATAACTTTTACCCACATCTCCAACTATAAAGAAGTTATGAGGAGTACATTTATGTTAATGACACTTTTACAATGAGGTTGTGCAGAGAATTACAAGGATGCCCAGAAAGAAGGTTCTCACTAGAGAAAATTTTAGTTATAAACCAGTTTGGATGCTCATTCATCCAGTTTCCAAGTTTCTCCTATTTGTGGATAGGAGCCTATGATGGTTTTCCCAAGAGGTTGCCCAAATATCTAGAGGACAAAGTAGTTCTAGTTGAGCTGTGTTGACAAATCCTGGACATGAATGCCCTTTGTTCAAATGTTAAGAGGATTATCAGGATTCCATTCCCTATAGTGGTAGGCTCATGTTCGTGTGCCTCCAAATCAAATGCCCAAAATTTGGTGAAGAGTTTTGATGGCAAGATCAAATTGTTAGATTATGAGGTGCTTAGAACTCAACATGATCCAATGAATTTTGTGAGTGATCATCTGAAGCTAGGATATGCCTATAAGCACATCCTAAATATCTGGTTTGGGTGTCTATTTTGGATAATGATTTTGTGGATGTTTCTAACCTTGCAGATGATGGAGCCTAATGCACCTCACATCTTATGAAAAGATCAAAGGCACACCTATCCTATCTACCCCACTTATAGACCCAGTCATTGATATAGAGGTTTTCCTCATGCGAAGGATAATCAAGAGAATAGGCAAATGGGTGGAGTGGAATAAAGCGAGGAAAAAGAGGATTAGGAGCACTAGTTCTATGGGTGGAGTATCAACTAGAGCCACCCAGTCAGTTGTAGCTATGACCACAACAACCACTACAACAACATCTATTGGGCCATCGCAATCCATTAGCCTAGGAGGAGACCAACCTCTAGAAAAGAATGTTCCACATACTCCTACTTACAGAGCCAACCCTCTTCCGAACATTGGGAAGACTAGAGAGAAGGAAGATGACAAGGATAAGGGAAAGGAACAAGAGAAATTAGTGGCTAAGCCATCCTCCCTTATTCAAGTCATCAATTTGGATGGCAATACTAATCCCATGGATGGCTAGAAATAGGAAGCATCTCATCAAGGGGATACATTAGCCCTTTCGGTAACCAAGGCCTTTCCCTGTTGCTTCCTAGAGCAAGCCAACTCCGTTGATTCTTAGGAAGCTATTTGATCCATTTGCATTACAATCCACTATCAATGTGCTCTCTATAAAGTCTTGGCTCAAGGAGACCATTGACAAGAAGAAGAGGAGATACGAGGATGTTGTTAGAAATAGGGAATGCTAAGAGGGGTGGGGGGGTGAATCAGTATTCTACAAACTTTTATTGTCAACTAGATATTATTAATTACTTTGAACCATGCATAAGAAAGTAAACAAGTAATGTTGAACAGTAAAAGTAACCATGCATAGAGAGAACTCATAATACCATATTTTGTTAACTAGGGAAACCTTGGCCAAGGGAAAACCGTAGTGGGGATGATACCCACAAGATGACGTAGTAATATAAATGTTCATTGTTAGAGGATGGACCCTATTAGGAGTCTATAAACACATTCAATACATATGAGTCCTTATTAGGAGACTTTGAATCCCTGTTAGGAGATTCCAACCCCGTTAGGAGTTGTGGTACAATGTGTGCAAGAAGAGGTCACTCCCCAAACAAGCACTTTCAATTACAAGAAGAGCTCACTGCCCAAACAAATAATTAAAGTTCCTTGAATAACAGAAGTATGGATGGTGTACCTTCTTTGATCTCTAACCTCAACTTGATCTCAGATCACAAACTTGGGTTATCAAGAATTTGCTTTTGCATATAATATAAAACTTCACATATACAACTTTCGCATGTTACTTCCCAATAATCTCACAAGACGTCTTTGCATAAATACAATGCCTTTACAGAAATTGTTGCTAGGTCAGCAAAGACCAAAATAAACTTTCCAAACTTAGAGTAAACATCTAGGATGTCTTCCCTAATTCGTCAAGTAATTATGTTGTAAACAAAATAATTCCTTTACCTTTCATTTTGACATTCTGTACACATTATAGATCTCTTTTTCGTACTATTCATACTGATGTTCAAGGTTATCATTGTTGGTGTTTTGAAACATCTCGGTTTCAAATTACCCTAATGAGAATAGTATACATCTAGGGCAACTACTTCCCATTTTCAACATACCCTTTCAGACATCAGGCCAACTATAAGGCTAGACCCTTCTTCTACTTTAGGCTTTGCAAAACCTAGGCAAGTGTACCTATTAGATTCTTCATATGGTACCAATTGTCAAAGTATAGATTGAATCTAAATAAAGCAGGTAAAAAACCTAAATCTTCTAAGACTTATGCAAAGATCTCAGACATGTAATAGCTAATAACATGACCAAAGAAATTGCTAAGCAAAGTGAGGGCATCCTTTTCAATTCTTCAACATTAAAGGGGAAAAAGTTTGATTAATGATGTCGATTTCAGCAAAACCCCAAATATGCAACAGTAAGAACAAGTTGATCCTGTAGCTGATCAATGCCTTATCTATTGGGCAATTCCACAAATGAATCACATACATCTGTGATACCAATGACATATTCCATACATTATTATATCAAATCTGTCTTATCACTTTGTGAGTCAGATATCGGTGTTCATAAAGACCTCATTCTCATGAAATAATTTTCTCAAAATAACTAGCAACCCTATCAAACACATCAAGCATTTAATTGGTCCTTTGTTCCAACAACAAGATATATTAGACATACAACCTTAAGGGGATGTAAATGGGTCTTAGTTATTTGTCCCTAAACTACATAAGATTGCAATTTACAGAGATAGGAGATGAGAATCAGAATGAAACTAAGAAATTCATGCTCATATGTATTCATTTCTTTGAAACTATACATTCAGATGCATGTAAAACAACTCATAAAATCACTAAATAGATCAGAACTAGCTATGTTATCTTAACTACTCCTATTCATATAAGAGAAATATGCTGAAGAATGTGGTAGAATCATAGCTTTGGATCCAACAATGTGGTCTCACAGATAAAAACTAGAACCAACAATGTGGTCTCACACTGAAAACTGCCAACATGGTATCACAGCAATGAGAAATTACTCCAAAACTAGAACCTCTTCACATTCAAACAACTAATTAGTCACCAAGTATGAAAACTTATCCTGAAAGTGTTGATCTAAACTATGCTGATCCAAATAATTTTCTTTATCTAACCAAATGTCAAAATGAACCTTGAACTTATCTTTACAAGATTTATCAGTACATAAAGAAAATCCACATTTGGATTGACAACATTCACTATTTTCCTCTTCATCACATGAAATATAAAAACATATTGCA
The DNA here is from genome assembly GCA_028749045.1 of Cupressus sempervirens. Classification (NCBI taxonomy): domain Eukaryota; kingdom Viridiplantae; phylum Streptophyta; class Pinopsida; order Cupressales; family Cupressaceae; genus Cupressus; species Cupressus sempervirens. Next base: position 546,455,202 of record CM053793.1, read on the forward strand.
GTAATACCAACATGAGAAGAATCTAAAATAGCATCAAACTTCCCTTCACTAACATCCCTCACATCTAACAAGTCATCATGTGTAAAGACATTTGAGGTATTGTCATATACACCTCCAAAATTTGACAAAGATTGTTCAAATTCTATATCTCTTTCCACATCAAACTTTGGGGAAGTAACTTGACTAAATGAAAAAGCATTATGAGGGAAAATATGAGCATCCTTAGAAACACTTACATGCTTTTCAAAATCATGAGCCAACAAAGCTGAAATTTCATCAAGGCTCAAGAAGACTGCCTCACAAATCTTCTCCTGGATGTGATTATCATCCAGATAACATGAAGAACTTACAACAACAAAATCATTAGTATAACAATTTGGGATATCAACATCATTACAACATTCACTCTTATCATGGCAAGAACGACCTCCATTGTTGTTATATAATTCCTCAACTCCATATTCGTTGTAACAAAGTTTATTTTCACTTTCATATCTGTCTTCCTCATGCTAATTACAATCACCTGATTCATTTGCATTTGAATCCACCTCTTCACATTCAAAAGAAAAATTATCTTTCTCTACAGATTCATTACATTCATTGCTACCTTGACTTTCAACACACTCATTATTATTATTAGAAGATATAACATGAACTTTATAATTATCACTTTCCATCTCCTTAATGAATCTTTTAACTTGCAAAAACTTTTGTTGTCTTATAGGTGCTGGCCAATTAACTGAATTAGGCATTAGAACATCAAGGAAAACTTTAGGCAGGAAAGATTCCTCAGGTCTAAAATGAAAAGGCATCTTGGTGATTACTAATTTAAGCTTTAGATAACATTGTTCGACATTTAAATCTTGAGTAGTTCCTACTTCAATTCTTATGATATTGACAATCTCACTGTAGATCAGTTTATTCAACATACCAATGTTGTTAACTATAGTCTCTAAACTTTTAGAACTTGGCAAAATAATCTCAGATCTGAGATTTGACTCCATCTTAAATAAAATTTCTACCTCTTTCTTCTAATGCTAAAAATCACTGAATAGAGGTAACTATTTTTAACACTTGAATTCCATGAAAGAGACCTGACAATCAAAAATACCCTAAGTGCTGATGCAAGACTTTGATTTGTTGATTTGACATGGGTACATACTGGAAGTCCTTCACACCATTGATAAAACTTTGTAGAGCTGCCACCTCCTTGCAAGAGCATAAATAAATCATTGTTGTGATTTACTTGACACTTCACTTTCTTATAGCAACATATGCAACAAAACTCCAAAACTTATCAAGAACTTAAACTTCCTTTTCGAGAAACTATCAAAAGCTTCAGATCTACCCATACAACTGAAAGTCCTTCAAAATATTACAATGAAATCAACTAAGAACAAACTAGTACAGAGATTTAGAGTCGCCACTCTCACTATGTGAGAAATAAAACATAATTTGTCACTTGACAAATCTGAACCAGACCTTTAGTTGTAGGAGAAATGCAAACCATCAAACCACTCTTATAGATTTACAAACTTGAAAAAGAGAACAAAGCCTTTTGTTCATTCTTGATTCTAATTTTACAATAACACTTTGAAAACAAAATCCGACTGAAATGATTGAAGATGAACACTCTTAACAACCCAATTTACACTCAACCTCAAAGTTATTGCTACAAATGGATAAAACCTTACTGGGAGACATGAATCTTCAGCAAAGAAATGGAAAAAATCTCACAACCTTGTTGCTATAGCAAACTTTGCACATGCCTTTCTTTCAATCGTATTGAATATCTCTTTCAGATTGAATACTTTCCTCAGTAGAGTTACCGTTTTGTTGGTGGTTTTACACTATTAAGCAAAAAAATACTTAAGACCAAGATAGAAAAGATCACAACAACCTAAGAATTAGATAATTCCTATAAATAATTATGTGTGCTTCAAATCTGGGCCCAACTTCAACAAAATCAAAAAGATTTTTTACTCTTTAGGCTCTGCAAAACCAAGGCGGGTGCACTTGAGGGATGAAAGATTTACAACATGATACTACATACATATTTCACTCATTCCATGACACTATATAACAATACACATCCCTTATAGCAGATTAATCACAATTCTTCTTAGATTTATAGGAAACTCCAGGCAACAACAACCAACTAAGACTTAGAAATTAAATGTAAACAAGCGCTAAATAACTTTGATATTCTTGAAACATTAAAGTAGAATTGATGTTGAATTTAAGCTTGATGCTTATTCATGGTTTCTTCACATGCAGATTGAACTAATTGATCAGTGCCTCATCCATTGGGATTTAGAGGCTATCCAATTTATGAACCTAATTAACTGCATTACAATCAATATTATCAGCAATTCTCATTGAAACTCATTCTTACACATATCCTCACTACTACCATGGAGATCCTATCATATTCACTGAAGCATTTACCTAACTCATTGAATTAAAAGCAATAGTGAAAATTATATACAACTTAGCATAATTGCATTTAATTGAACAAGCTTTGCTTATGCAATTTCAAGATAACTAGGTAATAAAATTGGAGACAAGATTTAGGAAGAAAAGATATGGGGACAACTCATCTTTATATTAATTTCCTTTGAAAATCGTATAACAATTGTAATAGAACTCAAAATGACTCAAGATAAGACATCAAGATCCTATAACATCAATGTGTTGTAATATACTTGCAGAGAAGATACATCACAAAGTTTGCATCAAGGTTGGACCGAACAACACTTAGTAAAACTAAAAGTATGCAATGACTCAGACCCTTTCTCTAGCCTTGGGATCTCACTTATATAGTATGAGATGTAACAAGCTTCAGACATTGAGAAACTGACAGCTGTCCTTAAGACAGGAAAATATCTACAATGTTATTGTCATAAAAGACAAAAATTTGTGCAACAAGAAAAACTTTACATCATAATATTCTTTTGTGGGACCACATTCTATTACACCTTTTGTTGGATTTCTTTGTTTGTGATTTTTCTTATGATTGGCCTTATTACTATTGTAGCTCCTTGGAGGATGTAGCCAATGGGATTGATTGTGATATATCTAGCTTTACTTGTTGCAGGCTTAATTCCACTCGAGGCTCTCCATGTATATCATCATGAATTGATAAGACAATAGTTATATATGATTTCTCTTCTGCCATGTCACCAGTCTGGGTTTCTATGCTTGCAACTATAGTTGGTTGCTCACCTTTGTCCTCTTCTTCTTTTACATATTTCAATGCTTTTGATAGCAAAATGGCTTATTAGTTGAGAGATAAAGATCCCAATACTTTAAGGGATGCTTACAAGGTTGCAGTGAATATTGAAAATAATAGAAAAGCATCTGGTAAGCTAGGAAGGGGAGATGATCTAAAGTTGTTCAATCCCAAGAACAACAAGAAGGAGAATGATAAAATTCGTGTGAATAAGAAATCTAAAGAAGCCACAATAGGTTAAGTACTGGACTTATTGAAGAAGATGAACCCACCAACTTTTAACAACATAAAGCTAATGTTGGTGAAAAGGCCTCAGTGAATAATAACCATTTTAATAGACAACCAAGAATGTAGAATTACCCCTATACCACTCAGTGGAAAGATGGTAAACCAATTCCTAACCAAACCCAAAATGCAAGAGATATGAGTACCCTAGATCCTTTGCAAAAAAGCTCTGTTAATATGAATGATGATGTGCCATGGAGCATCATATGTCAATCACCTCATTCTTTGGATTATTGTGCAGTTTCTTAGTCATTTGCTACAGACCAGAGTGTACAAAATGAGGAGGAAGAAGAAGAAAAGAGCCATGATGATGTAAGTTGTAACATGGTTAGCATGTACGATGACTATGTAGATTCTAATTTAGAGGAAAATGAAATGACATTACTAGTCAAAGAGTAATTTACTAGCTACATCATCAGCAAATATTTGGAGATGATGAAAATTATGATGAAGACAAGGTATGTGTTACATCCTCAACCATTGATCATATAAATTTGAGAATGCCCTCTAAAAAGGAGATTGACAGAATTACTGCATAAATGATTTCTCAAGTCCAGAGTAATTATAATTTGAGAAATAGAGGCAAATAGATTGAATAAACTAATAACCACTTTTCCTGAAATTATGGAGGTCATGAATGAAAAGAAACTATTCTTTATTAAAAAAATTCCCGAAAAGGCTAGAGAAGTTATGAGGAGGTTATCATTTACTCCTACAGTAGGATCAGGGAAGTTAATTATTCAAAGGAGACTTGGTTACAGTGTGATTTAGAATAAAAAGGCCACTGTAGATAAGGGAAAATAGATAATGGGATCAACCAGTGTTATTCTTGAGGAAAGACCAAATGAGCCCACACCCAAGAGGCAAAGAGTGGAAAAAGAACAAGCACCTCAAGTTGAGGAATATTCACCCACCTATTCCCCATTACAAATAGGAGATGAACAATTTACTATGAAGTAGGTGGAACAACTAGAGTCCCAAAGGGGATTCTTCATCATTGCAACAAAATTGGAGGAAGGAAATCCTTAGGAATCTCCAATGCCATGCCTTGAGTTAATAGTGGTAGACTACAGAGGAAAGGAGTTGGACCTTGTGATGGAACAGGCTAGCCATGAATTTATCTCTGATGATAATTTTGTCAAATCTAGAGCCTTTTACCAATTTTCTTGGAGAATAAACATTGGAATTTGTGAAGAAAGGTGCAATAAGTTGAAAATAGAGCATCCAAAAATGGAAGATGCAGACATACAAAATCAATTAAAAGAAGAGATGATGCAAGAATTCAAGAGCTTGACCCCTAAATAAGAGAGAGAAATGATAAAAGCATATGGAGTTTTGTTGTTACCCAATTGGGATATTGCAGATGCCATGGTCTTCAATTCTGTTACAAATAAATTGAGTGCAGAGGAAAAGGGGAGGAAAGAAATCAAAGGTGCTAAATTTAATGAAGACCATGATGCACTAGTCATTTGGTCAATAAGGAAAGGATCCAGAATTGGCTCTTCCTAGCTTGATGATACTGGCTTGACAAGCAACCTGATTGTGAAGAGAGTTGAAGAAACTACCACTAAAGAGGTAGCAGAGCTAGGTGTTGGATCAACCAACCTCACCGTAGTCACAATCTAGAGAGACAAGAGAGAAAGACTAGAGCTACAAGAAAATTATGAGATAGTCTTGGTTGTATACAATAAAGAAGTTCAAAAGAGGATTGAACTGGAGAATAAAGTGATGGGATGATCCACCAGGCCAAGAATCACATATCCTCACCCACCAGTGGAGCCTTTTAAATCCACTCCTCTTATTGAAGTCTCAGACACACCACAAAGGCCACAATATTATACTACAAAAGACTTTGAAGAAGAAAAGAGAAAATTATGGGCATTGCATGTGGAACTGGATGTACAATATGAGGATAAGCTAAGGAAAGCTCTCATGTATTTAGTTAATAAAACTAATTGGCTCTCATTTTATGAGAAATTAACAAAGACAATAAATATATGGGATGAGATAAAGGCAAATGATGAAGCCTTGAAGCCAATTGTCAACAAATGGAGTAAAAGGAGTAAAGAGGTTACTCTTTTATTATTTTTTTGTCATCATTTTATCATATGAACATATAGAAAAGACTTATGATATTGCCAATGATCTCTCAGAATTTGATGATAAAAGAGTTGAGTTGCAAAGAAGAATTGTCAGTTATCCGAACAAATATAAGAGTGTTAAATTTGAATTGTTCCCACATGTTTTAGATAAAAAGAATAAATTGGAAAATAAGGAGGAATGGGCCCAGGAACTAGATGACCTATTTTGTCTAAGGATGAATAGAGTCATAAATGAGAATGGAAATGCATGGTGGTCTGTCATAATTGAAGAGATTGTAAAAGTTCAATTATTCTTTTCTTTTTAAGACAAGATTTTGTTGAAATTGACAAATTTGTAGAATATGTTATGAAGAAGTAGAAGGACATTCTACAATTTAATTGGCCTGATGACACACTTTTTGACAAGTGGATGGCAAAATTCATTGATGCAAAGTAGTTAGAACATGCTAAAACTAATGATGTAGATATGGAACAAGATGAAGTACAAATTATTGATACATCAGTAAAAGAAGAAGAGAGCAAAGGTGAGCAACCAACTATAGTTGCAAGCACAAAAACCTAGACTAGCGAATTGGCAGAAGAGAAATCAGATATAACTATTATCTTATCAATTCATGATGATATACATAGAGAGCCTCAAGTGGCAGTAAGCCTACAACAGGCAAAGCTAGATATATCACAATCGATCCCATTGGCTATACCCTTTGAGGAGCTACTATGGTAATAAGGCCAATCATCAAAATTTTCATCAACAAAGAAATGCAACAAAAGGTGTAATGAAAAGTGATCCCACAAAAGAATATTATGATGTAAAGTTTTTCTTGTTGCACAAACTTTTGTCTTTTATGACATTAACATTGTAGATATTTTTATGTCTTAAGGACAACTGTCAATTTCTCTATGCTTGAAGCTTATTGCATCTCATACTATATAAGTGAGATCCCAAGGCTAGAGAAAGGGTCTGAGTCATTACATAATTTTAGTTTTACTAAGTGTTGTTCGGTCCATTCTTGATGCAAACTTTGTGATGTATTTTCTCTGCAAGTATCTGAGAACACATTGATGTTACAAGATCTTGATGTCTTATCTTGAGTCATTTTGAGTTCTATTAAAGTTGTTATACAATTTTCAGAGGACAATTAATATAAAGATGAGTTGTCCCCATATCTTTTCTTCGTGAATCTTGTCTCCAATTTTATTACCTGGTTATCTTGAAATTGCATAAGCAAAGCTTGTTCAATTGAATGCAATTATGCTAAGTTGTATATCATTTTCACTATTGCTTTTAATTCAATGAATTATGTAAATGCTTCAGTGAATATGATAGGATCTCCATGGTAGTAGCGAGGATGTGTAAGAATGAGTTTTAGAGAGAATTGATGATAATATTGATTGTAATGCAGTCAATTAGGTTCATAAATTGGATAGAATTTGAATCCCAATGGATGAGGCACTGATCAATTAGTTCAATCTATATATGAAGAAACAATGAATAAGTAGCAAGCTTAAATTCAAAATTAATTTTACTTTAATGTTTGAAGAATATCAAAGCTGGTCAGCATTTGTTTACATTTAATTTATGAGTCTTGGTTGCTATTGCCCAGAGTTTCCTGTAAATCTAAGAAGAATTGTGATCAATCTGCTATAAGGGATGTGTATTATTATAGAATGTCATGGAATGAGTGAAATATGTATGTAATATCATGTTGTAAATCTTTCATCCCTCAGGTGCACCTGCCTTGGTTTTGCAGAGCCTAAAGTGTAGAAAATCTTTCTAGTTTTGTTGAAGTTGGGTCTAGATCTGAAGCATAACTGTTTATTGGAATTAGCTAAGCCTTAGGTTGTTGTGATCTTTTTTATCTTGGTATTAAGTGTTTTGTTGCTTAATAGTGTAAAAAAACCAACAATCATCATCAACATGTATATTGTCTCCATATATCTTCTCTCTCAAGAATAATAGCGTATAAACAAGTTATACATGAAACAAGACATTGTTGTAAACCATTTCCATACTTAAGACAATTTTTTGAGTACCAAAAAGCTAAGTATCTTTATTTCTAAGATTTACTATAAGCATGTACATCATGTGTTGCCATTAATGACAACATATACATATCTACATATAGCCAATTGTCAACAATCTCCCCCTTTGGCATTGATGACAACAAAGTAGGAAAATTGGCTAAGTATCAAAAACTTCTTTTCCAAAACTTACAACATTACTATACTTACTATCTATTACAAATGCTCCCCCTTTTGAAATGACAAAAAAATGTATAACTTACTTACAATTTTCTTATACAACTTCTCCCCCTTTGACATCAATAACAAAGTTCAGAATTCCCAAAAAATTGTCAAAAAGTTCTGCTATCAAAAACTATCAAAATTTCTATCTCACTGCCAAAATCTAATATTATCTTCATACAATCATCAAATTTTTCCTTTAGACTATCCATAGCTTTCTCCAATGTGTCCTTGACTACTTAGACAGTAGTGAGAATTACACATAAAGCATATGATGCAATCTCAATTGCATTAAGGTTGGAATAAATGAAATTTTACTTTAACACATTCCTCCAATTGTCTCTCAATGGCTGATAGTTTCAGAGTTATATATTCTCTAAAATCTGATACTCTTCTCAAAATCAGCTCTTTCTCAAGTTGTAGTTTCCTAATGTTGGTGTGAACACCAGCAACTTGTCCTTCGAAATCACCAACTCTACTAGAGGGTTGCTATAACTGACTTGTGAAAGCTTCTAGCCCACTTAGCTTCCCTTCCATCTTATTGTCCAAAACTCTAGTCAACTTGTGAGATAAAGTACATTTGATGCACAATACCTTACCATCTTTTTGACATCTTTGGAGTTCCTTGATATAAGTATCAAGACTCAACAAACCATTCTTTATGTTATGAAAAATAGTGCTAAAAAGATTAGCATCATGAGAAATTTATGCCTTAGACTCTGTAACATTCAAAAAATTAGTAAATTCATCATCAAATGATTTTACTATAGCTCTGTCTCTATGTTTGGGGTTTGCTTCTATATGTTTTGCTACCAAAGTGTTGTGCAATCTATCAATCACCTCCATTAATGCTCTCTGTAGACTCTTGACTTTCCTGTTCTTCTCAATTAACTTGTCCAAAGATGAGATGAAGTTAGATTGATCATCATCATCACATGTAAGGTCAGCAAGAGATATGGAGTGGATGAGCTAGATGCTTTAGTCTCATCATCCTTTTTCTTCTTCTCTACTACCTCCCTTGCTCTCGTCTCTTCTCCTTCCTTCTCTTTTTCTTTCCTTTCTTGTTCTTTCTTTTCTTCTTCTAGCTTCTTCTATTTTTCCTCTTCTCTCCTCTTCTTTCCTTCTTTTTGCCTTTTATCCTCCTCAAGCAATTTTAGCTTGTCTTCTTAAATCCTTTTCTTTTCCCATTCTAACTACCTTTTCTCTTCTTCAATCAGTTTTAACTGATCTAGAATATTTTTGGAATGAGACTTAGGTTGATTAAAGCTATTAGAAGTATTATCATCAATCTTAATAGTAACATTAGTTTGATCAATTTGCACAGTGTCACCACTTACTAACACTTCCAAAGGTTTCTCTATTGAGGTAGGTGTTGGCTTTGATTTAGTTTTACATATAGTTCTTATCATGTATTTCTAGAGTTCTATGTCTTCTTCTCAAACTAGTGCCTTCTTCTCTATAAGTTTATCATAGACTTTATGATTCACAATGCCTTCAATGTCTTCAAGTTTCAAATTGTTAAGAATCATATATCTCATAGTAGAGATATCGATATGTTCTTTCTTAATATCATTGTACAAATCACAAAAAATATTCATTTGCACAAAGTTCCCTTCATTGGCAATAGCTGTGTTAGTATTTTCTATGTTCAATTTCCAGGATTGCTTTGTGAGAATACTGAGAGGGGGGGGGGGGGTGTAAGAGTATTCTATAAACCTTTGTCGCCAATTGGATATTATTAATTACTTTGAACCATGCATAAGAAAGTATACAAGTAATGTTGGACAATAAAAGTAACCATGCACAAAGAGAAATCATAACACCATATTTTCTTAACTAGGGAAACCCTGGCCAAGGGAAAACCTCGGTGGGGATGATACCCACAAATGATGTACTAATATAAATGTTCCTTGTTAGAGGATGGACCCTATTAGGAGTCTATAAACACATTCAATACATATAAGTCCCTGTTAGGAGACTTTGAATCCCTATTGGGACATTCCAACCCCATTAGGAGTTGTGGTACAGTGTGTGCAAGAAGAGCTCACTGCCCAAAAAAGAACTTTCAATTACAAGAAGGGCTCACTATCCAAAAAATTAATTAAAATTCCTCAAATACAAAATTATGGATGTTGTACCTTCTTTCATCTCTGACCTTAGCTTGATATTGGATCACAAACTCAAGTTATGAAGAATTTCTTTTGCATATAATATAAAATTTCGCATATACAATTTTCTCATGTTACTTTCCAATAATCTCGCAAGATGTCTTTGCATAAATACCATGTCTTTACAAAAATTGTTGCTAGGTCAGCTAAGACCAAAATAGACTTTCCAAACTTAGAGTAAACATCTAGGATGTCATTCCTAATTGATCAAGTAATTATTTTGAAAATAAAATAATTTGTTTACCTTTCATTTTGATGTTCTATACATCTTACATATCTCTTTTTTGTACTATCTATACTTATGTCCGATGTTATCATCATCAACATGTATAATATCTCCATATATCTTCTCTCTTAAGAATAATATTGTATAAACAAGTTATACATAAAATAATATGTTGTTGTAAACCATTTCCAAAAGCTAAATATCTTTATTTCTGAGGTTTACTATAAGCATGTACATTATGCATTGTCATTAATGATAACATTTACATATCTATATATAGCCAATTGTTAACAAATGCGGCCTCATCAAAGGACTTGATCACACAAGTTACCTCCTCCCAACCATCAAAGAAGAAAAGAAGGAAAGAAGTAGAAGACCATTGCAACACTCACCACAGATTCAACAATTGGCCATAAGCTAGTTGAGATTACAAAGCCTAAAAAAGAAGGAATATTTCATGAGCTCTCAAAAGATGATTTCCAAATTAGAACATTAGATCTTGGCATTCCAGTTCATGACTCCATGGTGAATATGTGGAGGTCAACCAATGAGAAGATTGAGGACAAGTTGGAAGAGCTAAGAGAAGAGAAGGAGATATTGAAGGCCTCCAAGAAAGAATTGGTAGAATATATAAAGTTTGCACTTGGAAGTACTTATATTAGTCAATTTGACCCAAATGTAGAAGAGAATAAGAACTTACTACTCAAGCTCTGGCAAGGAAGACAATTTAGGCAAGTAGGTCGAGCATGGGTAGATCAAATCAAGGCTCAAGGTCCCTCACTAGTTGAGAATTTGGGAAGCTTGGTACTGGATGCTCACAAGCTCAAAGAGGCTGCCTCAAATCATCAAAAAGCCATATAGAAGGCAACAGACAAGCTGACAGAGCAGTTGGCCCTTCTATAGGAAGCAATAGACATGAAGACCAATGTGGCCATTACTCATGGGATTCTAAAGATTGGCCAAGAGTCATTATTCCATTGGAAGCAATCCTTGGAGTTTGTCATAGGAAAATCTGTAAGATTTGAAAATAAACTCAAGGATGTGCATGACTTGGTGCAAAAGATCATTGACAAGTTGTTTCAATATTTGAAGATCTTGCATATAGAGTCCTTTGTGTTAACTAATGGAAAGATCGTGGACATTGAGAGAATGAAGTCCAAGTTCTTGGCATTTGTTGACAAATTTGTTGACCCACTCAACTTCCAAGTGGCCAAGATTCGAGAACTGTTAGTAGTGGATGCAATCATCAAGAGAGAAATGGAGAAGTTCCAATTGAGGGTTGCCAGAATTGATGAACTTACAGAGATGCATGATTGCTGGATGATCCAAGCCAACAATACACTCATTCTAGGTGTTGAAGAGCTAGATAAAGTAACTGAAGCCATGAAAGAATATCAAGCTAGATCAATTACCTCTAAGAAGGCATGATGATTCTGATGCTTTTCTAGACATCTGTCATTCTTCCCATCTCTTTCTTTTTGTGGCCATTCCTGGCATTTTTCTAATCTTTATAATGAACAATGATTCGAGCTTGTCCTATTTTTAGATTATTCTATTCAGAGATGCTTTGTTGAGCAACCATCTAATACAACCAACCATTTTAAGAAGGCCTATAAATGTAAACTTTTAAGATGTAAATAATATTGGAAAAATTTACTTTGGGAAAACCCCGATAGCTGGGACTACTGTGCAAGACTCTAAGTTCATTTTAAGTTTTGTTGTTCATTTAGTTTAAGTAGAGTTTATGGAATGAATTTGTTAATGTTGAAAGTTGGATGATTGTGAATGAACTTGGCTTTATTTCCTTCATTCAATAGATTGTATGCTTTACTATCTTCAATATAAGCATGTCTTCTATTCACTGTGGTCTACTTTTTTAGTTTAGTTATTTGCATAAGGAAGCTGAAAATTGGTGTGGAGATTAGTTGAGGAATAGACAATCTAGGTATTGTCAAAACATTGGCTAACTCTGTAATTCGGTAATTACTTACTTTACTATATTTCCTCTCTTCTTATTGTTGTTGTAAACTGTAGGGTAAAAGCACAAACTTGTGTCACCCTTTTGTAAAGAAAAAGGCTAACCAAAGTATAACTATTCACCTTTAATGACAAAAAATTGGTATTATTATTTAGAATTTGAAAATAAAGTAAACTAATGAAATGTGTAGAAATGGTTGAAGTTTAGGATTATAATTTTTTATATCTATTTGAAATAAGAAATGATATATTTTTCTAATTTTTATAGATAATTTTTTAGTTGTTGAAAAATGTTGAAAATTAGGGGTTTAGTTCCCACTTCAAAACTACATGGAAATAAACTTATTTCCATTTGAACTCAAACTATGTTATCGATAACACATATAGCTAGAACAATAAAAAATACAAATTGACTTTAGACCTATATTTTCTCTTTTATAGTGATTCAAATTTCTAGGTATAAACCACTATATCAAGGAAGACAAATTGTTAACCAACAATGTACACACACACACACACACACACACACACACACACACATAGTATATGAGGAGACATGCTTACAAAGATGAAGAGGCATGCCTCTACATAGAGCATGTACACATAGAGACATGACTCTATGCAAGCATGCCTCTCTAATTATTATTTCAGCCTTCAATAACATGTGAATTAAACAACAACATATGTATTAGTTAATCAATAAACATTATTGATTTTGAGTACATTATCATATGTAATTCATTGATACACATTGTTGATTCATAATTTTCTTTATTATTGATACACTTTATCAATTTTGATTTAATTTAAATACATAATTTGATTGATACTCAATATCAATTAGCACATGATTAACTATAACTAATATAATTGTAATTATATGCATGTATTTAATAATATATTAACATACATTATTAAATACTTACATAAAATTTATTCGTAATAATGGTTCATAGATTAATATATTAATGCAAGTAAACTTAATAACTATAAAAATAAAATAATTTGATTATATCTTGTGGGGGATAGATATAAAATTCTTAAGGTCGATAGGCCAATTAAGCATTTGATTTCATCAATTAGAATAATTTAACTAAGCTACAAAACATTAACAACATGTCTACTACCATTTATGTTTATGACGTCAAACTATTTTAGATCGCTTTTCATGTGTTGTTAGATCTTTGGTTATATATAATGATTTTTTCATATTTTTACCATTTATGTTTATGATGTCAAACTATTTTAGACCACTTTTAATGTGTTGTTAGATCTTTGGTTAGACCTATGATATCTATTGATGATGCAAAGTATTGATACCAGGATTTTTTATTTTATATCATGTTAGTTAGACAATGTTTATTATTTTCATATGATTATAATAGTTATGTTTATGGTTTTTACCGACCCATACTTGTACATGTATGATTGGTGTGCATATTTTGTATTTATGTTTGACATGCTTGATGTGGTGAGGGATGAATTTGTAGTCACTTGCATGCATGATCTACATGATCTCCCAATTCTTACCCCACACACACACACACACACACACACACACACACACGTTCAAATTTGATGTATCAAACATCAACCTCCTTGAATTTCCACGATGAACATTCTCTAACATATTATCTGCTCAACAAGGTGGGATGGACCTCTAAGTTCCATGTGGTTGGATGGTAGTGATCTTTTTTACCATTGAGATCTAACATCATGTTCTTGTGCTTGTTTTTTATATGGTGAATGTACCTCGATTCCTTCTATTTAGTACTTTTGTTAATTTCCTTGTTGGTATGTGCTCATTTAAATATGGCTAATTAAAGAATTAGGAATATTTCATTTGGGTTTTAAGACGAACTTATGATATATCAAGTGGTTATGTTATGTTTGATCTTAGTAGCTTAGTTAATGTAGTTAAGTGTAACTATGTATGTGAAGCCTTGAGATAGTTAATTGAGTTTATGTATATTAATATCACTTCTTAATCATTTGTTAACATTGATATTTGAACTTATGTTTGGACTTGCTTCTACATTTGTATTGTTGAATGTTCATTTGTATTACTTATGCATGTTCAATATTCAAGGAAATTTATTTTTGAATCCACAGAGTGTAAGTTAGGTTAATTTCTCATGGGTTCCTTGATGGGGTGTTACAATTTCAAAGAAAAAAACTCAAAGGATGCCAATGGGAATTCAAAAATATTGCTAAACCAATAAGATAGTCCCCTTGAAGTGACTTAATTCTTTGTCAAATTTAAACTTGCACTCAAAGAGAGAGAGAGAGAGAGAGAGAGAGAGAGAGAGAGAGAGAGAGAGAGAGAGAGAGAGAGAGAGAGAGAGAGAGAGAGAGAGAGAGAGAGAGAGAGAGAGAGAGAGAGAGAGAGAGAGAGAGAGAGATTTGATCACTTAATTCTTTGTTAAGTTGAAACTTTGTCAAATTCAAACTTTACAAACTAGGGGCAATAAAGAAAAAATATTGTCATGAAAGATGGAATTATATGTCTATAAATTTGTATTATACTAGTCAACCCATCAAAATTTATAACCAAGTAAAGCATACTCCACCACAAAATATACCATAATAAGACCAGTCATTAAGGAAAGCATTGTCTCCCAAAAGAATCAAGAAAAAAGAGATTGGTCCTAAGGAAATCATATAATCCAAAGAGACCTATTAGATAATGTATAGATCATAGTAATGTAATGTAAATGATAGGCCTACTAAAATCACTATTTCCTTAGTTATCCACACAAGATATTACGTTGGATCATTTTCATTAGTTGTGCGAAATGTGAAACAAAGAGTTAAGTGAATGCCCCCATGTTAAAAATCTATTACAAGAATATTAATAGGTTCAATGAATTTAAAAGAACATAGATGTAACCACAAGATATGTTTCCACTATAAGACAACCCCAATAATAGGAAAATAAGGGAAAATAACACACATGACAAAATATATCAGAAAAGAGATTTACTTATTCTAGGGACATTATGAACATTTGATAACTCGGGTATATTAATAATTATATCAAGATGAATTGAAATCATCCCCCAAAGGTAGTAGAAATATGAGCATAATGGAGAAGATCAAATAAGAGATAAATAATGGTTGCTACCACTTTGCACCCTTCCCAAATAAACAACACAAAGACACATATACAAATAATATCAAATCCATGAAATAACATGTATAAGGAATATAGAAGAAATGAAATATAAATAGAGGAATTTCACAAGTCAATCCCTTGACCACCTCGTGGCAAAAAAGCAACAAGGATCATTTAAATAAATCTAAACAAAACATATTGAAAGTAGCACAATAGGAGTGAAGTACAACATGACAGGCAAGAAGACAAAATAATCAATTGCAAAAGTGGATCTATTCAATCATATCATGTACCCCTCTATCTCAGTAAGTACTATTTAGGGATCATGAGAAACATGCAAGAGGAAAAATGTCAAACATAATAGATGAATCTATTGCAAGTTCCAAAAAAGGACCATTCTCTAATTACAAGTCACCTTGTTTTTCACTAGGATAAAGGGATCATTATTTTTTAAATATATCTAGTAGATCATAATTAACACAAATGAGTTCATACATGGCATTAAAATAATTAACATTAATATCATTTTCATTAGAAATATTTAAATTATCACCATCAAGAGCATCTTCATCATCCAAATTAATCACTATATAATCTCTAATACAAATAGAATCATCACATTAATGTAATTTAATTTTCTTTAGATTAACTTCCTCAGTTGGGCTTTGCATAGGTTGGTTATGTAATACCCTAAATTGGCACATTGGCATTTTGAACCAATTTCAGTACATCAATCTCACAACACCTATTTCTTGATCAATTAAGTCCTATTGTATTAGGCATTTCTGGTTCTAATCATCTTTACTCGACCTAAGTGTCAAATGTAGAAAATCCCTAATCTGTATTAATCACATACTTTATTTAATTTCTAAATATTGATGGAAATTGGCTAAATTAACCTCCCAATTGAATTAATTTAATTATAAGTCCTAAGCAATTAAACTAAATTAAATCCACCCTCTTTAGCTAATATATATAAAAAAGGAATTAAATACATTGATTTAATTAAATATACATATCATAAGGGTTGAAACTAATTATTTAATTAATTAGAATATTAAATTATGATGTCATGTATGAATGGATCAATATTCTTTCCTAATTCATGTCACATGAAAAAGAAATTAAATATATTGATTTAATCAAATATGCTCATCATAATTATTGAAACTAATTATTTAATTAATTAGAATAGTAATTATGAATACATATTTGAATGGATCAATATTATCCCCTATTTCATCTCATTCAACTCCATAAAAAATGGAGGATTCAATCTCTCATTCGATCTAAATCATACACTCGGTTTAATCTTGACTGTTGATTGGGTCTAAGATTTTATAAAAGAGACCCTTGACCTGTCATTTGGAGAGGATGCATGTGAAGAGTATCGAATCACTATTGGATTGATCACTCAAGCATTTTGCATTCAAATCTCTATAGCTTTTATATGCTTATCATCTATATTACAATGCATTTATTTAGCTTAATTTGTTTACCATTGTTCCTAGATTAATTCGAATATCATCTAGATTAATTCATATCTTTTCATACAAAAATATCAAAAACATAGATGAATATTTCATTTTCATTCATTTAAATCCTTTGTACTAGTTTGGTTTGGTTATTGAACTCTCAATTTTGAGAGTGTATAATAAAACCTCGTCTAGTTAGAAGGCAACAAATCGTCTTGTGCAAACATGTCGAATGAATAATCTAATGTTCACTTTGGGATGGTACTAACAAATAATGATCATGTTGAAGTGCTCGGTTGAATTAAAGGCCCATATTTAACACTCATATTATTGGCGCCCATCATGGGGCAAAAAAAATCAATTTGTTGGCTTCAATTATCTTCATTTTTAACATCCTAGATTCTGGTCCATACAAAATAGTGAATTATTGTGCATAAAGAAGTTTTCTCACACGAGAAAACTAAAATTTTGTACCCTTCTTTGTACTTCCTCATGTGGAATTGCATATGCTTGTGCAGTGAGAGCATTCTCTCATTCAACACAAAGCACTTCCTCGCATGGCCTGGTGCAAATTCTCGTGTGAGACTTGAAAGCAGAGAGTTTAAAATTTGTGTTTTTAAAGTGTGTCTCTCATGCTAACCTCTATTTCTAAAGAACTTATTTTGTGATTTTTGATTTTTGAAGTAGCATAATAGTTGTCTATAGGACGATTGTTGAAGATACCTTGAAATGAACATACAAACTTTACTAACGGTCTGATTGTAGGACGCTTGACCCGATTGTTAAAGAACAATTCAAACCCACTCAAACAATGTGTTTGTTTACATGCTTTTCAATACACATAGTTTAATAGGACTTTTGAACTTCATAGAGTTCTAGATAAAGGAACATGGAATTATACTCTTTGCTACTTGGAAGTGATGCCCAAGAATAAATAAAAAACCTAGATGCCTCTGGAAGACAGTAATCGAGGGAGGCAAGAAAGGTAGTGGTTCTCCCAAATAAACCTTTTAATGAAGGGATACTAATCTTTTCCTTTTGGAAAAATTAGAATCTTGGAATACAAAAAGTTGAGATTGATACACTAGCTTGATGATGAATATGCTCTATGTGTTTGGGTAAGGTGAAAAGGTAGAGGAGTATTCTCTTTTCCCTTTGGGAAAATTAG
The DNA here is from genome assembly GCA_028749045.1 of Cupressus sempervirens. Classification (NCBI taxonomy): domain Eukaryota; kingdom Viridiplantae; phylum Streptophyta; class Pinopsida; order Cupressales; family Cupressaceae; genus Cupressus; species Cupressus sempervirens. The sequence goes on from CM053793.1 coordinate 546,473,194, forward strand.
AAACCTAGACTCTTTAATTTGAGCTAAGTCCGAGTCAACCTTTAGAGGGCCTACCAAAGCGATCCAACCTTTGAGAAAAACCCAAGTGAGCATGCACCTAATGCTGGTGATTCCACCTCACTATGATAAAGAAGCTTTGTAGAGTCAAAATATCTAAAGCCATGTTAATTTATTTCTCTTGATTCTAATATCACATATCAAGAGGAGACTTTGTCTATCACACTGGGCGATGCCACCCATAGTCTTGCTAGTCAAGTGTGTGCACTTTGAGGTGTCAATGTAGGCTGCTCTCCTTAACCTCATTTGTGAGACTACTGGTGATTAATGTGAATAGAAGCCTATTAAAAAAATTTAGTTAGTTGCTACCCAATTCACCCTAGAAAGTGGGCACAATCTTTGTGTAAGGAGGGGGAAGAATCTCTCCTATAAATCCTCATCATAGGAATGTAATTGGATCTTGGAAGGTGGTATATGACACTGGTACTTGCCTCAAGGGTAACCTTTGAACATATATGTTATTGAGTCCTTAGAATACATCAAAAATATGAGTGCCCTCTTCTGGGGTGACACAACTATGTGAGGCGAATGCATACAAATAAGAAGTGAGACAGATTTTGTTGCCTCTATCATTTTTGGTTATAGGGATAAAATAGTGTCTTTTTCAAGTCTATAATTTTCCAAACTATCCAAAAAAAAGGTCAAGACTCCCCCATCTCTCTGAGTTGTTTTGTACTCGGTTGGATTGTTTAAGACTACTAATTGTATCCCCTTGTTTATTTTTACAAAAAAGTTTGAAAATCAACTGCCTACTTGCCAAAACATGATGTCAAATCTGAAAATGATGTCCAAATCTAACTGAAAACTAGAAACACTATCTATACTTTGTCTAAAACCTATTAGAACTTATCAGAATCTCTTCAAATTGGTCCAAACTTGTAAGTTTATCCTTTACTCACCCGATTCATTATGAAATTTTGCATGAGTCAGGACCTTTAGTTCTATTAGTCTACACTTCTTCGTATGATGCTTTATACTACCTCGCATGAGAGGTTGAGTTTTCTTGCACAAGAATATAACTAAATACTCTCAACTTGTCCAAATCTGATATGAAAGATGGTCAAATCTACAATTTCTCATTTGCTCACACTATTTAGTATCCAAGTTTACGCCAGCAAATAACTTTGGGAATTTCTATTCCCTTTGCTTGCATCTATCTACACACTTCCTCGCATGTCTCTAGCTAGATTCTTGCAAGAGATTATACCACAACACTATCAAATTGGTTTGTTAGAGTTCTTTCCTTTATTTTTTTACATCATTCACTCGCCTTAGAGTCATTTCCTCACTTAAATTTTTTACAAATTGTCCAAAAATAGTGAGCTATTTTAAGCCTCCTCATCAAAACTTGATCCAAATCTAGTCATTGTCAAAGAATACTAATTCATTCCTCTATCTATAAATAGTTTGAAACTAAGACAACTTGCTTAGTTGATCACTTGTGACCCGCATATGAAATAGCCTCGTTACTTTTTTGTCCTATTTGTTCTCTTGTTTTTGTCATACCTTGTGTCATGATAGTCAAAACTCTTGGCTATTATAGTCATTTCTCTAACTACTCATACCTTGGTATACAACATGCTTATTGATTACTTACTTACTTTGAGACAACATACTATGTGTCATCCTTGTTTAAAGTTTATCATAAGTCATTGTCTATGACTGTTGCAACTAGGAGTGGAAACATGTTTTCTCCCCATAGAACTAGATGAAGTAGAGATAGAGGAAGGAATGATGGTAGAGGTCATTCCTAATTATACATACAGTTTGAGTGCAGTGAAGGATCCTTACGGTCTCCTTCACCTATTAGTCCACATAGCGCTCAATGAGTCTTTTCCATAAACTTGAAACAAGTTAGGAATACATTATTTAAAGAACATCTAGATATTGACAAGAAACCTATGTCTTTAAACATAACAACTAAAATTCTATTTGAAACACCTATTTGTTCTAAACAAACAAAAAACTTCTACACACCTAGAATGGTAGATCGAGATCAATAAATAGGTAAAAATAGTAGGAGAGAAAATAGAGAGGAATTCCAAAGAACAGAAAGACTCAAGGATTCTTATACTTACACAAATGATTATGGGGATACTGAAGATATACCCCTAGAAGACATAGAGAAATGTTGTAAAGATTAAAATTTCCAAAAAATGATGGAAATATTGCTTAATGATGAGAAAGAGAAATATTTCCTCAAACTCACTCAAGAAGGAGCAAAACTACCTCAAAACTTCAATGTTGAAATGATTGTCATACAAGAAGAGGAATATGAGACTTCCAAGTTACATACAACTACATGCCATGTAAGAGCAATTGACCCAAATGTTGAAAGACAAATATAAATTGACTAAACAATACATGTTAGATATTAATTGTCCATTTCCTTTTGACAAGGATTTGTACATGCCTCCTTTTCCTAGAGGAGTTGAGTTACCCAAATATGACAAGTACCTAGGAAAATCTGATCCTCAAGATCACTTGAGGGAGTTTGGTGCTTTTTCCATGGGATTGTTGCACAATCAAACATACCTCATGCACTTATTCCCACAAAGTTTAGGTGGTCAAGCTATGGAATGATTTTCATGGTTACCTACCATAATTAAAATTTTTGATGAGATTGCTAATATGTTCATACAATAATAATCACACACCATTCAACATCCAGTAAATATAAGGGATCTTTGTAACCTTAAATAGAGAGTTGGGGAACCTTTCCTAACATTCCTCTAGACATGGAGAAAATTGTACACTAAATACTCACGTAAGATACCTGGGACTGAAAAACTCGATATCTTCATGGATAACCTCTTACTAGTCTTTGGATATAAAATACAGCTTCAAGGTCCACATACCTTTGAAGACATGATTACACAAGGTATCTGTATAGAGGAGTTCATGGTAAAGAAAGGTGAATTAAACCTTCAAAAAGACATCAAACAAGGGTCTAACTCTAGCAAAGATAAGTCCAAGTATGTTAATAAAAATTGAGAGGTAGTTGTTGTCACAAAAGTTTGCACCCTTGCCTAAAGTTTTTACCTAAAGGAAACCTTGTGAAACATGGAAACAATCTCCAAGTTGTGGGACTTGAACAATGAGGTTAAGTCTCTAGAGAAGGTTGGCTTCCTTTGCTATCAAGGTGCACCTAAACTACACTTGGAGAGGAAAATGGAAGAAAGCACACATGAAACATCTACTCAATCTATCCTTAAGAGTTGATGCACCAAAATAGAGTGTTCAACCCAGTCTCTGGCCATAAATGCATAGTTAAACTATCATGACATCAAAAAAATACAAATTTAGACTTTTTTTAATCTAGCAATCACATGCAGATCAGATAATCAAAAGAGTGACACAAGGAAGAAGAGTTTCACTATATATCATTCATAAGCCAAAAGAGATACAATCATGTGAATTACAGATAACCACAATACATTGATGAGAGGAAAATGAATCTTACATAGTACATCAATGGATGAAAGGGATAAAGCAAAATGTCATGAAGTTCAAAGAAAAATGAAATTTACAATAAGCATGCCTGAGCAATGCCAAAGAAATAGAAAAGGATTGACCCTTTGAAAGAGCAACAAAACTTGCTTTTATAGTTCAAGCATGACTAAGATAACTTCATAAGGAAGCCAAGTACAACCACTACAATTAAGACTACAGAGAATGAATCATGAAAATTTGGAGAAAATATGATCTTGTACACATCTTGAGGCACAAAAATCATCAAACCCTAAAAGTGACAGAGACACTAGCCATTAAAATTCTAATCGGGTAGATGGATAACTAATCGGCAAGTAGTATGTCTTTCACATCTTTCTAGCATGGCATTTATTCGAGAGTGTTTGGAATTGATCATGGAGATCGGATTTGCCATCAAAAGACTATCTTTCTTTATTATCAACATGCCAAATTGGATAAGTCAGCAAGACAACTGGAGTCAACCCTCATAATCTATCATGTGGACCAATGGTGTTATTTCTTTTTGCCACCCTACAAGGCCTTCACGAGTTTTATAGCCTTATTACCCTAACCATGCCACCTTTGAAACTTTAGCCATAGTTGTTCCATGAAATCACAACTTTATGACTTAACAGTTGTTGTTACCTTCCAATTAGACCCACCAGGGCATGTGTCCACCCATTGCTATGTCACATGAAATAAAGTCCTTGCATCTTTTCAAAGTGACATAATGATGATGCTCAATCTTATTCCATCTGATGGTCTCAAAGAAGCATTGGTCTTGTCAGTACCTCGGCTAATAGAAACCCTACCTTACACCAACTCATTTGACACCTTTTCCACCTTGCCTGCAGCCCATAAGAGAAACATGACCCACATGTCCATGCATCACCCTCTCACTTTATCACTTTTCTTAATAACCTCTTAAATTTTCATCATGATAAAGTGATAACTGTGGATGCATACAAGTTTGATGATGGACATATATTCACTTAGAAACTGGCCTACTTCACCAAGCAACCAATGATAATTTGAAACCTACCACCCCTCTGATAACCCACCAGCTGCAAGAGAGAAATGACCGATCAAGGATAGATGGCACGCTATCTCTTTGTCACATGAAATAAAGTTCATGCTTTTTTGTGAAGTGACAAAGTGATGGTTGTAGATCCTAGAAAATTGAACGATGGGCAAAAAACCTCACCGATGACTATGCATAACGAAAAGAGAAAGGGACCCATGATGCTACATGGCATGTTGTCACTTTGTCTCTATGAAAGAAAGTCCTACAATTTCTAACAACAACAAGGTGATGTTTGTTGATTCTTTTACACCTAACAGATGAGAAGACATGGTCCTACTAAAATATTAAAATGCATGGTCACTTGGAAACTTAGAAAATAAATATAACCTAAGGTCTTAAAATGTATTTTTCATGTGCCCTAATATTTGAATATTCAAATAATTGAATGTTAACTATGTTTGAATTCAAATCTTTCAGTTTTGGTGGGAGCATAAATATAGCCAACAATAGTACATGATGGAGTGGTGGACAATATCACTCCCAAACCTTCTAAGGTGAATTTTAATCTCATGGATAACATGCATGCATCTAAAACCCCTGAAAAATCTACTATGGACAACAAGACATCTTGGGTTTCTCGACCCAAATGTGAGTACACACCTCTAGGTGAGCTTCTTGAAGTGGTCTACAAGAATCTACTTCAAAATCAGATTATTACTTCACTTGATAATACTCGTCCTTATGATCCAAAACCATTACCTACATAGTGGAATGAGAATATGTATTGTGAATACCATCAAAATAAGGGTCATAAAACAAACAACTATATTAGCCTAAGACATAAGATTCAAGACCTCATTGATGATGGTGAAATAGTTGTGGGTAGACATAACAAGAATTCGGATCACAAAGCTTTTAAGAAACCATTTACTCCTTATGACAAGGGAGAAATTTCTAAACAAAAAACAATAATAAGGTCAACTATACATATACCAATGATGATAATGCAATCAACATGGCCGAACCTTTGAACTTTGAACATTGTGATGTTATCACAATTAAAGGAAAAATTGATGATATGAAACCTAAGACTCCATTTTTTCTAAGAGGTGCTACATCTCTTACATATGATCAAAAGAAGACACAATTTTGTGCCAATACTATCACACATTCTTGTGCTAAGATAGTACCCAAAGTTCCTATGCCTTATACAACTAAAGTAGATCCACATTAAGACAAACCTATTGCTGGTCCATTTGATAATAATGCAAAAATTGTAACATCCTCCACAACTGCAAGCTATAGCATCCTTGAACAATTACAATGAATGAATACTCAAATACCTATCTTTGAACTACTTAAAATCTCGCCTACTCATAAGAAGATTCTTGACAGAGCCCTTACTGAGGCAAGCATACCTTAAAATCTTGATCTTGATAGATTTCAATCCATGGTAGGTCACTTGAACTCACCTCATTATTTGTCCTTTTCTGAAGAGGATGATAATTTTTTGAGTCATCCTCAGAATCAACCATTGCATATTGAAGTCATGATACATCAACAATGTGTCTATCATATGTTTATAAACAATGGAACTGGTCTTAACATCTATTCTGCCACTTTTCTCAAACAATTGGGTTATGATGAGGAGTCTATTGATCATTGCTATAAAATCACCATCAAAGTGTATGATGAAGTAGAACACAAATCCCTAGGTCTTGTTGCATTGCCTCTTCAAGTTGGCCCTATAGAATGAGATAATATCTCTTAGGTCCTTGATATCCCTTTAGCATACAACATACTATTAGGAAGGCCTTGATTCATGAAATGCAAGTAGTACCTTTAACATACCACCAATGGATCAGAATTTACTATACCTATTAATACCAGTTACACATGTAACATGCTCGAGTTTGCTGATAGTTTTGTTCCTACTAGTAGAGAGTCCACATACAATTATATCAAAAAGATCAAAGAAATGGAGAAAAATCTTAAGCTAATAGAATTTGGAATGGGTGAATATCACATTGAACCTATTTTGTCTTTGACATTTCTTCCTGAATCTTCCTGTCATTATGGGTGACCATCTAAAATGAAAAGACATTTTGTGGTATCACCATAGATTGTATTCAATGGTGCCTTTGTAAAGGCCACTGTACCTCTAGAAGAGAAAGATGAAAACACAACCATTTATGCCTGGTTATACAAAGAAGTTCCAGTTGATCTCATAGACCAGTCTCGTGAGCTAACTGTTAGCCATATTTGCCCTCCCGCTGAAATTTGAGTTTGCATGTCAAACATGTCCAACGGTCATATATTCATATATCCAAATATTCAAATGATCAAATGTTATAATGATATATTTTAAAACTTTGGCTTATCCCTTTTATATCCCAAGTCTTAAGCTTTTTATGCTTTATCCCCTTAGAAACTTGAGTAGTGATCATGCGACTACCTTTCATCATCCAGTTGTTGCAATCTATGGCTTAACCATCAAGAGAGGTGCAAATGTGTGATACAGTCTTCCTAGAGGTTAGTGTGGCTTTATAGTTTAAAAGGCTAGCATCCAATTATGAGTAGCAACATAGTAATCTCTCTTTATTGCTCAGTCGTAGGGTTATGATCTTGACCCAAGGTTTGAGTTGTGATGTCGTGACCCTTCTTAGTTTGCATGATCACAAAGAGTTTAGTGTAAACCATGGTTAGGGTGGTGAAGCCATGAATCACCTTGTGCACATGATCATTGGGGTCACTAATGAGTTAAAGAGTTAAGCTACGAAGCAACGATAACATGAAATGCGGATGACCTGGGTGATGTGGCAGTTTCTGATTGGTCAAGGAGCTAACTATGTAGGAGGGGTCCCAACTATATTTTTGATCATTGGATCTAAAGAAATAAATGCATATTGCTATGTCATTATGGAAAATTATACACTCAATTTATATAGTGAGATGATGCCAACACAACATGTGTCTCAATGGGTCTGGGTGGAGAGCAAGCAATGATGGTTAAGTTCATTTTCACAAAGTCATGGACATTTGGTGTTAGCCAAGGAAAACCATGACGATGATGTGAAGGCCTAAAATATGTAGTTGCCGAGTCATAATAGTTAGTAGAAAATGTTGAAGATAAGGTACAAAGTAGCAATAGATAGTCATTTGTGGTTTTGCATGGAATAATTTCTAATGAAAGAAAGGTGGTAGCAAAGCTACAATCGTGGCAGTCAAACATAAAACATAAGTTGAATGCTGGTAGGGTGGCAAAATGATGAAGGATGACTGGTCTGCATGACAAGGCCCAAAGGTTGACTCTAGTTGACTAATGACACAATTGATTTGGTGTGCTAATAATAAAGGAAGCAACTCTTTGATGACAAATATGATCTTTTTGATCTCTTTTAACCATTTTCATCATTTCCCATCCTTGATAAATGTAAAGGAACACTCCATCACCACTTGGTGATCCATCTAATTAGTTAGAATGTTAATGGCCATCATTTCTATCTTCTCAAGGCTTTGTTTGGTGAAGAAGTGATTTTCTTGCATCTGGATGTGTGCCCTAGTCAGATCTCTTCTAGATTTGTTGTAATTGTTCTCTGCAATCTTGAATTTAATTGTTGAGTTTTGCCTTAGGGTAGAAGCTATTTGAGTTATGCTTGTGCTATAAAAGTGGATTTTGTAACCATTCTTAGGGTCAATCTTTTCTCTAATTCTATATATTGTATGTTTATGGTCTGTTACTATAATTTTCTTTTTTCCTTTGAGTCAGTATATTCCTTTGTTTTATCTCCTTCTTCCAGTAATATACTATGCAATACCTTCTTGCCTTTGTGTTAATGTATTTTCTTCATTTCTCGATTGTATGATTGTATCTACTTGGCCTTTTGAATGATATAAAGTGAAATCTCTTCCTAGTCTGCGTGACAAGGCCCAAGGGTTGACTCCAGTTGATTAATGACACAATTTATTTGGTGTGTTGATAACAAACAAAGCAATTCTTTGATGACAAATCTGATATTTTTGATCTCCTTTAACCATTTTCATCATTTCTCATGCCTAATAAATGTAAAGGAACACTCCATCACTGCCTGGTGATCCATCTAATCAGTCAGAATGTTAATGGTTGTCGTTTCTATCTTCTCAAGGCTTTTTTTGGTGAAGAAGTGATTTTCTTACATCTAGATGTGTGCCCTAATTAGATCTCTTCCAGATTTGTAGTAATTGTTCTCTAAAATTTTGAATGTAATTGTTGAGTTTTGCCTTAGGGTAGAAGTTATTTGAGTTATACTTGCACTATAAAAGTGGATTTTGTAACCTTTCTTAGGGTCAATCTTTTCTCTAATTCTATAGTATTGCATGTTTATGCTCTGTTACTCTAATTTCCTTTTTTCCTTTGAGTTAGTATATTCCTTTCTTTTATCTCCTTCTTCCAGTCATATACTGTGCAATACCTTCTTGCCTTTGAGTTAATGTATTGTCTTCATTTCTTGACTGTATGATTGTATCTACTTGGCCTTTTGAATGATATAAAGTGAAATCTCTTCCTTATAGAATTCTATTGGCTTCTAATCTACATATGGTTGTTGGATTAAACAAGGATTTAACTAGTATACTTTGAGGTTGTATTGGTCAACTGTGCATTCTTGGGCAAAGATAAGGTTGAACATACTATTTGGTGTATCACCTCCTCTTAGATTAGATTAGGTAGTTTGCTTTCATGCATTCCTTCTCCCTTTTCCTCTCAAGAAATAGTTAGGTGCATCGTAATAGTAAGGAAACCAACCTTCTCTAGAGACTCAATCTCAAGTCGTAAAGTCCCACACTTTCGAGATTGTTTCCATGTTACTCAAGGCTGCCTTTGAGTAAGTCTTTTGGTAAGGGTGCAAGCTTTTGTGTCACCAATAACTCCTAAAAAGTATGGACTAGGTCTTAAAGTGATAAATCTTCTTGGCTACAAAGGAAATGGTCCTATTGGACATAACAAAAAAGGGTTGATTGATCCAATAAAAGAAATCTCTAGGCAACCTCATGACACAACAGGCCTAGGCTTCAAGAAAGTTCCCTTTCATCTAGGTATCAACAAATTTGTACCATAATCTAATAGTTCATCTAAACATGAGTCACAAACTAAGTTTGACAACCAAGTGGAAATTTATGATGATGAGGATACCTTTCCTTATCCTATAACAGTAGACCTTGATACATTCTTTGCAAAACTAGATGGTTTTGTAAAACGTATTAGTACTACTAAAGCTGATAGTGATTCTTTTGAAAATACTATTAATACTCTCGTAATTCAAAAGGAACAAGGTGGGTCTAGTCAAGCTATTATTATTGAATGAATTTGTCAAAATCATGATGATAATGAAAGTGGAGAATGGGCACCCATGGCTATTGGGGAATTATACAACTTGACTCCATGTAGCATCGATCCTTGAGAATATGATTTTGATTCTCTCTTAGATGCAACTTCCAATAAGATGTTGATAAAGTTCACACATATGAAAACCACCTCAAAATGGGAGAGCATTTTAGGGTTTATTCTAATGAGTCTTACCCTACTAATGTCGATGTGTCATCAATTGATTTCATTAGAACTCAAAGGAATTCAAGCATACCTTTGGATGAAATTGCTTTAGGTCTCAAGTTACTTGTCCATGCATTTGATGACTATACTATGAACATAATTGAACCTGCCACTTCTCTTTCACTCACTTATCTTGAGTTGATAGATTGGAACTCCAATACTACATCTAATGAAATCCCCATATTTTATAGAATGATTATACTCTCGCTTGTTATCTACATGTTGTTGAACCAATAATGTCTTCCACCAATGAACATAGTGTCAATATGACTAAAGATGACATCAAATGTCTTAGTCATACAATCAAAAGAAAAAGGAAAAACATTCCAATTGTGAAAACCACATTGTGGCAGTATTAGAACCAAAAATAGTAAAAATAAAAGATTTATCCAAAGCTGAAAACCTCTCTAAGGTGCCTAAGGATGAAATATTTGATGCACTTCCAAGTCACTTTCAAGAGTGCTCATTAGTATTGACCGAACCAACACAACCAATAAATCTAGGAACTAAGGAACATCCTCATATTATACATCTTGCACAACCTTTAACTACTAAAGAAAAAGAAGAATTTGTTGCTTTATTCTAGGAAAAGAAGATCAACTATACTGAAATATGCTAGGTCTAGATGATGCATTATTTGTCTATTGCATCAGGGGTGAAACCTATTAAACAACAACTTAGAAAGATGCACCCTCATGTGGCTCTTCTTGTTAAAGTTGAACTAGAAAAAGTCTTGAAAGTTGGTTTCATTTGTGATATTGATTATGCTGAATGAATATCAAATATAGTTTTAGTCTCAAAACATGACAAATCTATTAGAGTCTACACTGATTTCTGAGATCTCAAAAAAGCATGTCCTAAGGATGATTTTCCACTACCTGACATTAATATGATAGTGGATATGAAAGATGGATATGAAATGTACTCTTTAATGGATGGTTTCTTTGGCTATAATCAAATTAAAATTGTGCCTGAAGATTAAGAGAAGACTAATTTTACTTGTACATGGGGTACTTTTTGCTCAAATGCAATGCCATTTGGTTTATAGAAAGCAGGTGCAACATATCAATGTGTAGTTACAACAATATTCCATGACATGATGCATAAAATGATGGAAGAATATGTTTATGATACCTTGGTTAATAGTATGCAACGAAGCACTCATCTTCAAGATCTAGAACCTATCCTAGATCGTATGGAGAAAATGTGTCTTTGGTGCCACATCAGGGAAGCCGCTTGGGTACATTGTGTCTGCAGAGAGAATCAAGATGGATCCAGAAAAGGTTCAAGATATTATGGAGATGGCTCCACCTCTTAATATCAGTCAAATGTGAGGGCTACAAGGAAGACTTCAATCTATTCACTGATTCATATCATAGTTAGTAGATAAATCACAACCCTTCACTAAAACTTTGCATAAGGGTGTGAAATATAATTAGAACATAGATTGTGATCAAAGGTTAACATAGATTAAGTAATATCTTTCCAATCCACCAATACTAATGTCTCCTATCTATGAGAAGCCATCATTTTATACATATCTACAATAGACTAGTCTCTAGGCATCTTAATGGCTCAAGAAGACAACAATAAGGAATGAGCTATTTACTATCATAATTGTACATTGATCTCATATGAGATGAACTACATCAGTATAGAGAAATCATGCATGAAAGTTATTTTTGCTTTCTAGAAGTTGAGACATTGCATGCTTGCTCATACGATACAATTGATCACAAATATTGGTCCCCTAAATTATTTACTTAGAAAAGCTACTCTGACAGGAAGGATGGCTAAATGGGTTATGATCCTAAGTGAATTTTACGTTGAATATGTAGAACAAAAAGCTATCAAAGGACAAGCAACTGGTGATCAACTAGCAGAGGCACCATTACAAAGTCATCAACCATTAAATATTAAATTTCTCGATGAATCTATTTTATTGCTAATGCACCAAACATGGGTTGTGTTCTTTGATGACTCCTTTACACAAAAAGGATTTGGTACTGGACTTCTATTCATAACACCATAAAAATATTCTTTACTTAAGGCATACAAGATTCTCTTTCCTTGTACAAATATTATTATTGAATATGAAGCCTTAATCAATGGCATGAAAATCATTGTTGAATGGAGGATAGATGAATTGAATATCTTTGGTGACTCGCAGTTGGTGATCAATTAGATCAATGATATATATTAGACAAAGGATAAAAAATTGACACCTGACAAGAGAATGGTTGATGATCTAAAAAAGTACTTTGCACATATTACTTTCCAGCAGATTCCTCAGGCAGATAACAAGGTAGCTGATGCAATGGCTACTCTAGCTTCTATGTTTTAAATGCTAGAAAATGACTTCCAACATGAGTTCCTAGTGGAGACATTATCCTACCTTGCTTATGATTCCCTTGAATCCTGAATGATTCTATCATAGGATATGATTCATCTTGCTACCATCATATCTACTCTTACTTATGTGACTAGATTGCTTTGGATACTCCAACCCAGAATGAGAAACATCACCGTAGCCACAATGCTTCACGATATGCCATCATCACCAATGACTTATTTAAGAGAGGTCCCAATGGTACACTCCTTACGTGTCTAGAACCTGAAGAGTTGAAATGTGCATTATTTGAAGTACACAAAGGCATTTGTGGATCACACTCAAATGGCTTGACACTGGCTCACAAACTTATTAGAGCTAGTTACTATTGGCCAAAAATGGAGAAAGAAGCAATCAAATATCCCAAATTTAGTAAATAGTGCCAACTTCATGGAAATTTGATTCATGCTCCAGCTAGGGAGCTAATTCCTTTTAGCCATTCCAACAATGGGCCTTTGATTTGGTGGTCAGATTCATCCATCTTCTTCGAATGAACACAATTTTATCATTACAACTACAAACTACTTCACAAAATGGTTAGAGGCAATCCCTCTTTCTGAGGCTAATGGAAAACTATAGCTTTATTTATTCTCAACTACATCATTTGTAGGTATGGTGTACCATCCTCCATCATCACTGACAATGGAGGACAATTTAAAAATAAAGATCTCAAAGAACGATGTTCAAAGTTCAAAATCACACAACATTGGTCTTCTATCTATTACCCCTAGGGTAATGGATAAGTGGAAGCATCTTATAAGGCTATTCTCAAGATCTTACATTGCACAATTGATAAATCTAGAAGGGATTTGCACCTTCAGATTAATCCAGCTCTATGGGCTTACACGACAAGTATCAAAACTCCTATGGAAATGATGCCCTTTTCTTTGGTATATAGAGTGGATGTTGTGCTTCCTATTGAGGTTGAGATTCCTACCCTACGAATCTCTTTGAAAGGCCTCATTACTGATGATGATTATATAATATCTCAACTACAAGAGCTAGAAATACTGGATGAACATCAACAAGTGTTGTTTGATCATCTATGAAATTACCTAAAATGGATATCCAAATGCTACAATAAGAAGGTCAAACCATGTGACTTCCAATTGGGTGACCTCCTTCTGAGGGAAAAACCTAAGAATCAACAATAATGGATACAAAAGGGAAAGTTTGAACCCAACTGGTTTGGTCCATACATAGTTACTGTAGTGTTGGATCTAGTGCTTATCAACTATCAACAATTGAAGGAGAATCACTCAAGGAGCCAATCAACACCCTTCATTTGAAAAAGTTCTACAGTTGATATGCTTTTGAAGCTCTTTGTACATATTTAAATGTCCTAAAAAGAAAGGTCTAAAAATTAAAAAAATTCCTAAAAAACCATCTATTATCTTAGTGAAAATCTAGCAATAAGCACCTTGGTAATACCAAAAAAAAGTGAAAAGAACAATTTTTTTTTTGAAAAACAAGAAAAGCACCATTGATGAAAACCTAACAAACATGCATTATGGTAGTAAAATTAGAATCTCTACCAAGATGGTGAAAACTTGGTAAACATGTGCCTCCTATTTCAAATGCTACATATTGCAGTGCATCTTTTGGCTCTTGTACAATTTCTTTCCTACTTTTAGTACTTCAAATTCCTTCTTTAGTTTGTTATTTTTGCTCATGCATACACTCTCAGTTATATTCGAGACTCTCCTCTAAACTTACATGGATTGAAATTGGTCAAAGTCTTAAGGGAAACATCCTATGGTTTCCTAAAGAAGATCTCTTAAGTGTCAATCACTAGTAGTCCTACCTATGTATGTCTACTATCACTTAGTCTACTATTGAGATTCCTCTTAAAGAAGATCTCTTGAGCATTAGTCAGCAGTTGTCCTAGCTGTGTCTATCTACTATTACTTAGTCTACTACTAAGATTCCTCTTATAGAAGATATCTTAAGTGTCAGTCACAAGTTGTCCTAGCTATGGCTATCTACTATCACTTAGGCTACTACTAAGATTCCTCTCAAAGAAGATCTCTTTCACATTAGTCACCAATTTTCCTAACTATATCTACTATTGCTTAGTCTCTTGTTGAGATTCTTCTCAATGAAGATTTATCTTTGACATCAATTAGTAGTTGTCCTAATTGAGTCTATTTACTATCATCCTACTATTGAAGATATTTATTACACTTATGTTTTGAACATCAACACTTGATAATCAATCCACCAATAGTGAACTGAATTGAAAACATTGACACTGTTTGAGTTATGCTGAGCTTTTCTTTGAGTGTTTTGCTTTCAGTTTTTCATTCCCCTTTGATTAACTCAAGGATGTCTAATTTGACTAAAGCAGCACGGACTAGGAGCATGATTTTTTTTTTGATGTTTTTCTTGATGTTTTAGTTCCAATGATATGAAGGATACATATAAAAGGGGTGTCTACTATAAGAGCCTCTATCTTGTGTTGGATGGAAATGAGTACCTCAAATCATTTTATATGGACACTTTAGTGAAGTTGGTTCTTCTCCTTGACATTTTGAGTGAGTTCTTTATGCTATGATAAGATATTGATACTCATCCTATGAAGTGAATGAATGGGTCATTACGAGTATACTTAGCACACTTTTGTCTCATGTTACAAAATCAAGGGTCATTGCAGATAGAATACTTATTGCTTACTTAGCATGAGACAAATCTCTCCTATGTCGAGTGCATTTACATGAAAGAAACATTAAGGTCATCATATCATTTATGCTTTGATGCTTATGTTCACTTGTTATAATAAAAGGTGTATGCACCCTAAAATGGTCACCTAGACTATGGGCCCCCATTATTCAATTTATCAATTTCCTAAATCAATGTTTTGCAATATTTATTAAATCAATTTAAATCAATTCCCCTTTGATTAACTCAAGGATGTCTAATTTGACTAAAGCAACAAGGACTAGGGGCATGATCTTTTTTTTTTGATGTTTTGCTTGATGGTTTAGTTCCAATGATATGAAGGATACATATAAAAGGGGTGTCTACTATAAGAGCCTCTATCTTGTGTTGGATGGCAATGTGTACCTCAAATCATTTTATATGGAAACTTTAGTGAAGTTGGTTCTTCTCCTTGACTTTTTGAGTAAATTCTTTATGCTACGATAACATATTGATACTCATCATATGAAGTGAATGAACGGGTCATTACGAGTATACTTAGCACACTTCTGTCTCACATTACAAAATCAAGGGTCATTGCAGATAGAATACTTATTGCTTACTTAGCATGAGACAAATCTCTCCTGTGTCTAGTGTGTTTACATGCAAGAAACATTCAGGTCATCATAGCATTTATGCTTTGATGCTTATGTTCACTTGTTATAATAAAAGGCACCCTAAAATGGTCACCTAGACTATGGGCCCTCATTATTCAATTTATCAATTTCTTGAATCAATGGTTTGCAATATTTTATTAAATCAATTTAAATCAATTTCCTTGATCAAATTTGATTATTTATTTTTCTAAAGTTTGGATCATTTTATCCTAAGTCTTGTTTAATTAAAAGAAAATCTCCCTTTTAAATAAATAAAATAAGTTCCCATTTAATTAAAAGAAAACCTCTCTTTTAATTAAATTCATCCACATTTAATTAATTAAGGGAAAAACCCCTCTTTTAATTTAATTAAATATTTCCTATTTAATTAAAAGAACTTGATCCCTTTTAATTAAATAAATCCCATGTGAAAAAGGAAATAAAACAAATAAAAATTAAATAAATTCCTTTTTCCTTCCCTCATTTAATTCTTCTTCTCTTTTCTCATTGGTGGAATTTTGTCTTAAATGGATCAAACTCTATTATCCCATATTGGTTGTGAGAAGCCTCTCACCTCCATATTTTCTTTTATAAGGGAGAGCCCTCTCCTCATTTTGATCATCCACAATTATACATCCACGATTATACATCCACAATTATTCTAATGTTATGCTACAGGTTTGAACATCCATTATTATGATATAGTTATGCTGCAGTTTTGGAGAACAAATTTTGGAGAACTTTGAGCATTAAAGATTTTGTGGAGAACTTCTATCTTCTTGTCTTATTCTCTCTTGTATCCATAGCTTCCATCATGAGGTTTCATCCTTGCATTTTCATAGTAGCTTAGATCTTGTATTATTTTGTATTATTATCATATAGATTAGTTTTCATCTCCATTTGCATGCATTTTAGATCCTTGAATCTCTTATTTCATAGTGTACTTGCATGGGCACAAACTAGGTCAAACTGAGGGCCTTCATTACAAACCCTTGCACTCCATGAATAGAGAGCTATAAGCCACCATTTGAGACCTCATTTTTGAGCAATCTTGGATATAATGACTCATAGAAGTGTGCCCACATTTTAGGCATACATTTTTTGGTGCCCACTATGAGGCAACCCACCTTTGCTTGCTAGTTTTAGACATTTTTGGAGTTAACCCCCTTGTGTAGATTTGTTTGGAGACAAAAAAAACCCTATATCTAAAAGATTTGATCATATCTCCCAAATGGCTAGGTATTTTGATCTTTTTTTTTTGTAAGGTGGTGACATATTATAAAAGCTTCAGTTAAATTTTTAGATTTTTTCAAGGCATTTTTTGATTTTTTATAGTTTTTTTCTTTATTTTTATTGAAAAATCATTTAAAGGAGCAAATTAGCAATTTTTTTGTAAAAGTATGCATTTTTGAAAAGCTCTCTGAATTCTAAATAGAGTTGGTTCTCTGTGTTTTGATTTTAGAGATCATATTAGGGCTCAATAATTTGATTTGCAAAAACTGGTATGTTTTGATAAAATGGCTCCCTAGGGCACAAATTAAAAGATATTTTCAAAATTCTGACATTTTTGGAAATCTCTCTAATTTTTGATACGGGTCACTTTTCTGCATTTATGGTTTTGAATCCTAGGTCCAATCTTAATGACTGGGTCAAAAATTAATAAAAAAAGGGCATTTAATGAATAACTTGCATTTAATTTTTACAATAGATCAATGTATGATGTGAGCTTCATTTGGGTTATTTTTTGATTAGTATCACTCTTGAAAATTAGATTTTCAGATGTAACCCTATTTTTGCATAAGTTGGATATATATTGCATATCTTGTATTTGCTTGTTTTGCTTATTGTTCGTTGTGAGCGAGCTTTCAAGCATAAATGAAAGGTGCAACAAAGAAAAGACACATTGCAAGGATTACTGGGTATTTTATTGGATCTCTATAATATTTAGATTTGGAAGTAAAATGAACATCTAATGTGTTTGGCTTGAGTGCTTTTACATGCTTTCATAGATTCACACTTCATTTGGTGCTCTAAAATTGGATCTAGATTTGCTTTCACAAATCTGTGTTTCACATAGTAATTAGGCCCTATGAACACTATTTGAGAGATCTTGAATGACTGAGCTTCATTCGCTTTCTTTACATGCAAAACTCCTCTTGACGATGGACCCCCTTATAAGTAGGGAAGGATATTTGTTATTATCTCACTATTCCACTTGGATTTGTCCTCAACATCCATTAGTACTTTCTCTTTTAAGATTGGTGGTGCTTGTTGTTGGATTTTCCAAAAAGTTGGTGAGGTGATTTTAAATTAGCGTGTCAAAGAATCTTGTTTGCTATGTTTGGGTAAGGTGAAGAGGCTAGAGGAGTATGCTCTGTTCCCTTTTGAGCACATCAGAAACTTGGAACCCTTGAATCCAAACCAAGTCTCTATGTGGTACAACTTTGTAAGTCTTCCTTGATTAGATAGGGTTAAACCGTAGTGGACATTCCCTTTATTGGGTCAACCACATGGATGAAACCTCAAGTAGTAATAGCCATTTTTTGATGTGGTAGTAGCAAACCTATATAAATGTCCTTGTGGGGGAAATCCTCACGGGTGTAGTCTTTTGTTGGACTATCAGATCTCCTTAGTATCTCTAATTGATTAAATTCTTGGAATATGTTGAAACCTTAGTGTGCTGGCATTGGATTTGGCTCACTCTAGATTGAAAAAGCTACAGAGTTGAACATTACTAAGAACCATAGTGCTGCCAAATTTTCTTTTCTAAGACTATGTGCATGATTGGATAACATTTTGAGAACATACATAGTAGTGGTTCTTGGGATTAGATTAATACTATGACACTATTCTTGTTCATGCACAAGGTTGCTTTGTCCCATGCTAATTGTTTGAAGATGTTTGCTTAAAATTCCTGATTGTTGTCTTGTGTGCTTGGTTCATGATTAAAAATCTATTGATACACCTAGTTGGACATTTAAAATGAACAAAATTTGAGTTTTTGAGTCAAGACTTTACGATCAAACTGCTTTTTTGTCCTATTATTTCCAATCTCCTTGGGTTGATCTAGTTCAAATTAGGTTACTTAACCCATTGTTAGAAACTTTTTTGTACCTTGGGTTATTGTGCTTTGACCTCTTGAATTAGTAATCATTGATTTCACAAGTGACCTTGTTTGGAGTTGGTGATTTAGAGACCATCCTTGTTGAGAAAGATATACCTTGGATCCTTTGATATTATGCTTGGAGAGTCTTAGTAATCTCTTGTCCATCCACTTTCATCAAAATTCAATTTTAATTAATTAAAATTTGGGTAAATCATCCTCCTAGTCCATATGTGCTAGGGTATTCACCCAAAGTTGTGGGCACCTCTATGGCAGTATTGGTTTATGCCTATTGCAATATTTTATCTTATCATTTCTCTTTTGGACAAGTGAGTGCTTTTACTATCCTAGTTTGGTACCAATGTTTCTTAGGGTTATCCTATCAACTAGTACCTTTTCTTTCATGTTGGTTACAAGTGCTATTATATGTTGCTCAACATTCAAATGAACTTAAATAGTATCAAATTTTCCAAAAGGACTCTTGGTCTTCTTTCTTCTTCATCTTTCACATCTTTCTAATCTCCCATTTCCATTCTTCCTGTTCTTCATGTCTTCTTGATTCTTTTCCTCCTATTATCATATAGTTTACCTTCTTCTATTCATACTTTCTCTTCTTCCGTTCTTGATTCTTATTCTTCTAGAACCATGGATCTTGAATATCTTCTTAGAGACCATTGTTCGAGCATAGATGAAATCGACCTCCTTATTAAATTTAAAAAGTATTGTTACTCCAATAGATATATGGATGCCAACCTTGTGACAAAAATGATGGAAAAAGGGAAGAAATTAGACGTTCTTGCTAAGATCATACACAATATCATATTACAATATTTCTCTTCCAAATATTCTTTATCTTTCAAGTCTTATCATGATTATTCTAAATATCATTTAGATTCTTCATCTTCCAAGTCTTATCATGATTCTTCTAAATATCATTCACATTCTTCATCTTCTATGTCTTATCATGGTTCTTCTAAATATCATTCAGATTCTTCATCTTCTAAGTCTTATCATGATTCTTCTAAATAGCATTCACATTCTTCATCTTCTATGTCTTATCATGATTCTTCTAAATATCATTCACATTCTTCATATTCCAAGTCTTCCCATGATTCTTCTAAATATCATTTGTGCAAGTCTTCACCTACCTCTTCTTCATGATATCATTCTTCTTCTACTTCTACCAAGAGTCTTATTCCTCTTGTTGAAATATACCATAATGAACAACATGAAAAGACTTGTGATATGCCTATCTATAATGACTATAGTGACAATGATTATGATGACGATGACTATTATATTGCTATGAGTCCTAAAAGTCCTCCTAGTCCTATGCTTGTGCTTAAAGGGGATGAGTCATAGATAGATATTAATGGTAATCCATAAGGCTTAAATCTTGAAAACAACATTGATAAATTTTGTGAACAATACCTACATGATAAATCTACATTTTTTGAGGAAGAGAAAGCTTATTTTTTGTGCTAAAATAAAACATCAATGGCATAAGACTTCCTCTTCTAAGAACCCTCATGCTGAAAATAAAGATTACACTCTTGAGCAAGATCATGTTAATGTTGAACCTTTTCCTTATGATGCTCCCCTTCCATCTTCTACTTTCTCCACTATCCATACATCCCCTAAAGATTCCGAGTCTCTCAAATCTTCTACTAATCCTTCATCTAACAAAGATCCTAATGCTTTTCATGTGGTTCCCTATAGTTATCCTCAAAGGCTACCTCTTAAAGAAACTCAAGCTAACCTTCACTTAGCTGAAAATACTTTTGATAATGCTAAACCTAAAGAGCCTCTACATCTTAAAGAAACTCAAGCTAACCTTCACTTGGATGAAAATTCTTTTGATAACGCTAAACCTAAAGAGCCTAAGCCTTCATGTGCTATAATGCCTACTTCAGCTAGTCCTTCATCATCTATTCCAAAGTCTTCCATACAATTCCAACATGCTTCCTTCTCATTAGGAGTGGCTTCATGTCGAGAGGACTCTAAAAATGATAAAGAAAAGAATATAAAGAAAGATCAAAATCAAGAACTCTCTATGTCATCCAATTATTTTCATGATGTCTCTGGTTCATTTCATGGTTCTTTTGATTCTCTATGCCCTTCCTCCATTCCACCATGTCTTAAGTCTTCTCCTAAGCAAGATCAAGCTACTATTTACACCATTGAGATTATTGACAATCAAAATGACCTTAATATAGTTGTGCCTTCCAAAGATGATACTTCCATTAAGTTTATTAAAAATAGTGTTATTACTTCCAATGTTGAACCTATTGAAAATCAAGAGAAAAACTTTACACTTATACTATCCAAAGATCCTTGTCAAGATCAAAGTCTTCCATTTTTTTTTTCTACCACTCTGTGTTCCCTTCCACTTTCTACTCTTCCTAAGTCTTCTCAAGCTTCAAGTACTCCTATCAAAGAAGTTTCTCCTATTCAAGATGTTCATGATCCTATTGAAAATTCTAATGCTCACTCTAAAGGTGCTGATGTTCTTGATTATCATATAGATGTTAATGAAATTATTGATTACCCTTTTGCATCTTCCACATCCATCCTTGGACCTCCCCCACCAATACTAAATGCTTCACATCTTCCTTCAATCTTGGGTCCTTATGTCCCTTCACTTTCCCCTCCCAACTCTCCTAATTCATCATCCATCTTGAGTCCATATGTCCCTCCCTCTCCTATATTTCCTCAAGATCAATGTAGATGCATATCCTTGAATCCTTTTCATCCACCCACTTACCTAAACTAGTCATATTGTCCTTCTTCTTCCATGAGTCCCAAGTCTTTTGAAGTAACATGAATGTTCAATACAAGAAAAAGAAGCAATTCAAGAATCCATATAAAAATGAAGACCACCATGTCTCCTCTAATCAACATGTGGGAATAAAGTCAAAAGAGATATCTAAGAATTTTTTTATAAGATAAGTATTGGTTCCAAAATCCATCATTGAAGATATTATCTCTAAATCATCAAAATGAAATCAAAAGAGTTCTATGGTTATATGATTCCAAAGTCTCTCTTGAGAGAGTCTAATGTTGAACAACAATTGAAGTTGACATTCAAGCTTCCAAAGGATTCCACTTCATCTTCTTCCAGAAGCATTCTTCCATTCCATGTGCCTAAACTGCAACCTCTTCTATTCACTCACCATATTCCTTCACGTATTCCTTCATTCACATTTTCTCCATCCTCTCACCACCCTTCAAGGTGTGTGTTGACGTTGATCTTGCCTTCATTTCCATCTTCCAATTTCACTCGCTTTGCATAAAGCCATATCCTCCAATTTTGTCTTTCATCTTCCTTTCCCTATCAGAATCTTTGAGCATATCATTTCAACTCCTTTGCATGTCGTGGTTTAAACTTTCAAGGAGCATTATCTAAAAAGATTGAATTCTTCCAAAAAAATTCAAAAGAATTGAAAAAAAAGAGAATAAAAAAATGAAAAATTTGAAAATGTGTCTTGGTGAAAACCTGATAATTAGATACCTTGGTAGCAAAAATAAAGAGAAATAAATTCATCCTATGGTGAAAACCACTCCCTTGTGGCACCTTAGATAAGTACCATGGTGAAAACTTGACAATCAGGCATCATGCATAGTTCTTCTACATCTTTCATCGATTTCATCTTCTCTCTTTGATCTTGACAATGTTGACCTATACACAAACATTTGGCTATCTTGTGAGCTATCTTATGATGATCTTTTTTTCATTCCTTTCATGTTTAGCCTTCATATCTATTTTTCTCCATTCATTCTAGTCTTTTGCTATCCTTTTCCCATTTACCCCTTTGGTCTTGATCTAATAAAAAAGAGTAAAATACGATGCTATGAAGCCTCTTGACATGTCTACTCCTTTGGATTCCATCTTTCCCACATTTACATTATGCTTTCATGAATTATCCTATGCTAGCCTTTCATTTCTTGTCCAAATGTGCTTTACATGACAATTTTTCCCTAACTTGAGTACTGTTGAGGAGTTTTCCCTTGAGGATTTCTTCCTTTTATTCTCCTTCATTCTCTTATCTTTCATTTCTTCCATCAGCTTGCTAATCACTCTTGTCCTCCACCTTGCTAGACATTGGGACTGCACTTGAGGCATTATATACTAACTGTATATATTTATTGATCCATAAAAAAATACAAAAAAATGATATATTTTAAAAAATCCAAAAAAATAATATATTGTGAAAATTCTAAAAATTGAAAAATGTCTTGAAAAAATGATCATCTTAGTAAATAAGTGCTTTGATGTATCTCCAAAAAAAATTATATATTCAAAAAATTTAAAAAAATTTAAAAAATTCAAACATTCAAAAAAAAAAATTAGAATGAGCGCATTGGTGAAAACCTAGAAACAGGCGCCTTGGTAGCAAAAATGCAAAATAAATAAATACAAAAAGTCCTCATTTAAAATAAATAAAATAAATCCAAGTGGTGAAAACCTAGAAACAGGCGCTACTTGAGGCCTTTGCACCCCTGTTTCTTAGGATGCGTCCTCAACGCTTAGCCTTTCTCCTTCATGCCTTGTCCTTGTTGCCTTGGATTGGAATTGGTCTTTGTCTAGGGGGTGTAAATGTGTTAGCTTTGGTCTCTTGACTGCGTCAGTCTTTAGGACACCTCACAACCAATGTTTTTAAACACCATCCTAATTGTATATTTCAATACGACCCCTAACATCGAGTGTTTTTCAACACTTGTTGGTTTGGTCTTACCCAATTTCATCATGTGATCTTACCTACTTGCAAGCATTTGATCCTTATCCTTGGAACTCAACATTAGTTTACAAACAAATTTTTTTTTTTTTAATACTTGACTTATGTTATGACGTTTTCTTTGTGTTGTTGACTGTTATTGATTTTTGTTGAGTGTCCTTGTTTGATAAGTCTCTCCGGGATGCATAGCAAGAGGACTTGGGGCATGGGGCATGTTTTTATTTGTTTTTTACTTGTGGGTGTGGCCTTGAAACTTTATAATGTCTCTTGTTGTCACCTTGAAACACTTAGGAGATTCGAGGCATCATCCTTGACTATTTTTGTACAACCATTCTTTTGGTCATCTTGGCATCTAGGCCTTGATGCGAGTATGGTTTTGCTACATTAAATTGGGTGAGCTAACATTGTAGTCATCTTGACCTTTATGTCTTTCATGTTTATGTTAGAATTTTTACACATTCTAATTCGATATAAATCACATTCATATTTTCATAGTTGCACTTGTGACTAGTGATGATTGTGTGAATTTTTGATGTCTGTTAATACTAGCCCAATGATGAAAATAAGTTCCTTTATAGTCTCTAATGAATGATGAACACACAATCCTATGTTATAGTTGCTCTTTTGCAAGTACACCTTTGTATTTTCATGTAGCTTGGATTATTAGACTTAATGTTAGTTTAACTTATTAGGCTGCATTATGAGTTTGAGAGGGTTTTTTATTCATCTTTATTGTAGACTTTTAATCAACTGTGGTCATGTTTTGATCTTCATTTCCTTATCTTCTTTCATGATCTCAATCAAAATTTCTATCTTAAATAGTTGATTAATTTTGTAGCATTCTCTTTCTTAGAAATTTTTTCTTTTCTTCTTTCTGTTTCTTTCCATCTCTTCCAAAATTCTATCTTCCATTTTCTTTTACCCAACTTCTTTTCTCCTAATTCAACTTTGGGGCATCATATTTCATGCTTGATGATATACCTTGGTTATGTGATTCTTATATATTTCATCTTACATCAAGAACTTTATCTTTTGTTTGATTTAATCAAATTTATCAATTTGTTGTTTCTCCTCTATCTCATTTTGATTTCGATCACGAGGGGGTAGTACCTATCAACTTCAATCCTTGATTCAGTTATATCAAATTTATCCTCGATTTTTTTCAAGTCAAAATTTATTTGTATTCTTTGTCCTGATGTGTTCCTAAATCACCCACACATCTGGGTTGTTTTGTGATCCCAAATCAATCTCACACTTCAATTTCTTTCTTTGACTACATGTGTTCCTGAGTCGACCACACATTAGTCAAAGAGGGGAAAATATATGCACCCTAAAATGGTCGCCTAGACTATGGGCCCCCATTATTCAATTTATCAATTTTTTGAATCAATAGTTTGCAATATTTTATTAAATCAATTTAAATCAATTTCTTTGATCAAATTTTATTATCTATTTTTCTAAGGTTATGATCATTTTATGCTAAGTCTTGTTTAATTAAAAGAAAATCTCCCTTTTAATTAAATAAAATAAGTCCCCATTTAATTAAAAGAAAACCTCTTTTTTAATTAAATTCATCCACATTTAATTAATTAAGGGAAAACCCCCTCTTTTAATTTAATTAAATATTTCCTACTTAATTAAAATAACTTGCTCCCTTTTAATTAAATAAATCCCACGTGAAAAGGAAAATGAAATAAATAAAAATTAAATAAATTCCTTTTTCCTTCCCTCATTTAATTCTTCTCCTCTTTTCTCATTGGTGGAATTTTGTCTCACATGGATCAAACTCTATTATCCCATATTGGTTGTGAGAAGCTTCTCACCTCCATATTTTCCTTTATAAGGGAGAGGCCTATCCTCATTTTGAACATCCACAATTATACATCCATGATTATACATCCACAATTATTCTAATGTTATGCTGCAGGTTTGAACATCCATTATTATGCTATAGTTATGCTACAGTTTTGGAGAGCAATTTTTGGAGGACTTTGAGCATTGAAGCTTTTATGGAGAATTTTTATCTTCTTGTCTTATTCTCTCTTGCATCCATGGCTTCCATCATGAGGTTTCATCCTTGCATTTTCATATTAGCTCAGATCTTGCATTGTTTTGCATTATTATCATATAGATTAGTTTTCATCTCCATTTGCATGCATTTTCGATCCTTGAATCTCTTGTTTCATGGTGTACTTACATGGGCACAAATGAAGTCAAACTGAGGGCCTTCATTACAAACCCTTGCACTTCATGAATATAGAGCTATGAGCAGCCATTCAAGACCTCAATTTTCAACAATCTTGGATATAATGACTCATATAAGTGTGCCTACATTTTAGGCAGACAAAGGAACATATGTTCTAGTCATTCTGGCTTCTTGTGCCTTAATGCTTACATGTAATTCTGACACAACTAAGATAAATGTCATCTTCATATTCTCATGATTGCATTGTCATTGAGGATTGTATGACGTTTGGTGACCTTAATAAAAAGCTATATAATGCAAACTATCTTATAGGTTTAGTAACCAGTCCTAGGGATTGCATCTAGCATAGGATTGAATTTAATACTAAAATTGCATTAGGGCATATTTTGGTTACTTCTTTACTTGTATTCTTCAACTTAAGAGGTCATTGATTTCTTCAATGTATCATGTTTCATCTTGCTTGCACAAGTGTTCCTCGGTCGATCTTTACAAATTTGTAGGAGCACCTATCATTAGCAAACAACTCCAAACTCCGCATGAGATGTTAGTAAATATTCATTTTACATTATCATATCATTCATCTACACATCATCAAATCATGTCATAAATATACATCACATGTTTATATCTCATTCATCGCATTTGCATGATAACATAAATCTCATCTACGCTATGTATCCATACATCATTCACATTTGCATAAATCACAATCACCTAAACTAAACATCTCATGTACAAACATCATTAGAGAAAAAATATGTGACACATGTGATGATACCAAATGAGATCTCTCATATATATAAATATCCAATAGAGTCAAAATGTACATTAATACAAAAAATGTGCACTACTTGACCAATAAACATTTCAACATGATACAAAAAGATGTCGATACATCAAATATACATGATCAAAACTAGACAGAAGAGAGTGGGATAACTGCATCCTTCCCCTTCATCCCTAAGTGGAGGAGGAGGAGGAGGCATATTTTCTCTAGCTAGAGGTCATGCAACCTGCGATGTTCTAGCATACTCTGAGAAGTAGGGCACCTACTTTGCTGCCTTTTGGACTACACCTACATAAGCTGCATAATAGTATGCCACTCTCATTGTCTGTGTCTAAGCCTCATATTACTAACGCTCTAGCTTCTATCATAGCTTTCAAATATCTTGATCCCACTCTACTAGATGTGCATCCCACACTATCACCTGAATATGTAACTTTCCAAGCTGTCACTTGTATAGGATAAAATATAGATGATGAATAGGGCTTTATAATAGTGCACATGAAAGAGTGTTGGATACAATTGATTAATTTTGTGTTGTCTTTGATGTTACAAATATTTCATATTGGTTGATAGACAATGCTTACAGAGCTCACTTGGTTAGTGAAGATAGTTTTTCTTGTCTATTGAGCGTTTACAAGTTTACTCTAAATAGATGACAGTATCTACCGAGCTCACTCGGGCATTGAAGGAATTGAGGAAGAAAAGAGTGTTAACCAAGCTCACTCAGTTAACAAAGGGAAAGTTGGACAAAGTTAGTGTTCATCAAGTTCACTCGGTTGCTAAAGGATTTCTACAAGTTTGCAGTATTAACTGAGCCTCTATTGGTTAACACAGGAAATCATTCTAAAGTTAGTTTCTACCAAGTAGGGTCAACTTATGAAGGATTTTTCTTATTTTGGCATATGAAGCTTAATTACTTTATGTATTGATTCTAGCTAACTATGATGATGAATATTAGTTATTGTAATTTGATTTTGGGCCAACTTGAAAATCTAGAAGGTATAAATAAAAAGCTCAAATTGAGATTTCTAGTCTGTGCAAGTGTGTTGATTAAATTGAAAAGAAAAGAGAGGGAGCAAAATTGAAGGATAAGCAGGTATCCTTGTGGAGTAGAAAAGTAATAGTTGATTAGGAAGGATAAATTTTAAGTAGAATAGAGATCTAGATTCAACAATTTAGTTGCATCACAATTAGGTCATTTTAACCATTGTAGTAGTGATCTAAAATCTCTTAACAGAGTTGGTTGAACAGTCAGTTGTAAATCCTTTACCAAGGTGGCAATTACATTGAATTGTTTTAAGACCTCTTGCAAGGCCACTCCTAGCAGGGTGATTAAATCCACTAATAAGGTCACACCTAATAGTGTGTTATGTAACCTTTAACAGGGTTGGCTCCTGACAGGGCTCACTTCAAAAGAGTGAAAAACATTAACTAGTTACATTGGTGGTTTTTCTCAAATTAGGTTTCCACATTAAATCCTACTGTCTCATGTGTTCATGTTATTTCTCTTATGCTTGCAAGATTAATTACTATTAATGTTTTAAGATATGCTAAAAGTAACTCACACTATGCATTTACCAAGTTACAACATTTTCTATGTGTTTACTGAGTAACCGCAATAATTAGTTTTCTCAGTCTAAATTTTATTGTTGACATCTAAGGGATCTAAGATTTATTTTAGTGGTAATTGATTCACCCCCCTCTCAGTTACTCCTTCTATATTTTCAACAATTGGTATCAGAGCTTCTGGTGCTTGCAAGAAAGGTTGTCAAGGACCTAAGCTAAAGATCAGGATGTCTTACAAGAGAGAGATTCCAAAGCTAAATAAAGACAACTTTTCAACATGGTAGGGACTCATGAGACTCCATTTTTCCACCATTAGTGACTTAGGCTACAAATACCTTGATGAAGAATACAAAAATCCAACTGGTACATTATCATTTGGAGATCTTGCTAAGAAAAAGAACCATAACATCATGATGATTAATATTGCATCTGCTCTTAGCTATGATGAATTCGATGAGATAAAAGACTATAAAACTACTTTTGATATGTGGAACAAGCTAAAGGAAATCTATGGTGGTGATGACAATGTAAGGAGAGCCAAAGCAGAAAGCCTTATAGGACAGTTTGATCAGATGAGAATGAGAGAAGATGAAAATGTTGCCAAATATGTGGAAAGAACCAAAGCTAGTGTCAGTGCACTCAGAGCTTCTAGAGGAGAAATCAAGGAAGAAACTATTGTAAGTAAAGTTCTCAAAAAATTGCTTCCTATCTATGTAATTAGAGTATCTACTATTCAAGAAAAGAGATGTGACTTGAATCACAAGTTAAGTTTGGATGCCTTGGTAGGAAGATTGACATCTTTTGAGCTAGACAACTTTGACAATTATGTTCCAGCTTCCAAAA
This sequence comes from Cupressus sempervirens, assembly GCA_028749045.1. NCBI lineage: Eukaryota > Viridiplantae > Streptophyta > Pinopsida > Cupressales > Cupressaceae > Cupressus > Cupressus sempervirens. The sequence goes on from CM053793.1 coordinate 546,502,256, forward strand.
ATGTTAAATTTGCATTTGAAGCTAAAATTTCACTCAAAGAGAAAGGCAAGAAAATAAAGGACATTTAGTTAGAAAGTGAAGAGGAAACTAAGGAAAGTTTTGATAGTGATCTTGAAGTTGTTGAAGCTTTACTTGCAAAGAAATATTCTAGAGGTAGAGGAAAGTACAAAGGTAAAGTTTCTTTAATCTGCTTTTCATGTGAAGAAACTGGTCATATTACTACCAGGTGCCCAAACAGAGAAAGAAAGGATGAGAAGAAAAGCCACAAGTATAAAGGCAAGAAGGAATCCAAAAGTCACAAATCCTTCAAAGACAAAGGTAAGAAGACCTAATTTATGGCTAAAGATTCTAATAATATTAAAGATGAAATAGTATACATTGCTTATAAAGATGAATCTGATGAAGAAGAAGACAAGATGGCACTTATCTCTCATGTTAGTAAAAATGACACATGGATCATAGATAGTGGATGTTCACATCATATGACTGGAGACAAAACATAATTTGAACACTTTGAACACTATGATGGAGGTAGTATAAGGTTTGGAAACAATGAACCTTATTACATAAAAGGGAAAGGTCGCATATCATTAACCAATGAACTTGTATGTGACAATGCCTACTAGGTTGAAAGACTAAAACATAACCTACTAAGTGTGGCACAACTAATCAACATTGGATTCAAGGTAGAATTTATCCATGGCAAGGCAAGACTGCTAGATGACAAAGGGAATCTGATTAGATCAAGCAAACAAAAAAGAGGTAACCTATTTTATCTTGATCTTGGTGATTGCTCATGTTTCATTGCTCAAATGGAAGAAATTTGGTTATGGCACAAAAGACTATGTCATGTAAAATTGGATAATATGGTCAAGATAAGAAAATTTAGAAAAGTAAGGGGTATCCCTAGTTTGAAGAAACCAGATGTTGGTTTATGCAAAAAATGTTAGGTTGGAAAAATGGGAAAGACTATTTTTAAGAGAAAAAATTGTCAATCTGAAGATATCTTGGAAATTGTGCATACTGACTTATGTGGACCCATTGGACTAGAAGGTTATAGTGGAGAAAAATTATTTATTCTTTTTGTTGATGACTATTCTAGAATGATGACTATTATGTATCTTAGAGAAAAATTAGAAGCATTTGAGAAATTCAAATGGTATCTAGCAAGAGTAGAAAAAGAAACAAGAAAAAGATTGATGATCAGACAGAGGTGGTGAATTCATCTCCAATGAATTCAATAATTTTTGCATTGAAAGAGGAATCAAAAGGCAAGTATCAACCCCTGACACTCCTAAGCAAAATGGAATAGTTGAAAGAAGAAACAAATCCATCATGGATTGTGCAAGGACTCTAATGATTGAAAATAATGTTGCTATCAAATACTAGAAGGAAGCCATCAACACTTTAGTTCACTTTGAAACGAGTATAGTTGAAGGACTCACATAAAACTCCCTATGAATTATGGTATGGCTACAAACCCACTATAAGTTACTTGGAAGTATTTGGTAGTAAATGTTATATCTTGAAAGAGTCTAGAAAAGGAAAATTTTATGTGAAAGGTGATGAAGGTATATTCTTAGGATATTCTTGCAGAAGTAAGGCATATAAATGTTTGAATTTGTCTACTCATAAAATCATAGAAAGTGTACATGTGAGAATTGATGATTTTACATAAAAGATTGAAGAAGAAAGTAAAAGGGAACCAAAAGATAATAAGAGATTTATTTATTTTGAACCTGATGCATTACCAGGTGCATCTAGCAATAAGGAGACTTCACCTCCCAAGTCTTCTACAACTACCAAGTTGCAAGAAGAACAAATTGAGTCATAGGGACCCAAGTCACATTCTGAAGCTATCAAGTCAATGCCTACTGAGTTTGAATGAACCAAGCCTAAAGTTGAAATTAAAAATGAAGATGATACAGTTCACTCAAAAGGAAGAGAACCTGTATTGGCCAAATATGTCAAAAGGCATCATGCACCTGATCAGATTATTGGAGATAAATTAGAAGGTATATGACAAGAAGAAAATTAAAAGGTAAATGTTTACTTGCTGATTTTGATCTTAGAAGTGTTAAGGATGCTATAGAAAATAAAATTTGGATTGAGGCAATGAACAAAGAAATAGAACAGATAGAAAAGAATAAAACTTGGACTTTTGTTCCTAGGCCTAAAGATAAAAATGTGATTGGAACAAAATGGGTATTCAAAAATAAGTTGAATGAAGATGGAAAAGTATCAAGAAACAAAGCTAGATTAGTGTGTAAAGGCTATTCTCAAGAAGAAGGAATTGGTTATGGTGAGACTTTTGCTCTTGTTGCAAGATTAGAAGGTGTTAGAACCCTACTTGCATATGCAGCTCACAAAGGATTCAAAGTTTATCAAATAGATGTTAAATCTACATTCTTGAATGGAATTATTTATGAAGAAGTCTACATTGAACAACCAAAAGGTTTTGTTGATCTCGACAATAGTTTATACATCAAGGAAGGACCAAATAACAAAATTGTGTTGGTAGAGATATTTGTAGATGATACTCTATTTATAGGAAATGATGACCTATGCAAGCATTTTTAGAACAAATGAACAAAGAGTTTGAGATGTCCATGTTTGGTGAAATAAAATTCTTTGTTGGATTGTAGATACAATAGAACAAAAATGGTATCTATATCACCCAATCCAAGTATGTAAAAGAGATACTCAAGAAGTTTGGTATGGAAGATTCTAAACCAGTTGGTACCCTCATGTGTACTAGACTCAAGCTTACCAAAGATGATGACTCCAAAGAAGTAGATTAGACCTTATACAGATCAATGATTGGAAAATTATAGTATGTAGTTCACACAAGGCTTGATATTTCCTTAGCAGTTGGGATAGTGGCAAGATTCTTAGCTAAACCCAGAGAAAATCATATGATGGCAATCAAAAGAATTTTGAGATATCTAAAAGGTACTAAAGACTATGGCTTATGGTACAAACTTGGAAGAAACCTAGACCTAAAGGTATTTACTAATGCTGATTAGGCAGAAGATCTTGATGATAGAAAAAGCACAAATGGTGGAGCTTTCTTTCTTGGTAAAAGAATGATATATTGGACAAGCAAAAAGAAAAATTGCACATCCCAATCCACAACAGAAGTAGAGTATGTGGCATCAGTAGTAAATTGTTCTAACATTATTTGGTTCAAATAATTGCTGGAAGGAATGAAGGTTGAAATCAAAGAGCCAGTAGTCATCTATTGTGATAACACCAACACAATTAACATATCGAAGAACCTAATGATGCATTCCAAAATTAAGCACATTGCTATAAAATATCACTTTGTCAGAGAACTGGTGCAGGACAAAGAAATCAGATTGGATTATGTCCATACAAAAGAACAAATTGCAGACATATTCACGAAGCCATCACCTAAGGATGCATTCTTTTATCTAAGAGGTAAGCTAGGGGTCATTCCCCTATGTAAAGTTGACTAAATGAAGTTTAATGATGCATCAACAAGAACCTAGCTAAAGATCAATCAGTTGATGTAGTATAATCAAGAGAATATTGCATATGAATTAGTACTCAAAGTACATTGATACAAATTTGGCATGTGTTGTCAAAGAGGGAGAAGTTTATCATCATATCTTTATCTTTCTAAAATTTTGTAGAGGGAGAAGAAATTTTGTAGAGGGAGAAGTTTGAAAATAAAGTATGCAAAGGGAGAATACAACATAAAGAAGTTCTTGTGTAAAATCAAAGAGGGAGAAATTTTCTGTCAAAAGGAATCTTGCTCTCAAAATTTTATTGTGCTATGACATGTTGTGTTGCCATCAATGCTAAAGAGGGAGATTGTTGGATACAATTAATTAATTGTGTGTTGTCTTTGATGTTACACAAATTTCATATCAGTTAATAGACAATGCTTACCGAGCTCACTTGGTCAATGAAGATAGTTTTCCTTGTCTACCAAATATTCATAGGTTTACTTTGAACAGATGATAGTATCTATCAAGGTCACTCAGGCATCAAAGGAATTGAGGAAGAAACGAGTTTTAATTGAGCTCACTTAGTTAACGAAGGGAAAGTTGGACAGAGTCAGTGTTCACCAAGTTCATTCAGTTGCCAAAGGATTTTTGCAAGTTTGCAGTATTAACTGAGCCTCTGTTGGTTAACACAAGAAATTATTCTAAAGTTAGTTTCTATCGAGCAGGGTCAGCTTACGAAGGACTTTTCTTGTTTTGGCATATGAAGCTTAATTACTTTATATATTGATTCTATTCGACTATGATGATGAATATTGGTTATTATGAGTTGATTTTGGGCCAACTTGACAATCTAGAAGGTATAAATAAAAGATCAAATTGAGATTTCTAGTGTGTGCAAGTGTGTTGATTGAATTGAAAAGAAAAGACTGGGAGCAAACTTAAAGGATAAGCAAGTATTCTTGTGGAGTAGAAAAGTAATATTTGATCAGGAAGGATCAAGTTTAAGCAGAATAGAGATTTGGATTCAGCAATTTAGTTGCATCACAATTAGGTCATTTCATTGTTACTCTCTAACCATTGTAGTAGTGATCTAAAATCTCTTAACAAAGTTGGTTTAACAACTGGTTGTAAATCCTCTAACAAGGTGGCAATTCCATTGAATTATTTTAAGACCTCTTGCAAGACCACTCCTAGCAGGGTGATTAAATCCTCTAACAAGGTCACACCTAACAGTTTGTTTTGCAACCTTTAACAGGGTTGGCTCCTAACAGGGCTCACTTTAGAAGAGTGAAAAATAGTAACTAGTTACATTGGTGGTTTTTCCCAAATTGAGTTTCCATGTTAAATCCTAGTGTCTCATGTGTTCATGTTATTTCTTTTATGCTTGCAAGATTAATTACTATTAATGTTTTAAGATATGCTAAAAGTAATTCACACTCTGCATTTACCGAGTTACAACATTTTCTGTGTGTTTACCTAGTAACAATAGCAATCAATTTTCCCAGTCTAAATTTTATTGTTGACATGTAAGGGATCTGGGATTTATTTTAGTGGTAACTGATTCACCCCCCCTTTCAGTTACTCCTTCTATATTTCCAACAAAGAGACCCTAATCCCATATTTTACACATACATATAGATTATTATGATATGGAAAGTAAATCTAGATGACTAATATTGAAATGAAGAAATAGAAGGTACTTACGTTCAAAAAAGAATCGGCTAAAACCCCTATCAAATGATCTCAAAAATGTCGATTTTCGCAATTTTGAACTGAAACTACAAGATCTTCAAAACCTAGAAATCTTTTTCTTTTTTGATGGAAGGCCAATCTTGACCTAGGTCAATGAAGTTGATCTTGACCCAAGAAAGTCATCCTTGACCCAAAAGTTGACCTTGACTTACACTGCTTTGACAAAATTTTTGTTAGCGAATCCCATAAGTTCAACGAAAAGGATATCCAAATCTCCATTGATTTTCACTATTTCACACCTATACCTACAAGAAAATGGTTTTGCTTATTGGAAGTGGGGTTTGCCTTAGCCAAAACCCAATTTGGAATTAACCTTGAAATGCAATTGAAATTACAAAATAAATAAACAAAGAAAATGTAATTATTCACCTTGTTTATACTAAAATCCTTGTGGAGGATTCAAATCCTTTAAATCACAAGTATGGATGCTCCAAATGAATGTAGAATAGGATTGTTGCTCCACTTTTGTTTTCTAACCTATCGACAGAAGTGAGTTTTGTGTAGTAGATAAAGTGAGTCTAGTCCTAATTTTTTTTTGAGTCTAGGTTTAGATCCCCAAAAGCTAGGTGATCTCTATCATATTTTCCTACTTTTCCTTCTCTTTCTTTATAGCCGAGTGGGTGTTTGTTTTACCTTGTTACTAGTTGGGTAAGTTAGTACCTAATTTGATAGAGATAAAATTTACTCATCATAGATCAAACGCATTCTCTATTTACTCGCAACGTACCATCTCTTGATAAATAAGTGTTAGTGGAAATTACCTTCTCCCCGACGGGTTTCCAACCCATGAAGGTGATTTCCTACAAAAGACCACTCAGAGACATATATAGTTTAGAAGAATGCAAATAGTGTGAAATTCTACAAAAAATTAATGTTTGAATCTAAGACGAATCTCCTAAACATGATTTGGATTTTTCATCACTCGAACATTAAGCTTTGATGGAAAACCTAAAAATGTGTTCTCTATGGCAAGTTTTTAACCCATGAAGATGGCTTTCCACAAAGAAGTTAAAGGTGAAAACCAAGAAGTTAAGTGGCACCCAAGTGGATCCATACACCTTAACTAAACATTCTTAATAGCCAAGAATGAAGTTTTCAAAGATTCAACCAATAAAGGACCTCTGGTAGGAAAATAGAAATTGACTTCTCCTCGTCGGGTTTTCAACCCATGAAGATAATTTTCTGCTTATGCAAGAAAGATCAAGCTAACAAGTAAATTTGCTCCTCATACTAGATTTAGAGTATGTTAGAATAATATTAGAATGGATCAAACTATTATGCAAAGAAGATTTAGTCAAAATATCACGTGGTGAATTTTCATCAACAAAGTACCCTAATGGAACCTTTTTGAAACTTAAAAGAAACCAAAAAAGTAATGGGCTTATAGAAAGTTACCGTTGCACTCAACATAATAGTGAAAAGACCCCTAAATGTCCATTAAGCTTTTGCATTTACTATCCAATAGGTATTTCTTTAAATTTCATCTATGTGGCACAAATTTTGAAGAATAACAGATGAATCGAGACTCTCATATAAAAGCACACAAGCAGTTGAAAGAGTTACCTCATTTCTTTGATCCCTCATTCTATCGATATACAACTTTTTGAAAGCCTCTAACTATTGCATTTGCCATTTTATTCACCTTTTTGATTCAAAATCTTATTCATAAGCTTATGCAAACTAAGTTCGTGGATTTTGATGGTTTGACTGGGATCAAGTCCCAACTATAGAATTTCATAGACACCTCCCTCCGCTTCTATGACATGGCAAATTTCTAAAGGAGGGTCAAATCTAAATGGATTCATCCTATCATGGAGAAGCTTCAAGGAAGTGGTTTATTTGAGGCCTCTAGTTTTCTGGTTGTAGTCCAAGCCTCAAAGCTTATTTATGAATGCATTCATCACTACAATCCAAAAACCAAACAAAGTGTTCTGCCTAATGATACAATATTAATTTCAATTGATAGGTAGATAATGGTAAATTGTTTTTGTGTGCCAGAGTGAGAGGATTCCTCTGACTTGACTATTGGTGGGACCACCTCAAAATTCTTAGCAAAAAAGATGATTTGGATGAAGGAGATCATCAGAACTTGGTTCTAGAAACCATAGAGTGATAAGAGAGAAGTTCCTAAAACTTTGTTTAAAACCAATCTTAAGCTAGAAATAATTGACATTTTGGTTCTTCTGAACAAATTGAGAGGTGAAGTACAAGCCCTAAGTTTTGCCGAGAAATATTTATTTTTGGTTTAAGTTATATGCTTAGACACCTAGTACATTGATTGCACACAAGAGTTAAGTGAGATTCTATCCAATGCTCTCCAAGCAGCCAAGTTTTACAATACATTCCACATGTCTTCATTCTTGATTTACATGTTGGCTTCATTGTAATTATGGCTAGGCCTTCCAAGATTAGAGGATTTCCTTGACGATGTTAAGTCTTATGAGTTCTACCCATGTCTTCAATTGAAGAATATTTATGTAGATTATGTTAAGGTGAATGAAGCATTTACCATGAGGATTTGTAGGGAACTACAAGGATTCTTGGAGAGAAGATTCAACCTCAAAGCCATGACACCATTACTTAGTTTGGGTGTTACTTTATTGAGTTCTCATCATTTTCTTATTTGTGTCTTGCAAGATTTGATGGGTTCTCCTTGAAGCTACCAAGGTATCCAAGTGACATGATCATGTTGATTGAGATTATATGAAAAGATCTACAAGTAAACATCCTGAGTAGAATCTTGAAGAAGACAGGACACAAATTTCCTATGAAGCTTGGAGCCTTCCATTGTGACACTCATTCCGATACCAAGAACATGATGAAGGTGTTCAAGAAGAAATATAAGCTTGACATGTATGAAGTCATGAGGCCTATGCTTGACCCAAATAGGTATGCCAAAGATGTTCTACAAATTAGGAGTGCAATAAAGCATATCACCATGACCAAAGATTATTGGGCCAATTGCAAAGAAGAGCTCAAGAGCCATGATCGAGCCTTCGCCAGATTGATAGTTAATCAAGTGAAAATGTATAAGGTGAATATAGATGTAGATGAAATTGAAGTTGATAGTCTAAATATGTATATACATACTTATTTGACCAAGTTGAGGAAAACTCCCATAAGTTCAAAACCTTTTGAAGATGTTGTGGAGGATCTAGATATGATGATGGCCATAATATACAAGAGAACTAGAAAGTGGGTCGAGTGGACCATGACATGATGATGCAAGAGCAAAGGCATGTCCATCCAATATTCCCCAAATGTAGTAGGGAGTTCATCTTCTCAAAGTGGTGCTTTAGGCACAATCCTACCTCTCAGTCAAGGACCCACTAGACTAGTCAGAGGAGGTGATCAACCTCCTAAAAAGAACATCCCACTTGATAAAACTTGTCAAGATGGTTTAGTGTCAATGATCAAAATGGAGACAAAGACTGATAAGAAGAAGGTGGAAGAATTGAAGGATAGTGCTGTAATGGTGGCTCTCTCACTCCACAGTAGTCCAATCCCATCCGTATGTGCCACATTACTCCTACCAAGTAGGCCCCAAATACAAGTGGTTTATCTTAGAGATGGTGGGAGTAGTGAAAGTGAATCTACAAAGTCAGATGAAGCAACAAACAAAACATCCGAAGTGGAGAAAACATCTAAAGTGGAGAAAGTCTTTAAAGCTCCAAATCTCATTTCCCTAGCTTCAAAGAATCCTTTCTTTTTAGCTTCAAAGGCATTGACTCCTATTAAGAGGAAAATTTTCAGTGTAGAAATACTAGGGACTGTGTCTAAGGTAATTGGCATTGAGTCATGGCTTGAGAATACCTTAGATAGAAAGAGGAAAAGGAAAGAATAAGGAGCCTTAAAAAAAGAGAATTTATCTTTAGCTATTCATTCTAGGTTGACATTGAGTAAAGTTAAGAAGTAGAAGACTCTATCAATTCTTGGCCAAGACCTTGATATAGGTGTAGGAGCAGAAAATGGGCTAATATCTAACATACTATGAGAAAATCACAAAATTAGTAAATGTTGATGCCCTCTAGTCAACCATGAAAGCTAAATAAACAAAGAAAACAACACAAAGTTAAAAAACCCCTCTTTCATTTGTAGCTCCCATGTCTTTCTTTCTTCTCCATATGATGTAGCTCCTATTGCCTATAATGCACACAATTAGGAAGAAAAAGTCTATGATAATGATATGAGAGTACTAGAAGAAGTGATTTGAAGCATAAAGATACTAAGAAGTTAGCACTTGAAGGTTAAGAATCAAGGGACTTGAAGGACTGGAAATTAAAGGAAGAATGCTCAATTTATAATCAACACACAAGACAAGAGAATTGGACTTGTCACCTTGGATATGTGACTTGGCAAGAGATTCCTTTGAGAATCCATGACACATATGACACAAGATTCCAAATGTAAGATTGTTTGATGCTTGGAAGTCAAACATGGCTATAAATGGAAGAGGATCTATGATGCATCATGTGACACCTCAAACCCACTTAAAGCCAATAATCTATGAAAACAGAAGCCAAATATAAACATGCATAAGGGAATAATAATATATGGATTATGACATATCTCAGCCAAGTGTAAATAGAGAATCCATGATGTGTCATGCCCATGTGTCATGATGATGTCAAGATTGTGTCAATATTATGTGGAATATGTGAATTAAAAATCCATATATCCACACAAATAGAAATTAGGAATTTTGAAATTATGAGTGGGAAATGGGACTTAGAAAATTGTGAATTTCCATGGTTTGCAAATGATGAATTAACTAATTAATTAAATTAATTAGGAAGAATGATTAGTAGAATGACCTAGGATTAAATCATGGATTAGTTAACCCTATAGAGAAAATTAGTAGATGATTGGCCAATTTGATTAAATGAGTGGGACAATATCCTTTGATGAAGATGTGGATTAACTTGGATGATGACAGGTAGACCAAAGCCATGGTCAAATTGATTGTTTCAGTAAAATTGATAACATGTGAAGGACACATGACATGAATTAGGAAATGTAACATTTAACCAATATCGTAAATGCTATAGGATCAAGATTGATTGATATGGTTGATCATAATAACATTGATAAACACTATCAATGTTACTAAAAATGATTTAATGATGTCATGATCTAATATTGAGAGACTCGACAATGTTAATGATCAAATGACAAGAATGATTGTTTGACCCAACACTGAGAGCCATGGCAGTACAAAGGTCAGATTGATAGGTTTGATAGATTGATAGGTTTCTAAGGCACCGAGAGACATGACAATGCCTAAGATTGGACATATGATGGTTGATTTGAGGTATTTGACATGTTTCAGGTTGATTATGCTTAATTCTCAATGATTCTAGGTTGATTTGGGGTGATTCTAAGTTGATTTGATATGATTTTGAGTTGATTTGTGAATGATGTGAAAGAGGATACAAATGATGAAGGACATTGTTGAGATATAGTCAAGTTTGACCAAAAGATCAGAATTACTAAAATGAGGAAACCATAGACATAAGAAGATTAGAATTACAAATGGGATGAGTTAGTATAAGAAGATGACAAAACCATAGACATAAACCATTTTTGAGCATCTACAACAATACACTTAACTATGGATATTGCTAAGCCCACCAAGGAGGGGAGAATTCAAGACCTAACTACAAATGACTTCACATTGTAGTCTTTGGACATCGAAGAAGTTAGGCACGACATCAAAGTGGGTCTGTGGAAATCAAAAAATGAAGTGATAGAGGGAAAAATTAAAGGTCTAAATCTTGCCAAAGTCAAGATAAAGGTGGAGATCCAGAAACTTAACTGCTTCATTAGGTAGCTATTGCCCCACTACCACATATCTCAAGAGTGCCACCTACTAGTGACCCTAGAACCACAAATATTCAGGCTATCATCTCTTAGCTACAAGAAGATAATTCTTTTGGGAAAATTGGTAGAGATTGGATTGGAAAACTCAAGCTTGAAGGGCTTTCAGTAATAGAGCAGGTGGGCAATGTAGTACTAAGGCTTGAGACAAAAAAGGACAATATCATAGCGAACATGGCAACTCTATTTTTAGAAAAGGCCAAATGTGAAGAATGCATCTCTCTCTTATAAATGATCATCCAAATGAAGGCTAACGTAGTAGTTGAATCCAAAATTTTGCAAAAGGGAGATGAGCCTTTGTTTGAGTGGCAACAAAGCTTATAGTTTAAAGCATATATGATTTCTTATGCAGAAGAGGGATTGAAGGACACAAAGAGTAAAGTTAAAGAAAAACAAGATAAAGATTATGAGTTGTTGAAAGGTCTTCATACTAAGTCTTAAATGAGTAGACAAGGAAAATGAGTAGTAGGAGTCATTGTTATGCAAAAGGCTTTCTCTAACTACTTGAATAAGTTAACAAATAAATTGTCGAGTCATCAAAATAGAGTGTCTAATCTTCAATAGCTCAATAGATGCATACATGTGACAATAGAAGAGATACAAGAATGGTTAGATGTAATCAAAGAACTGGCATGAGAACACTCTAAGTGGCTAATTCAATACACTAACATCCATATCGTTAGACATGAAGAGCTCATTTTGATTATCATTGCTGCAAAAGCCTATAAAGTGGAATTGGAGAAGAAAAATAAGGGGAAATGATATTGTCCCACTCTCTTGTATTTTGGCTATGTACATATAACTGATAATTGGCTTCTTGCCATTTGTCAATTTTGAGAAAGAAGATGAACTGACTCATTCTTTTGTAATGGTTCATCTCAAAATCCTATATCTACTCATTTGAAAATTAATCAAAAGGTAGGATAATTTTTGGTGTGAAATACTTCATGTTGCAGAGACAAGTTGAACGTGTTTTATATCAATTATTTATTGTTCCATTGTTTATGATAGTTTAAGATATCTCTTTTAGTTGAATTGAGTTATGGAATTAATGGGGTTTTGTTCCCTTGTTCAATGTAGTAAACTAAAGATAATAATAGTGTCATTGAAGGTTTAAAGAGATTCTATCCCACATTATTCGTTAAGTTAGTACCTTCCATGTTAAGGTTAGAAGCATTCTATTAAGTAGCTAATTCATAGATAGATTTCATTACTGTATCGTCAAATTCTATAGGTTCATAAGATATACAAGTTCACCAATTTGATTATTATTAAGACCTAAATGCTTTCCTAAGTTAGTTCCTATTTAGGCCTAACTTGGTTTACCTCTCCTATTCTCTAGCCTAGAACAAACCCCTTTTAGAATTAGGAACAAACAAACTCATTGCAAATCATAACCATAAGGGAGCTTTAGCTATAAAATTCAGAGGGAAATCAATTGTTTAACTACAATTTCCCAATTGTTGTAATCAGTTATTGTTTAGAAATATTGGGCATTTGAAGAGTTAATTAAAGTGAACAATTTATTTACTAAAAAAATTCTGGTGACTCTGTTGGGGAGATGAACAATCGCTAGACTAGAAGATATAACATGAATAAAGATGGTGTTACCTCATGAGAACATATTCCCCATACTCTAATTGAACCTTGAATTCCAAGTTGACCAAGAAGATATCATTTCATCTCTGAATATGTTTGTCTAGAGATATAGGAGGAATGAAAAATACTATAGAAATTCTAGCCAAGTACTAGAAGAAGAAAAAACTAGAACTGAAGAGTGAGAAAGAGCTGTACAGAGGAGAGAGTTTTGAAGAGCATAAAAAAAATGGGGCTAGAGTAATTAGGAATCCTGGAAAAGGAAGATTCCTTAGAAGCACCAAAGCTTAAGGTGGACAAGACCTTATTTTTGAAAGATTGCAGAACTTGGTTTTCCCATCCTAGAAACACATCGACAAAAGGGTGACAAGAAAAGTAGGAGGAAACCATATTCAGCCCCTAGAAATCAAAATTCATTGCGCACAACTTGTTAGGTCTTGGATTTACACTAAGTAGTTTCTCCTCTAGTTGTCAATTTTTTGCCATACCTTGCTAGGGAAATTATGGCTGCTCCCTAGGTTGCAGCGACTGGCCCGCTGGACTTCATGGAATATCATCCACTCTTGTCTAGATCAAGAAATAACTTTCCCAAGTTTTTAGGTGATGGGAAGGTTACTATCGATGAACACATCAAGAATTTATTTGCAACAACTCATATCTTGGGAGTAGCATACAGAGGCATATCTATGCGACTATTTGTGGAAACTCTAATAAAAAGCACAAAGGATTGGTTTTATCACTTAGATGATGGCACAATTACAAGCTGGGCTATGATGAGAATGAATTGAAAAAAAAATCAACTTTTGGAAAAAAGATTCAAAACTGTAGAAGATGAACACACTTTGCTGGCCCAGTTGACATCTATCAAAAAACAAGTTGTTGTAAGTATGAGGGATTTTGTTGCTAATTTCAATACGATCACTAATAGAATTCCTACTACTGATAGACCTACTACAAGTAATTTAAAGATGTTCTTTATAATTGTAATACCAACAAATATTAACTATGATATGAGGAGATCCCATCCCATAGACTTGGAAGATGCCCTGAAGAAAGCTATTGAACTAGAGGATGATTTGATCTCTATTGGAAAGTGGAAATGAGAGTTTTAGACCAAGGAAAGTAGTAGTAACACCACTTCATATAATGGGATGTTGCAAAAATTATCAAATAAACTAGTCACTATGAAGAGGCAACTCCCTGGATTCAATAATACCTACCAGTGAAATTTAAAAAATTAATCAAGGAGGAATATTGATGAGAAAACTCTACAGCTTACTGGCCTACCACAAAGACTAGCTATTGAAGCCACACCCAAAAAGGGAAATATGTGTGTCTTCCACTTAACCACAAATGATGATAATGAAAGTTTCCCTAAGACTACCTGTATGACGTAGTTACTATCCATTAATGAGATGAATGTTGCAAATTCTAGTCATGAGTTAGATTCATACTCAAATGGTGACTCTAGAATTTTTTTTTAGAGTATGAGTCAGATTTAGAAGGACCAGGTGAATGCTATGCTATTATTTATGGGGCCTCATATATGATGTTGACCAAAATCCAAAAAAATAAGAATCAGATTTAGGGTCATCCTCAAGGTGGTAATGAGGCTTCTACTTTAGGCTTTGGTAATGTGGATCAAGGAGCCAAGAGTTCTCAATTGGATAAGGACAAGATCTCTTTTTATTTCATTCAATTTTGAAAAGATTCCAAAATTCAAATTTCCCCTATAGACTACTTGAAGTCTCATCCCTCAGAATTAAAAAGATTGATAGATTATTGCAAAGGGGACAATATAAACCTAAATCATAATGTCATGACTAAAGAAGAAGATGACTCCTTAACACTTTTTGACCAAGAAGAATCTACAGGTTTGACAAGCTTTCCTGGATAGAAACCCAACCCATTTTACATGTCTTTATACATTAATGGGTGAAAACTAAGCAATTGTATAATTGATTTTGGTGCCTTAGACAATGTGATGCCTTATGCTATAGTTAAATCTCTAGGCCTCACTCTTACCAAAGTTCATGGTAGGTGTTATTCTATGGATGCCAAACAAGTCCCACTACATGTGCAAATCAAAGATGCTCAAGTAGCATTGGCCTCCCACCTAGAAAAGAAATTGCTGTTGACTATCCTAGTCATAGATAATTTGGCCAACTATGGTTTGCTTTTATGTAGAAGTTTCTATAGAGACCTAGGAGGAGAAATAAAAGTGGATTGGTCTCAGGTGGTCATACTCGTAGGGAGCAAGAAAGTAAAGTTAGAGCATGAAGAGAAAGCCAAGTTTATGATTCTGAATTTAGATGATCCCAAAGCTCAAATCCTCTACCAAGAATTAGAATTTGGTAATTATATGTTGTTCACTACAGAGGTCTCAAATGACCAAGATATCAAAGAGTAGGGAGATCAAAATCTTATTGAGGAAGAAGAATCATCATCAATATGGACACTAGAATTCGATGGAAGTTGTTCCTCATCCGAGTTCGGTATAGGGGTGGTATTGATATCACCTAAGGGAGAACCTCAACCCATGGCATTCAAGTTAGAATTTTGGAACATGAACAACATGAAAAAATATGAAGTTGTGTTACTTAGGATAATAGTTACAAAAGAAAAAGGGACAAAGATATTGAGAGCTCGAGGTGATGTAGAGCTTGTTGTGCAAAAAATCAAAGGGTAGTACTCTATAAAGAATCATAAATTGAAAAATTATAGAAACAAGGTCTGGGATGAAATTGAAGGGTTAGATGCATGCTCAGTTGAATCAATGCCGAGGGAGATGAACTCTAAGGTGGATTCACTGGTCATTTTTGCCTCCTTACTACTTCCTCATCTAGAATTCAAAAATAAATAGTATCAGGTAGAAATTGTATACAGACCTTCAATGCCTAACAATATAGAAGCTTGACAAGTGTTCAGAGATGACAAAAGTTTGTAGTTATTTTTAGAAAATGCCAGAATTGTTCATGAAGATCATTCTAATGAAAACGTCCAAGAAGATCTTCAGAAGAAGCAAAAAGAGGATGAAACTGATGCAATCCAGTTACAAGGTAATCTAATTCCCCCATACTTTATATCATTGGAAAAGTTTTTTAATAGACACGATACTTACATTAAGGAAAAGAGAATAGAAAAAGGGTCTACTACTGGTAAGTATGAGGCGGTAAATATTAGAGACATGCAAAGTTCCAAAATGATCAATATTAGAAAATGTTGCATGTTTGAGGAAAAGGAAGCTGCTAGACAACTATTCATAGAATATCAAGATGTATTTGCATGGAGTTATGAGGATTTGAAAAGCTACAGAGGCGAGAAAATGAAACATCATATTCCCTTGAAACTTGATGCAACTCCTTTCCAATAGAAGTAGAGTAACTATTATCCAAGGGTAGCTGATACCATATTTCAAGAAGTTGACAAGATGTTGAAGGCATGAATCATTTACCTTATTCATTATTCTACCTGGATAACAAACAAAGCACCAGTTAGAAAGAAGAATAGAGTGATAAGGATCTATGTAGATTTTAGAAATCTAAACCAGGCATGTTTGAAGGATAATTATGCTCTCCCGAATATGGACTATCTACTACAAATGGTAGCTAGAGCTGAAATGATGTCCATGCTTGATGGCTTCTCAGGATACAACCAAATAGAAGTGGAAGAGAAAGATCAACACAAGACAACTTTTACCACTCCTTGGGGTACATTCCCATACCATAGGATGCCATTTGGCCTTATCAATGCTGACACCACTTTTCAAAGGTGCACGAATAAATATTTTGCTGACTTGAAGGATAGGATCATCATCATATACTTGGATGACCTTACTATATTCTCAAAGAAGAAAAAAATCACATAGTAGATTGAAGAAAGTGTCACAAAGATGCTGAGAGGACATAATCTCTCTGTATCCTAAGAAATCCATCTTCTATGTGACAGAAGGGAAGTTACTTAGCCATATAGTATCATAAGAGGGCACCAAAATTGACCCTAAACAAATTGAGGCCATCTAAAGACTAGGTCTACTTGTAAGCAAGACAGGAGTTAAGTCCCTTTTTGGACAAGTGAATTTCCTTAGAAGGTTTGTGCCTAATTTCACCGAAACCACTAAATGTACTATAGATATGATGAAAGGGAATTCAAGTTTTAAATGGAATGATGCTAGAAAAAAACCTTTTAGAATGTAAAGACTGCCATTGCTAATGCCCCAGTCCTATGTCATTGTGATTATAAACTAGATTTTATGATCTATTATGATGCTTCCAAACACACCTTGTCAGCCATCCTCATGTAGGATAACAAGGAAGGAGTACAAGCCCTTATCACCACCATGAGTATACCCCTGAAGAGTCACAAGATGAAATACTCCCAAATTGAAAAACATGCCTTCACCATGGTTAAAGCTTTGAAGAATTTTAGATTCTATATTCTACACTCTCATTTCGTGGTTTATGTACCAGATGTGGTAGTAAAGAGCATTTTGACTCAACAAGATGTAGAGTGCAATACTAGAGGGATGTGGGTAGCTAAAACACAAGAGTATGATATTGAAATTAAGCCTACAAAGCTAGTAAGAGGTAATGCTTTATGCAAAGCTATAGAAAAAAATGGAAACCCTGAAGAATCAAATGAAAAACAATTAGTTTTGGTGGTGAGTCTATAGGATCTTTGGTTCGAAAATATTACATACCTCTTAACATATGGTGAATCATCTGAAGGATTGACAAAAAAAAAAAGAAGAGATCTAAAATTAAAAGCCACTAAGTATGTGATTTGGGATGATAAATTTTTCAAAAGATCCATAGATGGGACTTTCCTTAGATGCATAGATAAACAACAACAAGAGATACTATTGAAAACATTTCACGATGGAGCATGCGATAGACATTTTCATCCTCACTCACTACTTTGAAAATATTATGGCAATACTACTATCAACCCAGAATGCTTGAAGATGGTTATCAATGGGTATCAAGATTTGAAAAATGTAAAATGTTTGTAGGCAAACCTTAATTAGCCGCATTACCTATTAGGCCTGTGGTAATCAAAGGTCCATTCCAATAGTGGGGTCTTAATTTCATTAGTCCTATTAAGCCTAAATTTAGTGCCAATCACATCTATATCATCACCATGATAGATTATTTTACAAAGTGGGTAGAGGTGAAGGCAACCAAGAAAAATACTTCCAAAGTAGTTTGTGAATTCATAAAAGAAAATATACTGGTTAAATTTGGCATACCCATTACACTATTAATGAATAATGCAACATACTTTTCTTTAGTCAGAATTACTAAGCTCTATTTTGAGTACGAGATAACAATTAGTCACTTGTCTGACTACTTTTAGCAAGGGAGTGGTCAAGCTAAGTCCAATAACAAGAATTTGGCGAATATCATGAAGAAACTAGTATCAGATAATCAAAAGACATGACACAAAAAGATTTACAAAGAACTTTGGGTAGATAGGGTGACTCCAAAGAGAGAAATTGATAATTTTCACTTTCAAATTAGTGGATCATATCACACAACATCAAATGCATGTGAAGAACTTGATTGACAAGAAGACCAGAGCATGGAAGTTTATGGTGGGAGATACTATAATGTTGTGGGATAAAAGTAGGGCACCAAAAGGAATGCATGATAAATTTGACATAATCTGGAAAGGACCATTCATCATTCATCAAGTTTTTGAAAATAATTCATTCAAATTGGCAACCCGAATGGTGAAGTATTGCATTTGACCTCCAATGGTTAGGACTTCAAGCTGTATCAAATTTCAAATTGAAAACAGGTAACCCCTTTATTGTATCATAGTTACATTTAGTTCATGTTTTTTTTCTCCCTTAGTTTATTTTTCCTCACTTTCCCAACTTTAGTTTTGTTGTGTCACCACTTTTCATTTTTGCAAAACTAGAGATCT
The DNA here is from genome assembly GCA_028749045.1 of Cupressus sempervirens. NCBI lineage: Eukaryota > Viridiplantae > Streptophyta > Pinopsida > Cupressales > Cupressaceae > Cupressus > Cupressus sempervirens. Next base: position 546,520,882 of record CM053793.1, read on the forward strand.
TGGATTCCTTGCTTGGATATAGATTGTCCAAGTCCCTAGGCAGAGCCAACTATTGCCCCACTTTTGTTTTCTAACCTATCAATAGAAGTGAGTTTTGTGTAGTAGATAAAGTGAGTATAGTCCTCATTTTTATTTTATTCTAGGTCTAGATCCCCAAAGGCTAGGTGATCTCTATCATATTTTCCCACTTTGACTTCTCTTTCTTTATAGCCAGGTGGATGTTTTTTTTACCTTGTGATTGGTCGAGTAAGTTAGTACCTAATTCAGTAGAGATAAAATTTACTCATCACAAATCAAACATGTTATCTATTTGCTCATGGCATACCATCTCTTGATAAATAGGCATTATCAAAAAATTGGAAATTGCCTTCTCCTTGATGGGTTTCCAACCCATAAAGGTGATTTCCTGCAAAAGACCACTCAAAGCCATATATAACTTAAAAAAATGCAAATGTTGTAGAATTCTACAAATAATTGATGCTTGAATCTAATAAAAATCTCCTAAACATGATTTGGATCCGCCATCACTCAAACATTAAGCCTTGATGGAAAACCTAAAAATGTCTTCTCATGTGGCAGATTTTCATCAATGAAGTACCCCAATGGAAACTTTCCAAAACTTAAAAGAAAATAGAAAAGTAAGTAATGGGCTTATAGAAAGTTACCATTGCACTCAATGAAATAGTGAAAAGACCCCTAAATATTTGTTGAGCTTTTGCATTTAATATTCAATGGGTATTTTTTTAAATTTCATTTGTGTGGTGTGAATTTTGAAGAATAACGAATAAATTGGGACTCTCATATAAAAGCACACAAGCATTTGAAAGAGTTACCTCTTTTCTTTGATCCCTCATTCTATTGATGCACATAGATTTTTGAAAGTATGTGACTATTGCATTTGCCATTTTATTCACCTTTTCAATTCAAAATCTTATTCATAAGATTATGGCAACTAAGTTCACGAGTTTTGATGGTTTTATTGGGATCAGGTCCCGACTACAAAATTTCACAGACACCTCCCTCCATTTCTATGACATGGAAAATTTACAAAGGAGGGTCAAATCTAAATGGATTCATCCTATCATGGAGAAGCTTTGAGTATGTGTTTTAGTCAAGGCCACTAGTTTTCTAGTTGCAGTCCAAGCCCCAGAGCTTATTTAAAAATGCATTCATCACTACAATCTAGAAACTAGAGAAATTATTCTGCCCGATGATACAATATTAATTTCAATTGATAGGAAGATAGTGGTCAATTTTTTTCATGTTCTAGAGGGAGAGGAGTTCTTTGACTTGATTTTTGGTGGGGCCACCTTAGAATTATCGGCAAATAAGATGATCTGGAGGAAGGAGATCATGAGAACTTGGTTCTAGAAGCCACAAAGTGATAAGAGAAAAGTTCCTAAAACTTTGTTCGAAACTAATCTTAAGCCAAAAATAATTGACATTTTGGTTCTTCTGCATAGATTGAGAGGTGAAGTAGAAGCCCTAAATTTTGTTGAGAAATATTACTTTTTGGTTCAAGTTATATGCTTAGGCACCTAGTACATTGATTGGGAACTTGAGAGGTAAGTGAGATTCTATCCAATGCTCTCTAGGTGGCCAAGTTTTATGATACATTCTACATGTTTTCCTTCTTGATTTACATGCTATATTCATTGCAATTATGGCCAGGCCTTCCAAGATTAGAGGATTTCCCTGATGATGCTAAGTCTTATGAGTTTTAACCATGTCTCCAATCACAGAATAGTTATGTAGATTATGTTAAGGTGAATGATGTGTTTACCATGATGATTTGTAGGGAACTACAAGGATGCATGTAGAGAAGATTTAACCTTAAAGCCATTGCCACCATTTGTTATTTTGGGTGTTATTTTATTTAGTTCTCATCATTTTCTTATTTGCATCTTGCAGTATTTGATGGGTTCTTCTTGAAGCTACTGAGGTATCCAAGTGACATGATCATGTTGATCAAGATTATATGACAAGCTCTATATGTAAACATCCTGAGCAGACACCTAGAGAGGAAGGGGTAGGATTTGCCTATAAAGGTTGGAGCCTTTAGTTGTAACACCTAATCTGATGCCAATAATCTGATGAAGGTGTTTGTGAAGAAATATAATCTTGATATGTATGAAGTCCTGAGGCCTAAGGTCAACCCAAAAGGGTATGCCAAAGATGTTCTACAAATTAGGAGTGTGATAAAGCATATCACTAGGATCGAAGATTATTGGGCCAATTGTAAAGATGAGTTCAAGAGTCGTGATCAAGCCTTCATCAGATTGATTGTTGATCAAGTGAAAATGTATAAGGTGAATATAGATGTAGATGAAATTGAACATGATAGTAAAAATATGTATAGCAACACTTATTTTGACCAAGTTGAGGAACATTTTGATAAGTTCAGAACCTTTTGAAGATGATGTGGAGGATCTAGATATGAGGATGGCCAAAATCTACAAGAGAATCAGAAAGTGGGTCAAGTGGACCATGACATAGTGAAGTAGGAGCAAAGGCACACTAGTCCAGTCTTCCCCAAATGTCTTAGTGACTTCATCTTCTCAAAGTGGTGCTTCAGGTACAATCCTACCTCTCACTCAAGCACTCGCTCAACTAATTGGAGGAGGTGATCAACCTCCTAACAAGAACATCCCACTTGATAAAACTTATCAGGATAGTTTAGTGATAGTGATCAAAATAGAGATAGAGACCAAGAAGAAGAAGGTGGAAGAATTGAAGGAAAATGCAGTCATGGTGGCTCTCTCACCCCATAGTATTCCAATCCCATCTATAAATGCCACATTAATCCTACCAAGTAGGCCCCAAATACAAATGGTTGATCTTGGAGATAGTGGGAGTAGTGAAAGTGAATCTACAGAGTCAAATGAAGCAACAAAGAAAACTTTCAAAGTGGAGAAAGTATCTAAAGCTCCAAAGCTCATTTCCTTGGCTTCAAAGAATCCTTTCTTTTCAGCTTCAAAGGCATTGACTCTTGTTAAGAGGAAAACGTTTAGTGTAGATACACTAGGGATTGCGTCTAAGGTAATTGACATTGAGTCATGGCTCAAGAATACCTTAGATAGAAAGAGAAAAATGAAAGAAGAGGGAGCCTCAAAAAAAGAGACTTTATTTCTAGCTATCCATTCTGGGTTGAAATTGAGTAAAGTTAAGAAGCAAAAGACTCTATCAATTCTCAACCAATACCCTGATATAGGACACTTAATTATGGAGATTGTTGAGCTTGCCAAGGAGGGGATAAGTAAAGACCTAACTATAGATGACTTCACATTGTAGTCTTTAGACCTCAGAGAAGTTAGGCACAACACCAAAGTGGGTCTATGGAAATCAACAAATGAAGTGATAAAGGGATAGCTTGAAGGTCTCAAGCATTCCAAAGTTAGGATGAAGGCAAAGATCCATGAACTTAACTAATTCATTAGGCAAGTAATTTCCCTGCTAATAAATATCTTAGGAGTGCCACATACCAGTGATCCTATAGCCACAAATATTTAGGCTATCATCTCTCAACTATAGGAAGACAAGTGTTTTGGGAAACTTGGTAGAGACTAGATTGGAAAACTCAAGGCTAAAGGATTTTTAGTACTAGAGTAGGTAGGCAATGCAGTACTAAGTCTTGATATAGAAAAGGACAATATAATAGTGAACAGGGAAACTTTGTCCACAAAAAAGACCAAATGCGAAGAATGCATATCTCTCTTACAAATGATCATCCAAATGAAGGCTAAGGTAGTAGTTGAATCCAAAATTCTTCCAAAGGAAGATGAGCCTCTATTTGAGTGGCAAAAAAGCTTATAGTTCAAAGCAGATATGATTTCCTCCATAGAAGAAGGACTAAAGGTGACAGACAGTAAAGTTAAAGATGAACAAGATAAATATCATGAGTTTTTGAGAGGCCTTCATATTGAGTCTCAAATGAGTGGACAAGGAAAATGAGTAGTGGGAGTTGCCATTATACAAAAGGTTTTCTTTGACTACTTGAATAAGTTAACAGATAAATCTTCCAGTCATCAAAACAGAGCATTTCATCTTCAATATCTCAATGGATGCATACATGTGGTGACAAAAGAGATAGAAGAATGTCAGATGAAATCAAATAATTGGAAAGAGAACACTCCAAGTGGCTGATTTGATACACTAACGTCTAAGTCATCAAACACAAAGAACTCATTTCGATTATCATTGCTACAAAAGCCTATAAAGTGGAATTGGAGAAGAAAAAGAAGGGGAAATGATATTGTCCCTCTCTTGTATTTTAGCTATATATTTGTAATTGATAATTGGCTTCTTGCCATTTTTCAATTTTGAGAAAGAAGATGAACTGACTCGTTCTTTTGTAATGGTTCATTTCAAAATCCTATATGTCCTCATTTGAAAATTAATGAAAAGGTCGGCTACTTTTTGGTGTGAAATACTTCATGTTGTAGAGAAAAGTTGAATGCATTTTATATCAATTATTTACTATTTCATTATTTATGATATTTTAAGATATCTCTTTCAATTGAATTGAGTTATGGAATAAACAAAGTTTTTTCCCCTATTCAATGTAGCAAGTTGAAGCTAATAATATTGTGATATGAATATCAGGATTTAACTGTGTGATTTTTGAGTCAAACTCGATGACCCATGTTTCATGAGTAGTGATTCAACATGAATCCATCTCTCATGAGAATAAATGGAACACTTAGCACTCATTGGATCTAGGTGATGCTCACAGGGGTGAAGCACCGGGACTTCCCGGGAGGTCACCCATCCCAGTACTACTCCAGCCTGAGCGCGCTTAACTACGGAGTTTCCTCCATAGTTAAACCCAAAGCTTGCAACCCCATTTGCAAAACCTTCACCAAGTGTTGTGCCTTATGAACCATTCATTAGAAAGCCCCTTAAGCTCATCAATTGATAAGTAGGAGATAATTTCCACAGCTAGTCAAATTGTGATATGAATATTAGGATTTAACTGTGTGATTTTTGAGTCAAACTCGATGACCCATGTTTCATGAGTAGTGATTCAACATGAATCCATCTCTCATGAGAATAAATGAAACATGGGTCATCGAGTTTGACTCAAAAATCACACAGTTAAATCCTGATATTCATATCACAATTTGACTAGCTGTGGAAATTATCTCCTACTTATCAATTGATGAGCTTAAGGGGCTTTCTAATGAATGGTTCATAAGGCACAACACTTGGTGAAGGTTTTGCAAATGGGGTTGCAAGCTTTGGGTTTAACTATGGAGGAAACTCCGTAGTTAAGCGCGCTCAGGCTGGAGTAGTACTGGGATGGGTGACCTCCCGGGAAGTCCCGGTGCTTTACCCCTGTGAGCATCACCTAGATCCAATGAGTGCTAAGTGTTCCATTTATTCTCATGAGAGATGGATTCATGTTGAATCACTACTCATGAAACATGGGTCATCGAGTTTGACTCAAAAATCACACAGTTAAATCCTGATATTCATATCACAATTTGACTAGCTGTGGAAATTATCTCCTACTTATCAGCTAATAATATTGTTATTGAAGGTTCAAAGAGATTCTATCACACATTATTCCTTAAGTTAGTCCCTTGCATGTTAAGGTTAGAAGCATTCTGTTAAGTAGCTAATTCATAGATTGATTTCATTACTATATCGTCAAATTCTACAGGTTTAGAAGATGTATGAGTTCATAAATTTGATTAGTATTAAGACCTAAATCCTTTCTTGAGTTATTTCCTATTTAGGCCTAACTTGGTTTACCTCTCCTATTCTCTAGGAAAGAACATACCCCTTTTAGAATTAGAAACAAACAAATTCATTGCAAATCATAACCATAAGGGAGCTGTACCTATAAAATTTAGAGGGAAATCAATCATTTAACTACAATTTCCCAATTGTTGTAATCAGTTATTCTTCAAAAATATTGGGCGTTTGAAGAGTTAATTAAAGTGAACAAACTATTTACTAACAAGGATGTAGAATTTCTCAAATCTATTATCTTAGATCTTCAACACCAATCTAAAATGGATCTTGGATTAGGAAGAGGCTTGAATGGAAATGGATGAATCTTCAACAAGAGGGCTCCATAGAGATTGAATCCTTCAATGGCTACTAATGGATATCCTTAATGAATTGAATGCTTAAAGATGGATGCTTTCTTGAATGCTTGAATGCTTGATAATGAAAGAGTATAACTTAGTATCATCTCTTCATAGGTTCATAGTGAGTGGTTGTACAAGATAATGATTAGATTAAATTAGAAAGGAAAGCTTCCTTACAAAGAGATCTACGACACAAACTTTTAGAGAAGGTTGACATAGGAGTATTAAATCCTAATTAACCTTAACCCCTAGAAATGGTCCTAGATTAAATTTATTTTAAGAGTTTACCATTTCAAAGAACAAAACAACATACCCAAAAGCAGGAAAAAAATTCTTTTCGAAACCTGACATCTAAAAATCATGGAACCTTAAAATTTGAACTTGGGATTAGGGACAAGGTCAACCCTACCCTAGGTTAGGGTTGGGTTCATTTGACCTAGGTTAGGGTTGAGGTTGACCTTGACCTAAAAGTTCATCCTTGACCTTCAGGTCAAAAATCTTAGGATCTCATTCTAGAATGCTAGAAAAGCATAGAAAGAAAGTGTAAATGGGGGAAGAATAGGGGAAAAAGCCAAATCCATGTCAAAGACCCATTTAAGGTACTTGACATGACCCCAAACCACTTACTCAAAGGGATAAACACTCTTAACATGGAAGTGCTCCCATTTTAAGATGATACATCACTGTGCCATCCTGACTTGATCTCGTAACCTGCTTTGAGCATACCGAGTCAATGAAAGGATATTCTCATCTTGTGGCTTAGGGGAAGGAAGATCATGCATCTCCTCATCACCTCCTCCATGATTTGCATATTGTATAGGTTGTTCATCCACTCTCTACCTCTTAGCATCACCTCTGATGGAACCTAAGGTTCCTATCTCTCCACAAGCTCTTCTTGACCTAATTTACTCCCACTAGCACTTGGATCTACCCTCATCTATTGAGATAGAATAGGGATCTATGTATTCATCTATTGAGGTCCTTGTTGGTGTCCCTATTGCTATGGTACCTATTAAGGAGCATGAATCAACTACACTAGTACTGTCATCCTTCCATCAACTACAACTAGCATATAATCTTAGTAGGTCAGTGGAGGGCCTCAAACATCTATCATCAACCTCTTAGGGTCTAATCTAATTGACCAAACATTCTTCACCTCCTTGGTGAAGTAAGCATAAGCATAATACTCTTGAGTAATGTCACATGGATGACTATACTTCCTCCACGCTTGTGTTACAGGAAACTACTTAATAACACATATAGAATAATCAATAAGTGGCTAAGGTAAACATATAATTGAGCTATGCTCATGTATCATCCCATGTCTCTATCTCCTACCAAGGCCACTATACCACTACTCCAAGATCATCTAATTGAGCTCTCTACTACTCAATCTTACCCAACATGATCAAGGTCATCTATCTACTATATCTACAAATATAGGGCATGTAACGTTGTCTCATATCCTCACATATAAATTTGGTGATGGGAAAATACTCCCATGCCCATATTTGCAATACATAAACTCCTACCACCATACTCTTCATCTCTCTATAGACAATCTCATGCATCTCATGGAACATGTGGGCCAACATACATCGACTCCACCCAAAATGTGCTAGCTGCTCTAACATTTGCTACATCATGCAACCCCATCCATACTCTAGTCCATTATGACCTTTGATAGGCATCAAGTAGTAACTGAGGAAAGCTCCTAGCACTACTGCCAATTTGTGTGTTAGACGATAAACTTGCACCAACTCCTCTCGTGAGATAGCCCTAACCCATAATGATATCATCCTGGAATATGGACCTTAGTACCAATTTCCTTGGTCATGGATGGCTATCATAATCTATCTAAGGCCCATGGAATGGGATCTGTAGGATCTTGTATATGTCCTCTAGTATGATGGTCATCTCTCCAAGTGGCAGATGGAAAGTGTTCTTCTTTGAATGGAAACATTCCACCAAAGTAGTCAATAAGCCATGATTCACTCGAATTTTAGGGATATCACATAAATGGAAGAGACCAAGATAATCAATATTTGTCAACTCTATATCATCTAGCTATTTGGTCAGTGCCCTGATGATTGAATAATTCAATCTAAAACTCGCATTTGGAAAGTCAACTTGAAAACATGTAAACAACATAACACGATCAGTATGCACTCACAAAAATAAATAAATATTCTCATACTATTGCTACATAGACATGTTACAAACATGCTAAAAAACATCATGATGACACAAAACAAGATGAAAAATATGCAATTTTACATATGAATGACCTTAAAATGCTTGAAATCTCACACAGGATTTTACAATCTTGTGCTTCAAAGGTATATCCTCATGCCAGGAAACTCTTCAAGATCTGCGAGAAAGTAACCTCATATGAGAAGGAATCAAATGTATGAAAAACTAGCTCTAATATGAGGGTTTTATGCACAAGACATGGGTATGTCTCATGCACAAAAATTGTAGTACCCATGCAAAAATGTGCTTTAGAAGCACTTCTTCATGTGAACTTTGTCAAGGGCTCACATGAGAAACTAAGTCCTCATGCAAGGACCCTGATGTTATTACATTTCTACATGATTAAACATGATAAGAAACTTATCAACAACCAAAGAAATTGAACCAAGGATGAGGTTTATTGGATACTCACAAGTGGTCTATAATCTGTTGGTCGATAATGTCACTTGGATTTCTCGAAACAATGAGAATGTATAGAATCACCATTTTTTCCTCAAAGCTCCTTCTCCACAAAAGAAAAATGTTAAAATGATTTGAAAATGACCCTTTGGACCCTTATATAGGTTTTGACCCAAATTTTCAAAGTGCTCCAATGGACATGAAAATAATCCCTTGGCTAATTGGACAACTTTGATCTCAATCAAAATCTAACACACTTAAACAACTCAAAATCATATTTTAAATATTTGGGACCAACGTGATCGAACACTTGTGCAGTTTATATTTCTGATACCATACAAATCTTGGGCTATTCTCAATTCACCATATTCTCAACATTTTCAAAATATTTTTGAAAAAGTAAACTTTGGTCAATTATGGTCAAGCTTGGTCAACTGGACCTTTGAATCACTCTTAATTAATCAACTCAAAATTTTCTACATGCTCTTCTATTCTATTCTATATTCTTCTGAATATCATTTATTGCTTGGATGTGTATTCTTTCAATTTTGCTCTTGAGGGGGTAGGATGATTATATAATTGAATCTTTCAAATCTAATTTCAACTTAATTTGAATATAATGTCCTAATTGCTAGGGGCATCTCATCACTTAGAGCATCTTTGTTCCCTCTATATGGCATCATATGCTATCTAATCTTACTTATTGATCAAACTCATAACAATCCTTGTCATATCTTGATGGATATGTATCTAGGTATTTTATTCTAACTCCTAAGGATTAAGCCTCATTCCGGGGATAATTCTATGATTCATGATTAGGTCTTTTTTTTTTTTTTTCATGGACTAGTATTCAGGTGTTTTATCTAGACTTTGGAGGATTAAGCCTCATTATGGAGATAATCCTAAACTTTCTTTTAATTACGATGTAATGGACATGTATTGGGGCATTTTAACCTTGACTCTTGAAGATTAAGCCTTGTTTTGGGGACAATCCTATGAATCGTGATCAATATTGTCATCTTTTAATGGACAGGTATCGGGGTATTCTAACTATGACTCCTGAGGATCAAGTCTCATTTTGGGAAGAATCCTATAAATTTTGACAATCTTTTCTCTATTAAGACCAATATCTAGGTGTTCTATTTGGATTATGGAGGGTTAATCTTCATTCTAAAGATGACCCTAAAAATATTATCAATTGGTTTTTGTGTCATAAATCTCAAAATCAATCTCAGTTCTTGTTCAATACTTTAGACTTTCAATTTCTTTGAATCAATGTGTTGCTCACACATTTATTCAAAGAGAGGTGAATTTAATACCCCTAAATTGGTGCATGGTATTCTAAACCAATTTCGGTGCATCAATCTCACATCATCTATTTTTTGATCAATTAAATCCTATTGTACTAGGTATTTTTGGCTCTAATCATCTTTACACAACTTAAGTGTAAAATGCAAAAAATCCTTAATCTGTATTAATCATATACTTTATTTAATTCCTAAATATTGATGGAAGTTGGCTAAATTAACCTCTTAATTGAATTAATTTTATTATAAGTCCTAAGAACTTTAATTAAATTAAATCCACCCTCTTTAGCTAATACACATAAAAAGGAATTAAATACATTGATTTTATTAAATATACATATTATAAGTGTCGAAACTAATTATTTAGTTAATTAGAATATTGAATTATGATGTCATGTGTGAATGGATCAATACTCTTTCCTAATTCATTTTACATGAAAAAAGAATTAAATATATTGATTTAATCAAATATACTCATCATAATTGTTGAAACTAATTATTCAATTAATTAGAATAATAATGATGAACACATATTTGAATGGATCAATATTATCCCCTATTTTATCTCATTCAACTTCATAAAAAATGGAGGACTCAATCTCTCATTTGATCTAAACCATACACTTGGTTAAATATTGACCATTGATTAGGTCCAAGATTCTATAAAGAGACCCTTGACCTCTCATTTGGAGAGGATGCAAGTGAAGAGTACCAAATTGCTGTTGGATTGATCACTCAAGCATTTTGCATTCAAATCTCTATTGCTTTTATATGCCCATCATCTAGATTGCAATGCATTTATTTAGCTTAATTTGGTTATCATTGTGCTTAGATCAATTCAATATCATCTATATTAATTCATATATTTTCATACAAAAATATCAAAAACATAGATTAATATTGCATTTATATTCATTTAAATCCTTGTACTAGTTTGGTGTGGTTACCGAACTCTTGATTCTGAGAGCGTATAGTAAAACCCCAACTTGTTAGAAGGAAACAAACAAATCACCTTATGCAGACATGTCAAATGAATAATATCATGTTCATTTTTTAGAAGTTGTGAAAACCAACTTCACAGATTGCCAAGATCACCTGCATGCAAATAACTTGCTAAAGAGAAACCAAAAAAAGAAGGAAAAAGAAGAGCTTGAAAAAACTCAACAAGATGAGAGAAAAACTATATTCCAAGATTGATTGATAAAAAAAAAAATTACAAGAGTTCAACCTTAAAGGTGAACAAAAGCCCTAAAGGCTAAAAAAGCTAGGTTGCACAATATAATTAATATAAAATATTAATTATATGCACCTAAGAGATAGCTTAAGAAAACTAGAGTAATAGGCAACTTATTTAATTAAATCAAGGTGATTTAATTAATAAGTGTAGACAAATAATTACTCTAACACCCCCCCTTAAGTGAAGCTCAGGAGGTAGCTAACCTAGCACAACTATGAAAGTAGGAAAATGGGTCCTGACAACAAGGCCTGATCAGGTACCCAAAATAAGAAAATCTCTATAAACTAGAGACAAAGGAGAAAACCTAGTGGGAAAAACCACTCTCCAAAAAGAGATAGCAAAGAATGTTCCAGAAGATAGGAACAAAGATAAGATCATGAAGAAAACCACTGAAGCAGAAGAAGCCGACAAATCTGTCAGAAAGAAACTGCTGATCTGAAGATCCTCCACAGAAATAGAAGGCACGAACCGAGAGTGTCTATATGGTAGGTGATCCATCTCACCAAAATGCATAGGTAGCTAGCCACTGCAATCACCTAGTATATAGGATCAAAATAATGAATACATAGCTCATTCCAATGAACCATTGAACCAAGGAAGTATTAGAAACAATAGAATAGCCCCCCCTTAATGCAGATGGGGTGAGGTGATAAGCAATTGAAAAGATGGGCCAAATCCTCTATAGAAAGAACCAAGAACAACGAGAGAGTGTAAGAGGTACAAACACCTATAAAGGCACATGTCACAGACACTGCATGGGGCACAAAAGGAAGAGGGCACAAAAGAAGCAAACAACTATCCCTCCCCCCCCATGGCACTTTAAAAAATAGTGCGAGTACAACTATCTCAAAACAATGTTCATGAACCCGAAATGCAAGAGTGGCACTTTATCTCAGTGCGTTTGCATAAAAATGCTTACAAATGATATCGACAATGATTAGAAAGGGAAAAAAGCTAATACAAAAGATAGTATAGCCCAAAACAAAAGATCCCATGCCAAGAAAATGATCCTTGGACTTGAAACACTAAAGATATCCACCATAGAGAAAAAATGCCAAAAACATGATAGAAAGAGCATGGGGTAGAATCAAGAAGAAATTACATCATTTCTGAAAAGATGACAGTACCAACTTTCCAAAAATATAATGTTTTCACAAAACAGAGATGGGATGCACAAGAAATGCTTGTCGAAGTCAAAAATAGAACTTTGGACTTCAACTAAAAAATAGGAAACTAAACTGCATCAAAACCAAAAAACTCCTACACTACTATCTCCATCTCAAAACTAGCTTTTCGACACTTCTTTTAGATCGAAAAAAGACCTCCGTATGCTCAAGATATCACCAAAAAACCAACTGTAGGTTAGAAAAGGACACTAGAGAGGTGCTGGAGGGCTGATGATGTAGTGCTGACATCAACAATCTAATGGAAAAAATTTGATAGCCTGGGGGCTGTCGTGGCAAAAAAGGGGCCACATGGTAGTGCCACGTGGCAAGTATGGTTGACATGGCAGAGTCCACGTGCCATGTGTCACACCCGAGATGTGCTGACTGTGCAAAAAAATCCAATTGAGCGCTAACAGGCCTGCCAACTATGCAAAGATGGAGCGATGGCCGCGAATTGGTGGTGAAGGAGCCCGCTAGTAGTGAAGACTGGCGGAGGTGGCAGGTACTAGAAGCACTGCTAGTGTTGCCATTGAAGAGGTGGTGGGTGGGTGGCGGCTGGGCCGCAGTTCTGCTGTGGCAACGCAGCCGGCTGTAGCCACTTGTGGGTTTCACATAGGCAGGGCTGCGATGGCACGCCCAAAATATGATTAAATTTTTTTTTTTTGCAATAAATGCAAAATCTTGTTCGTACAACCTCCTTAGGGGGCTAAAATTTTTTTCGAGATGCCTGGAAGCAAAAATGAATAAGTTTTATATGGATCTTGACTGTAAATGACCTTTCAGATCCAACAACAGTGTCTGTTTGGGCCCAAAGTGCTCCAAAAAATTGCTCTACCTCCCAATTGAAGAAAAAAACACAAACAAACTGGGGTTTGTGTCTTTGAATCATAGCTTCAAAAATCATTCAATAGAGAAGTAGCAGGGAGGCTTTGATACCATGTAGAAGTTGCGAAAACTAACTTCACAGATTGCCAAGATCACCTGCATGCAAATAACCTACTAAAGAGAAACCAAAAAAAGAAGGAAAAAGAAGAGCTTGGAAAAACTCAACAAGATGAGAGAAAAACTGTATTCCAAAATTGATTGATCAAAAAAAGAATTACAAGAGTTCAACCTTAAAGGTGAACAAAAGCCCTAAAGGCTAAAAAAGCTAGGTTGCACAATATAATTAATATAAAATATTAATTATATGCACCTAAGAGATAGCTTAAGAAAACTAGAGTAATAGGCAACTTATTTAATTAAATCAAGGTGATTTAATTAATAAGTGTAGACAAATAATTACTCTAACACATTTCAAGATGTTACTGACAAATAATGATCATGTTGAAGTGTGTGGATGAATTAGAGGCCCATATTTAACACTCACAAGTCAAAGAGATAAAAGACATTTAAATGTGTCTTAATGGAGGGAATGTTTTTGGTAGAAATATCACAATACCTAATAAAACATCTATGGTAGTGATCATGGGCATAATTATTACATTTGGATATTTTAAAGTTGTGTTTGTTTAGGATCACTCAACATTGGGTCCTTTTCATCTTTAGAAGGAAAAATAGAGGGAACTACACTATGTTGAGAGATGGAGATTTAGGAAATTAATATAATATAGGAGGTAGAATTGACACGCAAATCCAAGGTACAAAACATGTAGGAAGCATTTTAAGTCTAGAGTGAGGAGATGAGACCACCTTAATATTTCTAAGTTTGAAAATCTTTTGTGTTTTTAAATTTTTGATAGGATAAGAATAAATAATTTTACCGAGGTTGAATTGGTTGAGATATATGAGGCTAAAAGGAAGTGAAGGTCGAGCTTATCTTGGTTGGATAAAGGATGATAGAGACTATGGTTAATCATTATGATTTGTCCATTGCTAAGAAACTTCAAGCACTTATAGATAGGAAAAACTATAGATTTCAATAGACCATGTAGTAGAACCATGGGTAGACTGTAGGACAAGTGAAACCATTGAAATTTTTGATCATGACAACTAATTTATTGTAGGAGTCACCAAAGAGATATTTTGTTTTAGTTAGTAATAGATAATTTTATTAATCAAAAGAGAAAATTACAACTTTGAAACTTTCCTTCCAACCACTACACAACCACTGCAATTGTCATATTGTACTAATTAGACCTTTTGATCACACCTACAAATAGATTACTATCTTTAAACCATTTACATTTTACATTTTAAAGGGATCAATTTATTCTCCAAGCCCCTTGTGCTACTACTTTATCACTTGTAACTGCATTACTAACATATATTTTCCTTCAGTTAAAAAGTAGCACAACCTAGTAGTAACTAGACAAAAAACATCAAACATAATTCAAATTTTATCCTCCACTTGAGAGCCACAATTTTTTTAACAACACCATCCCCATATTAAGGTTGACCTTCACGTCCTCTTACCTTTCCCTTTGGTCTCTATCTCTTTAACACCCTACTTGGTATAGAATTTTGTATAGTCCTCATATTATGTTGAAAGTTCCTTATTTCTACCTTTAACTCCTCCCACTTTAGTAACCTCTATAGTTTATAATCCTCCTTTTCTACCTTCTCTATATAAATAATAAAAGTGATCAAACCATATTCCTAATCCTCCTCTTTATCTTTGCTATAGTCTGAGATGTTTGTGCTAACCACCAGTACAACCCATTCCAGAATTGAATCTAACCCCATAAGAAATTCCTCGTCAAAAAGTGAATGGAAAACTCATTTCACCATATTAGTGTGTTCCCTAATTCAAATCCAAGGGATATCTCCATAGAAATGGTATCCATATTAACCCCTCAACTCTAAATTTCTCCTTAAACTTGGGCCCTAAAACACTAATCACCAAATGCTCCATCATATCCAACTCTAGTTTCAATAATCCTTACCCATTCTCATCACTAACATGGCCCTAAAATATATTTTTTGTTTATTTTTAGTGGTCATTGTAAAATAAGCCTACATTCTACAAAATGCATAGTTTGATCAGAGTGTAAAACTATGAACCTCAATCATGGGAATTTATCAAACACTCTTTAAATATCCTTAAATAAGAATGAATTCCTCTATATCCTCCTTTTGTCATTATTCAATGAGAATTTCCACATTCTCCAATCTTCAATAACTCCTCATTGTCCTTTTTGGAAATTAACTTTTGACATTATTAATGTCATGTCTGATCACACACTTCAGACAACCAAAAACATTATGCTTATTTTCCAAGTTCATTCCACCTTTTCATATTAACCATTTTCTACACTCCACTTCAAGAAACATCCCATCTTCTGACATCCTTTTCATGCGAAGCAAAATTTTGTAATCATTGCTATGTCCTCCCTAAATCAAGATTATTATTCTTGACATCCCCAATTGTTAGCTATCAAAGAGTGTCAAAATGAACCAAAATCAAGCCCCTAAATGATCTCATCTTCATCCATAATCCTGCTACCATTAAATGTTATTTAACTTGTAAGTAGGCTTGGAAACACCTCCAACTAGTCCATTCTTACATTTTTAAAGTTTTCTATCCTAGTTTTATTCATGCCTTTAAATTTTACTGCACATTTAGGTAGCACACCATCCTCCACATTGCCACTTCTCCTAATATTACTCACCTTTAAATTGTTAAAGGTCAAAAGAGAATATATAATTTCACAAATCAAAACTTTCAAATGATAGGATTGTGACTCACTTGACTTGATAACATTTACAATTATTTTGAGTCACCTCCTATATGAATATATTCCATTTGTATAAATTTATGAACTTGCACAACCAAGAGAGTTTCCTTTACTTCTACCTTATTGTTTGTTCCATCCATCAATAATTTAGTTGTCATTGCAAAAGTATTCCCTCTCCATTCACAAGAAATCACCCCAACACCTAAGGGTCTTGAATTTTCTTATTTATCTCTTTCATCACTTTGCCTTTGTCGATAACATTACTTATACACATTCTTATTTCCAACTATTCCTTAAGAATAAACATATCCTCCCTTGAATAAATGGCACCCCTAGATTATAAAGTCCAACAGCAATATTCATGACTTCCACTATAACCCAGTTTGTTATACATTTGATTATATTAAGAGATTCCACCTTGCCTTGGAAAATTCACCTATTCCTCTCTTCCCAAATCTCTCAAATAACTAACAAGGATAAATTTAGAAAGGGAATATCTACATTGTTTGTAAGGCCAAATTAAAAACTTAGTTCCTTCAAAACATTTGTTATTGGCCCTAGTCACGTCTTGACATTCCTAAGTGAAGGGGTATTGCACCAATAAATGGTCTACATCTTCTGAAGAATCCATACACATTAAACACATCCAATTATGTCTAGTTATCTCATAGTCCCTCTAAACTTTTCAACGCCATCAAAAAATTAACAATAATACATCAAATCACTCGATATAAAAGTCCAAATTAACACTTAACTCATACATCCACTTATTCCCAAACTATTATAAAAATATTCCCTGCATTACTGACTGTTAATAAATTTTAGTTTTAGATAAATGAATTTTTTTTTTTTGAAGGGACCCAAAACCCTTTACAACAAATAAAGATAAATAGGAAGCATCACCAAGTTTTAAAAGGAGCTGAAACCTAAAGTTCACCACAAAACATCAAAAAACTAGGTTTCTCAGGGACCTAAAACCACTAGAGTAAACAAATAGAAGCAAACCTAAGTTTTACAAGGACCTAGAACCTAGAGTTTAATACAAAAAACTAGAAATAACAAAATAAACAAAATCAACAAACCAACATGGCCCAAAAACCAACACTTTAGCAAACCTAACTAGCAACTAAAGAAGCTCTTTGATGACCTTCACTAACTCCTTTCCTACCTCCGTAGTGCTTTGGATGACGTCTTTTGTTGCAAACCCAGGAACCTTAGGAGCCTCAATTTTTTTTCTTCATACTCTACCTTGTTCTCTTATTTGGAATGCCTAGACTCTTAGCCCCAATGGTATCTGGAAACATAATATCCTCATTACTTCTCTTTCCTAAAATGGCCACAGTAGCACATAAGATGGAAGTAGCAAGCTCCATCTTCTGCCCACTATCCTTGATCAATTGTTAGAGTTCTAGTTCATACTCCTTAAGTTTCTTAGAAATATTTCCAACTTGGATTTTTAGATAGGCTCTCAAAATTATTTCATTATCCAACTCTTTCTGCATATCACCACCTTTTTTCTTTAACACCATAATCTCATTATAGAACCATGAGTCTCCTTGAAGAGATACATCAACTTTAAGCTTGGCTCTATGAAGGAAAGACAAGTTCATCTAATGAGAATCATCCCTAAGCCCTTTAGTAGACTTATTCCCAGAGTCATTGGTAGTTTCCTGGTTTTCCTTGATATTGACTCGGTTCTTAGCGTTTAAGCCATGCTTCTCCATTAGCTCCTCTTTATTATCCTTACTCAAGCTATGCTCTTTCATGATAAGGGCTTTTCTATCCTCATTCTTTTTAGTTTCCATATCCATTTAAACCTCAGTAGAATACCTTTTTGTGGGTGTAGGATGAGCACTTAGGTTCCCCTCGTTATGCCCCAATGCTTCAGAACTAACATTTGACTTTGTTTTCCTTCCTTTACTACTATTTGAATTATCCTTACTAGCTGAAATACCTTTGCTACTAGAGTAACCATCTAGATTAGAACTGAGGTCCCCCATTTCCACTTTATCATCATCTTAAGTAATATTATTAGACTCTATAACATCCTCCAATTTTTTCTTCTTTTTCTTCCTTTTGTTACCCTTCTTGGCACCCTTACTATCACTAAATCCCTCCTCATTTTTAACCTTAATTTTCTTTGCATGAAGGTTACTACCAATAAATTTACGCTTCTTCTCCATAGTAGGAGATGGTTTCACATCTTTATTTTTACAATAATTTTCAATTAGTAAAATAAGCCCCTCATAGAGCACTAGTCTAGAATCCTTCTTCCTATGGTCCTGGAGAATATGAAGCAAAGAGAACTTCAAATAAAATGGGAAAGACATGCTATCTTTATACTAAAAGTGATTTAAAAACACAAAATGAAATTTTTGTACCCACTTAGATCTTCCATCCAGGATGAAATACTCATGAATGTAGGATAGAAAATCCCTCCATATAACCTTAATCTAGTCTAGGTTGTAGAAGTAGCCACTCTTCTCAAGCCTTTTCTCCTTTTCATCACTTTTCAAAAATTTCTTGAAGGCATCAATAAAAATGCTAGTCTCCTTACTAAATTTTAGGCCCTCCATAGGAAGTCCCATAATCTTGGCTAGAAATTCCTTAGACAATTTCATATTAGCCCCATGCATCATAACCCTATCTTCAATCCATTTCTTGAAAAAATACTCTGTAATGTGGGGCTTGTAACCATTAAGTTTCTCAATATACACCATTACTTTCCCTTTTTAGAGAATATTCCACATAGCCAAATTTACCTTCCACTCCTTGCAGGTCATTGACTCTAGTTTCCCCAGCTCTCCACCCATCTTGTTGTTGGCTTTGCATCTACAACTAATATGAGAAATGGTAAAAAAAATAGAGAACAAAGTATATTTAATCTCCAAAAAACTTTTAACCCTGAAAATGTGCTAAGTGCTTTCCATAATAGCACAATGGTAACTCCTTGGGATACACAAATAATCTACCATAAAACTGTTACTTCTCATCATTAATTTCTTAATCTTATGTAATATTTCCTTCAATAGAATTTCTCATATCATAATTAACAATTGTTGTCAACTCACACTCCTTGTTGAGGTAATCCTGCCAAGTCAACTTAACTTTCCTATAAATTTTTTTATTCGATATGCAATCAACAACTTTGTTACCTTCACAGAAAATATGAGTAATAATTACATTATCAATTTTTTAAATCTGATCTTTAATTTCCATGATGTTGGCCTCAATATTCCAAGTTATTGTACTCTTATTCAACATATTGACTATATTAAGAGAGTCACCTTCTATCCATAAATTCCAAAATCTAGATTTCACATCCATCCTCATCATGAATAGAGTTGTCATAGCTTGAGCTTTATGACTAGTAGAATGACCTATAGGTATATAAATTTCATCCACTACTCTACTATAATGGTCTCTCAACACTCCACCACACCTCGCTTTTCCAGGATTCCCTTTAGTTGAACCATCATAATTAGCTTTAACCCATCCCAATGGGGGAGATCTCCATTTCACATACTATCTCTGGTCATCCTATTTAGTTTTAGTACCTTTACCATTCATAGGATTTCATATTTTTTTTTCATCAAAATTTTTGTTCTGAGATTTGAAATTCTCTTTAATAGCTCTAATAATATTTTGACCCAAAATTCAATTAAGAGTTTCCTTGTTTCTAAAAATTCTATTGTTCCTCTCTTTCCAAATACCCCACTAGAGATGGGGAAGAGATATCTTCCAGAGAAAATCTATTTCTACATTCTTTATAGGGCATATCCAAATCTGAAAGTAGTGATCAATGTTGTTATGTTGAACCCAGGAGATGTTCCAATATTGAAGAAGATAATCCCAAATATTTTGGCTAAATTTGCAATTCAAAAAAATGTGATTCCTATCTTCTGAATCCATCTTGTAGAGACAACATCTGTTAACCAAATAAACCCCTCTTTTTTGCAAATTATCCAAGGTTAAAATTTTATTTTGAATCATAGTCCAAAAAAAGATATTGATTTTAGGAATACATTTTTTGATCCACGCTTTAGCCCACATTGGAGAATTACCCTTGTCCTCAGATCTAAACACAAAAGAGACCTTGAAACAACCTCCAGGATCAATCTCCCACACCTTAAGATCCTCCTGATGTGGATAAAGGCTACAAACATTTAGGGTAATCTGGGTCCTGTAAAATTCTTGATTAATCTCAGCAATATTAACCAACTCATTGTTTGTCCAATAATTCTCCACAAATTTACCATAAACCTATTTGAAAATTTCTATAGAATTCATATCCTCAAAATCCTCAGCTAAAGGGTGATCCAACAACCAGTAATCATCCCAAAATTTAACTTTACATCCATTACCAACTTTCCATTTACAACCTTTATTCAAGATATGTTTAGCGCCTTGGACCACACTCTAAATAGTAGAAGAGGTAGGAATAACATGGTAGGATAAAAAGAGAGAAATAGTTGGAGCTTCATAAATATACTTATGTTTCCAAATAGAGCTCCATTCCTTATCATCATGATACACTCTCCACCCTTGTTTAGCCAGTAAAGCTTTATTCATACTTTTTATAGATCTAATACCCACTCCACCATCCATCTTAGGTTTACAAATTTTTTCCCAAGTAATAAAAGCCATTCTCTTCCTTTCCTCAATTATAGACCATAAAAAATTCCTTTGAATTTTATCAATAGTATTTGCAAATTTAGCTAGAATCCTAAAGAGACTCAAAGCATAAATTGGGATACTTTGAAGGCAAGCTTTGAGAAGAGTAACTTTACCCGCTTGACTCAACATATTACCTTTCCAACAAGCTAATATCTTATTAAATTTCTTAATTAGATCCTACCAAAAGGCACTCGAAGGGCTAAGCCCCAGAGGGAGACCAAGATAGGAACACAACAAATATCCTATAGAACATCCAAGAATATTAGCAATCTTTCTCTATCTAATTTTAGGAGTGTTAATAAAATTTCAGTAAATTTTAGTTATTATCTAATGATATCTTAGTTATTACCAAGTTTCAATAAAATGTCATAGCTTGTAAAATAACTTGCAACACAAATAACAATCACACAAATGGACATGAATATTTAATGTGGAAATCCTATTAAGGGAAAAATCACCTGGGACTGGAAACCCAAAAATTTCATTCTTCTAAAGTGATCTTTGTTAGGTGACTAACTTGTTATAGGCTATATGCACTTTGATAAACTGATTTTGTTAGAGGATTTCACCAAAAGGTCATATAGACCTTCTCACTCCATGTCTAGGAAAAAAAGATTGGTCTGATTTAAAAGAATTACAAACACTACTAATCAATGTTAACATACAAGATTTCCTCAGACTTTACATAATCAAGCTTTACTTTATTTTCTTATACTTTCTTCTTAAAGTAATGATACTTGATAGATATGTTCTTTTTCTTTTCATGCATCACCGATTCTTTGATATATTTATAGCATTTTTGTTATCATAGTAAATGGTGACAAGTTTGGTTACTTCTTTTTGTATTCTGTCCAATATTTTTTTGGTCCATACAATATTTTAATAATTGATTAGAGCAACAACGTATTCAACTTCAATAATAGATTGTGAGATGAAACTTTGTTTCTTTCTTATCCATGTAATCAATATTTCTCCTAAAAATAAAGCTCCTCCACTTGTATTTTTTATAGTCATCAACATTTCCAACCCAATCAAAATTTGTGTAGACTTTAAGATTAAAATCATCTTCTTGTTTATACCATATGCCATAGTCTTTAGTTCCCTTGAGATATTTGAATATCCTTTTCACTTCAGTCATGTGATTTTCCCTTGGATTAGATGAAAACCTTACAACAAAATCAACAACTAGGGCAATATATGGTCTACCATGTATAACATATTGTAGCTTTCCAATCACATATTTGTATTGTGTTTGATCAACTTCACCAGTTGAGTCTTCCTTTGATAATTTCATTCCAATCACTATAGATGTATCGAGTGGTCTAGAATCATCCATCCCAAATATTTTTAAGATTTCCTTTATATACTTGGATTGAGTGACCTAAATACCTTTAAGTGCTTGATTAAATTGCAAACCAATGACTTTTTTTTTATCACTCCAAACATTGACATTTCAATTTCAGTGCTCATTTAATCAGAAAACAATTTGCTCATCATATCATTTTCTCCAAATATTATATAATCAACAAATATTTTAGCAATCAACACCATATCTTGTGATTCATTCTTCAAATATAGATTACTATTTTCACTTATTCTAGGAAATCCTATCTTAATCAAATAATAGTGTAACCTTTCATACCATGTTCTCAGGGCTCACTTCAGTCCATACAATGATTTGTTCAATTTGTAGACCATATCCTTCATTTCATGTTCAACAAATTCTTTAGGTTGTTCAATGTAGACTTCATTTTCAATTATTCCATTCAGAAATGTAGATTTAATATCCATTTGATATACCTTAAATTTCTTGTATATAGCATAAGCCAATAGTATTCTCACACCTAAAAATCTTGCAAAAGGTGTAAAAGTTTCACCATATTCAATTCCTTCTTCTTGTGCATAACCTTTGCAAATCAATCTAGCCTTGTTTCTTCCCACTTATCCATTCTCATTCAGTTTGTTTATGAAAATCCACTTAGTTCCAATCACATTCTTATCAACAAGTCTCTATACAAGTGTCCATGTGTTGTTCTTCTCAATTTGATCAACCTCTTCATTCATAGCTTTAATCTAACATCATAGCTTTAACTAATCTAGGCTCAAAATCAGCTAGTAAACATGTATCTTCTCTTAGTTTTCTTCTTGTTTGTACTCCAACACTTCTATCTCCAATCATTTATTTAAGTGAATGGTTTTTCCTCATATATTTGGTTAATACAGGTTTAGTTCTCTAATTCTTAGCATTTTCTTCACTCGGTAGGGGTTCATCTTCCTGCTCAAGTTGTATTATCTAATTCTTGGTAAAAAATATCTAGTGCTCAGGAATATCTATCTATGATTCAGGTGCTACTGTTTGATGCTTGAAATGCCTTTTTTGTAACTTAGGTAGAGTATTTGCTACATCATCATAGACATAAACAAAATTGTTGTAATCTTTAGGTTCCTTCTTTCTCTCCAAATCATTTCTCTTTGCAAATTCATCAAATCTTACATTTGCACTTCCAACCATCTTGTTAGTATCCTTGTTCAAACATTTATAAGATTTTCTCTTAACATAATATCCTAGGAATATACAGTCATCTCCTTTAACATCAAGTTTACCATTCCTAGAATCCTTGTGAATATAACATCTACTTCCAAATATTTTGAAATAACTTACATTAGGTGTATGACCATAGCATAGCTCATAGGGTGTCTTGTTTGTTCCTTTCTTCAATCGAACTTGGTTGAGAGTATAAATAACAATACTGATTGCTTCTCTCCATAATATCTAAGATGCCTCCTTCTCAATCATCAATGTCCTTGCACAATCCATGATAGATCTATTTCACCTTTCAACAATACCATTATGTTGTGGTGTCCTTGGTGTAGACAACTATCTTTTGATACCATTCTTAACACAAAAGTTAGTGAATTCTATAGACATAAATTCACATCTCTACCAAATCTCAAATATTTTAGTAATTTACCAATTTCCTTTTTAAACTCTTTATTTGTACCACTTAAATATATCAAAATCATGTGACTTTACTTTCATAAACATTACAATCACCATTCTTGAATAATCATCCACAAACAATATGAAGTATCTATCACCATAGTAACTATCCACTCTAATCAAACCACTATAATAAGTTTGCACTAATTCTAGAATATCATTTGAAGTATGTGCCTTACTAGAAAAACTAGACTTTGTCATCTTATAGAGATGACATTCTTTGCACATAGCATTTTCAAGTTTTTTCAAACTTATTAATCCTCTAACTCTTTTATTTCTACTGATTTTCACCATATTCTAAAAGTTTACATGATACAACCTTTTATACCATAACCACACATATTCAACTCTAGCAAATAAACATGTATCAAATGTAGGATCAATGTAGAATAACTTACCTATTGTTTGCACTCTTTTTCCAATAATATTAACCTTCCTCATCAAAGATTTTGGCCTTCCTTTTCTCAAATTCAAGCTTATGTCATGAGTTGTTCAAATGAGCAACACTCAAAAGATTATATTTAAGTCCTTGAACCCAATACGCATAATCACATTTGATCTTATTATTCAAGATTAGTGATCCTTTACCTTTCACTAACTATGGAACATCACTACCAAACTTAATAGTTCCATCATCATCAATTTCTTCAAATTTGTCAAACTTACTTATATCACTAGTCATATTATGTGAACAACCACTATCAATAATCCGTGAATCATTCTTTGTAACATGTGAAATAAGAGATTTTTCATTCTCATACCTTTCACCATTTCAATCTTTCTTGATTGCAACAAAGACCATTTCAACTATTTCCTTGTCATCATCATAACTTGTCTCAGTATGTTCTTCTTCATTAATGTAACATGACTTCTTGATTTTGTCTTTGTAATCCCTATTCTTCTTGTACTTGTAATCTTTCTTTTCATTTCTATCTGATTTTCTTTAGTTAGGTCATTTAGCAACAAAGTGACCAACCTCATTACATTTAAATAGATTAAGGGAAATTTACCTTTATATTTACCTTAACCTCTTAATAACCTTTGTGCAAGTAGTTCTTTAATCTCATTTAGATCATCTTTAGTTTCAAACTCACTTTCTTCTTTGATTTTCTTCTCTTTCTTTCGATTGTTGATGGTTAGTGAGGGCTTAAAATAATTTCCCACTATAACATCTATGATTTCACTCACAAATTCTTTGATTTAGTTCACATAATGTGCAACATTTTCACTTTATTTCATTCTCATGTCATCATACTTACCTCTAAGTCTTTCAACTTTATCTCTTCTTACATTGTCATCTCCTCCATAAAAAAACTTTATTTTATCCCACATTTGTCTTGCATTGGCATAGTTCTTGATATTGTCAAACTCTACATCATTGAGAGAGGATGAAATCTCAATCATCATGCTATTGTGATTTCTTTTCTCATTCATCTGTTCCATAGTTAGGGGACTAGCATGTGTGACACAGTCATTTTCCAACTATTGTATAACATTCTCTCCAATACCAAAAATATGTAGCTTCATTTGCTCTTACTATCAGAAAAAGTTCTCCTTGTTTAGTTTTGGTGTCTCTCTCTTATACATCTTGACATTTTTCTTAAGTACCTTTAAACCTCTTTCTTCAAGAACTCAACTTTGATACCAAATTATTAGATAACTGAGAGGGGAGGGGGTGAATCAATTATGTCTAGTTATCTCATAGTCCTTTCAAACTTTTCAAAACCATAAAAATATTAGCAATAATACATCCAATCACTTAGTAGAAAAATCCAAATTGACACTTAAATCATACACCCATTTCTTTCCAAATTGTTATCAAACCGTTCCTTGCATTACCTAAATTAATATGGCTATTAATAAATTTTAGTTATTACCTAGTGATATCTTAGTTATTACCGAGTTGCAGTAAACTATTAAAACTTGTAAAACAACTTGCAACACATATAACAATCACACAATTTTTGACACCAATATTTAACATGGAAACCTTGTTAAGGGAAAAACCACCTCATACTAGCTACCCAAAAAGTCTAGTCTTCTAAAGTGATCTCTGTTAGGAGACTACCATGTTAAAAGTTACATACACTTTGTTAAAGTGACCTCGTTAGAGGATTTCACCAAAAGACTATCTAGACCTTATCACTCCCTATCTAGGACTAAAAATAATGGCTTGAATTAAAGGAATTACAAACACCACTAATTGATGTTACCATTTAGGATTTCATAGACTTGTTAGGTCCACTTGGTACTTCCAATATTATCTGCTACAATAGTTGAACAATAATAGTAAAGTGATATGTTAAGAATAGAAACTACATTTTCTTATTCACATCTCTGTTCTCATTCCTTATGTCTTTTACTCACTCGATTGACTTTGTCTTTCACAAACTTCTTCCTTCTTCTTATTCTCTCTTCTCTACTTGACTCACTCCACTCAAAAGTTATCTCTTTTCTCCTTCAATAACTTTGCACTTTACAACAACTTTCAATCAGATCCTTATCAACATCATCAACTCCTGATCAACAACCTAAAATCCGACTCTAACATTTCCTTAAATAGATTTCTGAATGCTTCCATATCCTTCCATACTTACCAACATAATAAAAATCAATGATCTTAGGTTTACAACATAATTAATTCATAAATTAAATTTAGACACATTAAGAAATAAATTTACATAGAACTTTGTGTCCATCCTTATCCTTCTTCAATTTCCTCCATCAAATTCTTCTTGATTTTTTTGCATCATTGATCTTACAACGAACTTTGACTCTAACTTTAAACCTTCTCAAACTTTCTAAATTTCCATCAAAATCTTGCCTCAAACTCTAGTGTCTCATACTTGTTGATTTGGATGTCACTTGGTAAACATTACATTTACTTAGGCCACATATAACTTAGGTAATACTAACTTGCTTGGGCAATGTTGTGTTCTTCCTTCCTTTCCAATCATTGGGGCAATACTGTAGTCACTCAGTGAATATAGTCTCCCTTCATTAAGCTTATGACTTAGTTAAGGTTATAACCTTGAATAAATTGCATTAATATTAGATGATTATAAAATAATCAAGCCAATATTACATAATCATTGTCCAAATCATTCAAGTACTGATTGAGTACCTTACATATCACTTCTATCTTCATCATACTTTCTTCAAATTCTCTTCACCAATCAAATGATATGGTACTTTCCTAAGTTAGAATAATGTACCGCAATTAGCTAGAATTGATATCAATTTTTGTATCATTAAAAAAGGTTAATATAAGAATTGATATGACTCTTTTACATACATTCATATCATCATCATATAATAATATCCTCATTATCTATTACAATATCAATTGGGGCTAACAATCCTCCTTTGAATAAATAACATACCTAGATTACAAAGTTCAACAACAATATTTATGACTTCCACTATAGCCCAATTTTTTTTTTATGTTTGATTATATCAGGAGATTCTACCTTGCATTATAAAATTTACCTATTCCTCTCTTTCAAAATCTCTAAAATAATTAAGAAGGATAAATTTAGAAAGGGAAGATCTACATTATTTATAAGGCCAACTTAAGAATTTAGTTCCTTCAAACTATTCATCATTGGCCCTAGTCATGTCCTAAAATTTGTAAGTGAAGGGGCATTGCACCAATAAATGGTCCACATCTTCTAAAGAATCCATGCACATTATAGACCTTATAAATTTTTTTACCCTTTACCAATATGTTTCCCTTCTTATAACTAATCAACATGTGCATGCATGTCCACAATCTCATAAACTGTAATGAAAGTAAATACTTCTAATTTTGTTCATTAGAAGAACATAAGCACAAAAAAAATCAATACATATGACATAAATATTTGGTCCCATGAAAACCATTGGTGAGGTGAAAAATTGTGATGGGGATGAGACCCTTAAATTCTTCACTATTGTACAATAAAGATTTTCCTGTTAGGGCTTACCATGGTGTCACTTATGGTAACTTACTCTATTAGGGGTCATACAATAAAATGTGTCAAAATCCACCTTTCTCAAGGATTTTTCAACATTCATTTTATGTATACTCTATTAGGAGATTTACAATACACATTGTTAGGTGTACATAATGCAACAATTGCCAAGCATCAACTCCATAATATAGTAATAACCCTTAAACTATTATAGATATGTCCTTATATATAAATATTTTTACCTCTTCAATGCATAACCTAATTAGGGTTTAGCAATTTTTCGTAGATCACATCAGAATAAGATCTATGATCTATATTCATCCTTATCATCTCATTTGCCTTTTATTTCATTGGTTTACATTTTGCCTTGGGATCATGAAACATTAAATCTCTCTTCCCAATAAATCTTCTCCTTCATCTTGAAAATAGATCTTCCCACTTGTTAGAATACAAATGCATTAATTTTTGTGAATTCTTAAACTCTTATGTCCATCCTATGTAGCTCAGTAAACTCCATATTCTAGCTTAGTTATGATGTTTTCATTCAATAACACCTTGGATCAGTAAGCTCTACTATAGTTATTGTACTTACTAACTTATAATTTTCTCAGTTATCTTTACTACTCAGTGTACTTGGCCTTTCTTGGTGTATATATCACTCGACAACCATAGTGTTCAACATTGACATGTTCTTCTCTTTATATTCGGTAATAATATTATGGCTCAGTAACTCTGCTCACCAACCAATATCTTCAATACTCACTAACCATAAATTTTTCACTAATGAAAACATTGAATGCATATGGGAGTAACATTCTCGCCCTTGGCATTAGTGAAAAAAACTTCTATATTATTGACACAAAAATGACTTAGTGAAAATTTTGCATATCTTTCCTACATATGTACTACTCATTCAGTATACCTTGTATTTTGAAAATATTTTTAAGAAAAATGTTTTTTGGTTGTTATATCTCCCAATATTATAACATCATATGTAACTCCCCCAAAATATCCTATATATCTCCCCCTTATATCGATACATCACAAATATCCCCCTTTTTGACAATGATGCCAACAAGTAATCTCAAAAATGATAAATATATAAAAACACTACTCTAAACTTGTCAAATACATGCATGTGTGTCTTCTTGAGATTATCCATTGTATAATTCTAGGCATTTTTTAGTGCTTGCAAGCTAAGCTCCTCTCCATGTAACAATGCTAAAAGATCTAACATATGCTCAGTGATTGATAGATCAGGTGTAGCAACGAGATATTTTTCCTTCTTGACATGTTGTTGCATAACCTCAATGTGAGGTATCAAAAAATCTTGGATCTCATTCAGTTTTGCTTTATATGTCCTTTTCTTTTCTTAAATCATGTTGAACTCCTAGAAAGTGTTTCATCTCATAATAGTGAACTTGAAATGAGCTTTGGTTAGCAATTAGGCCATTAGTACTAGTCTTAAGATCTTCCTCTATTTTATTCAGCTTCTCCTTGGTATCCTCAGTAAATAAATAAATAACACAATCTATGAAATAAATTAATTGCAACTTTTGTTAGCTCCTCTAGATGGATGACCAGTTATGAGAGTTATACTTGTTGGATGGCAATAGACTTTCCAACCTTCTCTAACTTTATGTTCAAGTTTATTCTCTACACACCCCATCAACTTCTCTCATGCATCAACATATGATGCATTCACCTTCTACACTAATAATATTGGGTATAATTTCTAATAGAATGTCCTTGACATCTATCAACACTTGTTTATTCTTCATGTCTTGCCTGAGTTGATACTATTCTACCTTTCTTGTAAATAGTTCTCCATATTCCTTCAAAGCTTTAGGATCAAGTGTATGGGGGTCACATTTGGGAATAAAAATTACTTCATTCAATGTTACTAGATCTATCCTTGTCTTTTTCTTCTTCTTCTTTTCATTATATGTGGTCAAGCTTGTGTTCGAGGATGCTTTTGGTGGCATAGGAGCCTTCTTCTCCTTATTTTTCTTTGATGAAACTTTTTTCATCTTCTTTTTTGAATCATCTATTTTTTACTTCTTGTGGGCTTCCTTTTGAACATTCAACTTGGGTGGCTATTGAGGTTGTACCTTAGTTGGCTTCTCTATTTCCTTCTTTTCTTGTGATGCTTTCTCAGGTTGAGCTTGTTGAACTTTCTCTTTTGTTCCCACACTTAGAGGTCCTTGAGTGTCTAGCCTTGAAATAGTTTTAATAGAAGAATTATTTTTAGTATTCACATCAATGTGTTTTATTATTATTTTGGACTATTACATCATTACCTTCATTAGTCTGCTTCCTTCCTTTATTATCTTCCTCTTGTATGGTATCACCTTGTTGCTCGACTTGCTAAGTATCTATCTTATTTGCATCCATGTGAGTATTAGTAAAAAAAGAATTGAAAAAATCATTAACATCAATATTTACATGTTGTGTCTTAGTTTATGCCACAAGTGTTCGATAATCTTTGACTTGCTCAAGAACAGGGGCATATCCTGGTATTTTTATAGTTGTTGACTCGGTGCAAGATTTCTCTTCAAGAATTTTCTCAGTAGTGTAATATCTTGATTTTTATTAACATCATCATCTAAATAATTTTTAGTTATCACTGTATCTTCTATATTCTTGACCATGTTTGGTACACCATCAATAACATTTTGAACTAAAATATTTTAATATTCATCTTCTTTATTGTCTAGTTTAACTTGTTTTTCTACTGACTTGGTGTTAGGTACATGGAATGACTTTTTGATGCCCTTTATTTTAATTATTTTCTTCCTCTTTTTTTCACCATCATCATCTACTTCTTTGATTTTTCCAGTTAACACCTGAATTACTATTTTCTTATGCATAAATTTACCTTGATATTTCAATATTTCTTCATTTATATCTGGCACTAACAAATATGGAATTGTGATAGAAAGTGTGATTTCTCTCATTTTCTACTTGATGTCTAATGCATACCTCCACCTTGTAATAATTTTATTATAAAATTCTTAAGGTATCATGTTACCAAACTCAACAGGCACATACTTAGATTTATACATCATATCACTGAATGCATGTTCAATCTTCAATTTGTCTTCATGATTTAGTGCAGGATACTTGAAGTTTCTAAATGCAACTAAGCCACCAGCTTCTCTGATTTAATATACAATTCCATCAATATTATTTATATTTTTATTACTTTCCACTCTAAATTATCTTATGTTGTTTGATTTAGTTTTATCACTACCCTCTTCAAAAATCAACTTTCTTCTCCTCTTTTTTGGTTGGCTAGTGGATTCTTGAACATTCTTCCTCTTTTGATAAGTTTTATTTTTTGAATACAAAATCTTAAATATCTTCACAACACCTTTCATGGTAGCTGGAGTAGATAAGGTAGCAACTCTAGTCCTAGAATGCATATCTTTAGGACTCTATGGTGTGGCAATTTGTTTACTTTTCTCTCTTTTATCCTTAGGTTGTTCTACCTCAACCTCCACTTCTACTTCTTCACCACCTTCTTCATCATTTCTCTTGGTTGTAGCTTTAGCTAACTTACATGTACCTTCATCTCCACCAAACTTACCTTCAAGTGTATTATTCACTTTCCTTCAATTCTTTATCAGCTTTGGACCAATAATTTCCATTTTAATTTTTTCTTTGGCCTCCTCATAAGTAGATTTTTTTTTTTTGATTTTGGATCCTTGGGTTGGTTCAATAATGCATTAATTGACCAAATAGTTCAATCAATATCTAACTTATATTCTATTGGTATTACTGATGTAGTTATTGGTTCCACTTCTTTAATCAACATGGCATCTATATCTACTAAGAAACACATCTCACCCTATTATATTCAACTAGCTTTTTGGGAGCTCAACACTTCTTATGCATTTTGTCCTTGAATTGACTAAAGTATTCATCTATTACACTATCAAATTTTTATTTGATATATAAATGGTCCCTTAAAATCCCATTCAACATGACAAATAGTAGGAACATAGTTCTAGAGATAGAAACATAAACATATCAGAAGAGAACCAAATTTATGAGTATTTGTCTTGGAAAACCAAACCATTCTCATATTATCTTTTAATTGCTTCAACAAAAACTCATTTAGGTTTAGTATGATACCTTTATTCACAATATTATATGCGAGATCAACTACAACACATGGAACACTCTTTAGTCTGCTTAATTGAAATATCTTATATTCCACAACATAGGTGCCAAATCTAGTCTTGGGATTAGAAATTATAGCAACCTTCAAACCTCTTCCATCCCAAACTACTCTAGTCTTTTTTTCAATCTCTTTCCTTGGCACTAACCTAATTTCCTTTACTTTCTTGGGTATAGGGTAGCCTATCCCCATGTGAATAATGTTCTCTGTAATCCTTATTGGCTCATCTAGCTACATTATATTCTTGTGCACTCGGCTTAAAATAATTCTTATCCACTTAATCTTAAAAACCTTTGGAAAATTTAGAATGTGGGTCAAACCATTAGTTTCAAGATGCTTGTGGTCTTCTTTCAACTTCCTATTCTCACTTAGTTCATTGCAAGTTGTTTGCAATTCATAGTTTCCCACTTAATGATCTTGCAATGGATAAATGCATGAATATCACATACTAGTAGAACCCTAGGGGGTACATAGTTGGAAATATAATTGAAAAGATCATTGTAAGAAGAAGATTGATTGAAAGAGGGAGATTATTGCAAAGAAGGAAGATGGTTGATAAAGAATGTTTTCAATCATTGTTTTGTCATTGAAGTCAAATCTGCTACTTTCTGGAATGACAATTGCTTATAAGATCCAAGTTCTATCACTTAGTTGATTGATGAAGAGGATTTAATCAACAAGATGTAAGAAAAGCACCTAAGGGAAAGGTTGAGTTATGGTTTTGTGATGAAGTGCAAGGATTAGTTAAGACAATGGTTAAATGATATATTGATAATATACTTGAAGATACAGTGGTTGGTCACACTTAGAAACATTGGAAGAATAAGCTGTAACAAGGTTGATTGAAAAGCTTAAGTAAGTTCATTCATGAGTGCCAAGCAAGCTAGTTAGAGCCAAGAAAATTTTCAATAAGAGCTGAGAAAATGAAAAATCTAGTGTGTGCCAAGTGATATAGAAGGAGTTGAGTGTGTTCAGGTGCTGAGCAAAGTAATAGTTGCCAAGCATTAGGAAAACTTAGTGGATGCCGAGTGAATCCATAATAGGTGCCGAGCATTAGTAAAATGTAGTTGATGTTGAGTAACATAGTATGTGTCTAGCACTAGAATTTCAATAGTGCTAACTTGTTGCATTATAAGAAAAATTCTAAGATTCGCCAAATCTAAGATGACAAAGTTGTTACCTTGAATTTTGTGAACCAGTTGGAGGATAAGGATGATGAGTTGGTGGCATAGAATTTTATGCAAACCATTTTTGAGAAAATTGAAGAGAATTCTTCACGATGTTTCTAGAAGGAACAAAATATGGGTTAGATTCAATGAATCCTACCTAATCCATTTGAACATAAATTAAAGGAGGGAAGAATCGAGTGAAAAAAGAAATTCCAAATTTCTATTTAAGGAGTCACAAACCAAGAAGCAAGAGTTGCTGGAGTGCCAAATTGCAAAGTGGTTGAAAGGTGTCAAGAAGAAGACATCAAAGAGGAGGAAGAACATAGCACAAAGACTCTTCTTTGGTTAGTGGTAAAAAGGAAGATTGCACTAGTACATTGAAGACTCAAGGAGACAAAGCTTGAAAGGAGGGCAAGCTGTTAAGAGTTGCAAAGATTGAAAGCCAGGCAATGTGAAGAGCTGAATGGTGATATGAAATCTGCAAGATAAGTTGTGAATTGTAATCAGATCAAAACCTCTTATTGTTACTCTCTAGCAATTGTATCAGTTAGGGTAAAAATCATATGGACTTAGGTTGGTTTAACAACCATTTGTAAATCCTTTAATAGGGTGACATTGCAAGTGAATGTTCTAAAGTCCTCTAACTAGGCCCACTTCTAACAGGGTGGTTAAATCCTTTAACTAGATCACATTTAACAGTATGTTGTAGCCTTTAACAGGGCAGGCCTTTCATAGGGCATCACTTTAGAAGAGTGAAAATTGAGTAGCATGTTACTGGTGGTTTTTCCCAAATTGGGTTTCCATGTAAATCACTGTGTTATGTGTTGATTTTTCATGTGTTATGCTTGGATGATGATTTACAATAACTTACTAAGTAGGAAAGTTTAAGCTTGGATGAATGAATAGTTTTGAAGGCTCACTTTACTTGATGAAAAAGTTTTAATTGGACATTTGGACCTTGAATAACTGATTCAATCCCCCTCTTAGTTATTCTAAAGCATTTCTAACAATTGGTATCAGAGCCATCTACTGATTTAATTCTAAGGTACTAGAAGCAGGAAGATCAAGATGTCCAAGAGAGAAGTTCCCAAGCTCAACAAAGATAACTTCATTGCATGGCAAAGTTTGATGAAACTGCACCTTGGATCAATAGGAGATTATACAAAAACCTCAATTGGAGTGGAACATGTAGATCCAACTGGACCCCTCTCTATAGATGATTTCAACAAAGGAAGGAGGACAATTAGGAAATGCTAGAGATTGCCTCTACACTCAGTTATGCTAAATTTGATGACATCAAAGGATGTGATACTACATTCAAGATGTGGAAAGCCCTACCAGATATCTATGGAGGAAATTAGAATGTTCAAAGAGAAAAGAGAGAAAGCCTCAAAGGAAAGTTTAATGACATGAAAATGGAGGAACGTGAGAATGCTACTCAATATGCCTCTAGAATGAAAGAAGTGGTAAGTGCAATAAGAAGCCTAGGTGGTCATTTAGAACATGACACTATCAATAGTAAGTACTTAAGAACTTTGCTCCCCATCTATGCTATTAGAGTTTCAACCATCCAAGACCTAAGGTGTGTACTAGGAAACACACTAACCTTTGAGGGAATAGTAGGAAGACTCACTGCCTTTGAATTGTCCAATCATGATAACTATAGACCTAAGAACCTTGAATCTACTTTCAAGGCTAAGCTATCATTGAAAGATACTAAGGAGGTGAAATCAATGAAGAAGAGTAGAAAAGGAAAACATGCATCTAGTGACAACAACATAGATGAAGAAGATGTGGAACAATTGGAAGCACTATTGGCTAGAAGATTCCATCGAGGCAAAGGTAAATTCAAGGGTAAGATCCCTATCATTTGTTTCAATTGCAATGAAGTAGGACATATTGCTGCAAGGTGTACACAGAAGAAGAACTATAAAGAAGGAAACAAGTACAAGAACAAAAGAGAAGATGATAGCAAAGATTACAAGGACAAAGGCAAAAGATGCTACATTGTTGAAGAAGATTCTAATGAGAATGATGATGAAGTAGTCTATGTAGCCATGAAGGAACAACACTGGTGACTTGTGTAAACAAGAATGACAAATGGATCATAGACAATGGATGTTCATATCACATGATAGGAGACAAAAGTAAGTTTATTACCTTTACTCAATATGATGGAAATAGTGTTGGATTTGGTAATGATGCTCCATGTCAAATCAAAAGAAAAGATTTTATTAAACTTACAGAGAAAATTTCATGTGAAAATACATACTATGTTGAAGGACTAAACTACAATTTGCTGAGTGTGTCACAGTTAGGCAATATAGGTTGTAAAGTAGAATTTGAAAACAAAACTACCAAAATTTATGCTACTAATGGAAATCTAATAGGAAAAAGTGAACAAAATAGGGGTAATATATTTTACCTAGATATGGAAGATGCAACCTATCTTATTTTTAGAATTGATGATGTGTGCTTATGGCATAAAAGGCTATGTCATGTTAATTTTGACAATTTGATTAGCATCAGCAAAAAGAAGAAAGTTAAAGGTTTGCCTAAGCTGAAGAAGCTTGAAAATACAATGTACAAACAATGTCAACTAGGGAAGATGACCAAGTCAAGCTTCAAAAACAAAACCTACACTTCCAAAGAGGTACTAGAATTAGTCCATACAGACTTATGTGCCCCAATAAAAGTGCAAAGCTACCTAGGAGACATATACATAATGCTATTTGTAGATGACTATTCAACGATGATGACTACCATGTTCTTAAAGAAAAAATTTGATGCATTTCAAATGTTTAATTGGTATTTGGCTAGGGTTGAGAAGGAAATAGGAAAGAGTCTAAAGTGCTTGAGATTAGACAGAGTAGGAGAGTTTACATCAAAAGAATTTGAGATGTTTTGCAATGAAAAAGGTATCAAGAGACAAACATTAGCACTGAGAACTCCAACATATAATGAGATTGCAAAAAGAAGGAATAGATCATTAATAGATTGTACCAAAACATTGATGATTGAGAAAAATGTTGCTCTGAAGTACCGAAGAGAAGCTCTAAGTACTATTTACACCTTGAATCAAGTCCAAGTCAAGAAAGGAACAAATGCAACACCTTTTGAATTATGGTATGGTCACTCACCTAATGTAAAACATTTCAAAGTATTTGATTATAAATTCTATATTCTTAAAGATGCTAGAAATGGCAAGTTTGATGCAAAAAGTGATAAAGGCATATTCCTTGGATACTCCACTAGAAGCAAAGCATGTAAGTGTTTGAATACTAACACTAACAAGATTGTGGAGAGCGCAAATGTAAATTTTGATAAACATATAGAAGTCCAAGTTGATGAATCCAAGCAACCAAAAGATTATAGATCTTTTGTATACTTCTATGAAGGAATACCAATTGAAGATGATGCTACTAATCAAGTTGGGAATCAACAACAAATTTTAGTATCAATTGAGTCACAACCAGTGAGTGTTGAGCTACATTTAGAAGTTGAGTTGAGAATGAAGAAAATGCACATTCTAATTTTGAAATTAGTACACATGGAAGAGATGATGAAATACCAGAAGGAGAAGAGAAAAATGACTCTGAAGTTGAAGGATCAAATATGGAAAGAAGGACAGAACCAAGATTAGCCAAGTATGTGAGAAGACATCCCATTGTAGAACAAATCATTGGTGACAAAGATGCAAACAAGGAATATACTAAGGAATGAATTATGCCTACTAAGCAAGATTGAGCCCAAAATAGTTAAAGATGCACTACAAGATGATAATTGGCGTAAAGCTATGGAAGAGGAGATATATTAGATTGAGAAGAAAAAAATATGGACCCTAGTTCCAAGACCAACTGCTAAAAATGTAATTGGTACCAAATGGGTCTTCAGGAAAAAACTTGATGAG
This sequence comes from Cupressus sempervirens, assembly GCA_028749045.1. NCBI lineage: Eukaryota > Viridiplantae > Streptophyta > Pinopsida > Cupressales > Cupressaceae > Cupressus > Cupressus sempervirens. Next base: position 546,557,909 of record CM053793.1, read on the forward strand.
AATGGTGAGATAACAAGAAACAAGGCCTAACTAGTCTACAAAGGCTATGCACAAGAAGAAGGAATGGACTATGGGGAAACATTTGCCCCTGTTGCAAGAATGGAAGGAGTAAGAACACTACTTGCATATGCTACTTACAAAGGTTTCAAAGTCTATTAGATGGATGTAAAGTCTACTTTCTAAATGGTATACTAGAAGAGGAAGTCTATATAGAACAACTAGAGAGATTTGTTGATGACGACAACAAGGATATGGTTTGAAAATTGCATAAAGCACTCTATGACTTGAAGGAAGCACCTAGAGCATGGTATGAGAGATTGCAAAAATATCTTGTGAAGATAGGATTTGAGAGAACAGATGACAACAACAACTTGTATATCAAGGCAAAAAAAGGCAAAGATATTATGATATCTAAAATCTTTGTTGATGATATAATATTTGGTGGAAAAGATGCCCTATGCAAAGATTTTGCAGTTCAAATGAAACATGAGTTTGAGATGTCAATGTTTGAAGAAATCAAATTCTTTTTTGGAATGCAAGTACATCAACTGAAGCATGGCATATTTGTAACCCAATCAAAATACATCAAGGAGATACTCAAGACATTTCAATTAGAAGACTCAAAACCAATAAGTACACCAATGGTAATAGGACATAAGTTATCAAAGAATGATGAATCAACTAAAGTGAATCAGACAATGTATAGATCAATAATTGGAAAGCTACAGTATGTTGTAAATAGTAGACCAGACATTGCATTAGCTGTTGGAATAGTGGCAAGATTTTTTGCTAACCCAAGAGAAAATCATCTGATGGCAGTAAAGAGAATACTGATGTACCTAAAAGGAACTGATTACTTTGGTTTATATTATAAGATGAGTTAAAAGTTTGAATTAAGAGCCTACACTGATGTAGATTGGGGAGGTAATATTGATGATAGAAAAAGAACTAGTAGAGGAGCACTTTTCTTAGGGAAAAAATTGATTACATGGACCAAAAAAAACCAAAGTTGTACCTCACAGTCCACAAAAAAAGCTAAATATGTTGTAGCGACTATCAACTGCACCAATATTGTATGGATCAAACATCTATTACAAGGTATGAAGAAAGAGGTAAACGAACCTGTGATACTTTATTGTGATAATACAAGTGCCATCAACATATCAAAGAATCCTGTGATGCATGCCAAAACAAAGCATATTGCAATTAAGTATCACTATGTAAGAGAATTGGTGGAAGACAAGAAAGTAAGAATGGAATATATCGGTTCAAAAGAGCAGATTTCTAACATCTTCACAAAAGCACTACCTAAAGATGCTTTTGAGTATCTTAGAGGTAAGTTAGGGGTGATACCCCTAGCCAAGGCTACTTGAAATAAAGGAAGACTATCCTACATCAAATGAATTGATTTTTGGCACATTACAAATTGATGCAGAGGATATTTACTTTAGGATCATGCTTGAAGTAATCAAAGTGTCGAAGTTCCAAATTAGTCACAAGAAAGGTGACAGAGGGAGAAATTGGAGTACCTGCAAATGCTACACTTGGATGTTAAGATACTAAAATAGTATGTCTTTGGTATTTTTGTCAAAGAGGGAGAAGTAATAAGAAATTGATCAATAGTCGAGGAAGAAAAATGAAGAAACTGATCAACAACATTTAATTAGATAGAGGGAGAAGTAGCAAGAATTGATTAAATCTACAGGATCAAATGGATAGAGGAAATAACAACTCAGAGGGAGAAATCAATACAAACAAGAATTAATTAGAGGAATTACAGAACAAAGAGGGAGAAGATAGTTTATTATCAAAAAATTTAGAGGGAGTCATAAGCTAGTTTATGTTGCTGATAGAATGAATAGTTTTGTAAAGTTTTCTTTTTGGTATTTGATTTATTGTCTTAACCTAGTTAGTATTTTGTTAACTTGGTTGATCAGTTTGGTTTATCATCAATGCCAAAGAGGGTGATTGTTGGAAATCTAACTTAAAAGATCATTGTCAGAAGAAGATTGATTGAAAGAGGGAGATTTTTGCAAAGAAGGAAGATGGTTGATAAAGAATGTTTTTAATCATTATTTTGTCATTGATGTCAAACTTTCTACTTTCTAGAATGACAATTGCTTATAAGATCCAAGTACTATCACTTAGTTGATTGATGAAGAGGATTTAATCAACAAGATGTAAGAAGAGCAAATAAGGGAAAGGTTGAGTTATGGTTTTGTAATGAAGTGCAAAGATCAATTAAGACAATGGTTAAATGATGTATTGATAATATACTTGAAGATACAAAGGTTGATCACACTTAGAAATATTGGAGGAATAAGTTGTAACAAGGTTGATTGCAAAGCTTAACTAAGTTCATTAGTGAGTGCCTAGCAAGCTAGTTAGAGCCGAGGAAATTTTCAGTAGGAGCCAAGAAAATGAAAAATCTAGTGTTTGTCAAGTGATATAGAAGGAGCTGAGCTTGTTCAAGTGCTGAGCAAAGTAACAGGTGCCGAGCATAAGAAAAACTTAGTGGATGCCAAGTGAATCCACAATAAGTGCCGAGTATCAGTAAAACATAGTTGATGTCGAGTAACACAGTATGTGCTGAGCATTAAAATTTCAATAGTGTCAAGCTATTGCATTATTAAAAAAAGTCTTAAGATTTTCCAAATCTGAGCTAACAAAGTTGTTACCTTGAATTTTGTGAACCAGATGGAGGATAAGGATGATGAGCTAGTGGCATAGAATTCTATGTAAACCTTTTTTGAGCGAATTCAAGAGGATTCTTCATGATATTTTTGGAAGGAACAAAATATGGGTTAGATTCAATGAATCCTACATAATCCTTTTAAAAAAAAATTAAAGGAGGGAAGAATTGAGTGGGAAAAGAAATTCAAGATTTCTATTTAAGGAGTCACAGACCAAGAAACAAGAACTACTAGAGTGCCAAATTGCAAAGTGGTTGAAAGGTGTCAAGGAGAAGACATCAAAGAGGAGGAAGAATAGAGCACAGAGACTCTGCTTTTATTAGTGGTCAGAAGGAAGATTGCATTGGTACATTGAGCATGAAGACTCAAGGAGAAAAAGCTTGAAAGGAGGGCAAGCTGTTAAGAGTTGTAGAGACTGAAAGCTAGGCAATGTGAAGAGCTGAATGGTGATTTGGAAATCTGCAAGATAAGTTGTGAATTGTAATTAGGTCAAAACCCCTTATTGTTACTCTCTAGTAATTGAATCAGTTAGGGTAAAAATCCTATAGGCTTAGGTTGGTTTAACAACCATTTGTAAATCCTTTAACAGGGTGACATTCCAAGTGAATGTTCTAAAGTCCTCTAACCAAACCTGCTTCTAACAAGGTGGTTAAATCCTTTAACTAGGTCACATTTACAGTGTGTTGTAGCCTTTAATAGGGAAAGCCTTTCATAGGGCATCACTTTAGAAGAGTGAAAATTGAGTAGCATGTTACTGGTGGTTTTTCTCAAATTGGGTTTCCACATAAATCACTATGTTATGTGTTGATTTTTCATGTGTTATGATTGGATGATGATTTATAGTAACTTGCTAAGTAGGAAAGTCTAAGCTTGGATGAATGAATAGTTTTGAAGGCTCACTTTACTTGGTGAAAAAGTTTTAATTGGACATTTGGACCTTGAATAACTGATTCACTCCCCCTCTTAGTTATCTAAAGCATTTCTAACAATGTCAATGTCTACTCTTATTGATTTGTGTGCTAACTTCAGGGTGTAATTTATAATATGGTTCTTCTCAATCTTCCTTCTTCACCAATTTAACCTTATCAACCTTTTGATCCTTGGATTGAACTAATTTGGGTGTACTTCCAGGAATTAAGCTTTATGCCATTTTCATTGGATACTTAGGGCTTTATAGGGTTCCTATTAAACTTGTTTGATAACTTGTGAATCCTTCAAAAATTGCATAAATTTCCAAAAGTACTCACAATTTCACTAGTCTTAGATCAAAACTCAACTACTCTTCTCAATCGCTTGAAATCGCTCAAGTGTTCTCATATGCAAGGTGGAAAATGAGTTGTTTGAGCTTGTATTTATAGGTAAAGTTACCTAATATGGTATGTAGGACACAAGAAATACTCCATAACTCAAAATTGATTACCATACTAACCACCATTTTTAACTTGGTTATATCAGTATGCTTGGTTACTTTAGCTTCTGACATTGACTAACTAATCAACTCTATTCACACTTCATTTCCACTAATCAACTACAATGCTCAGTCAATTCTACTAACCATACTATCCTTCAATATTTTATGAGTTGTCCTAATGCATCAAACAATATGTAGATTTGGACTTAATTTAAAGATTACAAGGAACTAATGTAAGATATAGCAATTGCAAGTGATTCCCATAATTCTTGTATGGTTTAGTCAGTAGTAGTAGATTCACCTAATCCATTAGATGAGGGTCACCAACTAATGTATTTGATGTTCCACCTTATTTAATATTATTTTTCTATATCTTACCCATCTATTTGTGAATCTCATCAACATCACCCTTACCTTTTCCTTTGATATCTTCTTTATTTAGTGTTGATGCTTGATATATATAGTTTCTATATAAGTGAATGACTGTATGACAATGAAAATATGACAATGAAAATATGCCATACCAATATTCCTCTAATTGCCAAATCTTCCTGCAAAGTAAAACCTCATACAATTGTCTACAATGTGACAATATCTTCCACATTTTTTTAGGTAATCCTTGTGTTGTAGTCCCAATTAATAGTTATTCCTTGTTTTCTTGCTACTCAATTAGGCTTCTTCTATGATCTACAATCTTGTGATTTGTGTCCATACTTATTACCTATGCAACAATAGTCATTAAACTTGTTTTTATTAGTAGACTGATTAAGCTTGGATCTACACTCATAAGCTTGATGACCATACTTATTGAAATTATAACAATAACAATCAAATTTAGGAGTAACAATAATCTTATGGACCTTGCTCCTGCAAATATTGGCCATGTGTCTAGGTTTTCCATAGTGATAACATGTAGGTTTCTTGTGCTTAGGATTCACATATACATTCCTTTGTTTAGCTTTCTTTGATGACTCCCCTTTCTTAGATGCAAACTGCTCATTAAAGCCTAGTCCTATGGTGTCTCTTTATCTTATTTGGCCTCTTCACTACTCATCTAATTTCCTCATGCTTTCTTCTAATCTTTTCAACCTATCATTTGTATAGTTCTTAGGATTCAACTCATTCCTTAACTTCGTATTCTTAGATCTTAGCTCAAAAATTTCTTTCATCTTCCTGCCAATCTCATTGTTAGAGCTTTACTAAATCATAGTGGTGTTGGTCTCTCTAACTATTCTTGTCTATTAGTGTCAAACACTTAGTCATTTACTAGGTAGAGTCAGATAGTCATCACTGCAACTGAGCTACTCTATATAGGCTAAGTCATGATAAAGGAATTATATATAAACTTGTATATACCAAGCTCTATAGGAGTTGAGAAAATAAATGGTCATCAAGTATTCTCAATCTAGGTTGAGTCTAATGTCAATCAAATAGTTCAAGCACATTGAAGCCAAGTTACGTAGAAGATGTCGAGCATAGTAGAGACCGAGCATTAGCAAAATATACAGTGAGTGCCAAGTAACAAAAATATTAAGTGCCAAGCAACACATAATTTATGTTCAAGTCAAGAATGATAAAAAATTTGACGTGAAACATTTCAGGATGACATGGGCATGATATTTAATAATTGTAGAGTTTGTCACAGAGAGTTTTACACATTTTATGATGTGGATCATAGATCCATATGTTTTGTGATGAATGAATCAGATGAAGATGCGAAGTAAGGAAACATCTAGAAAACTCTTTATGAAATATTTAAATAAGGTAGAACTAACATAGTTTTGTGTGATATGGTGAAGTGTATGGTAATAAAAAGGATAAAATAAAAAATTCATGTTATTCAAGTGTGAATGTGTAAACATTGCAGAAGAGACAAAGAGTTCTATTATTTGAGAATAGAGCAAGAAACCCAGTCAAGAAGTGAAGGATATAAAATATTTATTAGATTGAGAGATCATATCAGATTTGAAAGAGGAGATCCAACATAATATTATTAGAGAAGATCAAGGATTAGGTATTGAGTCAATTTTAATAGATTGAGTCAGGGTAAATCTCTTAATAGAGTAGTCTTAATAGATCTTTGCAAATCTCCTAACAAAGTCCTTACATTGTTGTAAGTGTAAAATCCTCTGACAAGGTGAGGTCTAATAGTTTCAAAATATTTGAATAGGCTAGACCCTCATAGGGTAGATCATTGGATATGGTCAAGCATTGTAATCCTAATAGGTTAACTTTATTACTATAGTAGTGAAGATTTGTGGGTGTCATCCCCACCCCAATTTTACCTTCAGTTTGAAGTGTTTTTGGGTAACCAAAATCTTTGTGTCATGTGATTACTTTTCATGCTTGTGATTGATAGATTAGATCTATATGCTATTATAGTTTAATTTTATAAGTTATGAATGCATAGAGAATTGGATATGAGATGGTAAATATAGTGAATGTATTATAGTACTGTTGGAAAGGTTAAAGTGTTACAGATCCTGATTCACACCCCTCTTAGTATCTTGGTTCCCAATTAAAACTTCCAATAATTAGTATCAGAGTTGAGTTCTTTTGAAGGAATTTAACAACTTGGAGTTTAGATCTTGGAGATGGAGGATTTTAAATTGGACAAAGTTATTGATAAATAAGTGATTGAAATCTGACTCATATTGCATCAACTTGAGATAGCCAAACAAGAATTGAAGAAATCCCTAAAAATGAGACAAGAATTTTCTATTTAGGATAAACAATTTCATCATGAAGAAGTTGAAACTGAAGGACTATTTGAAATAGTAAATTCAAATGACACATCATTTGTAGAACTACTAAATAAGAAAAGAATCCCAAAGGAAGAAGTTAGAGGACTAAAAAGGGAACATGAGATTCGATCAGTAAGACTATGTGGTGTAATTAAGAAAAAGAAGAAAGCTGAGGAAGAAAAGGTTGTTGTTGAGGAAGAAAAAAGGCTAATGGAAACTAGACTTGAGGAAAGGATGTGTGATGTACAAAAGCTCACAAACACTCAACTTGAAAAGATGAATCAATAGATGCTTTCAAATCAAGAGTTGAATAGGAAGGATGTGGAAAAAACAAACCTAATCTAACAAAAGAACTTAGTGAAGAATGAACTAAAAATTAAAAAATAACTTGTGGAAAGATTCAATAAGCCAAATGAAGCAATGAAATACTTTGATGAACTTATGAGGTCCTCTGGAAGCACTACTAGTTCAAGAAATTCATCTATCAAGCAAGGAAAATCATCTAGGAATGGAGAATCGAGAAATGAAAAGTCAAAGGGAAAATCCACATGTTATCATCGCTGAAAAATTGGTCATACTGCAAACATCTACCAAAGCAAAAATGGTATGCAAAATCCTAAACCTAAGTTTGTTAGTTATTGTTTTTAGTGCAAGAAGTAAGGACATCAAATACATGAGTGTAGGTCAAGAATGAAAATTGCATCTACTACACCTAGATTTGAAGGCTATTGTTACAATAATAAAAAGTATGGGCATAAAGAATATGAATGTAGATCACATACAAAACTCGATTGGACTAACAAAACCAAGAGTAAAGGTAAAGTAAATATTGATCAAACAAGGAAGGAAATGAATCAAATATGGAAGAAAAAGATAAAATATAGAAGTAGTGGAACAAATGAAGTTGAGATCACTCAATCCAATTGAAGGTGATCACATCATCTCAAACTAAGTAAGAAAGGTATGTATGGAACTATATATTTACATGATATATCATATATTAGTTCCTAACATAAAATGTACTAAACTTCATATTTGCATAAGTAAAGATGCATAATAACATATTAATTAAAGAACTAGTGCAATAGAATTATTTATACAGATAGTGCCAAACATCAGTAAAACTATCTATATTGATTGAGCATTGCAATATGGATTGAGTATTTTTGAAGCAACTGATATGTAGGCCAAGTCAGATGGAAGAAATTGAGTTGTATAGTGAAGACCTAGTTTGAAGGCACAATGTTGATCGAGACAATTGGATTCCACCTATCTGAGTACATAGTATTAATGGAGACCCTAAATCGAGTAAAAGGAAGTATATATATCAAAATAAGAAGGCATTATTTCATACCTTGCATACAAAATTAGAGACCATAGAGAGATTTGAGTGAAAAAGAGAACCTAAGGATATTTAAGAGAAAATCTGAGACAAGAAGATTGATTGAGTGAAGATCTGAGTAGTGTTGAGTGATCTAGAGGAAGAAATCTTACAAACCCTAATAAAGAGAAAAATGGTAGCTTCATCATCCATAGGGAAGAGTCAAGGATTAGAGGTTAGTAAGATCCAATTGGTGAGGAGTGACATTTCTCCTCCACCTAAATTTCATGCTATCCTAAAATTACAATAAAAGGTGACTCAATGGGTCCATTATCCTCGATACCACCCAAGGCAATCATGATACACAATGTGCAAAGTTGCTACATTTGAAATATTGGAGAAGTAGGAGATTATGAAATCCAAGAAGCATATGAAAAATTGTGTGACGTAGGAGTTTTGAAGGAGGAATTCAAAATTGTTGAAAGGAAAGGGTTAACTTATGCCCTAGAGTTCCTAAGAAATTTTAGGATTGCATAAATCAGTTGAAAGGAAAGGGTTAACTTATGCCCTAGAGTTCCTAAGAAATTTTAGGATTGCATAAATCAAAGTTGTACTGAGCAGGATTCATGACATGAAGTTTTTGCTACACAATGGATCAGTTGAAATAACCAAGAAGATGATTCACAAGGTTATTGGTTATCCTACACTAGACAAGAAGAAGACCATGTATAGTCCGAGTCAAGAAGAAGTTGAAGCCAACACAAGTGTCAAGTGGAATGGACAAGGGTTGTCCATCAAAACAATTTCTAATCCATTGATTGAATTTTTAGTAAGGGTGATTTCTAACAAATTCTATAATCTAGCAGATTGAACAATGTGCCATGTATGAAAGTAGATCAAGTGTGGAAGATAGTCATGAAAGATCATGACTATGATCTTGCTGAGTTGTAGAGACTATAATTAGTAAAAAACCTGACAATCTTTAGGAAGGTAAAGAACTCAATGTGTAAGTTCATATCACTTATCATGTGTATTTTCTTTTACATTCAAAAACATTTTCCTAGTATTAGTAATATTGTTTGGGAATAAGGAAAATCAATGAGTATATAACTCAATTAGGAGAATTTTTTTAAAATGTCATGGATATATATTTTGAAGAATTCAGGCAGAGAATGAGAATGGGGGTGAGGATGCTAGAAGAGTTGGTAATGAAACATTATAATGATGTATGTTTCTAGTACACATAGATAACACATTTGTGTAGGCGGTTAAGCCAAGGAAGGCATGACTAACAACATTTGATTATGATATTGATAGTGACACAATTAATGCAAATATTTTTGCATTATTGAAATAATAAATTGATACAGAAGCTAAAACTTTTGGGAAATATGAAAAAGCTAAGGAAAACATTTCTACAAATGTCAAGATAGCTTCCAAGGCAAAGAACAGGAAGAAAATGATTGAAGACCTAGAGGCAAAGCTAGGCACCAAGGCAAGAGAAAGTAACCTCAACATATTACACAAGGTCTTGAAGAAGATAAAGAAAAGGGTAATGATGATGAGGAAGAGGAAGAAGGAGTTAAGGGTAAAGCCCTAGTTGTTGTCACACCACCTAGAGAAAAGGCTAAAGGAACTACAAAGAAGCCTACAATGAAACTCCTCTCTCCTCCACCACCTACCAAACCAAGGAAAAGGGAAGCAACTAGTGTCAAGGATTCTGCAAAGAAAAGAGCAGCGGAGACCATTGAGTCTAGTGGGTCAAAATCAAATAGAAGGAGATTTGTTAAAGGACCACCCACAAGGAGAACACAATCTATTGATTAGGTATGTGTTGACCTAAGAAAATATTCAGGCTTATCCAATTTTAGATTTGTGAAATATGACACATTGGATAATATTGATAGAACAAAAGTTGAGGAGGCCATGATAGCTATGATGGAATATCATAAGTTAGCTCCAAATGAAGTAGAGAAGAAGATACCTATAGATTTGTACAATAGACTTGTTAGAAGGTGGCAACATGCAATAGAAGAAGAGAAAAACATTAGAACTAGCACATTAACTGAGGTTATGCCTAATCTATCACAAGAACAAAAGAATACATTTTTGGAGAGATACACAAACAAATTTATTCCTAAATTTAGAATCTTTATGATATTTCAAAATAAGACTAAAGTTGTAATTCAACAAAATGAGTTACTCTAGAAAATCATTTTTGGTCTCATAACAAAAGAAGTGAAGGATATAGAGACTGTTACTGTTCTAGATGATGAGAGTGATGAAATGCATTTAGGTGTGCTAAGTTCACAAGGAAACATGTCACCAGTTCATGCTAACATCATTGATACTCTAGAGAAGCCCTCTAATGTAGATAAGGAGGAGCAAGAGGTAGAAGAAACTGACAAGGACACTAGTGTAGACATTCATACCAAAGGTCAAGAAGGACCAAATGTGTTAGGACCTCACATTGAGGTAAATGAGGAGGAAAATTAAATAGTAGCGAGTGCACCTATTTTTGTCTCTAGCACTAATTTACAAACATGACTAAGTGGTGATATCCCCTCACCATCTCCCAAAGCAGTGCCAAACAGTACCACTTCTACACCTTGCACAATAAAAGCAATAAAGTACCCCTCTCCAGGTATTGAAGTTAGTCTAGATGGAGTTATTGAGATGCTACAATTGGATTTGAAAAATATCACTCTTGAGCAAACAACTTTGTTGCAAGAAATTTTGGCAAAGAAGAAAAAATAGGAAGACCTAAGAAGGGAACATCAATAGAAGTAGGTACTGCATGATGTTAAAGAAATTTTTGTTGTGGCATTTGATATACACAATTTTGATGGGAAAGCCCCAATAATTTCCCATCTTGTAAATATTGTTGAGCAAATAAATGCTGGAGATATTGAATCCAATGAAAAATTGATGGATTGGTTAGCAAGAAATTTCAAGAATGAGGTTGTGGATAAAGTTTCTACAATAATTTATGAGTAGAAGGTTCAATTCTAGGAACATGTAAAGAACATAGTAGAACTAATTTAGAAAGTACAACATTTGTACAACATTTTATGTGATGTGCCAAGATTCACTTGTGATCTTTAGGAAAACATCTAGTAGATTCAGGTTGATATGAAGTAAGCAACACTATTTGCAGTCTACTAAATCTAGCTCCCAACACTAATAATTTATTGAATGCTCAAGGAAAATTGGTTGAGCTTTAGGCAGATGACAACAATATAAGATCATAGTTGACCTCCATCCAATCAAAGCTGATACATCATTTGGAGGTTATGTAGAGAGAAATCAAATTAACACAATATATTATCAATGAAGACCATAATCTTTTGGTGCTTGACAGTTTGATTGATTTGGTAGCTAGGTTACAGTTGTAAAATCATATTTTGGAATTAGCAATGACCACTTTGGTTCATGCACTTTCTATAATCAAGAAAGTACACAAACATTTTATTCAGAAGTATGGTTTGATTCCTCCCATTCAACCCCAACAACATACATAAGTGACAAAAATAAGGGGGAATGAAATTGTAATGATGATTGCATATTTTGAATGGAGAAAATAAGAAAAAAACAATGGGAATATAATGATGATCATCAAATTTCATAAGGAAATCAGAATACATAAGGCAAATAGGGGGTTGGGACTCAAAATTGAAGAGCTAATTTTAAATACCATTTTGAAAATTGAGTCTAATCAAGCCCCTATAAGAGCTTTTCATGCATATGTACTTGACTAGAATTTTGAGGCCATGATGTGTCTCATGTATTTAAAAATTTCATTCAGTACATGCATGCATTTTATGATGACAAGATATCATTCTGAGCCATTTTGTGAAGCGTCATTTTGAGCATCTGTCAAATCTGCATTTTTGCCGAAGTGTCAAACAACGATAGGAAGCCTAGTTTGTAACTGAATGTCTTGCACCCGGTAAAGTTTCATGAATCACCACTTTGGGAGTGTTAATTATGCATATAAAAGAACCTATTTTTCAGATTTTTTTGATATGTTTTGTCTAGGTTTTGAATCCCTCAAAGTTGGTAGTTCATTATTGTCATGTTGATGCACATTGTTTAGAATTATGGGAAACCCTATTTTCCTAGTTATAACTTTGAACCAACTAAAATTCTTAATAAATTTATTTTTGAGTTGCAGTATAGGGGTCAGAGACATGCTATGTTCTAAAATTGAACCTATGACAAATTTGTTTGACTAGTTTTCAAACATGATTCCAAATGCAATTTTTAAGTTTTACTATAACTGAAAGTGTAGATTGATTGATAGCCATGTCAGAGATGCTATAACTTTGAAACCATGATAGATTGAGCCAAATGGATTGTACAAATGTATTCTATGCTAAAGATACTTTACATGTGCCACTTTTCAAATCTTGACAAATTCATTTGCACACATCTCCAAGTCCATTCTGTTTGTAAAAATCACTATTCGGCCAATGTTCCCAGTTATGCAATTTCAAGTAGCCAACTTCATGCATTTCCAAATTTTTCCTGTTGTTGGTCATGAGCCCAAATCATAAATTATACTCTCCATGTGATAGTCTACCAATGCACCAGGTTTCATATCCCCAAGTGGTTGTTTGACTAGTTTTCAATGTCAAAATTGGATGTATTTTATTATTTTTAACATGTTTGATTGTAGGCAGTTTGAAGTGAGCAACTTTGATAGTCAATATCTTTTGACCTACATGTTGTCAAGAGATTAGTATTTTTAGGGTAAATGTATGTGGACCAGAGAACATGAATGAAAAGTTTTAGGGCCTAATAAGGTGATTTTGTTAGTTTTTAAAGCCAACTCGAAGGCCTCTCGAAACAAAAGTTGTAGTTTGCAAAAGGTTGATAAATGAGTTTTAAAGTGATCAAATAATGATCAGTCTTGAACCTAATCAATGTTTTGAGTCAGATCAAATGGGAGGCTCAGTTGTTTGAAATGAATTGTTTTAGTCGGACCCACTTTGGGGTCCGATTGATATTTTCAAGCTAACAGGACATCAAGTGAGTTGATCAATAAAAATAATATGGTAATGCACACATCATCATTCTGTCCTAAATGGGTTATGGCATTGGAAGATTTGAATGAAGCTACAATAAACACAAAGCTAATGGAATCATCCTCTCTTCTGGAAAGGTTCAATATTCTGGTCAAAGGAAAAATATGGACTTGAAAAAGCATGAGGTTTAGATGATTCTGCACCACCAAGATAAGCTTGATATCTACAAAAGAACATGTTGATATTGGTGTGAAACTTCAATTAGTTGTATAATTGTCCATATAAGAATTTAGTTGGGAGTTTGAGAGTTATATAATAGAGGGGTGTGACTACATTCACATTAATAATGCCAAATATGCGAGGTCCTACTCATAAGTGTTATAGCCACCAAATATGTGTTCAATATCCCTAGACAATGCTATAGTCAAGCATTCTTCCTCACCAAGTTTGATCCAAAATCAATGATGTTCTTACATCTGGAATGTGGTAAAAGATAAAAATTCTAATACGTGAATTTTTAGTCTATCAGAGTGACTCCATTATATTAAATCTAAAAAAAATTGTGAAGGACACATGCACATGCATTTTTGGTTTAAAGAGAAATTAGAGGATGTGTTTGGATGGCTATTGTTTGGTGTAAATACAAAATGTTGCATCCATTTTTCTTTTATATGCATAAAAGTTCCATATCCTCCTTTATTTTCTTCTTTGCTAGTCTACTCACGCTAAAGACAAAAAAAAACAAATGTAGAAGAAGTGTTATGACAAGAGGGGAGTCTCAGCATTGGAATTGGTGACCCATGTAGCAATGGATATTGTTTGGAATTGGTGGTCTAGTGTTGGAGTTTGTTCAAATGATGAAGGGAGAGCCCCATTATGACATCATTTCCAAACCATTTTCAAAATAAACACCAAAAGAAAATAAGGCATGCTTAGAAGACCGTTGCCTGAGTGCTCATTTAATGGCGATTGTGGATGTAGACCAGGCCTCACCAATATAAAGAAGCAGTGGTTATGGGAGATGGTTGTGTGGGATCATATGATCAAGATGGTTTTTCCTATTTTCATAACCAACATATATTAAAGAGAGGACTATAATTTTGTTGATGCCATTAAGATGTGAATTCTAGATGCGTTTGTGTCGCAATGATCTTAGATTGTACCCAAAATTGTGATTACTAATCTCCATTCTAATCAATGCCAAACATGGAATAAACATAGAGATGCATGGAATTGTGTCATCCACTTCGCAAAGATAAGATAAAACTACACACACAATCGGGTCTTCCCATGTGACATATGTTGTTTGTAAAATAATGTATAACATTTTTGTCCCATATTCGCTGTGCAATGCGATATTTGGTTATTTTTACACCTAAGAAATGACTTACAAAGTGTCTAAAAGATCTAGCCTTTTAAGACACAAGGCTTGTGCATGGTGGGACCCAACTAGAAGGTAGGTAATAATACATTTTGAATGAAATCATGCGTGTGTAGAAGATGACATGGTGAATGATGTGGACCCTAGAATAACCACTCAACAATCACCATGTGGCAGCTCAAGCGTGAACATGAGGATGTCACATGGCATGGAAATCGAGGCATTCACAATTCCAATGGTTAAGCAGGTGAGGGTTACACCCATACGCAAACCACTAGCAGTCAAGTCTATGGTTAGAGTGGTTAGAGGAAACCCCTATGACCTTATGACTAACCGCTAGTGGTTAGTCATATGGTTGGGCAGATAGTGGCTAAACGATGTGGAGACCTCTGGGGTTATGAAATTTCACCATGTGGTATGCAGGTCCCACAAGGAGGTAAGGTGGACAAATGAGGAGAATATGAAATGGTGTCGCATGGTAGAGAGGTGGAAAATGGCCAGGTTCAATGACCAATCAGGTAGTAACACGTGACGGGCCAGTCAAACCAAGTTTGACTCATATTTGAAAAGTGAGGGAAATTTCAAAGTGGTAAAAAATAAAATTATTTTATTCATTTCCTTCAATTTGAATGTGCACATCAATTAAACAAGGGACACTAGCATCAATGTTCCTACCAATAGATCAATGCACTTAGATTTGACATTAGGAATAGTTATTTAGTTTATTGGTAATAGATATATAAGTGTGTGTGTGTGTTTGTTTGTTTATTTTTAATAGTTTTCGTAGTAATTGGATGTTCTATGAAGTTGTACAATAAACATTTTTATGTGGAAGTTGACAATTTTGGAATGTTTTTATTTAGTTTTAATGAAGGATTAAGGTCAATATGGAGAGGTTTTAATGAATTAGGAAGGTGTATTGACAATATTAAGAAATTATAACGAAGTGGATAGGAAATTGAAAAATAACATGTATTGTTTATATTTAGAATACATTAATTTTTTAAAAGTATTTATTTAATTTATATTAATATATTATATAATTTAGATATATTGAAATAATTCTTAAAAATATATCAAAATATTGTAGGACATAAAGATATAATTTAGAGATGTTTATAATATTTAAAGATATTAGCTATTTATTGATGGTAAACATTATTTACTCATAAGTAATTTGTTGTTGGTAGTTATTAGTACTTGCCGGTAGGCTAAGTACTATTGTGACACATTTTAAATTTTATGATTTAACTAGCGAATAATTTTTTTGGTTTGTACAAGTTAGAATTAATTGATTTTAACTTTTGTTATCAAACTAACATGTTGCATAGCATAGATGCAAGATTTTTAACTTTACAATTTTTAGACAATATATTTCTAAGATTTGATTGGGTGAATTCATTTCATTCTTATATTGGTCTGGTTTAATGGATTATATAGGATTTTTTTATTAAGATGAATGTGATTCATTTTTAATATTTTTTTGAATGTAAGTGGGTTGGTTTAGATTTTTAGATTTTAATATTGTATTTTTTTATAATATAACTTTTGTCATTCAATTAAAAATACTAAAAAAATGACATTTCTTATATTATATAATCGTTTAAGAAATATTATTGTATTTTTCATAGGCTATACTATTGCAATTAGTTGAACTTAATTAGTGATTAAATTTTTTGATTTCAACCAATTAAATGCGTATTTTTATTTCTTATTGTCACTTTTCATTTTTCTAGAAGTATATATGTGAGTTTTTTAGTTTCTAAATTCATTAAAATTATTTTAATGCAATTTGATTAGTGATATATTTTGGTTGTTATAGGAGAAACACTACCCACAGTATGGGCAATATTCTAGGAGGCTTATATATTAATATATCTAAACTTTAATTCTTTTAGATTAATTATCTCTCTTATAATTCTAATTTTCATCTTAATTTATATTTTTATATAAGTGTTTTACCCTATTTACACTCTAAATGTATATTTTTTACAAACTATATTCCACACACTAATTCATCCATTTTTCATACTTTATTTTATTTATATATAAAAAATACATAAGTATTTTGAATACTATATTACTTATATATTAATTTAATTGTTTCAATTTTTTATTTTAATATTTTATAATCACTTTATTTAAATGAATTCTTAAAATCAAACTTTTCTTACCTAAATTTTATTTCTATTGATTACAACTTAGGACAAATACAAGCCACTTGCTATATATTATTATTATAAAGAAATTATTATTTATTTATAATATAATAGAATTACATGATATAAATGCAATAAAACATATATATCAATAATTATATTAATAAATAAAATTTAAATTTAAAATTATAATTATTAATATCATTATAGAAAATTATAAATATAATATTTTTATTAATTAAAATATTTTATGAACTATAATAAATTTATTAAATTAAAATTATATTTATATAAAAACTAAAGGCAAGTACTAAGCCACTATGTAGCACTTGTTATTAAATTTAATGTAGTTGTTCAAAAATATGATTTACTTAATTTCTACCTAAAAAAGATAACCAATATATATGATTATAAAAATGAGTATATAAAATAAAATATTTAAATCATTGATTTATTTTATAAAATAATTAATATAATAGATTTCTTAAAAATCATGAACTAAAATAATTAATCTATTAGAAAACAATACATGTATTTATGTTTTTTTCTTAAAATAAAGATATATGCTAAAACTAAATTTTAAAATAAAAAATAAATTAAATCAAAAGAAGGCATAAGGGATGATTGACGTACTAAAAAAAGCAGTGAATACACAAATATACTTTGCAACGAAAAGGTGCCCTATCTTATCTATCACGTCATAATTAGTGCTTGCAAAAACAAGGTGATGCACGTAAGTACAGTATTTTAGAAATAATAATTACCAATTATGTACAGTACATGGTGACGTATATTTTGCCTTTTAAAAAAGGTAAAAATTGATTTTTTTCATTGCTATTTTCACTATTAACAAATCATAAGACAAATAAATTGTAATTTTAATGATCATTAAAAATAAAAATTCAATAAAACTATATAAATTTGATCTAAAAGTTTTAATATTCTAATATGCTTGGCTGAATTATTTAAAAAGTAGAACCTGATGATTCCAATACTATCTTGCCTTTGGTAGGAGCTAATAAAAATGGGTTTATTTATAAAGTTCAGACTTTATGAAAAAGATAAACTTTTGCAAAATGAAGATATGTTCATCAGTTTTTGTTCTGCAACATCGAATGAGCACCAGGGGCCTGATTATTCATCAAATATAGGACTATTGTATATCATCAAAAAGCTCTTAGAGTCCATTTTACAGATCTATTGTTAGTTTTTGTACAAGTATCAGTGGGTAAAAGTTACACTAGGTTTTGTCCAAGGTGTTCTTTATTTAATTGCATTATAGTATGAGTAGTTCAAATTTAGTTTGTGGCCAAACAGTTAGATGCGTATCCACAAAATTTGGGGAGGGTCTTAGTAGTAATATTATTTTATCTCCAAAGTAGTTAAGTGTGGATTTTGGTGGCATTTTGATACCAGATCTGATAGTTTATCAGAAAGGGGTTTCTCATCATTTTGAAGGAGATATTTGAGAGTTTGTTGGGCATAATGATGGGATTTGATCCAGTTTTCAGTTCTAGAGAGAAGAAAGAGGCCTTGCTACAATAATGGAGGGAGATTTAAGTAGACAAGTGTCATTTCAAGATTAGATATGGGATTCCTTCCTTCTTCTATATCTTTCTTTATTATCTTATTGAACAAGGTTGGTTCCAAACTTTTGGACAAGTTCCATAGCTATGATTCCACGATTCTTTCAACAAGTTTATCTATATGAATAGAAAATAATGCAAAGACAATCATAGTTTTGGTTCATTTTGTGTATTTCATGAGTTGTTTCATATATCTTGATGTATTTGCTTCAAAGAAATGAGTATTTGGATTTTGTCTCCTGTCTATGAATTTTGTAGTCCTTTGTGATGTGTGAACAAAGATCTCATATCTTAGTTGCAACTCACTTAGGGTTGTATGCCATTGTATAATTTTCTATTGATTCAAAGAATCAAGTAAATTCTTAGTGTGCTTTGATAGGGTTGCAAATTTTATGGAAGGTTTTTGATAAGTAGAAGATTCTACTTGCAAATTGATGCCTAATTCACAAAGTGAATGGATGGATCAAGGTTCACAGTTTATGATGTAGTTTGTGAGATGCCTAATGGATTAGGCACTGATCTTAGTTAGAGATTACATACTCTTGTTGAAATAAATCAATCAATTAAAATCCATTTCCCTTTCATGTTGTAGAGCTAAAAAGGATAACCCACACTTAGCTTGTGAATCTCATAGATCATGTTATTATCTATTTCATGTCTTTGCCATTGCACAAGAAAAAAAGGCTTTGGGGTTTTAATCTTCTTAATACAAATTTAGATGTATGTTTTAGATACTGATACCATATGAACAAATCTGAGGTCTACCCACCTAGGTTTTATACCACCTAAAGAAGAAGGAGTTCAACCTTATAGTTGACACGAGTTCTAGACAAGTTGTGTCCATCATAGGAGATAGGTGACCTTAGATGCAATCTTTCCTTGGGTACCCAATAGTTGAAATCTCTGTTAAATTAGGAGCGAACACATGGTATGGCACTAAAACAATTAAACTACTTAGAATCATGCATTTATATTGTTCATTATTTGTTTATTCAACATAAGCCAAAATTTTTGTAGTTCTATTTTGAACTAAGTCAAGGCTTAGGGGGAGTACTCATATTAGAATTGTAGTGATGTAATCATGAAAAGGTGTTTTTTCCACTAATGTCAAAGGGGGATATTTTTGGTCTCTATAATTATTTTTATCTATTAGTGTCAAACACTTAGCCATTTACTAGGAAAAGTTAGACGATCATCACTATGACCGAGCTACTCTATGTAGGTCGAGTCATGAGATAGTCTTATATATAAACTTGTATATATCGAGCTCTATAGGAGCTAAGAAAGTATATGGTTGCCAAGTATTCTCAATGTAAGCCAAATCTAATGTCAATCGAGCAATTCAAGCACATTGAAGTTGAGTTACATAGAAGATGCCAAGAATAGTAGAGATAGAGCATCAACAACATATATAGTGAGTGTTGAGCATTAGAAATAATCAATGCCGAGTAATGTAAAATTTACATTCAAGTAAAGAATATTATAAACTTTGAGGTAAACCATTTCAGGATGATATGGGAAAGATGTTGGAAATATTATGATAAGCTAAGTTACTGAGAGGGGAGGGGTGAATCAGTAATTTCTAAAATTTTATCCTTAATTAGCAATTAATCCTTCATGTATATTTTGATCTAATTGCATGCATGAGAAACTAAAAACATTAAAGCATACATAACACTTTTGACACACAATTTTGGTGACCCAGAAACTTTCCAAATAGAAAGTAAAACTAGGGTGGGGATGATATCCACAAGCTTTAATATTGTAGTATAAAGTTGGCCTATTAAGGCTTACAATGATTACTTCTGATGATCTACCCTATTAAGAGCAATAAGGACTTCTAGGTCCACCTTGCAAAAAGATTTACAAACATGCAATGAAGTATGTACTTAGTAAAGAGATTTACATAAGACTACTAGGTCTACTTTGTTAAATGATTTGATTGATCCACCTATTAGGATGAAGTAGTAGCTAATCTCTAATCTGCAACTTGATTTAATGAATAAGATTCCTCTGAGTGTACAAATCACCTTGTCATGATAGATAAATCTTTGGTGCTCCTTATGCTACTATAGCCTTTGTAATTTTCTCTATTTCTCTTTTCTGATGATTACATTATTTCTCTTCAATGATTTGGATGTGATACAATATATTACATATATACCAACCCAATCACATAATTACAAAGTTAGCCACAATACAAGTTTACACAAATATTACACAGTCAGCCAAAGTGCAGAAACTTGGGTTCTGAAGACCGACTTGGTGAGGTTCTAATAATCGAAATCCATTGTCAATGTTCAACATCATCATGCACTTGGTAGACATAGAAGCTTGGTCCATACTGATCACTTCCAAGTAGTCTTAAACTCGATTGACATTGGTGACTCGGCGAATACTATGAAACTTGACATATAATTTGAATCACTTGATTCATACTGCATAGCTTAGTCAATGCTATCACTATGAGCTTGGTATAAATTGAGTTAATTGGGTAACATTGAGAAGCTTGGTTAACAATAGACTCACATCATATCAACTATGAACTTGGTAAGCACATCACAACTTGGTTTGCACTAGTAAACTCAACATACAATGAGATGCTCAATTTACACTACTAATCATCAAACTTGTAGTAACTTCTCAGTACAAACTAAAATCTTTCCAAAGGACTTAGCAACAACTATAAAACTTGGTAGCAATTGAAGTGCTTGGTTAACAATGTTAACTGTACAATATGCTCGGTATGAACTTACAATCTGAATAAGTGTATGTCACTAATAACAAACATGACTTGAATGTCAATAAAGCACTTATCAGTAAAAATTGAATTCAATAATGTTCAAAAACATCTTTATCCATCACCTTATGTTTCCAACTCAGTAGAGTATACTATTTTTTGAGATTTTTCAAAATTGGTTTTGTAAGAGATAATTTTTTCTATATATGGTAATGCTCCCCCATACATAATATACAATATACTATACAATATACATCTTCTCCAATCTTCTTTCAATTTTCTCCCACATTTCCTTACATCTTCTTATATCTTCTCCCCCTTATATCTTCTTATAGCTTCTTCTCCTTTTTGACATTAATGCCATAGATTTATGCTATATATTTATTTATCTAGTAATGGCAAAATGTGACAAGAAGTTTGAGTGTACCTTCAAAATAAGTGCCAAAGTCTTGTCCCAATTCTCTTACAAGACCTTGTATGTGTGTAATGCAACTTGCTCTTCTACTAACAATTCAATCATGTGGTCTTCAATGGAGAAGTTATTGTCATGGATGAGTATTTTTGAATGTGCAATGTGCTTTTGTAGTGCATCCATGTTTGGGAGAATCATATTCTAAATATCTATCAAAGTTGATGCAATTCTTGCTTCTTCTCTGAGAAATTCTTCCTACATATCTATTAGAAATATGATCTTATTGAAGTGAACAGAGCTAGAACTTGGGTCAAGCTACAATTGCTATGCTCTTTCCTTAAGATCTTTATCAATTTTTGATAATTTATCTCTTATCTCTTTTTTGAAAATTGATGTATCACATAGTTTACCAAAAAGTAAAGATACATTAATGCAAGAGGTTTCTAGAGAGCCTAAAATAGTAAATAGCTCTACTTGATGAATGGAAATTTGTTGAGCAATAGGTTCTAAAACTTTATTCTCAAACTTTTTCTTAGCTTTCTGCAATAATCTATCTTGTCCATCCAAATCTTCATTATATTTCTAGACTGCCTCTACCAAATAATACAAAATTGGTTAAGAAGTGTCAACCTCTATGCCTAGAGCCTCTACTAGAATATTCTTAGCATCCTGAATTATTTTGAACTCTTTGTTTCTTTCCTCTCTAAGCCTTTGCTGCTTGGCTTTCTTTTGAAGTAGCTCTTCAAAAAATTGCATTTGATCTAGATTTAGATTTGAGATGTCCCATTTTGGAATGACAATCTCCTCATCAAGATCTATATCCTCATTTTCTTTACCTTTACCCAAAAAAATTGTGCTTGGTTGAGGCTTGGTCTCAACTATCATTGCACTTATTGCTTGCATACTAGGAATGGAAACAATTGTTGAAATGGTAGGACTCACTGCAAAAATGGATACTACACTCATTGAAACACTAGTAGTAGGAATACCTTATGTAGCCAAAATTGATGTAGAGGGAAGAGTTTGCAGCTTGGTAGATGAAGTACTTGGCACCACTATCAATGAAGTACTGAGCTGGATTGGTGTAGAGATTGATTGAGTGCTTATGCTTTCAGTGATGGTCACAATCAATCCTACTAAGGCTGTCTCCAGGCTTGGTGTTATCAATGTTTTCCTGGGAGAATGAGGAAGTGAGACTATGACCACTATAAAAATCTTCATTGGGCCAGTCTCCTTAGTACCTTGCACATCTTCCTCAATAGTTTCCTAACCTTATTCCTCTTCATCATCTATATTATCAAAATGAGTCACCTCTTCATCATCTTTCTCCTCCTAATAATCATAATCATCCTTATCACTTATACTGACTACAAAATCACTTAATTTCTGAAGAATATAAACATTCTTCCATGTGTTTGTAGCATTCTTCACAACATTCTCAATTTCTTTCAATAGTATTAAACAAGTATTGAATCTTAAAGTTAACTTTTCTTCATTTTTCTTCAAAGATTCTTTCACCTCCTTGTCATCAAAATTTGGCATAAGATGCCTTAGGGTTTTCTCATATATATCTTTTTCAATTTGCATGGCATGCTCCCATCTTGGCTTAATCTTGTCCATTAAAGCATTAGGAATCTGGTCAGTAAGCTAGTCAAGTGAGTATTTCCACTTACCCATCTTGGATATCAATATATCTTCTATTTGCTTCTGCTCATCAGTAGTCTTGGTCTTGTATTGTAGTGCCTTAAATTTTGTAATTCTAGAACCTTATTCTAACTCTTTCATTCTTTCCTCAAATGTGGGTGGAGACCTCTTGAAAATTATGTCTCCTCCTTCTTTATCTATTTTCTTTTGGAAGATCTCTTGGTGAACACAACAGTGGATGTTTTGGTAGGTTTGGTAATGATTAAATTACCTTTCTTCTTCAGTGGCTCTTCTTCCTTTGACTTTTCTTCATCCTCTACTTCTTCATCCTCTCCTTTTCCTTCATTTAACAGAAGAGTAGAACTAGTTTTCAATTTGGCAATTCTCTTCTTGCCCTTGTTAACTACCCGAGGAAGTTTGATTTATAGTTCTATCCTGGCCTTTGCTTCATCACAGGTACCAAAGTAAGTAGCCTTAGGATCCATTGTCTCATTTATTAATGCCTCAATTATGTTCTTAGTTTCATCAATGTTCACCTCATATCCTAGAGGTTTTACCCATGCAATTCTTGTCCTAACTACCTAAATATACACCTTGTCACTATCAACCATGAAACAAACATCATCTTTGTAATCTTCAACTAATTTCCTTGGAATTCAAAATCTATTATTCATTTTCTCCTTAAATGCATCAAAATAGTTGTTCATGATACTTTCATGGTTTTCTCCTATTTGATGGGGACACAACCCAAGCACAGAATGGACACAACAGGAAAGGGAAAATTTTATTAACTGTAAAAATATGTTAGTACACTTAGTGCAGAGAAAAAAACTCCAAAACATGCCCTATGGGCTTACAATAGCATAAATTTGGAGATAAATTCTTCTCCTAGTACCTTCTCTCAAACTCCACTCCTAACTACCTTTTACAATGCCAAAAATGTCCTTAAATAGACCCCAAATGGTTAAGGATTAGGAATACATTCTAGAAAGTGCTAGTTAGCATCCACCGACCAAGTAGAAGGCTCCAAAGCCGCGTTAGAAGTTGGCGCAAAACTAGAAGAATCCAAAAATGGTAATCAAACTTTTGGGAGGCATAACTTTTGAATCGTAGCTCCAATTGACAAACCATTCTCGAAGCGCTCTATAGCCCTATGGAAGAGCTTTACTCGTCCCCCATTTTTCAGCCCTGTTTGAGGTCATTTAATGCCCCTAACCTGACTTTGAAGCATTCTTAGAAGGTCTCCAAAAATTGAAAAACTGTGATAACTTTCAAACCATGGGGCCTTTTGACTTGATTCTTTTTCTGGAATGCTCTAAATTACAATTACATTCATCCAACCAATTTACATGCTCTAATTTACCAAAATTATGGCTCAATTGCATACTCCTATTTTTTCAACATTTACACATCCCAAGGTGTTCAAATACTCTAACCTAGAACACTAATAGTGGAACTGTGAGAGTTGGAACCTTTATTTGACCCAAATGGGTATCTAGAAATGAAAACACATGAAACAAAAACTAAATCTAAGTAATTTTTTTTGGGTGACACAGGATTGCCCTTATACCTCTGGATGCTCCTGCATGAGACACCCAGGGTAGATTGAAAAGTGACCTTGTCACTTTATGAATGGTGGAGGAAATCCCAAATGGGAAACCTTAGCTGCTGATATCCAAGTTGAGTCCTCTATCGGATGTCCTTTCCACTTGACTAGATACGCTTCATACTGCCTATTTTTGGTACTCCTACCCACATGAATATCGAGAATCTCCTCTATCTCATCCTTCTTAGAAGTAGGAATTGGACATGGCTCTAACATCAGCTCCTCATCTGCACCATCATCATGATACTCTGTTAAGTCTGCAATGTTGAAAATAGGAGAAATGTGAATTCCATCCGACAACTCTACTTCATATGCCTTTCTTGAGTCATGTTTCTTCAAAATTTTGTAAGGGCCAAATTTCTTCATCTTCAGCTTGTTGTAAGTACCTACTAGAAATCTCTCCTTTTTTAAGTGTACCATGACTAGATCCCCTACTTGGAACTCCTTCTGTCTTCTCCTTTGATCAACCCTAGCTTTATACTGTTGGTTCATCTTGGTGATGTGTGCCTGGACCTCTTCATGTAGATGCTTGATATGTTCAACAAATTCTTTAGCTTTAGCACTTGTCCTCTCCCCTTGCTCTATCTTCCTTAATTCTGGTGCAGTTCTTGGGCTATTTCCATATACAATTTGGAATGGTGATCTACCAGTACTCTTTTTTATAGAGTTATTATAAGAAAACTCTACTTGTGGTAGAATCAAATCCCACCCCTTGGGCTTATCCCCAACTAAACATCTCAGCAAATTGCTGAGACTTCTGTTTACCACTTCAGTCTGTCCATCAATCTGTGGGTGATGTGTAGAATTGAACTTTAAGTCTGTTCTCAACTTCTTCCACAATGTTCTCCAAAAATACCCCACAAATTTAGTATCTCTATCAGAAAATATACCCCTTGGGAGACCATGTAGTCTTACCACCTCTCTGAAAAATAAGTCTGCAATATGGACAACATCATGAGTTTTGTGGCATGGAATGAAATGTGCCATTTTGGAGAACCTATCAACAACCACAAATACTGAGTCATTACCCCTTTGTGTCCTCAGCAATCCAAGAACAAAATCCATACTTATGTCCTCCCATGGCTTTGATGGAATAGGAAATGGCTGATATAGTCTAGTATTGTGACTAAATCCCTTGGCAACTTGACAAATGTGACAACTCTGTACAAACTTCTTCACATCCTGTGAAATTTGAGGCAAAAAATAATGTTCTCTAAGAATGGCAATGGTCTTATCTTGACCAAAATGTCCTGCCATCCCTCCATTATGTTTCTCCTTAATCAAATTTGCCCTCATGGAGCTCCTTGGAATGCAGTAATTGACTACCTTTGAATAACATACCATCCTGAATCAGATAGTCTAACCACTTAGTTCTGTCTACAACAACAGGCTCTTTACAAGCTTTCCATGCTTTAGCAAAATTAGGATCCTTAGGGTAAAGATTCTTGAGTTCATCAAACCCAACTACTTCAACCTGCATTACTGTAAGCAACAACTGTCTCCTATTTAGTGCATTTGCAACCCTGTTAGATTTTCCACTTCTATGCTTCAACACAAATGTATAGCTCTGCAAGAACTCTACCCACTTCATATGCCTCTAATTCAATTTACCTTGGCTATTTAGGTACTGTAATGCCTGGTGATCAGCATATAAAAAAAATTCCTTTGGCAATAAATAATGCCTCCATTTCTTTAAGGCCTGAACTATTGCATAGAACTCTTGATCATAAACAGAATACTTCTTTTTTGCATCATTCAATTTCTCACTAAAATATGCAATAGGCTTACCTTCTTGGCTTAATACAACCCCAATAGCACTGCCACTAGCATCACAATCCACCTGGAACACCTTTCTAAAATCTAGAAGTGCCAACATAGGTTGTTCTATCACCTTCTTCTTTAGCAATTCAAAACTTCTCGTAGCTGCCGTAGTCCATTTGAACTCTTTTCTATCCCCTCTTATTGTGTCAGTCAAGGGTGCACATATGCCACTAAAATTCTTAATGAACTTCTTGTAAAAACTAACCAGACCATGAAATGATCTTACCTTAGTAGTAGACCTTGAGTAGGCCATTCTAAGATGGCTTTTACCTTTTTTGGATCCATTTTGAGACCTTCAGGTGATATAACAAATCTTAAGTAGACTAACTCTCTTTTTGTAAAGATACACTTCTTCAGATTAATTAATAGTTTCTCTTCCCTTAACCTTTCAAGGACACTACGAATATGCAATAAATTTTCTTCCAAAGTCTTGCTGAGAATTAAAATATCATCCAAATAGACAATAAATTTTTTTCCCAAGAAATTCTTAAGTACCTCATTCATAAGCTGCATGAAAGTGCTTGGGGTGTTCGTCAATCCAAAGGGCATGACTAACCACTTATAAAGACCCTCCTTGGTCTTGAAGGATGTTTTCCACTCATCTCCTTCTTGTATTCATATATGATGATAGCCACTCTTGAGATCTATCTTTGTGAAGTACTGAGCTCCACTTAAGTAGTCCATAAGATCATCCATTCTTGGCAAAGGAAACTGATACTTGATGGTTATCCAATTTATAGCTCGAGAGTCCATACACATTCTCCACTCTCTATCCTTCTTTGGTGCTAGTGTTGCAAGTACTACACATGGACTTAGGCTCTCCTGAATCAACTCCTTCCTCAATAGCTCCTAAACCTGTCTATTTAGCTCTTCAGTTTCAGTAGGAGTAATCCTGTGAGCAGCCTTGTTAGGCAAACTAGCTCCTGGGATTAAATCTATCTGATGACTAATTTGCCTTATCAGTGGCAATCCTTCTGGAACATTATCAGAGATGATATCTCCAAACTCACCTAGTAAATCTGAAACTTCAAGTGGTATTTCACTACTACCTTCTTTATCTTTCCTAGGAATCAAAGCATAGCACATATGTTGATGTTTCATGCCATCTAAAAACTTCCTTCCATCAACAAGAAAAATCCTTGCAGTGCTACATACCTTTTTGCCTTCCCTTTTCATGGGCTTTAGTTTGTGGAAAACTCCATCCTTTGTTAAAGAGTACGTGTTTGCATGACCATCATGTACTGCATGCCTATCAAATTGCCACGGTCTTCCCAACAATAGATGGAAAACATCCATTGGAATAACATCATAGAGAACTTCATCATGGTAACTACCAATTTTGAATTTCACTAAACATTGTTCACTTACCAGGACCTTATGATCATCTTTCACCCAAGCAATCCGATAGGGCTGGGGGTGTTTCTCCTTCTTGAGCTTCAACTTAGAAACCATCTCCTCTGATACCAAGTTATCAATGCTACCACTATCAATGATCACATCACAACATTTATCCTCACACTTGCACCTGGTACAAAATAAAATCCTCCTTTGTCTGGGTTCAATCTCACCACTTAGTAGGACCCTTTCATTTACTAAAGTCTCTCCTCTTTCTGCATCCTCTAAATGTGATGATTGTGCATCCTCATCCACATGAGCAACCCTATCTTGACCCTCAGCTTTCCTATCTATTCTTCCTTATTGTTGAGGGCATTCAAAGGCACAATGACCTTCTTCATTACAATGGAAATAGGTACCATGGAAGCCTCCTCTTCCTTGTCCATGTCCTCTACCTCTTCCTCTCTAATTTTCAAAGTCTTGATCATGGGAGCGGTTGAAACCCTCATTCCTCTGGTTCCTGCTAGTATCCACATCTTCATTTTTCTTTTGGGTTTCATTTTGGCCTCCATATGACCTACCACTACCTCTTCCTCCTTGACCATGCCCTCTTTGTCTCCCTTCAAACCTTTTATTTAGCTTCTCTTCAACTCGTAGGGAAAACTAGTATGCCTCCTCAACTTTGGTCATTCTTACCAGACTTAATTCCTCCTGGATGCTAGGTCGCAACCCACTAATATAACAAGAAACCTTCTCCTTATTTGCTTCTGCATGCTCTAATCTAATCAGAAGTCAATAAAACTCCTCTGTATATTCTTGGACTGATTTTCTTGCTTGCTTTAACCCATGCATCTTCTTAAACAAATCAAGCTCATAGTCAACAGGAATGAACTGCTTCTTCAATTTGTCCACCATAGATCTTATCCTTTCCTCTTCTATTTCTTTCCAATTGAACCTCTTGCCACCAAAATTTGGCATGGCCTTTGCAAAATTGACCCTATCTGGATCCCTAATATGCTCATACTCAAAGTACTCTTCTAGTTCATTGATGCAATTGATCAACTCATCTGGTTTCAGATTTCCTAAAAATACACCCACATCAATTGTAGGTCTTTTCCATAACTTAGTAATGGCCCTAAAAAGCCTCTCCTCTTCCTGATTCAGAACTTTCGCATCAACTTCCCCTTCTAGTCCAATTTCTTCTTCTTCATTGTCGTCCTCACTTTCGTCACTTGCAGTAATATTTGTTCATCTACGGAGCTCCTCCTGCAATGCTTGTACCTACCTTTGGAGGGCTCTAACCTCCTCAAGATTGATAGCTTAGACCCTTCCACCATGCTCTCTTCATTGAGGCATCTTGTTAACTCAAACCCACAACCACATAGTCCTAGTGCAAACTGCCTCACAGTCGGTGCTCTGTCTACACACTCAGCACTAATACATTTGGTACCAAATTGCAACGGCAGTGCCGTTGCAATTTTTTCATCACAACCTTGTCATCATAGCAATTGCAATGGTCTACCATCACAGTTTTCCTATCACAACCTTGTCAGTGTGGCAATTGCGACGACGACAAGGTTGTGACAGAAAAACTCCAACGACACTGCCGTTGCAATTTGGTACCAAATGTATTAGTGCAGGAAAACTAGCTCTGATACCACTTGATGGAGACACGACCCAAGCACAGAATGGACACAACAGGAAAGGTAAAATTTTATTAATTGTAAAAATATGCTAGTACACTTAGTGCAGAGAAATAGACTCCAAAACATGCCCTA
The DNA here is from genome assembly GCA_028749045.1 of Cupressus sempervirens. Classification (NCBI taxonomy): domain Eukaryota; kingdom Viridiplantae; phylum Streptophyta; class Pinopsida; order Cupressales; family Cupressaceae; genus Cupressus; species Cupressus sempervirens. The sequence continues at coordinate 546,587,567 of CM053793.1, forward strand.
TGGGCTTACAATAGCATAAATCTGGAGATAAATTCTTCTCCCAGTACCTTCTCTCAAGCTCCACTCCTAATTGCCTTTTAAAATGCCAAAAATGTCCTTAAATAGACCCCAAAGGGTTAAGGATTAGGAATACATTCTAGAAAGTGCTAGTTGGCATCCACCGACCAATTAGAAGGCTCCAAAAGCCGTGTTAGAAGTCGGCACAAAACTAGAAGAATCCAAAAATGGTAACCGAACTTTCGAGAGGCATAACTTTTGAACCATAGCTCCGATTGACGATATGTTTACATTTTTGGAAAGCTCTCGAAGTGCTCTATAGCCCTATGGAGGAGCTTTGCTCATCCCCCATTTTTTGGCCCTATCTAAGTTCATTTAATTCCCCTAACCTAACTTTGAAGCATTCTTAGGAGGTGTCCAAAAATTGAAAAACTACGATAACTTTCAAACCATGGGGTCTTTTGACCTGATTCTTTTTTTGGAATGCTCTAAATTACAATTACATTCATTTGGGAAATTTACACTCTAATTTACCAAAATTATGGCTCAATTGCATTCTCTTTTTTTTTTTTGACATTTACACTTATCCTAAGGTGTTCAAATACTCTAACCTAGAACACTGATAGTGGAACTGTGAGAGTTGGAACCTTTATTTGACCCAAATGGGTATCCATAAATGAAAACACATGAAACATAAAATAAATCTAAGTACACTTTTTTTGGGTGAAACAGGATTGCCCTTATACCTCAGGATGCTCCTGCATCACTATTTCAGCAATATACTCATTAATCTGATAAAGGACTAGTACATCTTTTCTCCAAATAATAGTACCTTTTGATGGGAAGAATTTTTGAACATAGAAAAATAAACATGTCAAGAGTGAACCAAACTTACATGTATTATTTTTGGAAGTCCTGATGCTCTCCATGTTTTTGTTGAACTGGTTTAACAGTAACTCAATAAGGTCAAGAGAAAGGTTATTATTGACCACATTATATGCCAAATCAACTACTTCATAGGAGACATTGTTAAATCTACTCAAACTATAGATTTTTTGGGTGACGACATGAATACTAAGCTTCAATTCAATATTAGTGACACTGCTTATCTTCATTCCCCTTCCATCCCACTTGGCAAGGGTTTTCTTCTCCAGTTCAACCCAACCTAGGGTTTTAGTTATTTTAGCTTTTGCCAACATTAGGAGATCAATAATCATGTGGATCATCTTCTTATTTATCAAAACTGGTTGCTCCAACCATAGCTGACCATTATACATGAAACTAAGGATAAATCTTATCCATTTCACTTGGAAATCCCATGGTATGTGTGGAATGTGAGTTAAACCTTTTGCCTTGAGATGTTGATGCTCAGGTTTCAACACACCATGAACACATAACTCCTTCAAACATTCTTCCATCTCTAGTGTACCAATATCTTGTATAGCACATTTGAAATGTGAATGTATATCATTAATCAATAGTACCTCTGGAGGGATTTGAGACTATGCTCCACTTGGATCTAGGGTTTTTGCAACCACAGCTGTCAACTTGAAATTTGGTGCCTTCCATTCCACACCATGAACCAACATGTCTAAACCTCATTTTGTTTTGCTGTTGGTGGATTCTATATTTTCTTAGTAGGGTTTAAGAGAATACAAAAACTTTTGGTAACAAATCAGTCAAATTGCTTTAATGCTTTGAAGATCACTTTGCGCAAATAGCTCTCAAAAATTCATGGTGAGAAATGACTTTGATTTCACCCTTTTTATCAAATTTCACCATAAATTCTTGGTATTAATGTTAGATCAAATGATAGAACATCATCCACTTCACTTGCATTGAATACTTGGTAGAGTCTTCCATGATTCAGTAACCACGTAAGACTTAGTTACTCTGACCTTGCTCTATAGAGTCTGTAACTTGACCTCACTCAGCAAGGAAGGTAACTTAGTAGTAACTAGTACCTCTTACTTAGTGATCCCTTTGCATCTTGAATGCTGATATGGATCTTTTGTCCTATCAACTGGAATTGATATTAGATGTCTTCTTTAGTAGCCTAGTTCTAGTTCTTCTTTGAGAAATCAGGTGGAAATGGTGGAGTCACCCAATTCTTGAGTGACTTGTTCATCATTGCTTGGACTTGCATTCTCAGTAGATTTTGGAACCCATTTTTGTCTCATTTTCTTTATTATGTTATCATCTTTTGCCTTCTTTTCATCTTCAATTCTTCCAATATTTATATAGTTCTTGGCAAGATGACCAAGTTCTATACAAATGAAACATCTTTTGGTAGTATCTCTTTTCCTCATGTGATGTTTTTCACAATTCATTCCAATGTGTCCGAATTCTCCACAGTAATGACATCTACACCAAGTGTTGTAGTCCCAACCAAATATAGCTTTTACAATCTACTTTGTTGGATTTAATATCTTAGTTTTGCATTCTGATGACTTGTGCCCATGCTTCTTACATTTGTGACATTTTCCTTCAAATCTTGGTTTTTCTTTGCATTCATTAGCTCTATGACCATGCTGATTACAATTGTAGCATTTTCGATTGAATTTTGCTTACCCATTTTTCCAACGTTTGTTTGATGTATGAGCTATCTTACCGTAGTGATTGCAAGTAGGTTTTTGATTCTTTTGAGGTCCTTGCCTAGATGATTCACCTTCTTATGTATATCAAATTCTTGCTTTTCCTTTTTGTCTATAATGACTTTGCTCATTCAACTGATTCATGTCTGCTTTGGATTTCATCATCCTTTCATTGGTTTTCCTTGCAATGTTTAGATCATTTTTCAATCTTTCATTCTCTAATCTTAGATTCATGATTTCTTTATTTGCATTGGTGAATTGATCAATGAAGTCTGCTTGCTGAGGGGATAGGTGCTAAATTTCATTGTTCTATCCTTCTATCTCTTCTCTTATCATGTTTTTCTCTTCCATAACCTCACACAATCTTACTGACTAAATTTCTTTCTCTCTTCTTAGTTTTCTTACTCTTAAAGAGTATTATTCTTTTCCAATAGTTCTTTGATTGCTTCATCAACTTCTTTTGAATTTCTTGAATGGATGTCTTCAATTCTTTCTTCAATCTAGAATGAATCATTCATTTGGATTGCAAGATCTTTTCTTCTTTTCAGGGATTAAGAGAGTTGCTCTTTTTCTTTCTTGAGTTGTCCAATAGCCAATTCCAAATCTAGCTTTTCATTCTCAATAGCCTTGTCAAGTCTGAATACCTCCATTGCCTTAGATCTTTGCTCAAGTTGTTAAACTTTTCTCTAAGAACCACAAAGCTCTAATGCCAATTGTTGGAAATATTATGATAGGCTAAGTTACTAATAGGGGAGGGGTGAATTAGTAACTTATAAAATTTTATCCTTAATTAGCAATTAATTCTTCATGTATATTATGATCTAATTGCATGCATGAGAAATTGAAAACATTAAAGCATACATAACACTTTTGACACACAATTTTGGTGACCTAGAAACCTTCCAAATAGAAAGTAAAACTAGGGCAAGGATGATACCCACAAGCTTTGGTACTATAGTATAAAGTTGGCATGTTAAGGCTTACAATGATTACTTCTGATGATCTACCCTGTTAGGAGCAATAAGGACTGCTAGGTCCACCTTGCAAAAGGATTTACAAACATACAATGAAGTATGCAGTTGGTAAAGAGATTTACATAAGACTACTAGCTCTACGTTATTAAAGGATTTGATTGATCCATTTGTTAGGATGAAGCAGAAGCTAATCTCTGATCTGCAACTTGATTTGTTGAATGAGATTCCTCTGAGTGTAAAAATCACCTTGTTGTGATAGATAAATATTTGCTACTCCTTATACTTTTGTAGCCTTTGTAATTCACTCTTCTGCTCTTTTTTGATGATTATATTACTTCTCTTTGATGATTTGGATGTGATACAATACATTACATATATACCAATCTAATTACAAAATTACAAAGTTGGCCACAAGACAAGTTTACCCAAATATTATAGAGTCAACCAAAGTGTAGAAACTTGGGTTTTGAAGACTGACTCGGTGAGGTTCTGATACTTGGTATCCATTATCAATGTTCAATATTGTCATGCACTCAGTAGACGTAGAAGCTTAGTCCATATTGATCACTTTCAAGTAGTCTTGAACTTAATTTGCATTGGTAAACTGGACATACACTAAGATGCTCAGTTTACATTACTGATCATCAACTTTGTAGTAACTACTCGATGCAAACTAAAATTTTTCCAAATGACTTGGTAGCACCTATAAAACTCAGTAGCAACTAAAGTACTTGGTTAACACTGTTAACTATACAATATTGTTTGTATGAACTTACAATCTAAATAAGTGTATGTCACTAATAAAAAACATGAATAGAATGCCAGCAAAAGATATTTAATAGTTGTAGAGTTTGTTACATAGATTTTTACATATTTTATGACGTGAATCATAGATCCCTATGTTCTATGATGGATGAATAAGATGAATAGGCAAAATAATGAAGCATCAAGAAAAATCTTTATGAAATCTTTAAATATGGAAGAACTTAACATTATTTTGTATGGTATGGTGAAGTGTATGGTAATACAAAGGAGTGACCAAGCAATTCATGCTATTCAAGTGTGAATGTATAAAGATTACTATTCTAGAATAGAGAAAGCAACCTAGTCAAGTAGGAAGGGACATAAAATATTTATTAGATCAAGAGATTAGATCAGATTGGAAAGAGGAGATCTAATGCCATCTTATTAGAGAAGACTGAGGATCAAGTACTAAATCAATTTTAAGAGATGTAGTCAAGCTAAATATCTTAACAGAGTGGTCTTAACAAATCTTTGTAAATCTCCTAATAGAGTCCTTACTTTGTTGTAAAAGTAAAATCCTCTATCAGGGTGAGATCAAATAGTCTCAAAAGCTTTTAATAGAGAAGACCCCCCACAGGGTAGGTCATTGGATATGGTCAAACATTGTAACCCTATCAGGTTAACTTTATTACTGTAGTAGTGAAGATTTGTAGGTGTCATACCCACCCCAGTTCTACCTTCACTTTGAAGTGTTTTTGGGTAACCAAAATCTTTGTGTCATGTGATTACTCTTCATGTATGTGATTGATAGATTAGATCTCTATGCTATTACAGTTTGATTTTGGAAGTTATGAATTTATAGGCAATTAGATATGAGATGGTAAATATGGTGAATGCATTATAGTATTTTTGAAAAGGTTAAAGTGTTACAGATCTTGATTCACCCCCCCCCCCCCCCCCCCCCCCCCCTCCCCCCTCTCAGTATCTTGGTTTCCAATTAAGAATTCCAACAAGTAGTTCTCATTTAGTTTCACAATTTCAACATCCTTGCATCTAGTCTTGCAGTGATAGGTATTTTATCATCTTCAACCATTCTTTTCTCATCTTCTACTTGTCTCTTTTGTTCCAAGATTTCACACAATCTCAAAAATTCAACTTCTTGAACTTTCTTCAACAATTTTACTTGCTCAGTTAGGGTTTTATTCTTTTCCATAAAACCATCATACATATTACCATCATATAGTTCCTCAATTACTTCTTGATATGTTGTGTTGTTCATGTGATGTGTTGATTCCTTCCTTCTATTCAATGATTGCTTCAACTTTTCTCTCATTTCATTGATCTAACCTAGGTCAATCCTTAGTTCCAATTCCTAATTCTCAACCATCTTATCAAGCCTATACCTCTCCATCTCTCATATCTTTATTCTAGAGTGGTGAAAATCCTTAACAAATAAACTAGATTTGATACCAATTATTAGGATTTAAGGAAAGGAAAATTGTTGAAAGTGGGTGGGGGGATGGATGAATCTGTACGTTATAATTTTTTAAAACCTCTACCAATATATTTCCCTTCTTATAACTGATCAATATTTGCATGCATGTCCACAATCTCATAAATTTTAATGAAAGTAATACATCTAATCTACTTCATTATAACCACATAAGTAACAAAAAATCAACATACATGACACAAAGATTTGGTCACGTAGAAAGCCTTAGTTAGAGCAAAAATTTCAATGAGGATGACACCCACAAATTATTCACTAATGTAGCATAAATGTTTTCTTGTAAGGGATTATAACGGTGTCACTTTTGGTGAATTTCTCCATTGGGAGTAATACATTAGGATATGTCAAAATCTACATTTCTCAAGGATTTTACAATATCCATAAAATATGCACTCGGTTAGGATATTTATAACACAAACTGCTAGGTCTACCTTGTTAAAGATTTTTTTTTGCTATAATGCTAAGAAAGTAATAGTGATGAATTGATTAAAATAAAACTTACTTTTCTAATTTAGATATCCTTTATGCTCAACAATAAATCACCTTTAGTGATTGTGATATCCAATCCTTCCTTTGTTGTTGCTTGGTGACTCTAATCTACATTAGATTCTTTACTTTTTCATTCTATCAACATAGCCCTCTCAACATAGCACAATTTTTTTTTTTTCAAATAACAACTCCATAATACAATAGTAACCATTGAACTGTTACATATAGGTCCTTGCATAGAAATATTTTTGCTTCTTTGATGCATGACCTAATTAGGATTTAGGAAACTTCTAGATATTGGATTAGAATAAGATCTATGATCTATATTCATCCTTATCATCTCTATTTCCTTCCTTTTATTTCATCGATTTGAATTTTGTCTTGGGATCATGAACAATCAAATCTCTCTTCCCAATAAAACTTTGGAAACATTCTCCTTCATCTTGAAAAAACACTTTCCACTCAATAGAATAGAAATGCATTAATTTTTGTGAATTATCAAACTCTTATGTCCGTCCTATGTAGCCAAGTGAACTCCATATTCTAGCTTGGTTATGATGTTGTCATTCTATAATAGTTTGGCTTGGTAAACTCTATGCTCGATAGTTATTTTACTTACTAACTTAGAATTCTTGGTTATCTTTATCGCTTGCTATACCTATCCTTGCTTAATGTATATATCACTCGACAATTTTACTGTTCAATATTCACACATTCTTCACTCTATATTTGGTGAAAATATTATGGCTCAATAATTATGTTCACCGACCAATATCTTCGATACTCATAGACCATAATATTTTCACTAATGACATCACGTGAATGCATATGGGAGTAACACCACCTTGTCTCCCCAATTTTTTGTACAAACTTTCTTCACCTCTTGAAAGATGTAATCATTACTCAATGGTGGATGCCCATTCTACGAGTCATTCCAAAAGGATGCCTCTCAGCCATTTCCCACCTACTATGTCAAATACTTGGTAAAAATATTTCTATAGTTTAAAATGAAATTCCACAGTGTAAAAACTTTAGCAAGATTTTGAATTGTTAAAACCCTATTGGCTTCATCAAAATCCAAATATATTATCTTTAATATTTTCATCCATTGCCTTTATGGATTTGTATAAATTCTCGATAATAATTTTGAACCTAAAGGTAGTTTTAGTTTGTGTCAATTCCTTGATCCAACACCCTCACATAATTTATATTTTCATATATTATGCCAAGCTAGCATACATGACATTTCCTAATCATGTGCCCCATTCTAGAAACTTTTTCTCATCCTTTTCTCAATACATTTCAAGGGTTTTATAAGGATCTTGAGGCAAATCATGGAGTAAATATGAATTGTAGACATAACTTATTATAGCATCAATATTTGACCAAAAAAAGTTAACCACCTACTTTTCCAACCCTTCATTCTTTTTAACACCTATCCACTAACCCCTTCCATAATCTTGTCTTACTTACCCCTTCAAAGAGTGGAACACCCAAATATTTTCTTAGCAATTTCCTCATCTTCATTCCAACCATCCCAAAAATCTATAATTTCTTGTTCCTCTTCATATTGAAAAATACTTATCAAATATATTCTAGTTTATATGCTACCCTTAAGCCTCCCCATATCTATCCAATGTATATGTAATGATTCTAGCATCAATTGTAGATGCCCCACCTACAAAGTAGGTGTCATCTACAAATTGGAAATATGAGATAGGATCAATGCACTTAGTAACTTTTATCTCCTTCTAATACATCATACTAATTCTTTTGGTCATTTTAAGCCTTCCCAAAATTCTATCTAAAATAATAAAAAGAAAAGCTGATACTCAGTTACCCTAGTGAATGCCTTTTTTTATTTGAAAGAAAACTTGAGGGTTTTCATTCACCAAAAAATACATCCTAGGAGTTCTAATATATCTCTCCACCTATTTAGTGAAATGTTCACAAAACCTAAATCTTTCTAGAATCATAAGTAAAAGGTTTATGGTTACATGATCACATACTTTCTTTGTTGGAATAACCATCAACATTCTCCTTGGGATTCATGAAATTTATCAACTACTTCCCATGTTCTATAAGTCTAGTGGTTGTGTTAGGCATTGGCATGCCAATCTTTTGGTATAATGGTAACCCTATCTTGTAATAAGTAGTATCAGATCTTAGTCACAGGTTTGAATATCCTTGGGTAACACTAAGGAGGGATTTTTGGACTAATTTCCAACATTCCCCTTTGAGATTCATGACATGTCTTAACTTCCTCCTACAATCTTTAAGTCTAGTGGTTGTATTAGGCATTGACATGTTTATCTTTTAGTGCATTGGAAATCTTATCTCTTAACACTCTTAATATCTAATTAAATCATAATTTTTTAGTATTAGGCATTCTTACTGAATGTATAGCTTTATGGGCTATACTTATCCCCTCATAAATAGATCTATTTGGAAAAAAACAATTTTGTTTCTAGGAAATAATTGAGTTGAGGATTGGTTTTAATATATTATCAATTTCCTTAGAAATGACTTTATAAATTGGGTACACAAGGAAATCAACCTATGGTCATCAAAAGATGTCCTTTCATTCTTCTGTGACACTAAGCTAATGAAGGTGTTATTAAAAACCTTTAATAAAAAACCTCCCAATCTAGACTCATTCATAAATTCCCATATGTATTTTCATAGGATCTCATATATTTTCCTAGAAAAAAAGCTAAAAATCCATCATGTTCTGATGCCTTTTTTCCACCTATACCAAAGAGATCTCTCTTTATTTCCTCAAATTTTACATGTTTAATGAGAGAACTAGTTTGTTCCTCCAAAATTTAATTAGGAAGGATATCCATAATATCATCTTCCTTATAAATCAAAAGAATGTCCCTATTAAAGATATTTTCAAGGTAACTAATAGCTTCCTTATTATTAGCTTCATTATCTTGTAAGGGATTACCTTTATTGTCCTTAATCGATAAGATTTTGTTATGTGATCTCCTAGCCTTGACAAATTTATGGAAGAACATTATGTTTTAATCTCCATCCTTCAACCAAGTCTCTCTCAATGTATGCCTCCATAAAATTTATTCCCTAGAAAAAACCTTTACATATATCCTAGTTAAAATATTCTCTAGCTTGAAATCTCACTCACACATTCCTTCAACAATAATTATAAAGTTAAGCTCTACAAGCTCAACTTCTAGATTAAAATTTTCTAAAAAAATCTTCCTAACCCCTCCCTATTCCATATTTTAAGTTGGTCCTTTTAGGACTATATCTTTTTAAAAAATCTAAACAATTTGTTACCTTTCCTAACCAAATCATAATTCCACCAATACGAAAGAAAATCTAGGTAGTTTTCATCTCTAAACCACATTACTCAAAATTTAAAAGGATATCTTTTAGGGATTGAATCCTCCTAGATTCTAAAATGTATTGGAAAATTATTTACACCTTTAATTGAATAATAAGGAAGTCATTTCCCTTGTTGGTCCATGTATAGTCACTATTCCATAACTCTACATCCACTAATCAAATTCTCATAAAAAATTAACTAGAGTAAGATTGAATCTATCCTACCCATCTGAGTCCACCTTTCTTCTCATTTGGGTAATGAATTCATTAAAGTAACCCCAACAGAAAAAGGTCATCTTTTATTTCATTCAATATTATTGAAAGTTCTTTCCATAGAGTCCTTAACCTAGAAGTATTATTCAATCCATAAATATTAGAACAAAGAAAGATAAAGTCAAATATTTTGAGTTCAACTCCAACCATTACCAATTTCTAGTTTGCATAACTAAATATATCTACAACATACTCTCATCCTATATCACCCCCATACCTCTAGAGGCATAGATCTCCACCAAAAATCCAAATTCCATCAGCAAGTCCAAGAATATATAAGAACATAATACCCAAGTGAGAGAAATTTATAACTCAAGCAACATAGTTCCAAATAAGATGCAAACATAGAAAAATGATCTAGGTCCTAAATATATCTAATCATCAAAATTGGAAAATTGACAATATGAAGAATTCACGAGCTGATCTCCCAAACTATTTAGACTATCAAACTAGCACGAACTGGAAACAAAATATCTTTTGGTTGATGCAAGATTTCTCCAAAACCCAAGATTTTCCTTCTTTAGTCATTTGGAGTTGATAAGAAAGTTAGTCTCTCAATTTTATGCCTAAGAATAATTAAAATGATTCAACTCATCTTGATAAATCCATGAAGAATCCTCAACTAGTCTATGTTTCCATGTGATCAGGTACTGTTGATACTTTGTACCTCTCATACTCCTTCCAACTTTGATCTTCAATATTTTTTCTATCCTAGACAAATGCTTTCTAGGATACTTTTTCTTCACATTTGAATTCTAATCATGTTCATGTTACTTATATGAAGTTTCAATATTGAATATAGGAAATGTATATATATATCCTTAGGTAACTCTAATTCATAATTATTTCTAGAATCAAAATTATTCAAGATCTTAGAAGGTCTAAACTTCCTCTTCTTCAATTTGTGATAAGTCCCAACTATAAACATTCTTTTCTTGAAATGAGCCATAAATTTATCTCCTACCAAAAAATCCTTATGTATCGTAGTCCTATCATGCTTCTCCTTATACTTTTGATTCACACTTTCCAAATGATGCTTAACTTCCTCATGTAATGACTTCACAAAGTTCAGGAATCCCTTTGCTTTGGTACTCCTTTTGTCCTCTTTCTTAAGATACTTTGGCTTTATAACTTCCTTAGGAATCATGTAAATAAGTACTTCAAATTATATATTTCTTGTGCTCCTATTCATTGAACTATTATATGTAAAATTTTCTCAGGTTGAAATCAAATCCCAATCACTAGGCTTATCCCTAACCAAGCTCCTCAAAAAATTCCCTAAACTCCTATTCACAACCTCTTTATGTCCATTATTTTGTGGATGAAAATTAGAAGTAAAATTTAATAAATAATTAAATTTACTCCAAATTATCCTCTACAAATACCCTACAAACTTCCCATTCCTATATGAAACTATACACCTCAATAATTCATGCAATCTTACAATCTCCTTAAAGAATAATTTAGATACATGTACTACATCCAATATCTTCTTTCCAAGAATAAAATGTGATATTTTAGAAAATGTATCCACTACCACAAATACATAATCATTACATCTTTGTGTCTTTGGTAATCCCAAAACAAATCCCATGCTAATATCCTCCCAAGGTCTAGTAGGTGCAGATAATGGTGTATATAAACCTATATTCTTACTACTACCCTTATCAACTTGAAAATTTCTATAGCTTTGAACAATTTTTTAGATATCCTTAATAAATTTAGGGTTAATAATATCCCTCACTTACCAAACTTACTATCTTGTCAAAACCAAAGTGTCTTGGAAGCCCTTCACTATTTTCTCCTGAATTATGTTATCCTACATTGATCCTCTAGGTATGAATAACTAAAATCCTTTGAACAACATATTATCCTAAATAAAATAATCCAACCATTTTCTTTGGTCAACTTTAACAAGTTTCTTATTAGACTTCCATTCTTTTTCAAAATTAGGTTTTGTTTCGTAGAAGGTATTTAATTAATTAAACCCAAGAAATTATATTCTCATTTATGCTAGAAAATTCCTTCTCCTACACAAAGCCTCAATGGCTCTATTTGACTCTTGACTCCTATTTTTCAGTACAAAAGTATAACTCTACAATAATTCAACCCACCTAATGTGTCTTTGATTTAATTTTCCTTAACTACTTAAATAATACAATGATTTATAATCAATCTACAACACAAACTCCTTAGGAAATAAGTAATTTCTCTAGGTCTTGAAATCTCAAACTATGACATATAACTCTTGATCATAGATTGGACATTTACTCTCACCATCATATAATTTTTTCATTATAAAAAGTAATAGATCCACCTCCCTGACTTAATATAACTCCAATAACATTCCCACTTGTATCATAATCTACTTGAAATACCTTGTTGAAATCTAGCAAAGCCAATAGTATTTATTAGAAAATTTATACTATAATAATTTAATACTCAAGCTTGCTCCATGTATCCATTTGAAATCCTTTTTATCACCTCTCATAGTCTCTATCATAGTGTTACAAACCAAATTAAAATTCTTGATAAACTTCTGCAAAAAACTAGCCAATCTATGACATGATATAACTTCCCCAATACTCTCTAGTATAGGCTATTATGCAGTTCATTTAACCTTCTTAGGGTCCATATTTGAACCTTTAGATAAAATTATAAATCTAAGATACACTATGTCTTCCTTCATGGAATGAAGTTTATTGATATTGATAAACAAGTATTTTTCATTACTCTTACTAAAGTTTAGACTATCATTAAGGCACACAATCAAAAACCTCACCTTCTTTAATAACTCATTCATCGACCTCATGAAAGTACTAGGTGCATCAGTTAAACCAAAATTAATAAGGAACCACTAATACAAACTCTCATTATACATAAATGCAATCTTTCATTCACTACATATTGTTCAATTTCTCCTCACCCTTTAGGGAAAACTTATTGACATTATGGTTAATTTGTCTATTAGTGACTTAACACTTAGTCAGCTGGTTTCATTGCTATTGAGCTCTATAGTTCATACCAAGCTTACCATTCATCTAGCAGTGCTAACCAAATGTTTTAGTTGCTATCGAGCTAAATAGTTAGATTACAGTTCATGCCAAGCTTTATAGTATCTACCAAGCATCTGAGATAGTTTACAATATCACCCAAGCATAAACGAGTCTATCAAACTTTCTAGTACAAGTGATGAATATCTTAGCATTCATTGAGATCTATAGTATCAACCAAGTATATCAGTGTCTACCAAGCTCACAATGTTAACAAAAAGAATTCAATGTTGATCTAGCATTGCAGTGTTAATTGAGTGTTTTAGTATCTACCATGTTTCTTAGTTTTCACCAAGTCATATAGTGCTAACTGAGTTCTTGATACTCAAAGTGATTATTATGGATCAAGCTTCAACATCAACTGAGTGCTAGAGTCTACTAATTGTTTATAGTGTTTTTTGAGTATTAAAACATCACCCAGTTGTCTTTAGAACCTAAGTTACAATAATGGGCTGACTTTGTTAATTATGATGAATTTGGTATTGTAGCTGACACTAGAAGGTAATCAAGTGAATTTCTATATATGTAATATATTATATCATATCCAAAATGTAATCAATTTGTATGTGAAGAAGTAAGTAGTAGATGAGTGTGACTTGAAGAAGGCTACAAGCAGTATATGGTATAGCAAATACTTATTCATTGTAATCAGGTGTTTATTGTAATTCAAGGAATCCCACTCAATAAATCAAAGTTGTAGATCAAAGATCAATCATTGGTTCATCCTAATAGGTACATCAGTCAAATCCTCTAACAAGGTGGACTTAATAGTCTTTTGCTAAATCTCCTAACATAGTGCATACTTCACTATATGTTTGTAAATCCTTTAATAAGGTGGACCTAATAGTCCTTATTGATCCTAATAGGAAAGATCACCAGAAATGGTCAATTGTAAGCCTTAAAAGGCCAAATTTATATTGCAGTAGTAAATTTTGTGTGTATCATCCCCACCTTAGTTTTACTTTCTATTTGGAAGGTTTTTGTGTCACCATATCTTGTGTCAAATTATTTTGAATATTTCATTTCTTTCATTCTTTCATGCATACAATTAGATCAAAACAATATATAAAGGATTAACTGGTGAAGTAAGTTAAAAGTTTTATTGGTTCCTGATTCATCCCTCTCCTCTCAATAACCTAGTCTACCTTATATTTACAACAATTGGTATTAGAGAAATTGGTTCTCACATCATAAGTTTAACAAATTGAGAAAATATTAGAGGCAATGGAGGTATACAGACTAGAAAAGGCTATTGAGAATGAAAAGCTGGAACTAGAATTGGCTATTGGACAACTCAAGGAAGCAAAGGAGAAACACTCTCAATTCTTGCAAAGAAGGAAAGATCTTGGAGTACAAATGGATGAAAATCTCTTCATTGAACAAAGAATTGATGACTTATTCCAAGGAAGAAATTTATATGAAGCTAATGAAGCAATCAAAGACCTACTAGAGAAAAATCACAATATTCAAGAAGAAGTCAAAAAGCTGAAAAGAGAGCAAGAAATCCAATTAGTCAGAATGTGTGAAGTCATAGGATAAAAGGACAAAGCCAAAGAAGAGATAGAAGAAAAGAACAATAAAATTCAACAACTATCACTTCAACAAAAAAAATTTATTGATCAATTTAATGATGCAAATCAAGAGCTTATCAATATGTAGACAGAGAATGAAAGACTGCAGAATGATCTTAGCATGAAAAAGAAAACTAATGAGAGAATGATGAAATATAAAGAAAGTGTTAATTAATTGAATGAGAAAAGTCAATATAGACACAAAGGAAAAGTTGGATTAGGATATACAGATGAAGGTGAATCATCTCAAGAAGGAGCTCAAAAGAATAAAAGATCTACTTGCAATCATTGTTGTACAATATGTCACACATCAAATAATTGTTGGAGAAATGGTAAAGAAAAATTCAATAGAAAGTGTTACAATTGTAATAAGCATGGACATAGAGAAAGTAAATGCATAGAGAAACCTAAGTTTGAAAGAAAGTGTCACAATTGCAACAAACAAGGACACAAATATTCAGAGTGTAAAACCAAGAAGTGGAACCTAGTAGAGAAAATTTTGAAATTAATATTTGGATGGGATTACAACACATGGTGTAGATGTCACCGTTGTGGTGAGTTTGGACACATTGGAGGAAGTTGTGTAAAACATCACACAAGAAAGAGGGACACTACAGAGAGATGTTTTGTATATATAGAACTTGGAAATTTTTCCAAGATCTGTATGAATTGAGGAAGAGTAGAAGATGAAAAGAAAGCCAAAGATTAACATATTAGAAAGAAAATAAGGCAAAAATGAGTGTAGAAATATCCATAGAATACAAGAAAAAGTACTAAATTTGTTGACACCCAAGTCCAAGAGTTGGGTGGCATAATCAATTCAACTTAGTTTCATATGGAGATCATTGGAAGTGTGATTCAAAAGAATTCATCTAACATTAGTTCTAGCCAACAAGCAGAAAGATCCATATAAAAAATTAAGATGAACAAGGATCACTAAGTGATGATAGAAGTTCAAGATCTTACTGAGAAATATTGGGTCGCAAGACCTTACTAAGCAAGGTTGGGATGCACTAGATTTATCGAGCTCTAGATGTAGATGTTGAGTTGGTAACTCTATTGAGTACCAAGTTTAGACTGAGTGGTGGTAGTTCCTATTGAGTCAAGAGACTTTACCAAGTTGAAGGTGTCTTATGAGAAAGTTAGACTAAACTAAGTGGAGGAAAACCTATCAAAAAGTGAACATATGTACAAATCATTAATAGAAATTGTAAAGACAAAATTTTCTTAAAAGGAGAAAATTCATCAAATTATTTCATTGTGAATTTTTTAGAGCTATTAGTGAAGAGAAATTTTGGATCCCCCAAGAAATTTGAAGTAGTAATTTGTAAAGATTATTCTTGAGTTCAAGAATTAACTGAGCAAATGACATCTTCAAGTAGCAAAGCAAAAAAGGGTTCAAAGATGTTGATTCATGGAGTGGATTGCAAGGCTTCCACATTAAAATTGGCACAAGCAATTGTAGAGGCACTTGACCCAGTTAGAGCATAGTCTCAAATCCCTTTGAAGGTACTTCTTATTCACAATATCAAGTCATTTTATTAGTGTTTAATTTAGGAGCTTGGAACCCTAGAAATGAACCAGGCATTTAGTGAACTTTGTGTGGATGATGTTTTAAAACCCAAGCATATACATTTAGAGACAAAGGGTTTGACACAAATTATGCATATGCCATGAGATTTCCAATGGAAATGGATCATTTATATCCTAAGCAGAGTTCACAAGATGCATTTTTGGTTGGATCATCCTATCTAGATGACAAAGAAGATGATACAAAAGATTACTAGATTGCCAATGTTAAATAAAGCTAAGACCACAAAAACCCTAGGTCAGGTTGACTAATGAAGATAACTCTTGCTAAGTGGGATGGAAGATGAATACAACTTAATAGAGTAACATACATGGAAATCAATTTTGGGATACCTGTGATTTCTCACAAGACATATAGCTCGAGTAGACAGAACAATGTTCCTTGTGAAGTAGTTGACCTAGCACTGAACATGGTGAAAAAAATTATCTTTTGATCTTGCTAAGCTACTATTGAGTCAATTGGGAAAAAACATGGAGAGTATTTGAGTCTCCAAGAACAATCCATGTAAGTTTGGTTGTCTTTTAACCTATTTGTTCTTCTATGTTCAAATTTTTTTCCCTTCTAAAGGAACTATGGTATGGAGGAAAGAAATACCTATTTTATTTCAAGTAAATGAATTCATAACTGAAATGGGAGAAAAAATTGAAAGTATAATGGATGGCTACTTTGAAATATTCAAAGAGAATATGCAGTGAAGACATAACATTCCTAAGAAGTTAGTAGAAGATGATGAGCAGGATATCTATTTTCTAGTAGACTATGATAAAGTTTATATCCAAGCAGTTAGGCCAAGAGTGGCATGGGTAAAACCTTTGGGTTATAAGGTGAGCATTGATGACACCAAAGATATTATCGAGTTTCTCTTGAATGAGCCTATGGATTCTAAGGCTACATACTTTGGAACATATGAGGACACAAAGGCTAGGATTGAACTTGAAATCAAGTTGCCCTAGGTAGTAAACAGAGGAAGAAAGAGGATAGAGAAAATCATGAAGAACACCAAGTCATGAAGCTCTCCTCTCATGCTTACTAAAGGTAAGGGAGATGACATATCTAAAGATAAAGATGAAGAGGAGAATGTAGAGGAAGTAGAATCTAAAGAAGAGGAGCCTCCAAGAAGAAAGTGAAGGTCATAAGTGTTGGCTCCTGATTTAACAGTTTTGAAAATAACCAAGAAACTAGACCAATGCATCTAAGGCTAGAAAATTCCTATGATGGATACACTTGAATGCAATCTTGGGCCAACTCTAAGGCATAACTCCTTCTTTACTTCAAGCTTTGCAAGACCTAGGCAGGTTAATCTTGATTTTGATATATGGTACCAGTGCAATTTAAACATAAATCTAAACCTAATAACAACAGATGAAACCCTTTTGTCTTTTGATACTTATGCAATAACATAGGAAAAAAATAGCTACAAATCATAACCTATGAACTCATAAGCTAAGTGAGGGTTAATTCTTTTTAGCCCACTACAAAATATGAAAAAATGAATTGATTTTGATTAAGAAGATTTTTGCAAATAACTTTCACCCCAGCTTGCATCTGATTTAGTGATTAGTGCCTTATCCATTATAACATAAAGTCATCACCAAAAAGAAAACCTAACTTGATTTCCTTATAATTAAGTTTTTCAACTAAAATTCCTAAATACCATTCTTATGAAATATCCCCTCCATACACCCAGAAACCCTATCATAACATTGAAGCATTTACTTAACTCCTTGAGTCAAAAGCAATAACAGATCTGATACACAACTCATCCAAGGTGTCTTAAATCAAATGAACCTTATTCATTTAATCTCAAAGTCATTAGAAAATGAAGAATTAGGAGACAAAATAAGAAAACATAGATAATTCATTTTAAATTCCCTTTGCATTCATCCTTGGAAAGACTGAATACATCAACTAGTAAAACTAAATGTAACTCAAGATACTTCACATGATCTAGCATCAATTACCATTATCTCAGAGAAAAAAATACATGAAATGAAATGAAAATCTACACAAGAGTGGATGTGTAGCCTTCACTACTAGAGCTCAGCTCAATAGACAGGAAGTAAAACTAGCAACAACCTTGGTTTCACAGTGAAAACTGGAACCCTACTAGTATCACAGAGAAAACTACCAACAACAACAATAAGAAAGAAAGAGAAAGATATAGGAGAAATGAATTCATGGATTTAATCTGCATCTAATATGTGTCAATTTCGAAAACCTTATCAAAAAGTTGAAAACATCTCTCTAATCTATTTCTGCAACTGCATATCAAATCCCCTTCATTTTGGCTCTCAAAAGCACAAAATATCTCAGATATTTGATTGAACAAATAACTAATTTTAGTTCCTAATTTGAACTCAAGGCAACAATAAAAATCAGTTAAAAATTGAACTCTAGAAGCCAAGAAAACTTTTTAGAATCACTTTAGGCTTCAACAAACTTCAATGTTTTCCTCCCAACTGATTTTGAGGCTCCATGATGAAAACTCTCTATTTTGCTAAGAATGCTCCGAAAAGCACAAAATTTCTTATAAAGTGAACCAGCAAAGAACTGCTCAAAAATTGACTCCATATCTGGAAAATTTATCTCCTCCTAGTTCCAACGGTATACTGCACTACATATTTTGGATAAAAATTGCCCTCCTGACAGTCGTTTGAAAATTAGACTCCCAAGCCATGAACAGAGCTTAAAATGAAAAATTAAAAAAAAAAAATAGTTTAAACTATATAAAAACTTTAAAATTATTTAAATCTTTCAACCTTTGAATTTATGCGTTGATTCATCTTGAATTTGATTTTATATTTTAATTTTCATTACTCCAATCTGTCGATGCCAAGTGTCAAAATTTGATTTGCAGACAAACTTGGGTAGGTCCCACATCTCCTTATGCATTTGAAACATTTTAAATTTCCCCTTAAGTGTACCACTGTGAACTTCCAAAATTTTCCTTTTTCCCATACACTCACGTATCACTGGAGCCCTTTGAAATTTGTTTTACACCTTTAAACATACAATGAACATATTATTATTTTATTAATATTTCAAACCTTCTCCTGTAGTGTCAGAACCCCTTCATTTTATCTTTATGTGCTTACGCTATTCATAGGAGCATAAGGCCTTTACACTCTACCTCATGCTCATATTCCAAACTTTTCTTTTTGTAGCATCGTAATGATTATGAATTTTGTCTCCCAATCTCATGACGGATATCCATGTGGCACTCCACTTTGGCATTTCAAACAGTCAAAACTTGTTGACCTCAGTTGTAGCCAATTGGCCTATCCACAAGTATAGCCTAGACTTTCAAAGCTTGAGTTTCTTTCAAGACACATTACATATGAGTGCATGGGTATTTAAAAGGTAAAAACTCCCCCCTGTTCGCCAATGTGGGACAAAAGCACCAGACCAAAGTCTCATTTTGTATGGATGTTGTGCCTTGCTCCACTATTAGCTACTCTCAACATGTGGAAATTTTCCATAAATTATTCTACCTTTATGTGGATGTCCTCCCTTAGTCTACAACTACTTCAAAATGTGGCCCCTCATTCTTCTACTTTTGTGGGGCTTGGTTGCTCTTATTTGGCATGAGAATGTTTTCCCTCTGACACTGAAAACTACTGTATATGTGGATGGCTTCAACTTGTGTGTATTGGTTTCAAACATTGACTATAATCTCCTCCAATGTTGTGGCCTTTATTTCTCTAAATTCATCCCCAGCTAGGGCTATCATGTGCTTTGTACTTAGTGTGGACCCTCCATGCATGCTGTGGCTCTTTGCATTGATGCTCTACGACTTTTATTAACATGGAGACCCTACAACTGTAAGTTTCCTTTCCACTACTATGCCTTCCAATGCCATGGAGACCATGTAACTCTTGTTGTGGGCTTTGTATTAAAAATATTAGAGCTTTGCAAGCCGTGGGCTACCTACCTCCAATGACATAGTTTCTTCTCTTCTTTGAACATGGACTTCCATTGCTCATGCATACCACCTCAATCTAGTGTGGGGTGCTTCAAGTTGACAACTTTGCTTCCTTCATGCAGTAGATATAGACTTCATTTTTAGTCACTATGGATAGTAGAATCTCCCCATGTTTTACACATACTTTGCCTTTGCATAGACTAGGATTTATGCAACAACTTCTACCTTTGATGCATGGGTGACTCCCTTGCAATGTTACATATACTTTCTTTGGCACCCTTCCAACGGTCTCTCTTCCCTTGCATGGGTATCTGTTCTATCTTCAATCTACATAAGGTCATGGAGGGTCTCATCTTTTATGTTGTAGGATGTTTCAGAATCATTTACTTTAGGTAAAACAAAATGGAGCTCATCAGGTCTTTGGCTTGGAAGAAAGCTATATCTCCACCTTCCTTAATTCAAAGATCAACATTCTCCATATTTTAAACAAAAACATTCCATCTCTTTCATCCAATATTGATTCCAAAAAAATTATCATATGGTCTGTACTTTCATGCTTCCTGGCATTGGGAATTAGAAAATCCACCAGTGTTGGTACCTTTTATCAAAATGTTGCGTATAGAATAACAAGCATCCAATGCACATAGTTGGCTCCATTGTTGTTCACAATACATCTGATCCTCAATCAGTCTGATGGAATCAATTAGACCCCAAAGTGGGTCCGGCTAAAAGAATTTTCATTTTCAAACAATTGATACTACAAACTGATTCATTGATCATTTCAAACTGTCTGGAAACAAATTCGAACTCAAATCCACCACTGAATACTTATTTTAAATCATTTCTGCACCATTGTGAAGTTTTTGTCAGGAGGCTTGTTGCCTAGATTTAAAAACTAATTTACAAACTTGGTTAGGCTCTAAAACTCTGGATATCCTACCTTTCTGACATATTCAATAGGCTTGCCAAATCTTTTCACATGATGAAATCAGGATCAAAAGATATTGGCCTCTGAATATGCCTACTTAAAATCACTTACAAATAAACATGTTAGAAAATTAGAAAATATGTTTGGTTTTAGCCTTGAAAATTGGGAAAATGAGCACTTGAGGGATTAAGAACTAGGGAATCAATTCATTGCCCCGAGGAGAACGTAGTTCTATGATTTGGACTCATGATGAATCATGGGACGCATTTGGCAAGTGCACAAAGTGGGCTACCTGGATTTGTAGGACTGGAAACCTAATCAAATAGATTCAAAATGACTTGCAACTTGGAGCATAGGTTCTTTGATATGCATATTAAATAAACCCAAAGTAGTAGGTCATAAAACATTTCTTAGTTAAAGATATTCAAAGGAAAACTGGGCTTCCTATTGCTATTTGACACTAGGGCAAAAATGCAGAATTGGAAACTACACAAAACAAGACTTCACAAAATGGCTCAAAATGGAAATTTATCAATACAAAACATATGCATATGTCAAATGAAGGGTGTTAAAAAACTAAAACACCACCTAAACCTTGAAATGACAACTAGTTATATATGCATGAAAAGCATTCATAGGGGGCTCAAAGTGATTCAAAATTTGGAAGAGACACTCAAAATGGAATGCAATTTTGAGTGCCATCAGTGGCTTTATCTTGGGATGCATGCCCCTTGGCAGAATGGCAAGGATTTAGATCTCTAGATGAAGTAGAGCACACACTTGACTTCTCTCAAACAACTTTATTGAAAACAGGAAAACTACTCCTACTATGTACAAACAAATGCCTTGAGCCACCGAACTTCAATTTTTTTTAACCTTTGTCATAAGTCTGATTCTCATTGACATTTTCATGAGGTAAATTGGAAATATTATTTAGATCAGTCTCACCAATTTGACACATATCTTCAATTTCTTTAATTGGCAAAACAAAATCATCACCATTGCTATCATAGTGTATGTAAAAACTTGGCATAACTTCAAGCTCTTGCTCACTATGAAAAAGAACATTAGCATGCTCATGAATACCATCATCAAACTAAAATTGATCTTTCTAAACTGACTCATGAACATCATCAATCGAGAATACAAAGGCATTATATTCAACTTCATCAAATGAGTTATTTATATCACTCATATGACTTTGTACCTCCTCAAATGTTGCTAGCTAGATGTCAAATGAGTAATGAGATTTATATTCACACATAACATCATCATCAAAATCTGAAATCACTCCATAACCTCCCGATGTATCTTCACAATTGAAATGCTGATTAGTTTTTACCTCATATGAATCATCATAAACCTTACTATGAAGTGTCAGCTTCTCTTCAAAGACAACTCCATCAAACACCTCATCTTCAAGCTCACAAAATGCAACATCATTAGAAAATTCAATATCACATATGGAAGAACAATATTCTGATTTGTTATAGTAGTATGATAGTGTGTCACTATTTACATCTAGCCCAACTAAATCTGAAACTTCTATGTCTTTTTCAAACAATGGATTGATAACTCCATGCAAGGATCCTCTTTGAACACTTGGACAAAAGATGGGCTGATCATCATCACAATCTTCATCATATAAAGCATTAGTATACACTTTAAACTCATTTCCAACATCATTGTCATGATAAATTTCACCATGCGAAGAGGAAAAATTAGGATCATCATCATTATTACTTGAAGATATAACATCCACTTCATCAACTAAGCAAGCAAAATATAAATCAATATTACTCACATCATCTTCACTAAGATGATTCAAATGACTTACCCCCCAATCATCTCTTATTTTATCACTAGGTGTTGTTGTAGTAATTGTAGAATTACTTATATGCTGATTATTACAATTACACACAACCCCATGGCATTCATCTACACAACTAAGCAATTTATCTTTGTAAATAATCTCTTTGTCCTCACATTGTGTACACAATTCCTCTTCAAAACTTTCAACTACATGCTGGTTTGTACAATTTAAAAATAGAATTTCACTTTCATTTTCAGATCTATAAGAAATTATACTTTTACTTGCATAAGGACACTCACTTTCCTCATTTCTCTCTTCTTCCCAATCAACATTAGACTTGTATGAAGATGAACATGTAGCATCATTTTCCTCACTTTGATTCGAGTAACCATTATCATCATCTGCTTCATATGATGCCTCTTGATTATATATTTGATCAACAACTTTATTATCATCACTTGAAACATGACTTTCAGCTTGTTCATTCTCATATTGAGATGAATATCTTTCAACTTCAGATTTAATAACATTCTCAACATGATGCAATCTGTGAATAAGAGAAATCATTTCTTGCATATCTGACTGATCAAGTAAATCCACCTTATCATCCACTGCTAAAACATTATAAACATGTGTGCTATTTTCTTCTGACTATGACTGAGATAAATGTGATTCAGACTCTTCATCTCGTGTTATCTCTCCATGGCATGTTAGATCAGCAATATCAAATTCATAACTAGAGAAATAACTTTCAACCTCCTCACTTGCACAAGACTGAGATCTACGTGCAGCAACTTCATGTCTAGAAACATTAGTAACATAATCTTGTACATAATCAACATTACAAGAATTCACTACTGTAGCTAATCCTTGATCTACAATATCATCACATTGCTCATTTCTATCAAAGTCTAAAATATATCTTACTACTGTAACATCATGAGCATATGTGTCTTCATCTGTAACCAAACTAACCTTCCTTATACACACAGTCTGATATGAATTTTCCACTTGATTAAAACTTATAGTAGGGGTATTGATAAGCTGATTTGAAATTGAAGCATCAACACCACATTCATCCTTTCTTTCAAACACATTATACCAAAACACATTTCTAGCAAAATGACTTCCAGTCAATCCCTATTTTAGATTGCTTTCAATCTCTATAGTAGTCATAAAAGCCTGATATAATGTCCTAGGTTCTTTATCCCTTAGTATATAATTCATTTTCTTGTCAAATGCATCAAAGTAAACATCTAAACACATTTGATCATCTAGTCTATAATTCTCAAGGATATCATTCAAAAATTTTGCAAATCTGATGTTGAATTGAGGCACAAGCTCATCACACTTAACATGAATCTTTAAGAACTTATCATAAGAATAAGATATGCTTACTATTTCTCCAAATTTCTTCATGAAGGTAGAATGCAACTTACCCCAAGATGAAATAGAAATTGCTGGTAGAAAAAAAAACCAGTCTCTAGCATTACCTTCCAAGTTTGAACAAATAACTTCATGTACATGTCCTCATGAGAAATATCATAGTCACCCATCAAATCACTGAAAAACTCAACATGATAACTAGCTAAAACAATCTATTTCCCATTAAACTTAGGCAATTTATATGTAAATATCATTAGGAATGACATTTGGGAGAGGCAATTTATATGTAAATATCATTAGGAATGACATTTGGGAAACCATAGATACCATCAAAACATAATGGCATATACTACTTGGTAGAAATAGATCTAGAAATTTCAGTGATAGTTTGCATACTAGATGAAAGGAAACTTGACATTCTTCAAAGATATGACATCTCGAATTGGGGTACCAACCAATCTACATTTCATGACACCAATACAAACTTATAAATTGCATTCAAAATTGCAGTTGAAAACTGATCAAATAGATTCATCATAAGCTCAAATTAGGAACATAAGAAGTATTTGACCCCTAGAATATGATGCAAAAGGAATTTTATTATTTGGGTCAACTAATCAAAAGGTATAGTCTATCAAATAGGGCCTTCTAGAATTTTGCACAATTTGCAGATGCATGAAAATAGTAAACTACCAACTTTGAAGGGTTCAAAACCTAATCAAATAGATTTGAAATGAATTAAAACTTGGAGCATAGGTTATTTGATATGAATATTAAATATCCTCAAAGTTGTGGGTCATAAAACATTTATGAGTTAAATATATTCAAGGGAAAACTGGGCTTCTTGTCATTGTTTGACACTAGGACAAAAATGTAGAATTAGAAACTACACAAAATAGGACTTCACGAAATGGCTCAGAATGGAAATTTATCAATAAAAAAAATATGCATATGTTAAATGAAGTGTGTTAAAAAACTAAAACACTAGCTAAGCCTTGAAATGATAACCAATTACATATGTACGAAAAAACATTCATAGGGGGCTCAGAGAGAAAAAGAAAAAGAAAAGCCAAGTACTTGAAGATATCAAGAGCATATTTTTTGATGCTCTAAGCATTAAGGTTGTTGAGAAACAAAATATTTTAGATAAATTGGTTTAAATTTTCCAAAAATACAATGAAGAACTAAACAAACAAGAAAAAATTCTATAGAGGGTAGAAAGAAAATTTGAAAACAAAGTTTTGGAGCAAGTAGCACAAAAGATAACTATTGATCAAGTAGAATTATCTACTATTCTTGCTACACTTGAACCATATGTAAATAGTGTTGTTTCTTTATTTTTCAAGTTGTGTGACATATCAATCTTTACTAAGGGGATTAAGGATAAACTATCCAAGATAGTTGAATATATGAAGGCAAGTGCACATCAATTGTCACTTGATCCTAGTTGTAGTCTTGCACATTTTTCAAAGATCAAGTACTCGATAGATCTCTAGGAAAAATTAATAAGGGAAACACTTGAAAAAATTCAAGGCATGATTCTTCCAAACATGGATGTATTGCAAAATTATATTGCACATGAAAAACATCTATCCATGAAAATAACTTCTATATAGCTGACCATATGATGAAACTCTCAATAGTGGTACAAATAGCCTTGCATGCATCTAAGGTATTGCAAGAGAATTGGAACAAGACCATGATAATAATTTTGAAGGTACATAGTGATTTCTTATCACATTTTGGTATTAACTTGTAAATATTTTGCACTTTTGGCATTTAAGCCAAAAAGGGGGAGAATATTATTGATAAAGGGGGAGAAGATTATTTGTATAGGAAGAAAATGTTATCATACTCTAGATATATGTGTGGGGGAGAGATGTATGTACGTGGGAGTAGTAATATATATATATATATATATATATATATATATATATATATATATATATATATATATATATATATATATATATATATATATATATATATATAAGCATAAAATTTGTTTACAAAAGAAATTTGGAAGAATCAGTAAAAATAGAGTAAGATTTTACTGAGCTACACCAATAGTCAGTAATCAAAACCAAGTTTAAGATCTAGATTGTTGATAAGGAATGTTTCTAAGAATTCAGATTTTTGGTATGATAAGTGTTTTTGTCACTAATGCCAAAGGGGTAGATTGTTGACATTAAGGTCAATTTGTCTATTAGTGACTTAATATTTAGTTAGTTGCATTCATTGCTACTAAGATCTATAATTGCTACCAAGATTACCATTCATATAGTAGTGCTAACCAAGTGTTTTAGTTTCTATCAAGCTAAATAGTTAGATTTTAGTTCATGCCGAGCTTCATAGTATCTACCAAGCATCAGAGAGAGTTTTCAATATCACCCAAGTATAGTAGAGTCTACCAAGCTTTCTAGTAGAAGTGATGAAGATCTTAGTGTTAACCAAGTATATTAGTGTCTATTGAGCTTACAGTGTCAACAAAGAGAATTTAATATAGACCGAGCGTAGCAGTGTCAATCAAGAATTTTAGTATCTACCACATTTCTCAATATTCACCAAGTCATATAGTGCTAACCGATTCCTTCTACTCAAAGTAATTAGTATGGACCAAGCTTCAATATCAACTGAGTGCCAGAGTCTATTGAATGTTGATATTGTTTACTGAGTATCAAAACATCACCAAGTTGTCTTTAGAACCTGAGTTACAACAATGGGTTAAATTTGTGAATTATGATAAATTTGGTATTGTAGCTAACTCCAGAAGCTAATCAAGTGGATTGATACATATGTAATTTTTTGTATCATATCCAAAATGTAATCAATGAGTATGTGAAGAAGTAAGTAGAAGATGAGTGTGAATTGAAGAAGGCTACAAGTAGTATATGGTATAGTAGAGACTTATCTATCATAGTTAGGTGATCATTGTAATTCAAGGAATCTCAATTAGAAAATCAAAGTTGTAGATTAGAGATCAATCATTGGTTCATCCTAACAGGTGCATTAGTCAAATCCTCTAACAAGGTGGACTTAACAGTCTTTTGCTAAATCTCCTAAAAGAGTTCATACTTCATTGTATGTTTATAAATCCTTTAACAAGGTGGACCTAACAATCATTATTGCTCCTCATAGACCAAATCACCAGAAGTGGTCAATTGTAAGCCTTTACATGCCAAATTTATACTATAGTACTAAATCTTGTGGGTATCATCCTACCCCAATTTTACTTTCTATTTGGAAAGTTTCTAGGTCACCATATCTTGTGTCAAAGTATTATGAATGTTTGATTGTTTTCATTCTTTCATCCATGCAATTAGATTAGAATAATATATGAAGGATTAATTGGTGAAGTAAGTTAAAAGTTTTATTGGTTCCTGATTCACCCCTCCTCTCCCAATAACCCAACTAACCTTGTATTTCAAACAAAATTGATAAGCTTCCTCAATGCTTTTTATCTTAACCAAACTAATATCATTCTAGATAGATTTCCTCAAACTATTTAGGAATCTTTCAATTCTTTCAATCTCATCATCTATATGTCTAATCTATAAAATTATTTAATATACTCCTTTAGAATAGTTTCCTTCTACTTTAAGTTTTTCATTTTTGTCAACAAACTAACTTGAAAATCAACATGAAAGAGTTTTCCTTTTCATTTATTCACCAAATTTTCCCATGTCTTGATATTTTATTTTCCTCTCTTTTGTCTATCTTTTTGAAAATATTCCCACCATAATGATGCATGTTCTTTTAGCTTAGTGCTAGATATTTTCACCTTCTTATCTATATTTGTACTTTCATACTCAAAATACCTTTCCATCTCATTAATCCAATCAAGTAATTCATCCAAATATAGGTTACCATCACTATTAGGTAAATTGAAATGTGGTGTTGCATTAACTCAAGTCAAGGTTCTCAGGAATATTGCATCCCCTTGTTTAAGTACTAGTTTATCATCTCCTACAATTAATTCCTTAATTTCTTCATCACTCACATCTTGAATATGTCTTTGTCTAAATTTATACTAATTCAAGTCTATATTTATTTTTTTTCAACCTATAATTCATTGTAGGATATGCATCTCTCCTTCCACAAACTATTTTTATACCCTTTACAATTGTAGGTTAGATCTCAATTACACTAGTCCAAAACCATTTAAACTAGGGCTTCACAAATTATAGTTCAAAAAATCAATCATCAAGAACATAAACCTTGCTTTGATAACTATTGATGCATCCATAGACAGGACAATTCTATTTCCAAAAAAAAAAATGAATAGAGAGGACAATTCTATATCCACACTTATTTAATATGAAATCAAAATAGAATTAGTTGGGAATAGAAATGTTTTCTTACATACCAAGCTATAACATACCTACTTGATTCTAATATTTGTTTAGAGATCTTAGATCTAATTCTAACTACTAGATTATGACCATAGTTATGATATCACTATAAGGATTTAACTATGTAGTATTTTGAGTCAAAATTATTGACCCATGTTTCATGAGTAGTGATTCACATGAATCCATATATCATTGTTTTGATTAAGTAAAAACATGTTTTAAAGGACTCAAAACATTTACATCAGTAAAGTTCTAGAGAAAAGTATGAGAGAAGAACAACAAAAAAGAGAGACCAAAAACAACATGAAATAGACCTCAAAAAACAAACAAGAGGCCACACAAGACAGAGCTAGAAAAGATAGCAAAAGTCCAACAAATGAATAGCAACCGACTAGCTAAGGAGTATTTATCAGGTTCATAGCTTGGTCCACCAGATTATGCATGGTTTTAGTAGTAGCCTTCACCTCGTCTTTCTTACTAGTTTCCTCAATCTTCTTCAAATGGGCCCAGCTCCATTTTCTTGGTCCTTGAGAATCAATGCCTAGAGGGGGATCCTGGCCCTTATTTGCCTCATTCTTCTTCAGGAAAGTAGTAACATTATCCACCAATTATTTAAACTATTTATCCATGTTACCCATCCTAGTTTCAAGTTTGGACACCTTCCCCTAAATGCTATTGATATCCTTATCCATGATCCTTTGCTTAGCTTCCAACATAGGGATCTTATGCATTAGGTTTTTCACTTCTTCAACATTCCCTATGACCTTCAAAAGCCGATTAATGTGCTATCCTAATGTTCTTTCCCCTCTTGCCATTTTTCTCAATTGATCCATTTCCTTGTTCAACAATAACATTTTATGCTTGAGGATACCAATCTCCTTCTAAATAGAGCCAGGGTTGTCAAAAAATTCCTTAGGAGACCCAAGCCCTCATTTAGCATCATAACCCAAAACATGCTTAGACACCTATTCACCATCATCTCCATAATCAAAATTTTCACTCTTCTTAGTACCAAATTTGTTCTTCTATTTCTGCAATGAATTTCTTTTCGTCTCCAAACATTGAGCCAGGGGCTCATCATTAGAATGAGGAGAAACCCACTCATCTTGACAACCCTTACCCTTTCCTTTGCTACCACCCCTTTTTTGATATGTTCTCTGACAATTTCCTCAAAAAAATCACTTTCCCAATCTCGATCAAAATCTTCCTTCTCAACATTCTTTTTCTTCTTTTAAGTGCTGCCACCCGAGCCTTTTTTCGAGCTAACCATACCCCCTTCAGCCTCATCCTACGTCTCAGAGTTGTAGCCCTTATCTTGAATACTCCCTTCAATATCCTAATTAGCCCTTTTCAAGGTTCTGCATTTCAGATTTTTTCTAGATTTTAGCACATTGATAATCAAGACCATTAGACCTTCATGGAAAACATGTTCACCAGTCAGGTTTCACTAGATGGCCTGGGTTGAAATGGTAAGAGATTGCAAAAGATAGAAAAGAAAATTAACCCTAATATCATGTTGGAAATGGTTAGCCAACACAAAGTGGTAGCCATACAATTTTGTATATCTTCAATCCAGAGTCAAGTATTCCATGATCACAAAGAATACAAAATGGCAAGGATGAGAAATAGAGGTTGGGTTAAAATACGAGTCAAGAGATAAATTACTTTAAATATATAGGCATCACAACATGTAGGTTAGTCACAAGATCAATAATATTTTCTGAGATCATGAGACATAATACAATAAATAGGTTTGGTCCTAAATCATTAATGACATAAACCATTTGAGAGATTTAAATTATATTTTAGGTCCTCATATGATCTAAGAACATAGCTATATGTGCCACCAAAGATCACAAGACATCAATATCCATAAAAAATCCAAATTCTATAAGTAGGTCCAAGAATAGATATGAACACACTACCCAAGAGGGAATAATTAATAACTTAAGAAACATGTCCAAATAATATGTGAACCTAGGATCATGATCTAAGATAGGTAAAGAATATCTCTGATCAATGCAATTTTCAACTTGGCGATATGAAGAACTGTTGGGTTGATCTCTCACACTATTCAAACTAGCACAAACTAGAAACATAATATATTTTGATTGATGCAAGATTTCTCTGAACCCAATATTCCCCTACATTAGAAAATATTCTACTTGAATTAATACCTTTGTATTTATAACTAATGATATGAAACTCATAATTTTACCTCTACAAATATTCTTTATGTACCTTAGGTATTCTTTTAGGTTCTTTTTTTTTTCCTTTTTATTTGCTCCCACTTTGTCTTTTATAGAATTTATTTATTCTATAGAAACATATTTAAAATCAATCTTAGTGTCCAAATAAAATTTATCCCATTCCTCTACAATCTTCTTAAGCCTCATGTTATAACACCAATACATCTTTCTCTTTTTGGAATATCCAAAAAGCATTCATTCATTTGTTTTGGATTAATGGAAAAAAAAAATATTTTGAAGGGACCGAAAACCCTTTACAATAAGAAAATCTTAAATATACATAAATGATAAAGTATCATTCATAAAAAAATTACCAGTAGGAAAGGTTACAATGACCAACAACAAAAAACAAATCTATAGAACAAACTACAAAAGAGACTTCCCAGCACAAAGACCACGAAAGGCTAGAATAGAGATGACTAGGGCCTTAGACCAAGTCCAGGAGAAAACACTTTGTTTCATTTTCCAATTTCTCTAGTTCCTACATGGTCTAAATAATTGAGTCCTTCGCTTTGATGTCCTCCATCTTCTTCTTTATGTTGGCTCTCATTATTTTATTGGGACCCATGGTATCTTCAACCAAATCCTCCTCCTTGTCCGAATTTAATGATCTTTTGGTTTAGTATCATCTCATAAAGTTTTTTGTGATTCAACCTAGAAGCCTTTAGTTGTTCATGACTTTGGAGAAGAATGGTAATGACAATATTTTATTCTTCTAAATTCTCTATGTCAAATTCATTATTTTTCCATCTATTTCCTCAATATGACTACTCAAATTACTAGTGTCATTACCATTTCACACACCACCCAAATCCTTCATATAATTCTTTATAATCTAAATTTCATTGAATTGGATGGAATCGGAATACCTAGCTTTAGCGATATCCAAAATTTTTAGTATTTCTCATCTAGGGAAAATCCAACACAAAGGTTCCTTGGACATATCTAAACTCTTTATCCTCCATGTCCCCTATTCTTTTCAAGGAAAATCTCTTAACACACTGATTAGAACTAGTTTTCCCATCTCCCCTATTATCACATATATCATTTAGGGGTTTCATCACAATTTATTAGGGTTAAGATCCCAGCTTACCCTCTCCTTATCTTGAGAGCTAGAAGACATCACATTATCTTCCTCATTATATTCCTCCTCTTTCTCTTCTCACATAGAATTTTTGACCTTAGAATTCTCCTCTTGCGCCTCCTAGGTCCCTTTCTTGATATCATCTGAGATGCACTCCAGTGAACCTTCTTCTTTATCCTCTGGGTTTTCTTTAGTAGGTGCTTTCTCAGGAGCCCTTTTTCCATCATCTTCAAGGTCTTCACTAATAGACCCACTATCCTCTTCCATTTTTAATTTCTCCTCCCTTTTAGAGTCAACCTATTCTTCCTCATCTTGAGCACTTTCCTCCTCCTCTTCAACACTTTCATCTTTCTCAAAATTCAATTCCATATCAAACTTAGAATGGATTGTGTTCTCCTCTGAGCTACTTGTAGAAGTCAAGGAAGCACTCCCTTCAGACTCAGAAACCTTACATTTTTTCTTTTTCTTTGTGTCCTTATCCAACTAGGAAGGGTCATTTGAGGAATCTTCAAAATATGACTTAACAAATTTTATTTTCTTGTTATCTTTAGCCTATTTTTCTTTCCTCTTCCTTTTCCTACAAATCTCCCCTTTTAACTTTTCCTAGTCTTTAACAACCAACAGTTTCCAAACTGTGTGCTTACCACAATACTTAGCAATCATGTTCACTAAACCCTCATGAAGAATAGGGTTAGTTAGATTCTTGCAATGATTTTCAAGACCCTTAACTAGAGAATTATAAAGATAGAATGGAAAGGAAACTTTTCCCCCATGCCTGAAGTGATTAAGAAAAAAAAATTGATAGCTTTAGACTCTTGTGAACCTTCCATCTAAAGTAACATACTCTATAATATACCGTAATACATTATGCCATTTCTTCTTAATTTGAAAAATTTCAAATAAACTAACATGCTTCTTAACCAGCTTAACCTTCTCCTATTTCTTTGTAGAGACACTACTAACAACTTCCTTAACAATTTTAATATCTTTGAAAAACTTTTAACCAAAATTTGGCTTCCACTAACTTTAGAAATCAAGTCAATGTTAATAGTTACCCTATGACTATGTAGGATGACCTTACCTTCATCCCATGTCTCCAGAAATTGTTGTGTAATATCCTTGTCAACACCACTAAACTGCTTGAAGAAATTATCTAAGCTCCCTTTCTTTAGAATTCTCCGCATTTTCTTATACTCTTTCCATTGACAAAACTTAGGCTCAACAAAGTTCAAATCAATTCCCATTGTTTGCTCAACTCTACAAATACAATGCCCTTGCAACACTAGGCTCTACAAACACAAGACTCTACTCTCACAAAGCACTTTATTTGAAAAATATATCTTAACAATGATGCTACCCCAACTCACACTGGCTATAAAAACTAAGCCAATTAAAGCTAGTCTTTTCCTCATGTTGATAGTATTGATGTTAAGATCATAATGACCTCTTTCCTTCATTTTGGTTTATGATGACCCCTGCTCAAGAGTTTATTTTATCATAGATTATGATGTTAATGACCTCACCATCCATGTTTTCCATTCCTTTCCTATTAATGATATCATTACTCCTTGTTTCCACATTAGCGAGAAAATCCTCTGCTTTGTTGGCTTCTCTAAATTGATGAGATATATAAATTTCTTTAAAATCTTGGATTTCAGCCTTGCTTTTTTTTCCATTATATGACTTATAGTAAATCTGATCTCCTACTAACCATTTATGCAATTTATAATGTTTTTGATTCTCTGACTAACTAAACACTATGACACCCAACTTCCTTAGCCAAGTTGATAGTAGAAAGAGTCACCATTGTTTCTGTACTGACCAATCCTTTAATGAAATCTTCAGACTTTAGAAAAGAATGCAAGTCATTGAAATTTAAAAGATATTTATCTTTCAAAAGAATAATCCATTTTTTTTAGTATTAAAAACTCTCTAGATTTTCTTAGCTAGGAGAGCTCTATTAGTTAACCTAATTGATCTTAAGCCAAGCCCTCCATTTTTCTTAGGTTTAAAAAGATCTTCCCACTTAACCAAATGAAATCTATTTTTCTTCTCTACCCCCATCCAAAGGAATCTTTTCAATAGCCTAAGCAATCTTTTTTTGGGATAGAGAAGAGACTAAGAGCATAGATAAGAAGATTTTGCAAAGTAGCTTAAAGAATTTGAATCTTATCCGCTTGACTTAGTAGAACACCTTTCCATCCAACCAGTTTGGAATTGAATCTATAAATTAGTTTATTCCAAAAGGAATCATCCACCTTCAATCCCAATGGTAGACTAAGATAAGTATTAGGGAAGGATCCAATCTAACAATCCAAAATCACAACCATCCTAACCTACCTTTGGATTGGGGTATTCATAAAGAAAATAGAACTCTTAGTCCAGTTGATGAATTGAACTAAGGCTTTTGTGTAGATATAAATCACTTCCTTAAAAATTTTAGCTTCTTTAATAGTTGATCTCACCATCAGAATATTATCATCCACAAATTTCTCATGAGAGCAAACTGTAGGACCCTAAGAGGGATTAAGGCCCTTGATTTTATTAGTTTCAACATACTGTGCAATTAATCTTCCAAGGGACTGCACCATGATAGCAAAGAGGATTGGAGATATGGGGTCACCTTGTCTAGGACCTCTAGAAAGTTTGAATTATTTTGAAGAAGCCCTATTCACCAAAATAGTTGTAGAGAAGGACAAGATTAATTGTCTGATCAGGTTAATCACTTTGTCATTAAAACACATCTATCAAAGAATCCAAAAAGGAAATTCCAATCCACCCTATCATAGGACTTAGACAGGTCAAGTTTCATTAGAAAACCTTCCTTACATGACATCTAAAGGGAGTGAATATTTTCATGCATGATGATAATAGATTCTAGAATCTGCCAACTCAGGATAAAACTATTTTTTTGTTCAGAGAAAATGGAAGGTAAAATAGCTAACAATCTTGAGGTGAGCACCTACGATATGATTTTGTAAAGAGAATTGCACAAAATTATAGGTCTAAATCCATCCACTAAATTAGCTCAAAGGGATTTAGGAATTAGAGAAATACAAGTGGAGTTAATTTTAGCTAGCAACAATTGGGAACCAAAAAACTCTTTAACAACATTAGAAACATCTCCTTCCATAACATGCCATTTCTTTGAAAGAAGAACATCATAAAACCATCTAGTCTAGGAGACTTCTCTTAAAATGAAAAAAACCACCTCTTTTATTTCCTTATGAGAAGAGATAGCTATAATCCTCCTATTCTGTTGATCATCTACACCTTTGGGAATCATTTGAAGAAGAGTATCCTACATTTGATCATTTAAAAATTCTTGCTACAAAAGTCTAGAATAGTAGTTCACCATTACCTTTTTGATTTGTTCATCCTTATTCCAAGTTCCTTCCTTTGTTTTAATGGAGTTGATTCTTGAAGCATTCTTATGCTTCAAAGCAATCATGTGGACAAATTTAGTATTTTTATCACCAGCTTTAAGATACAAGACCCTTGATCTTTGTCTCTAATAGGTTTCCTCTTTAGAAATTATGTTGTGGAATTTAGTCAAAATTTCCCCTTCCCCTTCCTTTAATTGATTTGTAAACCCAAAATTTTGAATGTCATCATAAACATAACTAAGTCTAACATAAATTTTCTCTTTTTCTTTAAAGATATCATCAAAAACCTCTTTATTCCATATTTTGACCTTTTTTTAAACATTGTTGAGTTTTTTAGTAGCCCCAAATGTTATTGTTCCTTTAACCTAAATATTAGACCATTCCCATATTCTAGCTTCAAGATCATTATAAAGAAACCACATGTTTTCAAACCTAAAGGGGTGATTAACTTTCCCCAAAAGAGGATCAACATTAAGACACAAAGGGGAATGATTAGATCCAACATGAGGTAATAGGAAGAGCTTGTAAGAATAGAACTATTGGTGTAAATAATTATTCACTTATTACACTTTACTTAAGTTTACTTAGGTTAATGCATTATATTATTATTTCTTAGGTGAGACACTTAGGAGTTTGCATACTCTTATGAGTTTTCATGTTGACAACACTAGAGTAAGCAACTCTAATTCAACACATGGTGTCTACAACACTAGAGTTTGCATAATTAACTGAGTTGTCATGTAGAAAACACAATTATTCACACTCCTAATTCAGCAGATGGTATCTACAACATAATTTTGCATGCTACACCTTTGTAGGCTTATCCTCTCATCATCGCTCTAACTTTTGTGCTTAATGGAGGATAATCCAATTTTGGTGGACATGTGCCTAGTTGTATGACTTATATGTTGTTGATTGCTATGAATTCTAGAAGCATTCTAGAGGCCTTTATATAAAAGCACTCCTAGTGTACTTTCACATTGAATGAATATCATATCATCATTTTGATCATGCTCTTTTGGTCTACTGCTGTGCTTGTGATTGAGTTTCCTGGTCTTGGGTGAATTTTTCCCTATGGAAAATTCTTACATGGTATCAGAGCTATACCAAATTCTTACATGGTATTAGAGAAAAATAATGTTCCACTACCTAATGAAACATCATAAAGAAACACAATGTTCCACTACCTAATGCTTATAAGGAGAAAGGATTCTCATCTTTAGATTTAAAGGGCAAAGGGAAAGCACTTATGGAAAACTCAAGTTCTTTAGCATAATGGATTCTTGACTCAGGTTCCTCATATCATATGGGTTCTTCAAAAGGAGACTTTTCTTCATTGAAGTAGTCTATGGTACCACACATCCTTGTAGGAGATAATACCAAAATGGAAGTTGAAGGGAAAGTACAAGTGGAGATGGAAAATGGGGAATTCAAAGATGTTCTTTATGTTCCTAACCTTAGCTCTAATCTCCTCTCAATTTACCAAATCACTCACTATGGAGATGGTAATAAAGTTGAGTTCCTTCTAGATTTAGTAATGGTGTGCACTCTCAAAGATGATTCATTGGTTGTAGTGGGGAAAGTTAATCATGACACAAGGTTGTTTTCTTTCTCCCACTTTGTGCCTAAGTCTCCTTCACATGCCTTGTTGACTCGATCTCATCCACAAATCAAATTATGGCATGAGCGGTATGGTCATCTTGCCTTCCACTATGTTTAGCAACTTTGCTTAAACAATATGGTCAAAGATCTACCTACAATCAACTTTTCTAAGGGTGAATGTTCAACATGTTTAGTGTATATCCACCTAGAGGAGAAGTTTAATAAAGGGAAGTTTTCAAGAGCACAAGTTGTTCTTTAGTTGGTTCACATGGTACTAGAAGGTCCTTTTGTAGTGACATCAGTTAGCCAAGGTTGCTACATCCTCTTTTTCATTGATGAATTTTCACGCTATACATGGGTCTACTTTCTTCATTACAAGAATAAAGTGTTGGACAAGTTTTTAGCCATCAAAAGTCATGTTGAATAACAATCAAGGAGAGCCATCAAGGTTCTTTAGATGGAAAATGAAAGTATATACATGAATACAAGGCTTAAAGACTTTTTTAGACTTGAGGGTATTAATCTTTAGAATCCACCAACATTCAATTTGCACAAGAAAAATGTTGTAGCACTGAGGTTACAAACTCTTATGTCTATGGAAAGTTACATGATACAACCCAAGTCTCTTGATCCTACACTTGAAGTTGAAGCTATAAGAAATGCTAATCACATACTTAATAGGTCTCCTCATAATGCCTTAGATGGCAAGACTCCTTTTGAGGCATGGTGTGATAGAAAACCAATTGTCAAACACTTTTGAGTCTTCAATTTTCTAGCATGGGAAAACATATCTTCTAGGGGATGCAAGGCACCACCACCTAGGCCTTGTACTTTCATCAGATATGAAGATGGTGTTAAGGCATAAAAACTTATGGATCTTGAGACATATGATATTTTCATAGAGAGGAATGTACACTTTGAGGAAAGTTGATGGGGACACAATAGGAAAGGGAAAATTTTATTAACTGTGAAAATATGCTAGCACACTTAGTGTAGAGAAATAGACTCCAAAACATTCCCTATGGGCTTACAATAGCATAAATCTGGAGATAAATTCTTCTCCCAATACCTTCTCTCAAACTCCACTCCCAAATGCCTTTTACAATGCTAGAAATGTTCTTAAATAGACCCCTGAGGCTTAAGGATTAGGAATACATTCTAGAAAGTGCTAGTTGACATCCATCGACCAAATAGAAGGCTCTAGAAGTCAGCACAAAATTAGAAGAATCTAGAAATGGTAACCGAACTTTCAAGAGGCATAACTTTTGAACTGTGGCTCCGATTGACAAACTATTACATTTCTAGAAAGCTCTCGAAGAACTCTATAGCCCTATGGACGAGCTTTGCTCATCCCCCATTTTTTGGCCTTGTTCAAGGTCATTTAATGCCCCTAACCTAACTTTGAAGCATTCTTAAGATGTCTCCAGAAATCAAAGAACTACGATAACTTTCAAACTGTGGGGCCTTTTGACCTGATTCTTTTTCTGGAATGCTCTAAATTACAATGACAATCATTCGAACAATTTACACCTTCTAGCTCACCAAAATGATGGCTCAATTACATACTCCTATTTTTCTAGCATTTACATGTATCCCAAGGTGTTCAAATACTCTATCCTAGAACACGGATAGTGGAACTGTGAGAGTTGGAACCTTTATTTGACCCAAATGGGTATCCAGAAATGAAAACACATGAAACAAAAACTAAGTCTAAGTACATTTTTTTTGGGTGACACAGGATTTCCCTTAGACCTTTGGATGCTCCTGCATCAAAAGTTCAACTAGCTTATCCTCTATTCCTCTCCACACTTCACACATTGTAGAAACTGATAGTGACATGAAAAATAGTGATTCAATAGATTTAGATTGGGGGATCCTATTGATAGATTCAAGGAGAGGTCACATCATTAGCACATTCCACATGTATATATTTCCCTAGTGATAGGTGTAGCACAACAGGGTACACCTTGTCTTCCAGTTCCAGCATCAGAGGATGACTACATAGAAAATATTTAAAGTTTGTTTGTGGAGTCATACATAGCAGATTTGGGAGACATCATTGATGATATACATCTTCTCTTTGATGAAGAAGATCCTTCTTCAATTGTTGCGAGGGCTCACTCTGACCCTCATGTACATTTTCTACATGATAGATCTTCACAAGTTGATATGATTGTGGATCCTTATGTACAAGAGTTGCAGGAGGTCTCTTTATCATTTGAGGAGACAGTTGATTCTTTGGGATAGGTTCTACATCCATCCTTGGTAGATCTGACATTGTTCTTTTTAGCAACATTGGAAGGGGTGACAATCAGTATTGACATAGGGACAATTAAGTAGGTTTCAGAGGCATCATTAATCATCAAGATTCTTTCTACACATAGGAAAAGCATCTCACTTGTACCTTTTCCATTGTTTCTTCCAAAGGGGAGGAACATTATTTATCATTCCTGGATCAGCTTCTATATTGGAATGACTATCACTGATTGACACTCTGCATCTAGGGTGGGACTACCTTGTCTCCTTCTTCTTCTCTTTTATGGGGGGACTTTTTCCTCTTATGGGGTTTTGTCCTTCTCCTAATTCTCTATTGTATATACTTGATGTATGTCGTAATGGGGGGTCATGATTACTCCATCCATCCACGCATCTTGTTTTTGCATCTCTCTTTTTGGGGGAGGGTTTTTCCCATGAGGTTTTCCCTCTTTCTCCATTTTATGAGAGATTTCATTTCATTATGTACATGGGTACCTAAAATGGCCTTGTAGCTGGGACCCATCTTGCATTTCATCCTAGCTTTTGTAAGCTTAGGTGCATTCCCCTAAGTCACACTTAAGGGTGGGGGGGGGGGGGGTGTTGTTGTAAATAATTATTCACTTATTACTCTTTGCTTAAGTTTACTTAGGTCAATGCATTATTTTATTATTTCTTAGGTGAGACACTTAGGAATTTGCATAATCTTATGAGTTGTCATGTTGACAACATTGGAGTAAGCAACTCTAATTCAACACATGGTGTCTATAACATTGGATTTTGCATAATTAACTGAGTTGTCATGTAGACAACATAATTATTTGCACTCCTAATTTAGCACATGGTGTCTACAACATAATTTTGCGTGCCACGCCTTTGTAGGCTGATCCTCTCATCATGATACTAACTTCTGTGCTTAATGGAGGATAACCCACTTCTAGTGGATATGTTCTTGGTTGTATGACTTATCATGTTGCTAATTCCTATCCATTCTAGAGGCCTTTATATATAGGCAATCCTAGTGTACTTTCACATTGAATGAATATCATATCATCATTTTCATCATACTCTTTTGGTTTGCTTTTGTGCTTGTGCTTGAGTTCCTTGGTCTTGGGTGAATTTTTTCCTCAAGAAAATTCTTACAAGACCAGTAACCAATACAAATAAATTAAAACTCTATTTAGTCTAACCTAGATTTTATCCTTTCTAACCCTTCTATTTCTCCAAGTAAATTGTGATCCCATAAGATCCAGATCCAACATGGCATTATTATTGATAAAGTTAATCAAGTCCAATCCACTTTCCAAGTCCTAGGCCATCCCACCAATTTTTTCATATTCCTTAATATGGGTATTAAAATCCCCCATTATCATCCAATTTTCCATAGGGTACTAAGTTTTGAGACTTAAATTTTTTTCCAAAAAAAATTCCTAGTAGTCTTAGAACTGGAAGCATAAATATTAGTAGCAATCCAATCAAATCTATCTCTAATAAGAGTAAACCTAATGGATACAAGATTATTGTCATCAAATAAAGGATTAGCTATCACTTGATTTAGGTTCCAAAAGATAGATGTTCCTCTAGAGGCTCCTTTAGATTCACTACCTTCCACTCCAACATTCTTGAAGATCTTAATTTTCTCAACTTTTTCTTTAGACATTGTTGTTTCTTGAATCATTACTATATCAGGTTTATGAGCACGAACCATGTTTCTTAATATATCTTTCTTGTGAGGGCTATTTAGTCCTCTTATATTCCAATACATAATATTCATAATTTGAGTGATTGATAGACCTCCTTGATGGTTTTTTGCCTTCCATCTATAATTTCTTGTTAACATTCTTGGTCCCTTTGTTTTTTCCTAAAGGTCTTCCATGAGTTGGTTTATTTAAACCAACATTAGCTTTACCTATTTTAACTTTTACCTATATTCTAGTAGTAACACCTCCTTTTAAGGGGTCCTTTTAAGGGTTTTCTTCATTCTTATTCCCTCTTTTTTTCCTTCATTCTTCTCATAATAGGAGGGGGTCCAATTATTTGACAATTTTTTTTGCACATTTAGAATTTCCTCAGACCAAACCACAACCTGTGAATCATTCATTTCTATCACACTTTGGGATTTATTACTTTCCTCACTTGTGGGACTAATAGTTCCTTGATTTTGAGATTGTTTCTTCTACTAAGTTAGACTTGCTTTCAGTCCATTAGGATCATTTATGTCCTTTGGATCTTTAATGACTAAACTCTCCTCTATATTATTATTTTTGTGATTATCTTCCTTGATTTACACCTCCTCTATGTGAGA
Organism: Cupressus sempervirens; assembly: GCA_028749045.1. Taxonomy (NCBI): domain Eukaryota; kingdom Viridiplantae; phylum Streptophyta; class Pinopsida; order Cupressales; family Cupressaceae; genus Cupressus; species Cupressus sempervirens. The sequence goes on from CM053793.1 coordinate 546,628,991, forward strand.
GTCATTCATTTGACACTCCTTCTTTGAGGGTTGCAATGTATTTGGGGATATCTCTTCATTTGTCTTCATTTCCTCCACTTTGGGATCTTCTTTGGGTTATTTTTTCTACCAATTTTTTTCATGATCCTCGCCCTTATTTTTTCAATTTTTCCTTGGCTAGTTTTTGAGGGCAATGCTTTGCCTAATGTCCATATTTCTTACAATAGGAATAGGAAAATGAGAGGGTCTCATAATCTAACTCTTGAGCCCATTTTCCAAGCTTGGAATGAAAGAAAATAACACAAGGCTATTCAAAGTCTTCTTCTATATTGATACAGATCCTTGCATAAACCCTTCTAGTTCTTGAAGCAGTCATTGGATCTATCGATAGAATTTCACAAAATGAGCTAGCAACCTCATTAAAGATATCCTCATTCTAATATTCTAGTGGAAGACCAAGAAATCTTACCCACATTGGAACAAAAAGAAAGAAAGATTCATTCATATCTATATTAGCTAACCATTTTTTTAGAGCTAGAGAAACTTTTCCCATCATCCAAGGTTCTCCACATATAACATTAGACATATCTTCCTCATTTGTAAATTCAAATGAGAAGAAACCCTTTTTTATAGCCACTATTTTGTCTTGACCCTTAAGAGACCATTTTTTCTTAGTGAAACTTCTAACTGCATCAATATTTGGCCTTGACCCAATGAATTTTCCTACAAGGGTTAGAGCCATTATTTTCATTGAATGATCTATCAGAGTATCTAGGATTTTTATAGAAAAAATATCTTTAGATGAATATAAGATATTTTTAACCTCAAGAAAGAAAAATTTACCTAAAGGTTTAACACGAAATAGTGAATTCCACTTAGTACTACCTAGGTTAAGCTTTGGGTTCACTAATGCCATATCCTTGTAAGGACATTTAGTGTACTATTCCTAGACACTAGGCTTGAAGAAATAGTCTAATCAATCCCTTCCTCTGTGATTTTCTCCAAACCCATGTGAGGGTGCTCCACTTCATTCTTTTTAGAGCTCTAACCCACATATAAAGGATTGAGAAAATTATTCACTAGGAATACTATCCTTTTAGAGTAGACCATTTCCATGTGCCCAACGGACTCCAAAAGTTTTCTTTATTCCCTAGGAAAAAATCCTCAACCCCAACCATCTGAACTAGCTTCCAAAGGACCAACAACTAGGCCATGATCGAAACCAGCTCCATGGTTAAAGATCCTAACAACACCATGATCCTAATTTGTTATGATGTAGCACTTATTTCCCAAGATTTTGAAATACTTGATAGAAGGATCCTTTATAGACCCAAATATCATAAGATGTCTTTGTTTGATTCATTCTTATATGTACTCTATTAGGAAGATACACAATATTACGAAGAACATATCTATACTAAATATTAGGTGAATTACATCTTTCAACATAATTCAAGTCATCTCAACAATAGTCTTATTCCTTATTTAAGAAAATTCCTTTTTTTGTGTGGAGTTCTAGGGCCATATAATTATTTTCTAAATCCCCATTAAAAAAAAAAAATCCATCAAACTCAATTTAAATTCACCACCTCTACTAGGGCTTATATTCCTGATCCTAACGTCCACTTTCTTTTCAATCAAATTTTTGAACATCTTCAATCTATCCAAATCTTCCAAATTTAACTTAGAAAAGTAAGCCACATAATTTTAGAATAATCATCAAAAAGTAATAAAAAATACCATTTTCTAAGTATTCTTCTTATCCTTATAGGTTTCCATGGGCCAATATGAATTAGGTCCAATAGTTTTAGTGTAGAATATTCCTTGTTCTTGAACTTGTTCCTTAGCTACCTTCCTAATCAACATTCTTTGGACACAATGTTAGAAGTCTTGATAATCCTTGGTAAATCTACAACATATTTACAAGATCTTATCTTCACCATGCTATTAAAATTGATATGTCCCATTATTTTTTTCATAACCAATATTCAATTTTTCATGCCAAAATTTATTTGTTTCCTCTATTATCTTTAATGTAGACATTGTCATTACTCCTTATGCCTTCTACAAGTATCCTTATAGAACCCTTTATGATATCACATCCAGTCCCATAGAAGCTTCTAACTATTACCACATATCTCAACAAATCATTTCTCAAACCTTTAACATAATAAACATAATCGATTGTATGATTACAATTAATTGATATAAGTCCCTTAGTAGAAATACGTACAACTTCTTTACTACAAGCTTAAATGAATCACCATCATATTTTTAAAAATAAATAAAATCTCTTCTAAATCCTATCACATGATTTTAACATCTAGAATCAATTATCCAACCTTGAGGTTCTTCTTTTTCATGTAGCGTACTCTTCACTACCATTGGCCCCTCTCACTATTAAAAATAATAATTCTAGCTTCTAGACATGTTACTAGCATTATTGTTGATATCCCATTATAACACTTAATCATTTGAATCATTAACATATTCATAATCTAATGAATGATTCTCTAAGGAACAATGACTCTTCTTACCCTTATCTCTATTATCTATCTTTCTATCATTGTCATTTATATTATAGATAACCATTCTATCATCAACATCATGCTTATAATAATTAACTTCCTTAAAATAAAATCTACATGTTTAATGTTCTATCCTTTTATAATTACAACATTATAAGGGAATATTACCATTATAATTTTTGAAAACTCTCTTTAATATTCTCACAAAACACATATTCAATCTTATTTTTAACTTTAAATGTAATATCCTTCTTTGCATGTTGAATATATTGAAATTAAATAATCTCTAAAGTATTGTTTGATGTATAGATATGGTGAAATGTGTATATATCTATATCATGACCTTCCTCAAAAACATATAAATTTGGCTTGTATAATTTAGTCATAGTTCTCATTACTTTCCTCATAACTTCATTATCTTTCATGATTTCGCCAATACCTTTGATTACACTTTGTACCTCATTTAATTGGTGAAAATGACTTTTATTACTTTTATCTTCAATCTTCCTTAGGGTTTATAACTTTTTCTTCAAATTTTATAACTTGATTGCTTGGTACGCTTATCTTCATCATATAGAATACTTATTTTTCCCCTATATTTACATTGGAACTATACAACTTATGACTTTTAACAAAAATTTCACATCAATTAACCACTAATATTAATATTTATGACCTTTATATTATTCTCATGCACCTTGATTTCATGTGGACTAGAAGATTCACCAACAATAGGAGTGTACCTTTGTTTCATAATATCCAAATATCCAAAATGGATAGAATCCAAGTATGATTCCATACTCACATTTTGATAGGTTTTAATCAAGTGTGATTCTATCCTTACCTTTTGATAGGTTTATTTAATCCATAAAAAATGTACCTTTTGACCACTGCCAATCACCATCATGAATCTTCCTCTATAAATTAACTTTCTACAAGAGGAGCTTGATTTTGATTCTAATTGTTGGACACACCATAATATTTCTAGGATGAGTGAGTTAGTTTTCAACAAGACTTCAATTTTTTTCTTTTAGAAACACTTATCAATTATCTTTATCCAACTCATCATTAATGAAAGATATTTCAATAAAATTGGAAACACATAAAGCTATAATTTTACATGGAAGATATGATGTCTAAAAAAATATGGAAAGAATCACACTCAAAATATGAATAAACTTGATTAAAATGCCAAAATCAAGGAAGCTCACTATTCCTCATTTGGACTTGTAGGATAAGGCACACAACCTTAGAGAAAGTTAAAAAGGAATTATAATAACGAGACACAAAATACCAAGGCAATATAGAAAACTATACAAGATCACAATGAAACTCATTGTCTTCTAGAAGACACAAATAATTGATGAATTAAAAGACACATGATTTTTCATCATGATGGCTACTCATTTCCATAAAATATATTGACTTTTGAAAGATATTATCACTTTTAACATCTCCTTTTTGTACATTCATATAATATGAAATTTACTTTCAATATACACTCTATGAATACTCAAATAAAACACCTATTCACCTATATATATATATATATATATATATATATATATATATATATATATCAAGTTGATTACTGAAAACCTCAACTAGGTCGACTACGGTGAGGGTAAATACTACTTATGAATATCTTTCCTCCACATGAATAATTGTGCTCAACATGTTCCACCTTAGGAGATAAAGAAGACTGAAACGTAAACCAAAATACATCATAATCATTCTTTCATAATTACATCAACTAAGGAAAACAAAACATAACATACCCCATTAATGATACAAAATATAACATATTGAAAAACATTAACCAATCATCCCAAAAATATTCTTCGATGTACATAATATAATGTGTTTCCAAACTATTCATATAAACCTCTTAACTCATTCTCTAAAGTATATATGGACCAAATGATTATAATTCAAATAAGCCAATCCACTAAGTCACCTAGAGACCAACATGGATAATGATGTTAAATACATAATAAAATACCTTTACTTACAATAAAGAAACACTACAAACCTAAACTAGAATATTGAATGAATGTTATGAACATGTCCACCATGGCATAAACTTATAAATACTAATAAAATGTAATTTAAAGTGTTCTCCAAAGTAGTCCTGATGAAACCTGACAACCAACCTCACTTTGAACATATAACAAACCATAATTTTAACCTTTGAACTTATGGGGACCTATAAATAGGATAGTGCAATATTAAGAGATATATAATTTCAATCCAAAAAATTCTTACATGAAGAAATGCAAATAATTATACCATAAGTACTTATAATACTCTTTCTTGGATATTTAAGTTTCTCACACTATCACCTTTTGGATACACCCCACACTAATTTGATATTACTACTAGATATCAAAAAAAATCTAAACCCTTAATATTAAACCTTAATAGATTCCAGATATTAGGAGAAACATCATTTCATCATGCTAGTATCAATTGAAACAAGAAATTGACATCAATGACAACACTAAACACATATTCATAACACTTTTATAGAGAAATTTTTTCGTTAGAGGTATAATTATGTGCTCTATGTAATGATGGATACAATTTCTAATTTTAATGAATCAAGTTTCTATAAAATTGTTTGCACTATGCTTTAATTTATACACTAACATGTTGATGCTTGAGAAATAAAATTTGATCACAATGGGTATTCTTAAGTTATCTAAGTCACATAATTTGATGGATAGTCATGAGAAAGGATCCAACAAGAAGTAGAATCAATAAAACCCTAAGCTACACATTGATATAGCATAATCTTCTATTAAATTTTTTAATAACTAAGAAGGGGCGGGGGTGAATCATTTATTTCCAAACACTTTATAGAACTTTTCCCATGTTGATAAGCTCATAAACCATACAAATGATAATTACACTTATATCTATATTAATTTATGCTCTACCAATAACCACATCAAACAACTATATTAGTCAATGTAAATGTTAAATTACAAAAAAACCAATAAAAATAACACCAAATTATATGTGGAAACCCAAACTAAAAAAACCTTGAAGAGATGAATTCTCATGAAATTAAAATTGATTAAGGTGATTTTTACAAAGGCTCATTACAAATTTGTTTACTATATGTTATCCGTATTAGATAACTGAGAGGTGTGGGGTAGATTGATTATGTTCAACAATCCTATAGGCCTTTCAAACACTTTAGTACCAATTAAACTTCATAAACATTCAAAAAAATAACTTGGTGATCTCATTCAACTTTATAGTTCACTCTTGTAATCAATCTACTTCACACAATTATCTCACTATTTTTGATATTACCAAGTATCAGAAATATAACTTATCTTTTACCTCACTATTACCTAGTTTTACCAAGTTGTAGTATTAGTTAAATATCATCAAATTCAACTTAAAAAATAATAAAATTCACACTTTTGACACCATGATTTAATGTGAAAACCATGCAAAGGAAAAAACCAATCGGGATCGACAACCCAAATAATTTCACTCTTTATAAGTGAGCTCTTCTAGGAGCCAACCTTGTTAAAGCTTCACATGCAGAATTTTAGTGTGACCTTGTTAGAGGGTTTTAATTAACTTAAAGATCATATAAACCTTATCACTTCTTGATTATGTCAAAATAGTGGCCTAATCTAAAGGACTTACAAACATCACTAATCAATGTTATCATATAGCATTTCACATACTTGTTAGGTCCACTCGGTTAAGAAATTTTTCTACTACAAAGGTAATAAAGTAAAATTCAAATGATCTTTAAGATTTAGCACTACCTTTCTTATTCAAATCTCAATTATTCTCTATCTTCCTCCTTCTCTGATCACTATTTAGCTGATTCACTTCTTCACACTCTCACTTTTCACAAACTTTAATTGATATTCATTCTACACTACTTGGTTCACCTTACATTACTTCTCCTTCTTTGCAAAAATCATTAACTTAATATTGACCAATAACCAAAAACTTGCTGCAACATCTCCTTAAATAGTAAACTCTATGCTTCCAGATTATCCTAGATGTTTTTTCTTAACCACATCCATAGATCTTAGATTCATTTTACTTAGTCTCTTAGAAAATAGAGCTTTTATTGAACTTTGTGCTCATCCTTATCTTGTTTCAATATCCATAATCATATCTTCATTATATTTCTCCAGTTGTTGATCTTGTAACTAACTTTGACTCGCACCTTTAAACTTCTTAAACATTCTTTATTTTCACCATAAGATGACCTCATATTCCATCTTTCTTAACTTTTTCTTCCAGCTCATGCTCAGTGAATCTTACATTTCACTCAGTTAATCCATCACTCAATTAACACATAAATTACTTGATTAATGCTATTGTTGTTAGGATTAAACCATAGACATAAATAACAATTACATGCAAATATAACCAATAATAGAAAAAATAATAGATCACATAGAAAAGAACACAAGACACCAAGATTTAATGTGGTTCACCCAATCCCTGGGCTATGTTCACCAAATAGAAAGTCTAATATTATTATGATCTAGTGATTACAACCCGATTACAATCTGTAATCCCTTATAGCTCAATACCACCACAAGAACTAATTTCACACCACCACTATGGAAAAATCCCTAACCCTAAGCCCTTTTATACAAGTATTTTAATGCCACTTTAGGGTTACAATATATCAGCCATATGTTGGCCACAACGTTAGCCATGACCCAAATTTTTTTCCAGGGCACTGCCTTGAATCCCAAAGAATTTATGAAGTATGTACAGTACTTCCCTAATTAGTCACCACAAACTAACAATCTTCCACTTGGGGATTAATCAAGCTCCACACTAAACAACAATATCCAACTTGGAGATTGATCTTGTAGTAATATTGCTACCACATGGGGCTCCCACTAGGTCAAACCACCCTGGACTATGTTGTTCTTGTATTTATGTTTAGTTTAGAAGACCAACTGAAGCTGAAGAGGAGTTCAACTTCTCCTTTGTTACTACCTTTGTAAACATATCTAGTGGATTGTCATTTGTATGTATCTTGTCCAAATTTAACTATCCATCCTCCAAAACTGACTGAATGAAATGGTACTAGAATTATATGTGTTTGGTCTTTGAATACAGAGCTGAATTCTTTGTAAGATGAATGACACTCTGACTATCTGTAAACAAATAATTATCCTTATGAGGGTGTCCCAATTCTTCCAAGAAGAACTGTAGCCATATCATCTCCCTAGCTTCCTCTGTAGTAGCAACATAATCTACCTTTGTGGTAGATAAAGCATTAACCTTCTATAACCTAGAAACCTAGCTCACATCTACCCGACCAACAATAAAGACATAACCTGTATACTCCACCTATTATCAATATCTCCTGCTAGATCTGAGTCAACATAGCCCTGTAAGTTAGTAGTAGAGCTCACAAAGTGTAAAAACTTATTGAATGTTCCTGTCCAATATCTAAGAATCCATTTGACTACATTCCAATGCTCAATTCTTGGATGACTCATATACCTGCTAACGACTCCCACTATGTGTGCAATATCTCGCCTGGTACATACCATAACATACATCAATCTTCCTACAACTGAGGCATAGGGTACCTTGGACATCTTCTCATCCTCTTCTTGTGTCTTGGGACACATCTCCTTAGTTAACTTCAAATGAGCAGGTAAAGGTGTGTTGACAGCTTTAGCATTCTCCATAGAGAAATGTTGCAACACCTTCTCAATATAATTTTCCCAAGATAGTGTCAATTTTTTGTTCTTCATATCTCTGCAAATCTTCATACTAAGGATTTGTTTTTTTGCCCCCAAATCCTTCATAGAAAATGCACGTGCTAATTGACATTTCAACCCCTTAATATGATCCATGTTAGGCCCAGCTACAAGCATATCATCAACATATAAACATAAAATAATGTAGCTATCATCATCCAACCTCTTAAAATAAATACAATGATCTAAATGACACCTATTGTAGCTATGCTCATGCATAAAACTGTCAAATTTCAGATACCATTGCCAAGGTGCTTGCTTCAAGCCATATAAACTTTTCTTCAATTTGCACACTAAGTTCTCCTTACCTTTGACATCAAATCCCTATGGCTAAGCCAAATATATCTCTTCATCCAAATTTTCATGAAAGAAGGTTGTTTTAGCATCAAGCTACTCTAAATGCAAATCTTCAGTAGCCATAATACTTAAAACAATATGGATAGAAGTTATTTTAACAACAAGAGATAATATCTCATAAAAATTGATACCTTTTTTCTATACAAATCCTTTTATAGCTAACCTAGCTTAAAATTTTTGCTTACCTCCATCTTCTTCTTTTAACCTATAAACCGACTTATTCTAATAAAGCTCTTTTACCTACAGACAACTTGCATAAATCTCATGTCTTATTTTTCAACAAAGAGTCCATTTCGTCTTTCATTACAGACTCCCACTAAATCTTAGTATCCACTTACACAACCTCATCATAGCATTTAGGTTCACCAGCATCAATAAGTAAAATAGAATACAAAGAGGAAGAAAATCTTTGTGGAGGTCTAATTTGCCTTATTGACCGTCTAACATTTTCTAGTGTGTGTGGTATTTGTTGTTGCAATTGTTGTACATCACGAGGAATGGCTAGAACATCATCTAGCACTACATAATCATCTTCTTTCTTCTCATGTTGTTGCAATAGATCTTTGTAAAACACTTTCTCATTGAATATGACATCCCCGCTTCTTACAATTTTATGATTTTCAAAATCCCAAAGCCTATAACCAAATTCATTAATGCCATATCCAAAAAATAGACATTTCTTTCACTTAGCTTCTAGCTTGGTTCTATTTTTAGAATCCATATGTGCAAAAGCTTCACAACCAAAGGTTTTGAGGAAAGAAGAACTCACCTTCTTATTAATCCATGCTTCCTTTGGAATACCACAACCCAAAGGAGTAGAGAGATCTCTATTAGTCAAATATAGAATAGTATTGATAGCCTTTGCCCACATGTATAAGGGCAACTTAACATGCAACCTCATGCTCCGTACACACTCCATTATAGTCCTATTCATGCATTCAACCACTCCATTTTCTTGTGGAGTCCTTGGAATAGTTTTCTATCTATTCATACCATTAGTGGAGCAATAATCTTCAAATTCATGACTATAATACTCACCACCATTATCAGATCTGAGATATTTTAATTTCTTACAAGTCTCATTTTCAACCAAGCATTTCCATTTCTTAAAAGTTTGAAATACATCAAATTTCTATCTAGGGAAATAAACCCATACTTTTCTAGTTGCATTATCAATTAATGTAACATAATAATGAGAGCCACCAAGGGAAGATACTTGAGCTCATCCCCATACATTGGTATGAACAAGCTCGAATTTCTCCTTTCTATTTTCCTTCCCAGTCTTCATAAAAATCACTCTCTTTTATTTTCCATGCACACAAATTTCATAGAAATCCATATTAACACATTTTAGACCTCATAAAACTTTCTTTGAATGTAGTACTTTCATACCTTTCTCACTCATGTGCCTAATTCTGTTGTGCTACAACGTTGTATCAGAATCTGCAACAGCTATTTGTTCTCCCTGCTCAACTATAGCAGATGTTCCTAAACATTCATTTTTCTCTAAAACAATTAAACTAGAAGGAACAATATGACCTGCACAAAGATATAAGGTGCCTACTTTCACACCTTTTGCTACTACAAGGGAACCTTTTGAAACCTTCCAATTTTTATCATTAAAAGTAACTACACAACCCTCATCACTAAGTTGTCCTACTAAAATAAAATTCCAACTCAGCCTTGGAATATGTCTTACGTCATGTAGTAGCTAATGATTCCCATTCTGCAACTTAATCTTAATTTTTCCTTTTCCAACAATCTAACAAGGTTCACTATCCCCCAAATAAACAAGCTAAAAATCCCCTTGGACATAACCAATGAAATAACCTCTATGAGGTGTAGCATGAAATGAAGCATTAGAATCTAAAACCCATGAAAACATTTTCCTCCTTGTCTCCATTTGGTTTATCTCCTTTATTTTTCTTTCAATTCCAACAATCTTTCTTTTTATGCCCTAGTTTCCCACAATACCAACAATAGTTTGGTCCTCTCAATTGAGACCTCCTCCCCTTTGACTTTCCTCTTGATTTCCCATTATTTTTGGAATTACTTCCTCTCTCAGTCATTCTATCTCTACTTTGTACATTCAAAGCACTTCCTGATGTAGATCCACCTAAGGATTTCCTACAAGTTTCCTCACTCAAAATAACATCGGCCACATCATCATATTTTAGGGTACTAGATCTAGGAATAGAATTACTCACAACCATTACCAAACCATTCCAACTTTTAGGCAAAGAATGCAAAATCAAGAAAGCCCTAATTTCTTCATCAAAATTGATACCCACAGAAGATAACTGACTAGTAATAGTATTAAAATCATTTAAATGATCCACAATAGATCCACCTTCATCCATTTTCATATTAAATAAACGCTTCATGAGAAATATCTTGTTTGAAGCAAAGGGCTTTTCATACAGTTTCTTTAGGATTTGCATAAACTCTTCCATCATCTTTTCTTTTGTAATATTAAATGCCACTTATGGTAGGCATAATCAAATGCTTCCAAGTGCCTTTCTATACAAAAGATCCTAGTTGTCATTTGACATAGATCCCTTATTCTTGATTTTTCCTTCCAATGACTTCCATAAATCCTTCTAATAAAGATAGTCTTCCATTTGCATCTTCCATAACTAAAAGTTCTGCCCATTAAACCTATCAATCCTTAGCTTACTATCATCTACCATCGCTCCCACTCAACTGTGAGACTTTCCTGTAGAGGATAATTGTAAAACAACCTTGCTCTGTTATCACTTGTTAGGATTAAACCATAGATATGAATAACAATTACATGCAAATATAACCAATAATAGAAAAAATAATAGATCACACAGAAAAGAACACAAGGCACCAAGATTTAACATGGTTCACCAATCCCTGGGCTATGTCCACCAAATAGTAAGTCCGTTATTATTATGATCTAGTGATTACAACTTGATTATAATCCATAATCCCTTACAACTCAATACTGCCCAAGAACCAATTTCACATCACCACTATGAAACAATCCCTAACCCTAAGCCCTTTTATACAAGTATTTTTATGCTACTTTAGGGTTACAACATGTTGACTATATGTTAGCCATATGTCAACCATGACCCAAAATTTTTAAAGTATGTACAGTACTTCCCTGATCAGTCACAACAAATTAACAATTGTAGCTTGGGAAATAATATACTAATTCTTTCACCTTGTCACTTGGTTTAGCTTGTATGGATGAATATAAAGACATCATATCCTATGGGGGAGAAATTTTGAAGATTATTGTTGATGAAGGAACAAATTGAGTACACTTGATGATGTAATATGTTGCAGAGAACTTAGAGCTAAAAAAATGTATTATTGTCAATGCATACATTTGATTATCTTATGTAATGTAAAATCATATACTTATGTGTTGCCATCAATTCTAATGGTGTCATTGTTAGCCCCAACTAATTATGTAACTGAGAATGCTATGAATGTATGTGAAAGATTCATATCAATTATTATGTTTTCATTGATGTCAAAGTCTTAGTTGGCTATACATTATGCTAATTCAATAGAGTGCCATATAATTTTATTGATGAAGAAGATTTGAAGAAAGTATGATGATGATAGAGTTGGTATGTATGGTATTCAATGGGAACTTGAATGAGTTGAATAGTGATGACATAATATTGGTTTGATTTTTTTACGATCATGTAATCTAATAATAAAATCTATTATTCACCAAGAAATAATTTATAAGACATTTTAAAGAGAAGGGACACCATCAAATACTAAAGTGTAGGTGAAAAAGGAAAATGATTCATAAGAAGAAAATATGGGAATAATACCAAGTGTTGAACCCTTCAAATCAACATGAATTATCTCTATTTAAGCATTAACATAAGACATCCCACTTAAAATCTATTAGTCCCCTTCATGGTTGAATTATTTTTTATGAGGTTATCAAAATAATGACATGATATAATTTAGTCTACATCTAATGCCACTAAATTTTTTATGATTATATAATAGGTCGCTAAAGATTTGAAGGTTACTGATATGATGCACAACTTTTGTGTATGTAAGAATTAGCACATTACTTATAAATCTATTTTTTGGGAGGATTTAAGGGTTATAATTCCATAGTTTGATCATTATTTGAACAATAAAGAAGTGAAGAGGGATAGAAGAGAAAACTAGAAGCTAATTTTGAGCATTTGAAGTGATTTTTGGAGAAACCCTAAAATGAAAATTTAAGATGATGTGAGAGCATTTTTTCAAATTATAGATAGGGTTTTACATGTTGATGATACTTGTGCATATATTCACTACAAATTTTAGTCAATTGGAGATAATGATATTTATAAGGGTATGAGTGAAGTTTACAACAATGATCCAACATTCAAGAAAGGTTATGAGACATTATAGTTATGATAATAAATGACCTAATTCATAAATTGAGTCGTTTGAGAAATGAGGGTAGCGAACCAACTTTTGAGAATAAAGTTAGTAAATTTGTTGAAGTAAAACTTGGATCTAGTTGGGATGGAAGAGGCACGAGGTTAAATCAGATTAAGAAAACTAATGTGAGATTTATAAGAAAGATAATTGGTTACAATATGAATTATAGTTCAAAGCATAATTTTATAGAAACTAGAATTATCCATGCTACATATAATATGATTATTGATAGAGAAAAAGTGCATATTTGTGAAATATTGAGGCAATAATTGATTGAAAACATTTAGAGGATTAAGAAGAAGAAGTACACACCTTTTAGATTTGAATCCTTGTTGATACATTTATTCCTTCAATTTATGAGAAGATTTCTAGGAATGCCTAATTATGAGTGGACTAATGAGAAATGCAATATGAAGTTAGTCACTTATTACTTCAGGAAGTAACCAATTGAAAGAATAATAAAAGATATATCAAGAGTGATGAAGTCTTTTTAGACTAAGATGAAGAAGAGATTTAGAATCATTGAATCAATAGAAGAGAAATACAAAGATGAAATCTATTTTATGGTAGAAACTAATCATTCTTGCATGGATGTTATTGAGCCTAGAAAACTTTACATTGAACCAATGGGGTATGAGGTGACATTAAAAATGTTAGATCATTATGCATAGGTAATTCTAAAATTAGAGAAATATGAAGAATGCCCTAAATGGGGAACTCATGAAGAGAAGTACAATGAAGTCATAAATCAACTATATACTAAAGAAATCAAGAAGAATGTGAACAAGAAGATTGAGAAAATGGTTAGAGAGTCTGCAATGACTAAGGAAGAATGAAATGAGACAAAGAAAAAAATAGAAAAAATGAGAGATAGTGGATAGTCAAACATACTTTTAGTCAAGCCAATTGCAATTGAGAACACTTGTACCCTTGCAACAACAACTACATCAGATCAAGCACCAGTAGTAGCAACCACCATAGTAGCACAATCATAAGATGAGGTAAAGATTAGTAACATTCATTCTACTATACCATAGTTAGTATCAATAAGAAGATATACAAGGAGTTCACCATCTATTATATAAAGAAAACCTAAACTATGTTTGGTGAAAAAGATTAAGGAAGAAAAAAAATAAGAAACACTTAACAAGACCAAGAGAGTGAAGGAAATGGATCAAGGACCAAGACCTAAGAGGCCTAAACTTGAAATTTATTATAAAGGTAGAAATAATAAAGAAGAGGAAAATTATGCAAAAAAAGACAACCCTAGGATGAGAGGAAAAATTACTGGATAAAAAGATAAAGCAAAATCTAGTAGTGGAAAGAAGAGAAAAGGTTGGAAACCTAAAATTGGAAGAATGAACAATATGGTTATAGATGATTGAAAGTTGGAGTAGTTGAACAAATATTAATATCAATATGATCTCAATTAGAAGAAAAAAATTGAAATTGTAGTAGTTAAGTATATGATTAAGTTCAAGTAGTACTTTATTCACATTCATGGAAACATTCGAAAATAAATTTACACTAGATTAGAAGTTAAGAAGCAAAGAGAAGTGGATGAGGAGAATTTTTTTATAGAGAACACAATAAATAAATTATGTGTAGTAAAGGATGAATTCTTGCAAGATATTTTAAAGAAATTGGAACCAATGTTGAGAAATAAAACTAGACCTATTCAGATTATAGGAGGAATTTATGAGGAAGTCATAAAGGAGACATAAGAGGAAGTACCTAGTGAACCTAAGAATTTGCAGCTTATAGTTGATGATGCACCTAGTAAAGGTCATACTATTTTGACTAGTGAAGATGTTAATACTAAACAATATATTAGTAATTTGACACAACTAGATGTGTGCATTGCTAGGGTGCCTACAATTATTGATACCACAGAGGATCTATTTAAATATCACAATTCTAGCAATTTGGATACTAATAATGTGGAAGACTATAGTAGTGATGAACATGATTTCATAGAAGAGGATAATATAAATATATATAAGGATGTACATCAGGGCCAAGACACTTTATAAGGTGAGAAGAAACCTCTAGTACCTTTATTGATTTGGTCACAACCAAGCATTATCACCTTAACACCTATTTCAGAGGTCGTAGAAACTAGTTTGTTAGATCAAAGGCAATACAATGAGAAAAAAGATACAATAATTGATATTTTAGATAAAGACAAGAGAATAGGGGATATGAAAAAAGAAGAAGGAAAGAAGATAGAGGAGGACATAAAGCAAAAAAAGAAACAAGATAGAGAGAAGGGCAGACAAATAAGGAAACTCAGGTTGTAATTTTGCAAACCCCCATAAAGGAGAATAGTAAAGACATAATTAGTAATTCAAAATATCCATTTGAAGAAATAATACAAATATGAATAGGAGGTTACTATTTTGATCATAAAGGACATGGACATTCAAAAATACATTCAATTATCAAATTTTTCTGTTGGGAAGATAGTAGAGAAATCAAGAGAAATGAGTAAGAATACTCAAAAGATGCTAGAGCTAACTATTGAAAAACTACAAAGAACACTTTCATTTCTAGTATAGATTACTAAGAATAATTTTGGAAAGAAGGATGAGAAAGTGATAGAGGAATTTGACAACTATTTTTCATCTCTTAAGGAGACAACTAAGATTAAAATCCAGTTTGAATATGATGCTAAACTTTTCAATACAATTCGTGATAATATAAAAAGTGATTTAATTGTACTTGATGCTTGCATTAAAGAAATGAGAAGATGTATCAACAAGGGTAATAAATTATATGTTGACTATGCTATGGTACACACAAAAACCCTTTCCACCACACAAGCTATTAAGGACAAAAAGGATGAGATTGAGAAGATGGTTGAAGATACAAATAGTGATATGGAAATCATTGAGATAGATTAGATGACAAGTGAAGAAAATGATGAGGTAAGGATGCTAGAGAAAGACATGAAGAATAGTAAAGAGATTTAATTTTCTTAAAAATCATCCGATGATGCATTTATTGTAAAGGCAATTGGATACACTCTTGGAAGCTAAATCATCATATGAGAAATTTGCCTATGTTGATCTTAACACATTTGAATGAGTAGCTTATGGATTATGCAAAGTTCTTAGTATAGTAGATGGAATAAAGACTTCATGTGATGAAGAATTTGATCATTTGAAGATACATTTTTATGATTGTATAGCAATATTGAACACTCATTCAGTCTAAAGAAGTAGGACAAGAACAACAATTTTAACATGTAAATAAGTTTTGACTCACCTGTCATTGATGTCAAAGCGGGAGAGAGTATTATGTATAATGTAAGGGTAAAATTAGTAAGATAGACATAGAAGTATAATAAAAGGAGGAGCATAGTATATATTGATGATCCATAATTTTGTAAATTTTCACAAGGCCACAATTTTGTAATTTTGTCATACTTAGCCAAATTTTCCCATAAGTTTCCATTAATGCCAAAGGGGGAGATTGTCAGAAATTTGGATAAAGGTAAGCATTGGGGTTGTAATTTATGACAACTTATTAATAAGTTTGAGATGGAAGAAGGCTAAATGAAGTTTGGAGGAAGCATACTTAGAAAATTATCAAAGTATAACACTGTTTAACAAGTAGCAAACATATACTTTTGTTCGGTGAGCTTCATAGGAAGAATATTAGGTTATGTGGGCTTAGTGGTATATAGTAAAGACACTGTATATGAGATATGAAAAGCTTCAAAATATTATGTTAAGTTTTGCTAGGATTCGTAGAGACATGCATAACAACACAAAACAAGACAACTAGAAGAGTATTGATTTTCTAGTTGAGGAGTTATTTTCGATTTGAAAAATAACCACCTAAAAATTTAGGGGAAAAAGCCTAGATGTAAAACCTGACGTGGAAAAAGTTAATTTTAAGACTAGGTAATGTACAAGGAAACACAAGACCACTAGATCAAATTTTTGGGTATAAAGGAAGTTCTTTTTGTTGGATACAATTGTTTAATTGTGTGTTGTCTTTGATGTTACACAAATGTCATATCAGTTATCTATCAGTATCTACTAAGCTCAGTTGGTTAGCAAAGAAAATTTTGGAGTCTATTGAGCATTCCTATAAATTACTTTGTGTAAACGATGTCTACTGAGCTAACTAAAGCATCAAAGGAAATGTGGAAGAAAGCAGTGTTAACTGAGCTTGCATGGTTAACAAAGGAAAGTTAATGTTTATTGAGTTCACTTGGTCTCCAAAGGATTTTGTAGGGTTCATAGTATTAACCAAGCTTTAGTTGGTTAACACATGAAATCATTTTTTGGAAGAGTGTTTATCAAGTAGGGTCAGCTAATGAAGGATTTTGTTAATTTGAGGAATAAAGTTTAATTGTTTCAAGTATTAATTCCAGCAGACTAAGGTAATGATTATTGGTGTAACTTGTAAATGAGCTAACTTGATAATTTGTATGGTATATATGAGAGGTCAAGTTGAGAATTCTAAAGTGTGATGAGCGAGCATGCAAGTGTGTTGATTGTTTGAAGAGGAAAGTGTGAGAAAACTTTGAAGGATGGTCAGATATCATTGAAGAGAAGCAAAGATTATATTTAATCAAGAAGGATCTAGTGAAGTAGAATATAGATCTCATTCAAGTCATTTCATTATTACTTTCTCACCATTGTAGTAGTGATTCCTAAATCTCTTAATAGAGTTGGTTTAACAACCATTTTGTAAATCCTCTAATAAGGTGATAGTTCTATTGAATTGTTCTAAAGACCTTTTGCAAGACCACTCCTAATAGGGTGATTAAATCCTTTAACAAGGTCACACCTAATAATGTGTTTTGTAACTTTTAACCAAGTTGGTTCCTAATAGGGCTCACTTCAGAAGAGTGAAAATTAGTAGCTAGTTACTTGATGGTTTTTCCCATATTGGGTTTCCACATTAAATCTGGTCTCTCATGTGTTCATGCTATTTCTTTTATGGTTCCATGTTAATCACTATGAATGTTTAAGATCTATTAAAATTAACATACATTGCATCTATCGAGTTACAACATTTTTCTATATGTTTACCGAGTGACATCAGTAACTAGTTTTAGTAGACATCTAAGGGATCTATGGATTTTCTTTTGTAATAAATGATTCACCCCCCCTCTTAGTTACTCCATCTATATTTCCAATAATTGGTATTAGAGATTTTGGTGCTTGCAGGAAAGGTTTGAAGGACCTAAGCTAAAGATTAGGATGTCTTACAAGAGGGAAATTCCAAGGCTTAACAGGGATAAATTTTCAGCATGGAAAGGATTGATGAGACTTCATCTAGCTTCCATTGGAGATATAGGATTGAAATATCTTGATGAAGAATATAAAAATCCTTCTGGTACACTAACTATTAATGACATTGCTGAGAAGAAGACTCATAACACCATGATTATAGACATTGCATCTGCCCTAAGCTATGAAGAATTTGATAATATCAAGGATTGGAAAACTGCCTTTGAAATGTGGAACAAGCTGAAGGATATCTATGGAGGTGATGGAAATGTGAGGAGAGCCAAAGTAGAAAGTCTAAGAGGACAATTTGATCAAATGAGAATGAAAGAGGATGAAAACGTTGCCAAATATGTTGAAAGGGTCAAAGAAAGTGCCAATGCAATCAAAGCTTCTGGTAGAGATATCAAGTAGGAAACAATTGTAAGTAAATTTCTTAGAACATTGCTTCCCATTTATACAATTAGAGTATCTACAATTCAAGAAGGAAGATGTGAAGCAAATCATAAGATAAGTTTGGATGCCATAGTAGGAAGGTTGACAAATTTGAGCTAGATAACTATGACAATTATGTTCTAGCTTCCAAGAGCATTGAATCAACATTTGAAGCCAAGATTTCACTTAAAGAAAAAGGAAAGAAAGTAAAGGACTCTGATTCAGAAAGTGAAGAAGAATCAGAGGAAAATTCTGACAGTGATCTTGAAGTTGTTGAAGCTCTACTTGCAAGGAAATATTCTAGAGGCAAAGGAAAATAAAAGGTAAAGTTCCCTTAATCTATTTTTCATGTGAGGAAATTGGTCATATTGCAACTAGGTGCCCAAACAAGAAAAGCAAGGATGAGAAGAAAGGTCATAAGTGCAATGGAAAGAAAGACTTCAAATCATTCAAGGAAAAAGGTAAGAAGACATGTTTTATGGCTAAGGACTCTAAAGATTCTAATAATAGTGAAGATGAAATTGTTTACATTATTGTGAAAGATGAATCTAATAATGATGAGGAAGACAAGATGGCACTTATCTCTCATGTAAAAAAAATGATACATGGATCATATATAGTGGTTGTTCTCATCATATGATTGGTGAAAAAAAAAAGTTTGAACATTTTGAAGACTATTATGGTGCTAGTTTAAGGTTTGGAAATAATAAACCTTGTTGCATAAAAGGAAGAGGCCAAATCTCATTAACTAAAGAACTTGTATGTGATAATGCCTATTGGGTTGAAGGACTAATAAATAATCTATTGAGTGTGGCATAACTAATAAATATTGGAATGAAGGTGGAATTCATGCATGGAAAAGAAAGACTGCTAGATGACAAAGGAAAGCTGATTAGATTAGGTATACAAACAAAAGGTAACTTGTTATATCTTGAACTTGGTGAGTGCTCATGTTTTATTGCTCAAGTTGAAGAAAGTTAGTTATGGCATAGAAGGTTATGTCATGTGAATTTTGATAACATAGTAAACATAAGAAAATTTAGGAAAGTAAGAGGCATTTGTAGCATAAAGAATCTTGATGTTGGTTTATGCGAGAATTGTCAGATTGGTAAGATGGGAAAGACTAGCTTTAAAAGTAAAAACTATCAATCTAAAGAAATTTTGGAAATTGTGCATACTAATTTGTGTGGAAATATTGGAATTGAGAGCTATACTGGAGAAAAGTTCTTCATTCTTTTTGTTGATGACTACTCTAGAATGATGACTATTATGTATCTAAGAGAGAAGTTAGAAGAATTTGAGAAGTTCAAATGGTATTTGGTCAGAGTAGAGAAAGAAAAAGGGAAAAGAATGAAATGCTTGAGATCAGATAGAGGTGGTGAATTCATCTCCCATGAATTCAATAACTTTTGCATTGAAAGAGGAAAACTATCAAATACTGGAAGGAAGCTATTAGCACTACAGTTCATACCTTGAACTGAGTACAGCTGAAGAATGACTCATTAAAAACCCCCTATGAGTTATGGTATGGCTATAAAACCAATGTAAGTTACCTAAAAGTATTTGGAAGTAAATGTTATATCTTGAAAGAATCTAGAAAAGGAAAATTTGATGTGAAGGGTGATGAAGGCATATTTTTGGGGTATTCTAGCAACAATAAGGCTTATAGATGTTTGAATTTGTCCACTCACAAAATAATAGAAAGTGCACATGTGAAAGTTGATGAGCTTGTAGAAAGGAATGAAGAAGAAAGCAAAAAGGAACTAGAAGATTATAGGAGATTTTTTTTCATTGAACCTGATACAGTGCCAGATACATCTGTCAATTATGAGACTTCTACTTTCAATTCTTCCTCAGTCACCAAGTTGCAAGAAGTTCAAATTGAGTTGTAGGAACCCAAGTCACATTCTAAAGCTACCGAACTAATGCCTACCAAGTCAAAATAACTAGAACCTGAAGTTGAAATTCAAGAGGATGACAATGCAATTCAGCCAAAAGGCAAGGAACCTGTATTGGCCAAGTATGTTAGGAGACATCATGCACTAGATCAAATTATTGGAGACAAATTAGAAGGTACTATGAAAAGAAGTAAGCTAAAAGGTACTTGTTTAGTTGTCAATTTTGAACCTAAAAATGTCAAAGATTAATTGGAAAATGAAAGTTGGATTGAGGCTATCAATAAAGAGATAGAGAAAATAGAGAAGAATAAAACATGGACTCTTGTACCTAGGCCCAAAGATAAAAATGTGATTGGAACTAAATGGGTATTCAGGAATAAGTTGAATGAATATGGTAAGGTATCAAGAAATAAAGCTAGATTGGTATGTAAAGGCTACTCTCAAGAAGAAGGAATTGATTATGGTGAGACTTTTGCTCCCGTTGCAAGATTGGATGGTGTCAGGACCTCACTAGCATATGCAACACATAAATGATTTAAGGTATATCAGATGGATGTCAAATCTGTATTTCTCAATGGTATTTTGGATGAAGAAGTCTAGATTGAGCAACCTGAAGGTTTTGTTGATCCAGACAAAAAGGGCATGGTCTACAAATTACACAAAGAATTGCATGGTCTAAAATAAGCCCTTAGAGCTTGGTATGAGAGATTGCATAACTACCTTATTTAGATTTATTTTCAGAGAACTAATGATAACAATAGCTTGTATATCAAGGGAGGAGCAAACAACAAGATTGTTTTGGCAGAAATATTTATGGATGATACTTTGTTTATAGGGAATGATGATCTATGCAAAGATTTTTTAGAGAAAATTAACAAGGAATTTGAAATGTCTATGTTTGGTGAGATTAATTTCTTTGTTGGTCTTTAGATTCAACAGAGCAGGAATGGTATCTACATCACTTAGTCTATGTATATCAAGGAGATACTCAAAAAGTTTGGTATGGAAGATTCAAAATCAGTTGGAACTCCCATGTGTACTGGACTAAAGCTTACCAAATATGATGATTCAAAAGAGGTAGATAAGACCTTATATAGATCAATGATTGAAAAATTGCAGTATGTAGTTCATACAAGGCCTGATATTGCTCTTGCAGTTGGCATAGTGGCAAGATTTTCAGCAAAACTTAGAGAAAATCACATGACAACAATCAAAAGGATCTTGAGATACTTGAAAGGCACTGAAGATTATGGATTTTGGTATAAATTTGGAGGAAATTTAGACTTAAAAGTGTTTACTAATGCTTATTGGGAAGGAAACATTGATGACAAAAAGAGTACAAGTGGTGGAGCATTATTTCTTGAAAAAAGGTTGGTATCTTGGACAAGAAAAAAGCAAAATTGTACATCCCAATCTACAGTAGAAGTAGAGTATGTTGCAACAACAGTGAACTGTTCTAATATTGTTTGGTTTAAACAATTGTTGGAAGGTATGAAGGTTGAGATCAAAGAACTAGTTGTTATGTTTTGTGATAATACAAGTGCAATTAACATATCAAAGAATCTAGTGATGCATTCCAAAACTAAGCATATTGCAATAAAATATCATTTTATCAGAGAATTGTTTCAGGATAAAGAGATCAAATTGGAAAATGTCCATACAAAAGAATAGATTGCTGACATATTCATCAAGCCATTACCTAAGGATGCATTCTTGTATCTAAGAGATAAGTCAAGGGTCATTCCCCTATCTAAAGCTCACTAAAATAAAGTTTTAGTGATGCATCAACAAGAACCAAGTTGAATATCTATCAGTTGATGTAGCATAGTCATGGGAACATTGCATATGAATATGTACTCAAGGTACATTGATACTCATTTGGTATGTGTTGTCTTTGGCATGTGTTGTCAAAGAGGGAGAGTTTACTATTATATCTTTTTGAAATTTTTTTGTGGAAGAATTTACTGTTTGGAGAAGAAGCTATGTAATTCCTTCATAGAGGGAGATTATTGCATTAGAGAAGGTTGTGGCATAAAATCTAATAGGGAGAAATTTTTTCTCAGAAAAAGACTTGTTTTCAAATTTCATTGTGCTATGACATGTTGTGTTTCCATCAATGCCAAAGATAGAGATTGTTGGATACAATTGTTTAATTGTCTATTGTCTTTGATATTACACAAATGTCATATCAACTATCTGTCAGTATCTACCAAGCTCAGTTGGTCAACAAAGCAAATTTCAAAGTTTACCAAGCATTCCTAGAGAAATTACTCTGTGTAGACAGTGTCTACCAAGCTAACTCAGACATCAAAGGAAATGTGGAAGAAAGCAATGTTAATCGAGCTCACATGGTTAATGAAGGAAAGTTAGTGTTTATAGTGTTCATTCAATCTCCAAAGGATTTTGCAGGGTTCACAGTGTTAATTGAGCTTTAGTTCGTTAATGTTAGAGTAAATAAATAAATAATTATTTATTAATTATTTATTCTATTACTTAAGCTTACTTAGGTAAATGCATGTAATTAATAGTTGTAGAGATAAGTTGTTGACAACACGAGAGTTTGTTCCCTTCTAGCATGTTCCACCTTTTTTGTGGAAAGTGCACTTAGTTGTCAATCTTATCTTCTACCACCTTCCAATATTGCTCTACAAGCTTCCTTGAGGTCTTTATAAGTGACCTCTCTCTCATTGTAAATTCATTCCATTCACATAGAAATTCTAATTTCCTATTGTGAAATACTCTCTTGTGTCATATTTGCTTCAAGCTTGTTGCTTCCTAGATATCTATTCAGCAAGCTATTTGCATTGCAGGTGATCATGGTGCACTTCTAGAGTTGGATTCCCAAATCCTACATGGTATCAAAGCATCTATGTTGTTTCTTTTTCAAAGGTTTTTTGAAGCTGTGAATTGGAGTCACAAACCCTAATTTGTTTGTGCAATTTTTCTTCAATTTGGGGATAGAGAAATTTTTTGGAGCATCTTGGGGCCAAATGGATGCCGCCATTAGATTCAAAAGGCCATTTACAACCAAGATTCATATAAAAATTTTCATTTTTGGACACAAGGCAGTTTTGAAAATTTTTTTAGGCCCCCTAGATGCTGCCGTACAGACTGTATGGAGGAAACACACAATTTTTTTAATAAAAAAATAGCACCACCATAGCAGTGTTGAAGCACCACAAGGTAGCCACCCAGTAGCCTCCCACTCACCTCTAGTCTATAGCTTGGGCAACAACTCCTCTGCTTGGCTCCTCCATAGTTGAGCTCCACCGACGCTCCACCACAGAGCCACCAGACCACTGCCCGAGACAGCAGCACCGCTGGGCTCTCCTCCCAAGTGCCACCACCATCAGTGGTTTTCTCTACCTTGCAATTCTATAGCTGCTCCACTATGCTTACATCACTTATAGATAGGCTTATGTCATTTCTAGGCTTTTGTACATTGTTGATGTCATCTTCATGACTGATTATATCATCTTCTTGACAAGTGATGTCATCAGTTTCGGTGTCGTGCTGACATCATTTTTTGGCAAAGTGACATCATATTTTTGACAACTAAAGTTAGAAATCTACCTACCAAATTTTTTCTAGTGACATACTTGTGATGTTCGTATGACTGTCAAATTTAAGACAACCTCTATAATTTTCCAGCAAGGTGCAATTTTAGAGCAGTAGTTAGTTTTTTGGCCATAACTTGAGCATACAGAGGTTTTTTTCCAATCCAAAAGAAGTGTTGGAAAGCTAACTCAGAGATGGAGACAATCATGCTAGTTTTTTCAAATTATAAGTTCATTTGAGCTCCCATTTTTTGCATCAAAGTAGAGGCTTGTGTTTCTTCCTATTCTGCATCAACAAATCCAGGTTCTTTTCCAATTTTTTCCTTTCCATAGTTATTATTATGGTATTTGAGGGATATTATTGTATGTTTGTGGGGGGAGGGGGGGGTCTTTTTTTTTTTTTTGTAGTTTACTTCAGTTAAGACCCTTCTACTTCCGTCTTCTTCTTTCTCTCAATGGTAGATCCATCTGTGACCCATCTTACTCCGCACAACTATCACACCTGGAAGGCACATATGCTTAGGATTCTCATGTCAAGAGGTCTATGATCTTGTCTAGATGAGAATCAACCTATTCTTAAATGACCTTTTGAGGTTCTATAGCATAGGAATAAAATGGATGAAGCCATGGGATTGATTGCACTCAACATTTCAAATAGTTTGCTATTTCACTTGGATGGTTTGACTACTCCACAAGCTTATTGGAAAAAAATTTAGACTTTGTTTGGTCAGGTGAATGAGTTTTGGGCACTTTAGTTGGATGCAAAGTTGACTTCTTTGTCACCAAGCAACTTTCCCACCATTGAGGACTTTCTGATGAAGTTCAAATCCCTACGTGCAGTTTTATAGGGATGTGGGAAGAACAAAATTGATGATGAGTGCATATTCTTAATACTCTCAAAGCTGAAGGGGCAGTATTAGATTTTTTCTTCTACTTTCTACTCCACCATGGATGCCCTTGGAGATAGACCTAAGATGCCTACATTCGAGACATTTTGTGACAGGTTGAATAGGGAATAGGCAAAGATCCAATAGGTG
Source organism: Cupressus sempervirens (assembly GCA_028749045.1). NCBI lineage: Eukaryota > Viridiplantae > Streptophyta > Pinopsida > Cupressales > Cupressaceae > Cupressus > Cupressus sempervirens. The sequence continues at coordinate 546,654,233 of CM053793.1, forward strand.
GATGCCTCTAGCTCTTCCAACCAAGCATTGGTTGCTAAAAATTCTAAGAGGAAATCAAATAAGAAAGGAAAATCAAAGAAAGATACATCAAAATCTGATCCTAAGCCTCTATCTAATCCTCCAACAAACCCTCCCAAAGGTAAATATTCTTCAAAGTCACATGAGTCTACCTCCAAGACCAAGAAGAAATCGAGTGAGAACTACAATTTTTATGGGAAAGATGGACATTTAGTTTCTAGGTGTTGGAAATGATTGGAGGCTTTAGAGGAAGCCATGAAGGAGCATCAGATTATAGCTCCTCAGTCTTCATCTCCACCTGCAGGGAAAGGTCATGCTCTTTCTGCATGAGCTATGACTTAAGTGCCTTCATGGATTCTTAATTCTGGGGCTTCTCACCACATCAAAAATACTCCTAAGTTTCTTACTTCACTTTCTCCTTGTGCCACCATATAGATTGTAGTTGGGAACTCTTCACAACTTTCAATTTTAGGTTCTGGTATTATTGCTTTGGCTGGGGGCTCTCTATTGGATGTACTTTGTGTTTCTGATATTTAGATGAACCTTTTATCTATCTATCAGATTTTCCACTCTAACTCTGGGAAGAACATCGAGTTCTCACCACATGATGTGGTTATTTGGGACTTGCATGATCTGGAGATGATCGTGGCCACTGGGAGTGTTGACTCTGCATCTTGCCTCTATAAATTTGATGGATTTGAGTCTTTTAATGACACAGGTTCATGGTTAGTTACACATGCAAATTCAGTAAGCAGACTTTGGCATGAACGTTTTGGGCATGTCAATTATAGATATCTTTAGTAGATGAGCACGCAGGCACTAGTTCTTGGGCTTCCCCAGATTTGCTATCTAGATGGTGTTTGTTAGGGATGTGCACTTGGCAAGAAACATAGGGATTCTTTTCCACATGGATGAGCCACTCATGCTTTAGCACCTTTGGAGTTGATTCATAGTGACCTCATGTCATTTCCTACTCCTTCTTTTTTAGGTGCTAGATATGTTCTTACATTCATTGATGACTTCTCCAGACACACACAGGTGTACTTTCTTAAGTACAAGTCTGATGTCTTTGACTCATTTTGAGTTTTCAAGGCATTTGTAGAGAAGTAGTCTGAGCTTTCTATTCAGCGCATACACATAGATAATGGGGGGGAGTATGTGAACCAAGCTTTTAGAGATTTTTGTTCTGAGCATGGTCTTTAGCATCAGTTTTCAATGCCCTACACTCCTCAGTAGAATGGTTTGATCGAGAGGAAGAACAAAACCCTTCGAGAGATGGAAAATTGCATGATCTAGTCCAGGTCCATGGATTCATATTTTTTGGTAGAGGTAATCAATTGTACCAACTACATTAAAAAATGGATGCCCCACAAGGCACTTTGACATATGACTCCTAAGGAGGCTTGGTCCCATGTCAAGCCTGATGTATCATCATTCAGAGTTTTTGGGAGCACAACATATGCATTTGTACTTGATTCCTAGAGGAAAGCAATGGAACAGAAGAGCTGACCACTAGTTTTTGTTGGCTACTGTGAGGATGTCAAGGCTTATAGGTTATTTGATCTTGATTCTAGAGAGGTCTTATTTTGATGGGATGTCCAGTTTGATGAATTCCCTCTTGTAGTTCATTCCTCATCTCCAACGCCTCCTTTAGCTCCCACTACTCCCTCTTCATCTCCAGTTTGTTCCACAGATGATGAGGATGATGATCATGGTGATCCTCATTTACCTCTACCATAGGACCCTCACTAGATGCCTAAATGGGCTTGAGCTATAGTTGAGGCTGCAAGATCTCTAGCTGGTCACCCATCCACTTCCCGTCGCACCCGTTCTCACACTACAGGTTCCAATCTTCTCAATCATGCTATTAGTGCTGATCCTCAGACATTTGCAGAAGTGACAGGACATTCTGAATGGGAAAGAGAGAAAACCACATGGGAAAAACCCTCCCCCAAAAAGAGGTAAAAAAAAAATGCAAAAAAAACATGAAGTGAAGGAAGGAAGGCCTGAACCAATCCCCCCAAAGACAACTTCCACCGAAAAAGAGTCAAGAGATCTACTCAAAACAATAAGTACAACTAGCCCCCCCATGAGAGATACTAAAGCTTCCCCAGAATAAAGGAGCCCCTGAAGGAGAGATCGAACCAATGCAACTCCAATGTGGATGAAACAAGGGTACATAACAAGGGAATCCCTGAATGAGAGGCAAAACTAGAAAGCCTAGCTGATGCCCAAAGGAGAATGTATGAGGAATTGAAAAGGGAATCCCCAAGGTAGGTGTGATGACATTGTCATGAATGTCTACTATAGTATCTACAATGAGTGCTCTTGGAGTCTCAATGAATGAAGCTAGAGGATTAGGCAGAGCAAAAGAAGAATCCTATGGAAGAGAAAAACCCTCAACTAGATGTGGTGTGGAAGTCAAAATAGGGATCTCAGGAACAATACAAATGTTCAAGTATCTTGACTGCACCACATGATGTTCCTGCAAAAGAGAAGTGTGCTCCAACAATGGAGATGGTGGAAAAAAGTGTGAGAAGGTTTAGAGATGAGTGGAAGGATCAATAACCCCTATAGCAATAAGACCTCCTATTGCACAATCTCAAATTAAGACTGAATCGGCAGTGAACTCAACTGTCTTCCCTGATCCACTACGTGTAATCTGAGAAATTGAGAGAAGGTTGGTAGACAAAGATGGAACATACAATACATCATGGAATATACCATCCTGGATGCTAATTGAACCTTTCCCATAGATTGGTAGGATAGTGTTATTCCCCATGTGAATATGAGGAATGGGAGAAGCCTCAAGAGTAAAGAAGACATTGTGAGAAGATGTCATATGGTGAGAAGCACCTGAATCCATTATCCAAGGAACTTATGAAGGAGATGTAATAGTAGCCTATAATGCATGACCCTTTCCAAGATCTAATGTAGATGGAAAAGATGTGGAAGAAGACTGAAAGGCAGACCCCTGTGAGGTAGAAGAGGATGGAGAAGAAACAATGTTCTTTTGAAGAAGAGCTTGTAAATCTGCAATTTGTTTCTCATAGCCATCAAATCTCTTCTGAAAACAATGTGCCTCATCATGAGATCCTTTCCCACAATAGGAATAGGTAGGAGTCTCAGTCTTCTTTTTCTCCTTCTTCTTAGAAGATTATGAACTAGTGGAAGAGGGATATGATATTTGCTTCGACTTCTGTTCCTGTGTATCCTTGACAAGAAATGCCTGCGATTGTGAACCTAAAAGTGAATCCATCTGATTGATCTTAGACTATTCATGAGTTAACCAATCACAAAATATCTCAAATGAAGGCATCCTATGTCTATCACCCAAGGCATCCATAGTGGAGTAGAAAGTAGAAGAGAAGATCTGATACTATCGCTTCAACTTTGAGAGTATCAAAAAGATACACTCATCATTTGTCTTGGTTTTCCCACATCCATGCAAAAGTGTACACAAAGATTTGAATTTCATTAGGAAGTCTTCAATGGTGGGAAAATTGTCAGGTGTCAAAGAAGTCAACTCTACATCTAACTGAAGTGCCTAGAACTCATTCACATGACCAAACAAAGTCTAAAATTTGAGCCAACAAGCCCAAAGAGTGGTCAAACCATCCAAGTGAAATAGTAGACTATCTAAAATGTTCAGTGCAATCAATCTCATGGCCTCATCCATTTTGTTCCCATGTTGAAGAACCTCAAAAGGGCATGTGAGAATAGGTTGATTCTGATCCAGACATGACCATAAGCCTCTTGACATGAGAAGCTTTGTCATTTGTGCCTTCTAGGTGTGATAGTTGTGTGGCATGAGATAGGTCATAGATAGGTCTGCCATTGAGAGCAAAGAAGATGGAAGTAGAAGGGTCTTATTCTGAATTAAATTACAGAAAAGAAAATGCTCCCCCCCCAAAATGTATAAATTGGGCAGTCTTTACTTAGTGTGATTACAATAGCTAATTTAGGGCCTATTTCTGAAAGTAGTATTTCTATCTATAGAACCTCTAATCTAATTTCAAATCTAGAAAGTAGACAAAAGAAATACACTTTAAAAAATAGAACCTGATTATGTGTCTAGATGAGCCCATACTAAGCATTTGAAGTGGAAAAATTTGAGAATTGCTAGTTGCAGAAAAAATTAGGAAAAGAGATCTCAAACCACCTGCACCAATGTGTAGATCATGAAATCCTACCCCAAAACAAAAAAAAATTGCTCGAAAAAACAAGTCTGTATGAGGGAGATATCACTGTTTGAAAATCACCTTTGTAGTTATTTTTTCTAAATCACCGCTATCGCACCTCAAAAAAATAAAGAAAAAAGCCTAAAAAATATTAGATCTATTATGTCAAATCCTCTTTCTCCTTTTTCTCCAAATACTAAAAAAATGCTCTTCCTCCCGATTGAAGAAAAAATCACAAACAAACTAGGGTTTGTGTCTCTGAATCGTGACTTCAAAAAAAATTCCTTTGAACAAAAAGTAGCAAGGAGGCTCTGATACCATGTAGGAGTTGATGAAATCCAACTCCACAGTTGTCAAGATCACCTACATGCAAATAACTTGTTGAAGAGAAACTAAAGGAGAAAGATCTTGAAGCAAACAATGCAATAGAAAATATTTCACAATAGAAAAATGAAATAGCTATGTGAATTGATGAATTTACAATGAGAGAGAGACCAAATATAAAGACCTTATGGAAGCTTGTAGAACAAGCTAGAAAGTGGCAAAAGATAAGGTTGACAACCAAGCATCCACAAAAAGGTTCTCTCAGGACCCTCATGAGAATCATTGGCAAGCTACCAGGCATATTTTGCATTATATTCAGGGCACACTTATGTATGGCATTCACTATACTATAGGGACTCCACACATTGTTGGCTACACTGACTCCGATTGGGCCAATGATGTTGATGATTGGAAGTCTACTTCTAGCTTTGTATTTTTCCTTGGCTCAGGTCCTATCACATGGTCATGCGAGAAGCAACATGCTCAAGCACTTTCATCTATAGAGGCTGAGTACAGGGCCATGGTTCTTGCTAGTCAGGAGGCTTTATGGCTTCGTTTGTTGATGACGGAGTTTGGCTTTCCTCTCGATCGTCCCACTATTTTGTGGTGCGATAATTAGAGTGCCATCCATATTTCTTGCAACCCGGTGGAGTATCAACATACCAAACACATTGAGTTGCATATGCATTTCATCCGTCAGTTGATCCAGGATGGTGCTATTGCATTGGAGTACATTCCTACCACTGGTCAGGTTGCAGACATCTTCACTAAACCTTTTGCATCGTCACGCTATCTTCAATTACAGTCTATGCTCAGGGTTACAGAAGTTGTCCTTGGGGGGACTGGTTGAGGCCTTCCTTCATTCACTTCAAGTTTTTTTCAGCATGTCATTTTTACCTCTTTTTGGAGGAGGTTTTTTCCCATGAGGTTTTCCCTCTTTCTCTATTTTCAGAGGTTTCATTTTCTTGCATTGTACATGCGTACCTAACATGGCCTTGTTGCTGGGACCCATCCTATATTTTATCTTAGTTTTCGTGAGCTTAAGGCATTCCCCTAAGTTGCACTTAAGGGGGGGTGTTAGAGTAAATAAATAAATAAATAAATAAATAAATAAATAAATAAATAATTATTAATTAATTATTCTATTACTTAAGCTTACTTAGGTAAATGCATTTAGTTAATAGTTGTTGACAACACAGGAGTTTGTTCCCTTCTAGCATGTTCCACCTTTTTTGTGAAAAGTGCGCTTAGTTGTCAACCTTATCTTCTACCACCTTCCAAGCTTGTTCTACAAGCTTCTTTGAGGTCTTTATAAGCGACCTCTCTCTCATTGTAAATTCATTCCATTCACATAGAAATTCTAATTTCTTATTGTGAAATACTCTCTTGTGTCATATTTACTTCAAGTTCATTGCTTCCTAGGTTTCTCTTTAGAAAGCTATTTGCATTGCAGGTGATCTTGGCACACTTCCAGAGTTGGATTCTCAACTCCTACAGTTAACATAGGAAATCATATCATGAGAAGATTTTCTGGAGCTTGATTGTGTCACAATTTTTTAAGCATCAATGTTTCGGATCATGCATAGTGATCTATCATCAGGATGAGGAGTGCAAGAGAATAGAGAAAAAATATTTTTTCTCTATTCTCTTGCACTCCTCATCCTGATGATGGATCACTGTGCATGATCCGAAACGTTGATGCTTAAAAAATTGTGACACAATCAAGCTCCATAAAATCTTCTCATGATATTACTAATGGATTGTGGAAATCAAATGACATTAATAGGAAATCATTTTATGGAACAATGTTTACCGAGTAGGGTCGGCTAATGAAGGATTTTTTTAATTTGAGGAATAAAGTTTAATTGTTTCAAGTATTAATTCCAGCCGACTGAAGTAATGATTATTGGTAATTGTAACTTTTAAATGAGCTAACTTGATAATTTGTATCATATATATGAAAGGTCAAGTTGAGAATTCTAAAGTGTGATGAGCGAGCATGCAAGTGTGTTGATTGTTTGAAGAGGAATGTGTAAGCGAACTTTGAAGGATGGTCAAATATCATTGAAGAGAAACAAAGATTATATTTGATTAGGAAGGATCTAGTGAAGCAGAATAGAGATCTATATCAAAAATTCATTGCATCTCATTCAGGTCATTTCATTGTTACTTTCTCACCATTGTAGTAGTGATTCCTAAATCTCTTAGTAGAGTTGGTTTAACAACCATTTGTAAATCCTCTAAGAAGGTGACAGTTCTATTGAAATTTTCTAAAGACCTTTTGCAAGGCCACTTCTAACAGGGTGATTAAATCCTCTAACAAGGTGACACCTAATAATGTGTTTTGTAACCTTTAACTAGGTTGGCTCCTAATAGGGCTCACTTCAGAAGAGTGAAAATCAGTAGCTAGTTAATTGGTAGTTTTTCCCATATTAGGTTTCCACATTGAATCTGGTGTCTCATGTGTTCATGTTATTTCTTTTATGGTTTCATGTTAATCATTGTGAATGTTTATGATCTATTAAAATTAACATACACTACATCTACCGAGTTACAACATTTTTTTGTATGTTTACCGAGTGACAGTAGTAACTAGTTTTAGTAGAGATCTAGGGGATCTGTGGATTTATTTTTGTGGTAACTAATTCACCCCCCTCTTAGTTACTCCATCTATATTTCTAATACTTTTGTTTTAAGAAAATAAAGGAAATATATAATAATGATATGATTGCTATATGCACACTTTGTATGTACTATATATAGATATGAAATTTATGATATCAACATAGCATAGTAGTTGTATAAATATTTTTGAAGTAGAACTGCAAGGGTAAATCAGATATTGAAGATATCAACACTGTCAAGGTTTTGTATCTATTCATATAACTTGTAAAGTTATGTATGCATGTTTGGGAATTGGGCTTAGCTTGTATCTTTTACTTTAATAACAACTGATAATAGGGTTGAGGCTTCTAACAAGGCCTAGTCCTCTAACAAGGGTAGATACACTATATGGATGTAATAGAATCCTAATAAAGTTAATATATTTTAAAAGATACTTTTGATTAGTGGATCATTTTGTGGGTAACATCACCACCAAGGTTTTTCATTGGCTAGGGTTTCCCTAGTTAAAAAAGCATGGTGTTATGAGTTTCTTTATGTTGTTCATGGTTTTACTTTTTAGTTTATTGTTATATGCAAGTTTAATATTTGTGAATGATATCCATAGTTGGGAAGAAAATTGTTTAAATCATATCATTGGTTCACAACCCTCGTCGCCTCTTAGTTATATTGTTAGACTATGATTTCTAAAAGGATCTTGAATCTTGTTTATACTCCTTTATAGACTTAGTTCCAATTGATTGTTGTGATCATTAGATGGTGTTTACACTTATAGTGTGGATTTTGATCTTGAGGAGAGTTTCTCCTTACTTAAATTTGGGTTCACATGTGATAAATTCTTGAGCATTAAATTTTTTTTCTCCTCATATTGATATCACACCTACTAATGCTCCTAATGATACTTGTGTTATATAATTTTATTTTCTTGTGATTTAATATAATAAGATATATAGAGTATCTTAGATTAGTTCCTTTGGATGACTACTTGACACACATTGTTAAATTTTTATGGAGTTCCATCTTGAATATTTGGGAGATAACACTAGTGATGCTGTTGGAAAGGTTAATCTTCCCTTTGATGTATTTAATTGGGATATTCCAAGGATCCCTAAATGTAGTTTGTCCTATTGTACACATGTGGAGGACATGTCATTATTTGTCCTTTATTCCGCATGTGAGGACAACTCATTTTTATAATTCCTTTATTAAGGAATTTAGTTTATCCTCCTTAAGAGGATTGTACACTTTGCACACACCTATTATGAATGTGGCATTTATAGAAATGGGAGTTACACATGCGAACACATGCAACTCCTTTCTCATCTCTTTAAAAGAGATGCTCTTCTGTCCTTCTTCTCTACACACATCCTTTTGATGTTATTGTATTGAGCTATTTTTGCTCCAACACACACACACACACACACTCTCTCTCTTCTCTAGGCATTTGCCTTCATTCATAATACTCACAAGGGGTTTTCTTTTCTTTCCCCTTATAAATCCTTGTCTCCATTGTTGAACCATCTTAGTGTATGCTCTTGGATTTTGCTTATCTCATGGTAACATTGTTTCACACTTAACTTACTTGGATTGTTTCTCATTTCTCGCTCTATCTTATCATTTCTTTCATGGTATCAGAGCTTGGTTACTAATCCTCATTTTAAGTTTTGTGTCAAAGGTTGCCATTCATTGGAGCACACCTTATTTGGAGACGTTATTGAGAGAAGAAGTTTGTGTTGTGGTTGTTTGCTCATTCTAACATCTTTTGTGTGCAGGTTTTATTTTATCATCTTTTATCATTTTTTTACTAACCCTCTTTGGAAGGCTTGCCGCCAAAGGGTTTTCCTATCAAAATTTCAAATTTTTTTTGTTTTGTTTTGGAAGGTGTGCCGCCAAAACAAGGAGCATTTCTCACATAACTCTCATTTTTGTGCAATTTTAATTTTAAATATTTTAAGCATTTATTCTAGTTTTTGTGGTGGAGTAGCATTTAATTGTGCAATTTTTTCGTAGATTAATTTTTATCATTTAATTAAAATTATTTTTCTTCAATCATATTAAGGAAATAATTATCTTATGTGAGATTATTAAAACAAATCTTAATAATCACAATAGAATAGTTTTTAAATTTTTTTTTTTGAAATTTAAAATATTCCTATTTTTTTTCAAATTCAAAGCATATTCTATTCATATTTAAAAAAAATAAAATTTTAATATATTTCCTTATCTTTATTTCAATTTTTTTTTGAATTCATTCTTTCTAAATCTATGAAATTGTAATATTTTTTGGATCTTGTTCTTTCTAATTCTATCTTACCCTTTTTTTGGACTTTATTTCAGTTCTTTATAGCATTCCCTCTTCGTTTAGCATCTTTCCTTGTTTTTTTTTTTTCGGGTACCTTTTGCTTTCAGTGGCCATCATATTCTTCAATTTTCATCTGCTATTGATTCATTCACTTCTCCTAAATTCAACTTTTTTTGCTCTATATTTTTTTTTGTTGGCTTTGTTTGTTGATTAATTTCTTTTTCTTGTGAACTTCACATGCAGAGGTGACGATCTACATCGTAGCAAGCTGTCTCACATTGCCTGCATTTTTTATAAGTTTTTTGTATATTGAAATCTGTCTCTTCCCCTTTACATTTCATTTTTCATCATTTGCTTCCTGCAAAATGTTTTAGCCTACCGTATTCATTAATATCCTTTGCAAATTGTTTGTATTCTTTGCTACCTATCATACTTATTATCAGACATTTCTCTGCAACATATTATTGATTGTTGGCATTTTTTTTTCTATGCATTCTTTTTTCTATCTATTGCATGCGTGTTTCCCTAGCGTGAACAAGTTTGAAGAGTCTTGACACTCATTTCTTTCAGCCTTGACGCTGCCCACTATTTAAATCAGACTTACTTCATTCATTTTTCTTTTGCATGCAATTTTAAACGTTTTGTCTTATTCTTAAGTTTAAATTGTATTGTTTTATTCTTTAAGTTTATAAGTTTTGTTTTATACTTAAGTTTAAAAGTTTTGTTTTATACGTAAAGTTTAAAAGTTTTGTTTTTTAAAGTTTAAAGTTTTTTTTAACCTTTTGATTTTAAATTAATAAAGCTTTTTTTATCAAACTTTTTATATACTATTGGATCTTTATAAGCTTTTTAAATTTCATTCAAACATGAATTTAAATATTATAAGTTTTTAAGATTTCATTCTCTTCCTTCATTTAGGAATTCATTGTTTTATCATTTATTATTTATAATTTATTATTGTGGTCATAATAGAGAGTTTTAAAATTAATTTATAACTTCAAAATTTGACCCGTTATAAAAAAATTTCAATCATTTTACATTATTAGGAATCATAATTATAACTATTGGATTCCTTTGTCATTTATTCTTGATCAACCTAATAATCATTTATTTATTTTAAAATGCCTTTGCATTATTATTTTCTTATAGATTAATAATTATTAATCATTAGTCTAATGTTTCTTTGTAGGGTTGTATCATTTTTTTAGAAACTTAATCATTATTTCCTCAGTAAGTTTTTTAATTCATTCTAGTTATTTTTTAATTCATATTTCTATAAGGGGGACTTTTTTTTCCCATAAAAATGTCAACCTTAATTCCAAAAATAAAACTTAATCATACTAATTATCATTCTTGGAAAACACACATTTCATTTATTTTTCGTTTTAAGCACCTGTTTGAGATAGCCACTAATCCTTTTGTTGAACCTGGTTCAACGGCTACCCAAGATGAGAAAGATACTTGGAAACTTAAAAATAAAGAATCTTTAGGGTTAATTGGTATTTCCATTATTCCGGATTTATATGTTTTAATTGCACATTGTTCTAAAGTCCATGACGCCTGGTCAATTTTACAAACCAAATATGCAAGTGCAGATGAATCCCGTAAAATGCAATTGCAGGATCAACTTGAAGATCTCAGGTATACAGATTTTAAGACCACAGATGAATTTTTGTTAAAATTTGATTCTACTAAAGGTCAACTTGTTGCTTTAGGTGTTTAGTTAGATGACATTCGCTTAATTCATATTATTCTTAAAAAGTGTCTTCCTAGATAGTTTCAATAGTTTATAACTAATATTCATGCTCAGCTTGCTATTCCTACATTAATTGCTCAGTTAACTTATGTTATTTTTAAAAATTTGTTAAAACAAGAAGAAGCTAAGCTAATTCAGTTTGGTACTCTTAAATCAACTGAACATGCATTTATGTCTTAGAATTCAAATAATAATAATTTTTGTTCAAATAATAATAATAATAATCATAATAACAAACACTATAATAATTATTCTAATAACATCAATAATAAATCTCATGCCAAATATAACAATAATAACAATAACCATAACAATCATCATAATAACAATCGTAATAATAATAATCAAAGGAATCATTCAAATTCCAAACCTCATTGTTCTTATTGTGGCAAGGATGGTCATGTTGTCAATAACTATTTTAAAAAGAAAAATGATAAAAAACCTATGAATAACAGTAACCATAATAAAAAATCAAATCATAAAAAAGGTAATGCTAATGGTTCCAATTCTCGTCATGCTTTTACTTGTAGCTTTAATGTTTGTAGACCTTTAGAGTGGATTGTTGATAGTGGTGCATCACAACATGTAACTTCTCATAAAGAAATTTTTGATTCTCTGCAACTTGATATTGTAAACATTCCTATTCAGTTAGCTAATAATCAAACTTGTAAAGTTGAAGGTTTAGGTGATGTAACTATTCCTAATGGTAAATTGCATGATGTATTGTATGTACCTATTTCAAAGTTATGTCAGGACTATAAAGTTGAATTCTATAAAGATACGTGCTATGTGATAGATCCTCAAACTAAACAAGTGATTTCTCATGCTAAACTGGATAATGACAACTTATTTAAATTCCATGAATTTGCTAGTTCACGATATTCTTTACATACTTCCATTGATTTCAATATATGGCATGAAAGACTTGGCCATTTGAATTCAGATTATATTACTTTAATGCACAAAAGCAATATGGTTGATGGCTTGCCTCACATTATTCCTTCTAAGATTGCTTGTACTGGTTGTATGAGTGGTAAGATGCATAGGGAGCCCTTTCCAAGTGGTAAATCATGGTGGACAACTCATAAGTTGCACCTTGTCCATAGTGACCTTTTGGGCCCCATGGAAAATAACTCCATCCAAGGTTCTTGGTATGCACTTACCTTTGTTGATGTTTTTCTAGACGAACTTGGATCTATTTTTTGCATAGCAAGGATCAAGTTCTTGATATATTCATTGAATTTTAGTTATATGTTGAAAGGCAATCTGGTTTTAAACTTAAAATTCTCAGAACTGATCATGGAATGGAATATGGGAATAATACTTTTCATTCTTATTTGAAATCATGTGGAATTAAATGCGAGCTTACTATTCCTTATGCACCATAGCAAAATGGTGTGGCAGAAAGAAAGCATCAGACCATTGTTGAAATGGCTAGATGCATGTTGCATGCTAAGAATTTGCATTATAAATTTTGGGCTGAAGCCATGTTTTTTGCAACTTATATTCTTAATAGGACTCCTACCAAAGCTCTCAAGGATATTACTCCAGAAGAGGCTTGGTCTAGTAGGAAACCTGATTTACATCATTTGCGGATTTTTGGATTTGTTGCTTATGTTCATACTCCTAAACAGAAAAGGCATAAATTAGATGCTAAGTCTTCTCCTTATATTTTTGTTGGTTATGATGAAAACACTAAGGGTTATTGTGTTTATGATTCTACTACTAACAAAGTTCATGTTTGTAGAGATGTTTGCATTATAGAAAATGGTGTACATGACTGTTCTACTACACATGATGCAGAATTCAGTGGCACTAAAATTGTGCTAGTGGAGGACCAACCTCCTTCTCTTAACCCTACAACTCAAGCACCACCTATTATTTCTGCTTCTACTAGTAATGATATTCAAGTAGCTACTAATGATGCTTTTATTGATAATGATTCTTCCTCTAGTGATGATTCCATTACAACTAAATGTAAACGTAAATAGGCTCAAAACTTAATCAATGAAAGTGATGATTACATTTCTAGATTTGGTGGAATTAAACATAGAAGGATTAATTATTGTAATTATGCTTTGATGACTACTATTATGAATTCTAATGATCCTAAGTCTTTTGATCAAGCTAACTCTCAACCTCATTGGCAAAAGGCCATGCAAGAGGAATATGACTCTTTAATTGCTAATCAAACTTCAGACTTAGTTAAGTTACCTCATGGCAAGAATATAGTTTCATGTAAATGGTTATACAAAACAAAATTGAATGCTAATAATGAAATTAGTAAATTTAAGGCTAGATTAGTTGCTAGAGGTTTTTCACAAATTGAAGGATTAGACTATAATGAAACCTTTTCTCCTTTTGCTAAAATGCCTACTATCAAATTAGTTCTTGCTTTAGAATCTAAAATGAATTGGACCATTCATCAAATGGACATTAAAAGTGCCTTCTTAAATGGTGATTTACATGAAGAAATCTATATGGCTCAACCTCCTAGATTTTTTAAGAAAGGTAGTGAAAATCTAGTTTGCAAATTGAAAAAATCTATTTATGGTCTTAAACAATCACCTAGAGAATGGTATTCTAAAATTAATTCTTTCTTTATTTCTCAAGGCTTTTCTAGAAGTAAGAATGATCCTAATTTGTATATTAAACATACTGAAGATGATATTATCATTGTTATTGTTTATGTGGATGATCTAATTCTCACTTCTAGTTTAGATGCTTTGATTTATAATATTAAGTTTCAACTTAAATAGAAATTTTAGATGACTGATTTAGGTATTTTACATTACTTCTTAGGTATGCAAATTTTCCAAACTCCTAAGGGTATCTTTCTTTCTCAAAGCAAGTATGCTCATGACCTTTTAGAAAAATTTAAGATGAATGATTCTAACCATGTTTCAATTCCATGTGAATTAGGAACTAAATTAATGGTTGATATGAATACTCCTTTTGTTGATGAAACTTTGTATAGGCAATTGGTAGGAAGTTTAAATTATTTAACTCTTACTAGACTTGATATTGCTTATAGTGTTGGTTTAGTTTCTAGATTTATGTCTAAACCACAACAAACACATTTTAATGTTGCTAAAAGAATTTTAAGGTACATTAAAGGAACTATTAATATGGGATTATTTTATGATGTCAATTTTAAATTTATTTTACATGGCTATACTGATTCCAATCTAGGTGGAGATCCCAATGATGGGAAATCCACTTGTGCCTATTGTTTCTTTGTTCGTTCAAGTACACTTTCTTGGAAAAGTAAAAAAGAACACTCTATTTCCCTTTGCTCAACTGAAGCTGAATACAAAGGTTGTACCAATGCAGCTAAGGAAGCTTTATGGCTTAAAAGACTTCTTGAAGATTTGGGTCTACCTCAACAAACACCTACCCCTCTACATTGTGATAATCAAAGTGCTATTGCCTTGGTAAAGAATCCAATTTTTCATTCAAGGAGCAAACATATTTCACTTCAACATCACTTCATTTGAGAAAAAGTTGAAGACAAGTAAGTTACTCTTCTTTATTGTAAAGGTGAACATCAAGTGGTAGATATTTTGACAAAACCACTTTCTAAAGAGAGATTTCAATTTCATTGTAAAAATTTGGGTTTACAACCCTTTGATGTAAACTCCCCAAGTAAAGATTAAGGGGGGGTGTTAGAAAGGTTAATCTTCCCTTGTATGTATTTAATTGGGATATTCCAACGATCCCTAAATGTAGTTTTTCCTATTGTACACATGTGGAAAACATTCCATTACTTGTCCTTTATTCCACAAGTGAGGACAACTCATTTTTATAATTCCTTTATTAAGGAATTTAGTTTATCCTCCTTAAGAGGATTGTGACACTTTGCACAAACCTATTATGAATGTGGCATTGATAGAAATGGGAGTTACACATGTGAACACATGTAACTCCTTTCTCATCTCTTTAAAAGAGATGCTCTTCTCTCCTTCTTCTCTACACACATCATTTTGATGTTATTGTATTGACCTATTTTTGCTCTAACACACACACTCTCTCTCTCTTCTCTAGGCATTTTCCTTGATTCATAACATTGACAAGGAGTTTTCTTTGCTTTCACCTTATAAATCCTTGTCTCCATTGTTGAACCATCTTGGTGTATGCTCTTGGATTTTGCTTATCTCATGGTAACATTGTTTCACACTTAACTTACTTGGATTGTTTCTCATTCCTTGCTCTATCTTATCGTTTCTTTTAGATGCTCATATTATCTTTTATAGATATTATCCATATTCATTTATTACGAGGCAGAACTTTTAACTTCTTCTCGTTCTCTACATAATCATTCTTGACAATTTGACCAGAGTGTGGATAATTTGGAGAAGGTCCCTTTATCTTCAAAGGAGAGACTTGATTCTTTGCATCTTGTTTATCATTCAATAGATATTGGATTGTAATTTTTAGTAGTAGAACCTAGCACATTTTATTTGAAGTGAATTTGTTTATGAGACTCCATACATCTTTATATTTATTCCTACATATTTCTCTTGGGATTATCAAGACTTCATACATATATCTTTGTTTGTATTTCCCTAAGGGGATGAACATTGTTCAATGATCATGGACTATCTTCTACATATAATTTGAAGCATCTAATGTTGGTTTACATTCTACATTGATGGGAGCTATTTGGTTAACAATTATGTAATTTTCATCCCTCTTTTCGGGAGGAGATTTATCCTAATAGGTTTTTATCATTTATCCATTTGTGAAAGATCCCATTAGATTTTTATATGGGAATCATAAATGGACTAGTAGTTGAGACCCATCTTGTACTATATGCACACATTTTCCTTAAAGTGCACTTAATTGGGGTGTTGACAAGTTTAAGTTTTGTCATCATTACTTTTCCACATTAAGTGGACTTTGACCTTTCATGGGCATATCATTTGTAACTTTTAAGTGTTTGAAAGGTGTTAGATAAAAATATTTCTATTTTGGAGGGTGATGCATCTTTAGTGAACATGTGACACTTTCACCTTTCCATCTTTAGTTGGCGACTTATTATCACTATATGTATCATTTCATAAAGTCAAGATAGTTATAATAATCATATGTATTCAAATATCTCACATTGTCCTAACTAACCAAGGGATCTCCTTTCTAATAGTCAATTTAGTAATAAAGTGAGTTTAGTTAATTTAGTCATCTTATCGATCTATTCTATTGCATTCTTGGTGAAGATAGAATTTATTTCTTGTCATATTGTTTCCCTTTTTCATTATCCTTTCCATTATATATATATATTCATGATGACCCAAAATCAATGGAAAGATTTAACAAAGCTATACACAAAAATAAAATATGCAATTATACTATTTTTATATATCAGTTAGACATCATTCATTGAACTAATCAAGAGCTAAATTGTAAATAATTAAAATGATATAGCACACACATGCACTCAAAATGATTTGATCTATTATTGAGTAAGAACAACCAAATAACAATACAAATTTGAACTTCCCAAATTCACATTCACCAACTCCCCTTATACAATTTTCAAAAAATCCTTAAATGATTAAAATTATCTCAAAGCTAAATTTTTTTTTACACTTTTTGGCAGATTTTCATGATTCTTAAATATTGCCATTTTTGGTAATTTTTGAAATAAGCCCTAGAAATATGGATTTTTGCCTAAAGTTTCCCTAGACTAAAAATAAAAAGAACTACCAATTTTCATACTTATTACAAGAAACAAAATTATAAAAATCTGGAAAAAATACTAAAAGTTAAACTTATAGGTCTAAATGAACTTTATGGTCCCAAAAAATATCAAAATAACCACCAAAGAAACGTTGACTTGGAAATCCATACATATCCTCTTCATTGTCATGCCCAAAAAATATGGGGCAAAAACACACCAACAATTTTTTTTTTGTTGGTGTGTTTTTGCCCCGTATTTTTTGGGCATGACATTTTGGTATCAGAGCCAGGTTTCGTGATGGGGACACAACCCAAGCACAAAATGGACACAACAGGAAAAGGGAAATTGTATTAACTATGAAAATAAGCTAGTACATTCAGTACAGAGAAAATAGACTCCAAAACATGTCCTAAGGGCTTACAATAGCACAAAATTTTAGATAATTTCTCCTTTTGGTACCTCCTCTCAAATTCCACTTCGAACTGCTTTTTACAATGTCAAAAATGTCCTTAAATAGACCCCGGAGGGTTAAGGACTAGGAGTACATTCTAGAAAGTGCTAGTAGGCATCCACCGACCTAGTAGAAGGCTCCAAAAGTTGCGTTAGAAGTTGGTACAAATCTAGAAGAATCCAAAAATGGTAACCAAATTTTCGGGAGGCATAACTTTCGAACCGTAGCTCCGATTGACGAACCGTTTACATTTTTGAAAAGCTCTCAAAGTTCTCTATAGCCCTATGGACTAGCTTCACCTATCCCCCATTTTTTGGCCCATTTAATGCCCCTAACCTAACTTTGAAGCATTCTTAGGAGGTCTCCAAAAATTGAAAACTGCGATAACTTTCAAACCATGGGGCCTTTTGACCTGATTCTTTTTTTGGAATGCTCTAAATTGAAATTACATTCATCTGGCCAATTTACACCTCCTAGTTCACCAAAATGATGGCTCAATTACATACTCCTATTTTTTTGGCATTTACATGTATCCCAAGGTATTCAAATACTCTATCCCAGAACACTGATAGTGGAACTGTGAGAGTTGGAACCTTTATTTGACCCAAATGGGTATCCAAAAATGAAAACACATGAAACATAAACTAAGTCTAAGTACATTTTTTTTTGGGTGACACAGGATTTCCCTTATACCTCTGGATGCTCCTACATCAGACACCCAAGGTAGATTGAAAAGTGACCCTGCCACTTTATGAATGGTAGAGGAAATCCCAAATGGGAAACCTCAGCTGCTAAAATCCAAGTTGAGTCCTCTATCAGCCATCCTTTCCACTTGACCAAATACTCTTCATACTGCCTATTTCTGGTACTCCTACCCACACGATGATCTAGAATGTCTTCTATCTCCTCCTTCTTAGAAGTAGGAATTGGGCATGTCTCTAACATCAGTTCCTCATCTGCACCATCATCATGATACTCTGTTAAGTCTGCAATGTTGAAAATAGGAGAAATGTGAATACCATCTGGAAACTCCACCTCATATGCATTTCCTAAGTCATGTTTCTTTAGAATTTTGCAGGGGCCAAATTTCTTCATTTTCAGCTTGTTGTAAGTGCCGGCTAGAAATATTTCTATTCGTAAGTGTACCATGACTAGATCCCCTACTTGGAATTCCTTATGTCTTCTCCTTTGATCAGCCCTAGATTTATACTCTTGATTCATCTTGGTAATGTGTGCTTGAACCTCCTCACGTAGACGCTTGATATGTTTAGAAAATTCTTTAGCTTCAGCACTTGTCCTCTCCCCTTGCTCTATCTTCCTCAATTCTGGTGTAGTCCTTGGGCTACTTCCATATACAATTTGGAATGGTGATCTATTAGTACTCCTATTTACAGAGTTGTTGTAAGCAAACTCGGCTTGTGGTAGAATCAAATCCCACCCCTTGGGCTTATCCCCAACTAAACATCTTAGCAAGTTGCCCAGACTTCTGTTTACCACTTCTATTTTCCCGTCAGTCTGTGGGTGATGTGTGGAACTGAATTTCAAGTTTGTTCTCAACTTTTTCCACAATGTTCTCCAGAAATACCCCACAAATTTAGTGTCTGTGTCAGAAACTATACTCCTTGGAAGACCATGTAGTCTTACCACCTCTCTGAAAAACAAGTCTGCAATATGGACAACATCATGAGTTTTGTGGCATGGAATGAAATGTGCCATTTTGGAGAACCTATCAACAACCACAAATACTAAGTAATTACCCCTTTGTGTCCTCAGCAATACAAGAACAAAATCCATACTTATGTCCTCCCATGACTTTGATGGAACAGGCAATGGCTAATATAGTCCAGTATTGTGGCTAAATCCCTTGGCAACTTGACAAACCTGGCAACTCTGTACAAAATTCTTCACATCTTGTGAAATCTGAGGCCAAAAATAATGTTCTCTAAGAATGGAAATGGTCTTATCTCGACCAAAATGTCCTTCCATCCCTCTACTGTGTTTCTCCTTAATTAGATTTTCCCTCATGGAACTCCTTGGAATGCAAAATTGGCCACCCTTGAATAACATACCATCCTGAATCAGATAGTGTAACCACATAGTTCTATCTATAGCAACAGGCTCTTTACAAGCTTTCCATGCTTTAGCAAAATTAGGATCATCAAGGTACAGATTCTTGAGTTCATTAAACCCAACTACTTCAACTTGCTTTACTGTAAGCAACAACTGTCTCTTGCTTAGTGCATCTGCAACCCTGTTAGATTTTCCACTTCTATGTTTCAACACAAATGTATAGCTCTGCAAGAACTCTACCCACTTCATATGCCTCTGATTCAATTTACCTTGGCTATTTAGGTATTGTAATGCCTGGTGATTAGTATACAAAACAAATTCCTTTGGCAATAAATAATGCCTCCATTTCTTTAAGGCCTGAACTATTGCATAGAACTCTTGATCATAAACATAATACTTCTTCTTTGCATCATTCACTTTTTCATTAAAATATGCAATAGCCTTACCTTATTGGCTTAATACAACCTCAATAGCCCTGCCACTAGCATCACAATCCACCTGGAACACCTTTCTAAAATTTGGAAGTGCCAATGCAGGTTGTTATGTCACCTTCTTTTTCAACATTTCAAAACTTTTCACAGCTGCTACAATCCATTTGAACTCTTTTCTATCCCCTCTTATTGTGTCAGTTAGGGGTGCACATATGCCACTGAAATTCTTAATAAACTTCTTGTAAAAACTAACCAGACCATGAAATGATCTTACCTCAGTAGCAGACTTTGGAGTAGGCCATTCCAAGATGGCTTTTACCTTCTCTGGATCCATTTTGAGACCTTTAGGTGAAATAACAAACCCCAAATAGACTAACTCCCTTTTTGCAAAGATACACTTCTTCAAATTAATTAATAGTTTCTCTTCCCTTAACCTTTCAAGGACACTACGAATATGCAATAAATGTTCTTCGAAAGTCTTGCTGAAAATTAAAATATCATCCAAATAGACAATAACAAATTTTTCCAAGAACTTCTTAAGTACCTCATTCATAAGCCGCATGAAAGTGCTTGGGGCGTTCATCAATCCAAAGGGCATGACTAACCACTCATAAAGACCCTCCTTGGTCTTGAAGGCTATTTTGCACTCATCTCCTTCTCAAATCCGTATCTAGTGATAACCACTCTTGAGATCTATCTTTGTGAAGTACTGAGCTCCACTCAAGTAGTCCATAAGATCATCCATTCTTGGCAAAGGAAACCAATATTTTATAGTTATCCTATTTATAGCTCGAGAGTCTATACACATCCTCTACTCTCCATCCTTCTTTGGTGCTAGTACTGCAGGTACTGCACATGGACTCAGGCTCTTCCAAATCAAGCCCTTCCTCAATAGCTCCTGGACCTGTCTATTTAGCTCCTCTGTTTCAGGAGGATTCATCCTGTGAGCAGCCTTGTTAGGAAAACTAGCTCTTGGAATTAGATCTATTTGATGACTGATTTGCCTTACTAGTGGCAATCCTTCTAGAACATTATCAAAGATAATATGTCCAAACTCTCCTAGTAAATCTAAAACTTCAAGTGGTATTTCACTACTACCCTCTTTATCTTTCCTAGGAATCAAAGCATAGCACATATGCTGATGTTTCATTCCATCTAAAAACTTTCTTCCATCAACAAGACAAATCCTAGCACTGCTACATACCTTTTCACCTTCCTTTTTCATGGGCTTCAGTTTGTGGTGAACTCCATCCTTTGTTAGAGAGTATGTGTTTGCATGACCATCATGTACTGCATGTCTATCAAACTGCCATGGTCTACCCAATAATAGATGGCAAACATCCATTGGAATAACATCACAGAGAACTTCATCATGGTAACTCCCAATTTTGAATTTCACTAGACATTTTTCACTTACCAGGACCTTATGATCATCTTTCACCCAAGCAATCCGATGGGGCTGGGGATGTTTCTCCCTCTTGAGCTTTAGCTTAGAGACCATCTCCTCTGATATCAAGTTATTAGTGCTACCACCATCAATGATCACATCACAACATTTATCCTAACACTTGCATCTAGTACAGAACAAACTCCTCCTTTTTCCTAGTTCAATCTCACCACTTAGTAGGACCCTTTCATTTACCAAGGTCTCTCCTCTCTCTGCATCCTCTGAATGTGATGACTGTGCATCCTCATCCACATGAGTAACCCTAGCTTGACCCTTAGCTCTCCTATCTGTCCTTCCTTGTCATTGAGGGCATTCAAAGGCACGATGACCTTCTTCATTGCAATGGAAATAGGTACCATGGAAGCCTCCTCTTCCTTGTCCATGTCCTCTACCTCTTCCTCTCTGATTTGCAAAGTCTTGATCACGGGAGCGGTTGAAACCCTCATTCCTCTGGTTCCCGCTAGTATCCACATCTTCATTTTTCTTTTGGGTTTCATTTTGGCCTCCAGATGACCTACCACTTCCCCTTCCTCCTTGACCATGCCCTCTTTGTCTCCCTTCAAACCTTTTATTTAGCTTCTCTTCAACTCATAGGGCAAACTGGTATGCCTCTTCAATGCTGGTCATTCTTACTAGACTTAATTCCTCCTGGATGCTAGGTCGCAACCTACTGATATAACAAGAAACCTTCTCCTTATTTGCTTTTGCATGCCCTGCTCTAATCAAAAGTTGATAAAACTCCTCTGTATATTCTTTGACTGATCTTCCTGCTTGCTTTAGCCCATGCATCTTCTTAAAAAAATCAAGCTCGTAGTACACAGGAATGAACTGCTTCTTCAATTTGTCCACCATGTGATCCCACCTTGTGATCTTCTCCTTTCCTCTTCTATTTCTTTCTAATTAACCTCTTGCCACTAGATTTTGGCATGGCCTTTCAGTTTGGCCTTTGCAAACTTAACCCTATTTGGGTCCCTGATATCCTCATACTCAAAGTATTCTTCCAATTCATTGATCTAGTTGATCAATTCATCTGGTTTCAGATTTCTTGGAAATACACCCACATCAATTGTAGGTCTTTTCCCAAACTTAGTAATGGCCCTAAAATGCCTTTCCTCTGCCTAATTCAGAACTTCCTCATCAAATTCCCCTTCTGGTCCAATTTCTTCTTCTTCATTGTCATCCTCACTGTCATCACCTGCGACAACATTTGTTCCTCTACAGAGCTCCTCCTACAATGCTTGTACCTGCCTTTAGAAGGCTCTAACCTCCTTAGGATTAATAGCTCCAGACCTTCCACCATGCTCTCTTCATGGAGGCATCTTCTTAACTCAAATGCACAACCACACAGTCCTGGTGCAAACTACCTCATAGTCGACGCTCTGTCTACACACTCAGGAAAACCAGCTCTGATACCACTTGATGGGGACACAACCCAAGCACAGAATGGACACAACAGGAAAAGGGAAATTGTATTAACTATGAAAATAATCTAGTACATTCAGTACAGAGAAAATAGACTCCAAAACATGCCCTAAGGGCTTACAATAGCACAAAATTGGAGATAATTTCTCCTTTTGGTACCTCCTCTCAAATTCCACTCCGAACTGCCTTTTACAATGCCAAAAATGTCCTTAAATAGACCCCAGAGGGTTAAGGACTAGGAGTACATTCTAGAAAGTGCTAGTAGGCATCCAATGACCTAGTAGAAGGCTCCAGAAGCTATGTTAGAAGTTGGTGCAAATCTAGAAGAATCCAAAAATGGTAACCAAATTTTTGGGAGGCATAACTTTCGAACTGTAGCTCTGATTGACGAACCATTTACATTTTTGAAAATCTCTCAAAGTGCTCTATAGCCCTATGGACCAGCTTCACTTGTACCCCATTTTTTGGCCCTTTTTGAGGTCATTTAATGCCCCTAACCTGACTTTGAAGCATTCTTAGGAGGTCTCCAAAAACTGAAAAACTGTGATAAATTTCAAACTGTGGGGCCTTTTGACCTGATTCTTTTTTTGGAATGCTCTAAATTGCAATTACATTCATCTGGCCAATTTACACCTCCTAGTTCACCAAAATGATGGCTCAATTACATACTCTTATTTTTTTGGCATTTACACATATCCCAAGGTGTTCAAATACTCTATCCCAAAAAACTGATAGTGGAACTATGAGAGTTGGAACCTTTATTTGACCCAAATAGGTATCCAGAAATGAAAACACATGAAACAAAAACTAAGTCTAAGTATATTTTTTTTGGGTGACACAAGATTGCCCTTATACCTCTGGATGCTCCTGCATCATTTCGTGACACTTGGGCAATTATGGGTCCATGAGAAGTGTGGATGTTTAAATCTTACTATGCAAAGTAGGGATCTCTCTTTGCAGTATTTTAAGGAGCAAGTTTGAATTAAGGAAAAAAACTATCATGTCTATCTTACCTTTTTGCCTCCCCTCCTTTCCAGGTGCTGAGATGGGAAAAGAAAAACAAGATGATTACTTGGGCATAACAAGTACCTTGGAAAGGTTGCCTTGCTCAAGTCAAACCCCATTTATTGGTGGGTAGGTCGGATTTGACCCTTGGGTCATGTGCAACCACCCTTCCTCTTTTAATCCTGCACCTAGGAAAGTGGGATCCCACTTGCAGGCAGTTAGAATGGGAGGGAAATGAGTGACTAGGTTGGTGAGTATGGGGTTTTGGGTTCCCTTTTTTTTGCTATGTGTGTGTTAAGTGGTTAGTATGGGGTTTTGGTTAGTTTAGGAATAAGCTTCTAGTTAGATGTTAGTATAGTAATTTCTAGTATTAATTTTAGATAATAAATTAGTTGTTAGAAGTTTTTGTGTTAATGAGGTTAACTTAGGATTTGTTCTTCTAAGTTTTAATATTAGTTTTTTTAAAAGGTTAGTTTAGAATTAGTATTACTTTTAAGATTAGCACATTACTTGATGTTAAGTAAGCTATGTTAGATGTTAGGTTAGGATAATTTTAGTAGAGTAAAGTGATATAATTTATCAATGCTAGATGTAGATTTGTTGATTTATTTATGAAATTTTATGTTTAAATTTAAATGTTGGAATTTAATTAAAGTTTGAGGTGGATAGGCAATAACTATATTAAATTATTATTGTTTCAATTTTTAAGTGGAAGCTTCATAGATATAATCGATTTTTAGGTTTGAAATTAATTTCTTTAATAAATAAAAATATAGCATGAATTACATTTGGAATTCTTAGTTGTTTTGCTACATGATCAAGACATGATTATTATTAGATTAAGTTTAGAGATTTAATGACTATCGTTTCGTTTCAGTTGTTTAACCTATTTAAGTTAAGTGATAAGTGGTGTTTCATGTTGTATACTAAAATACTAAAATTTGATTTGTTGCAAGTATTAAGTTAAAATATGTCGAGATTTAAGTTCTAAATTTAGTATATTTTGGTTAGAATAATTTAAAGATTAGATCTTATTTAGATAAGTTAGTTTCATTATTAGTTAATATTTTGTTAAGAAAATGGTAGATATTTTTAATTCATTTTCATTAATTAGATAGTGATTTGAGTATTTGTCAAGCTATATTATTTGAATTTTTATGTAGTCTTGGTTAGAATAATGATGGTATTATTATGTTAGTATAAAAGTCAAGTCAAGAGATTAGATGTTAGACGTTACTTTAGTTAGAGAGTTCCTTTAAATTCAAATGTCTCAAATAATTAGAGTTATAATTACTATATTGTTATTGAATAATAGAATTATATTGTTATCAATATCTGAATCAAATAATGTTATGATATTCATATTCATGCTACTTTAAGGTAGTTCCAAATTATGTTTTCTAGTAGTTTTAATAGATGGTTGGTTTATGTATGAGTTGTTAAAAATTAATATATTGATTTAAAATTATTGTATAATGAATTAAACATTGAAATCAGTTAAATAATAAATATTCAATTCTAATGACCTAGTATTACTCAATGATTATAATCTTAAATGGTAATGGTAGGATATCGTTAGGAGATCCTGTATCTGTTTCTCATTTTATTTATACTGTAACATGTGCATATAAACATTTTAAAACTTAGTGGTGTTATTGAATTTTTTTTTGTTTTTTTTTGTTGGTGTGTTTTTGCCCCGTAATTTTTGGGCATGACATTCATGAATCCACCTATAATATTTTAAGAAAAACCCACCTTTGAGTCAAAGGTTATGACTCTTGGAAGTCCCTATAATAGTCTCCCCTTGTTGTACAAAATGCTACTCCTATAAGTTATTGTTTACAAAATGTTTCAACTTTGTGGGATCCAAATTCATCAATTCCCACTCAAATATCCATGTGATATCTATTGTTGGTAACCCATCCAACTGTAACATAGACCTATTGTATTGACCATGTCATGTGAATGTAGTTTATTTCTCCATAATTTGTTTACTATTTTCCTTCTTAGTTGGAAGTCAATGTTGTGAATCCACTTCTTGTCCATTATTCATATCATTAACCTCTCCATGCAATGCATACAAATTGGAAACATTTTTTTTATTTTTATAAAGACGGGTAAATGCTTTGACCTGGAGCTATGAACCAGTGAGGCCACAAATGGGGGACCTCATCCCCATTAGATTTGAACCTTGATGGCAAGGATAACAACACAACAACTTAACCATCACAACATGCCACTATTGGCTACAAATTGGAAACATTAAACATAGGAGAAATATCTAATTTTCTAGTAAGCTAACCTCATAAGAATTATCATTGATCTTCTTGATAATTCTGTAAGGACCAAACTTTTAGTAGTTCAACTTATGATATGTTCCAGTAGGAAATATCTCATATCTCAACTATCTCATCACCAAGTCACCTCCATTAAAGATATAGTGTCTTCTACTAGAATTCAAGGTAGTCTTGTATCTCTTCCTATTGTCTTGCAACTTTTATCTTACATCTTGTTGGAGTTGTTGTAGGTGTTCAAAAAATGTTTCCCCATTGTCACTAATTCTATCTTGCATTGGTAGTTATCTAGATCTAGAAAATCTTTAGGATTCTTACCATATACAATCTAAAATGGACATTTTCCTATTGATCTATTAACAAAAATGTTATAAGAAAATTCTATCTAGGGTAATGCCAAGTCCTACTACTTGGGCTTCTCTCCAAAAATGTAGAT
This sequence comes from Cupressus sempervirens, assembly GCA_028749045.1. Lineage (NCBI taxonomy): Eukaryota > Viridiplantae > Streptophyta > Pinopsida > Cupressales > Cupressaceae > Cupressus > Cupressus sempervirens. Next base: position 546,680,672 of record CM053793.1, read on the forward strand.
TAGCAAATTTTCCAAAGTTTGATTGACTACCTTGACTTTCCCATCTATTTTAAGATGCTAAGCATTGCTAATCTATAAAATGATCCCTATCTTCTTCCATAAAGTCCTCCAGAAATGACTCAAGAACTTAGTATTGCTATTAGATGTAATAGTCTTTGGAATACCATAAAATCAAACAACCTTTGAGAAAAATAATACTCCTATCCTAGTTGCATCATTAGTTTTTTATACGCAATAATAAAGAAACCATTTTTTAGAATCTATAAATAGCTACAAAAATAGAATCAGCACCTCACTAGGTGTGTGGAATTCCTTACACCAAACCCATACTCAAATCTATCAATGGTTTGGCAGGTACTAGTAATGACATATAAAAGCATGTGTTATGTGAATGTCCTCTAGCCACTTGACATGGTGTAGAATATGTCAAGCACTACTTTTTCATATTTGGCTAGTAATACTTGTCTTCTACCATTGATATTGTCTTGTCCTTTCCAAAATGTCCATCCAACCTACTATTGTGAAATTCTTTGATAATATACTCTCTTAGAGCCAAATAGTATACATAGTTGTTTCCCTTAAAAAAAATATCCAACCTGCATAAAATTTTCACCTTTAATATAATCTAAAATACCAAATGATGGAGCATTTAGTTGTTTTGAAATCTCCATAAGTCATTACAAGTCTCATATTAAACATTAATGACATAAAAACTAATGAATTTAATTTCCATCGTGGTTAATAGTATACTACTCCTCCACCTAGGATACATAATATTTAACTATTTGTGTGCTCAAGTATTTCAAGGCAATATGATTTGTAAGTAACACAAACTTTTTGGAGCCAAGTGATGTCTCTAATGCCTTAATGCTTGAACAATTTCAAAAAATTCTAAATCATAGGTACAATGATTCTTCCTTACTTCATTCAACTTTTTACCTTCTTCGCTAAGAACAACACTTATTCCAAGATGGGAAGCATTACATTCTACTTCAAATACCCTATCAAAATTTGGAAGTCCAAGTATAGGAGCTTCAATTACCTTCTTCTTCAAAAATTTGAAACTTTCCTCAACATATGTTGTCCATGAAAATTCCCTTCCTTTGGTGTAGTTTTTTATAGGTGCTATAATTCTACTAAAATTTCTAAAATTTTTTTGATATAAAGTTTCGAACTCATGAAATCTTCTTACCTTTATTATGTTTTTAGGACTAGGCCATTCTAGATTTTCCTTAAACTTTTCTAGATATATTTGGACACCATCTTTAGAAATGGAAAATCCTAAAAAAAGTCAAACTATTTTGCATGAATTTGTACTTCTTTAAAATGACATAGATTGTAATGCCTACCCCTACATGACTTTTCTGATTCTATTGTTGGATTCTTTTAGGTTAGTTTTCTGATTGTGTTTTATGATTATCAATAATTAGTTACTAGATTTGATTATATATCATTTCATACTCAGTTGATTTATGTGATGAGCTACTTGAGTTATTCAGTTATTTCATATGTTCATGATTATTTTGATGATGGTATATGTATGTTTATATAATGATTTCAGTTATTTCATGATGTTAGTTAGATGAATGATTTATATGCATTTTTTATGGATACTTACCCCATACTTGCATGTGTATGGTGTATGTGTATGTTTTCTTTATGTTTGACATTTTTGATGTGGTTGAGGAAGGGAGTCATAGTCACCTGCTAGTCAAGATCTACATGATGCATCACTTCCCACCATTTCTTGTTTAGTTTAAAATATATGTGTTTGTACATGCATGGATTTTATGTAGTTTACAGGTACCAAGTATCGACTTCCCTAAATTGCTAGGATGAGTGTACCCTATCGTAGTAGTTCAATGGTATAAGTGGTGAGATAATTCTTGAGTTAGAATCCTAAACCCTAATCCAATTATCCTAGAAAGTAGGACAAGCATTTGAGTTAGTTTACCTATCCAAATTTGTCAAGTGACATGAATTTGTGATTTTGACCCTTGAGTTTGATTATGTTCTGTCTTCAGTTGAGTTGTCATATTTGGTTTTGTGGGTCTGTTGTGATTTTCAGTTATAATTAAATCAAATTTAAAAGATAATTTAATGATTTAATTTAATGGAATTTTATAAAGAAATTTGATATTTAATTATATTAAATTAATTGAGAAATTAATTAAATAAAAGAACGATATTTAAAGTTAAAGTTATGGTTCTAATTGTGGCGTAGTTATATTTATTTAATTTAATAATAATTATTTAGGAGTTTTATTTTAATAATAAACTCTAAATAATGTTATTAATTAAATCAATAAATATATTATTAAAAACACTTCAAAATTAATGAAAGAGAGAAAGAAAATAAATTTAATAAAGATATTTTAAATTGCAAAAAGAGAGCATGAAAATGTAAAAGATAATCAAATATTAAAAGATAATGATCAACGAGTTCCCTCTCGTGATTGCACAATCAGAGCCCCAAATTTAGGGGAGAACTCTTTATTAGAGATCTAGAGCTCTTTTTTGTGGGGACTAGGTTTTGGAGAAGCGATTTTCAGAGGAAGAAGCTTTTCAAAAGGAAGGGGTTTCTTTCACGTGCTTTGTATGTTTGTATGTTTGTATGTTTAGTGTTTGTATCTTAGCATCAAATCTAGGTAGGATCTTGTGGTTTAATTTTAGAATGGATTCCGTCCTTAGAATTCCTATCTTCTCTATGCCTGCTGTATTTCTTCTTTTTAGAATTCCTCTAGGTTGAAACCCTTGTTTGCATAATTATTGTTGTTCATTTTTGAAGATGTCTGTGAATGAGTTTCATTCTTTTGAAATCATTGTGTGTTAATTTAGAATTGAAACCCTTGTTTGTTGAAATTATTACTCTTGTTTCTTGAGAATTTATGTGAATGGACTTGATTTGAAAACCTTTGTTTGATTGATTGAAAAACCAGAATGTGGGTTTTGAAAGGAAAACTAGTTTGTTTTTATCAATTTTGTCTGTTTGATTTGGGTTTGTATATCAAATTTATATTGGAAAATTTGTCAATATATATAATATTGTAATTACATAGTAATTTATAACTACCATGTAATTACATTATTAAATATTAAAAATAAATTGACTGGGGGAACACATATTTTTGTTTAAATTAAATAATTAAAAAAATTTATGTTCGGTGGGCGGGGGCCACCAACCCCCCACCCCCTCTTCTTCTGTCGTTGGTGATATACTATCACTGTGCAAGAGATACTTTTGCAACAACAACAATACTTTGTACTATTGTTGTGGCAATAACTTGCTATGGCAGTGTTGCCGCAAGGTTGATGGGCCTTTAAGTAAATGCAAGGAAAATTATTTTTACGTTATTTTTGGTTTTTAATATATCATATTTATTAAAAATTAAAAATTAATAAATATTTTATTATATAGTTTTTAATATATTTAAAATTATAAATTTTTAAAATAATTTATTATGTTTTTTTAAATTAAATTAATTAATATAATTTAGTTAATTATATTATTATTATCAATGTTAATTATTATTTTATTAATTGATTAGTAGTTATTTTATTAATAATTTAAAATAAGTTATTAATAGGTGTTGAAATGTCATTTTGCAAGATGCTTAATGACAAGAATCCTTTCAAACTCCTCTCTTGAAAAGTTAATCTGGGATCAACTCCAAGGTTCCAAGAGATCTTGTGACTTACCGTAATCCACTTAGTTGAGGATAAATGTGAGTGTTCATGAGGATGTCTTTGCTAGTTTTTAAACAATTCAGATAAGAATTTGAATTTGCTTGCTATCTCAAAATAACAACCACACAAAAATAAATATATTTTTGTATTTTTGTATGAATGAAATCTACCAATGCAACTATATGAATTCCTAACTTAACAAAAGGGGTTAGTAAAGAAAATAATGAAGATAGGGTAACAAGAAATTTAAGAAAATAACATGAAAAGTAAAACCTAACAGACATAAGCCACGAAAACAACATGTCTGTGAGTTAAGCCTTTGAAAAGATTGGTGGGTAACTAATGAAAATAGGGGAAAAACTTCCTTAATTGCATTGATGCAATTGTCGATGGGAATATAGTAAGTGTAAGATGTTTCACTTTTCATCAAATCACAAGGCCACAAAAAGTGAACTCATGCATGACAAAAAGCTATGCAATTACAATAGGGTGATCTCTTCTCAAACTAAGTACATTAGTGGAATTTGTAGACTCATAGAAAACACTAGAATTAAAAGATAACACAACCAAAATAATGAAATAAAACTATTGGCTCAATTACATTCCATGGATATACATCCACAAAATATAACACACTTTGGCAAGAATCACTACACTCCAAATGTGAACACCAATAGCATATATTATTGCATCAAAATAATGGCTGCACAGAATACATATTATATTCCTGAATTTATACAAAATATTCTCCTCAATTTGTGTTGAGAGTGAGAGATCCCTTTATGCAAACATATGCTTCTAAACTAATAAAACAAATCTATTCATGTACAAACTAACTCTCTAACTGGTGTTTAGTAGGACTCCATCATTATTTATATATTAAATGGATGCATGAGCCTTTACATGTCTTAAAACAAAAAAAGTATGAGAAAATAAGAAGAAGAGAGCCATTAGATGATGTAGGAGTCTTTGGAGGTGCAAAAAATAGAAGCTCAACCTTCTCTAGATGTTTGTAGGAGTTAAACTATTGTCAAAATGCATTTCTAATGCATGGAAAGCTCTAAATTTAGAATTGGAAGTTAAATGTCGGTGCACTTTTGACTTCTTCAAAAAAACTCCCATTGTACCTCTAAAAAAGTGCACGTCAGAAGTAGCACACCAGCTTACCTAGCACACCTGCACACCTCAGAAGCAAGTTGAAAAAATGCAAAATTTCACCAAGTGTCAAAACTAAAATTCTAGCTTCTAGGTTTTGTTCCCCTTCATACCAGAGCTTTGTCTGGGTATTTTCTCTTGAATTTCTCAATAATCTTGGTGTCTTGAGTTGCATCTAGAAAATAAGGCTTCATATTTCTCCTTCACTTTCTACCTATAGTTGTCCACCTCGATGCAAGTCTTTGCAAAATCTCCCAGTTTCACATCTAAATCTAATAATGCTTCTTCAATTCTAAATTCTTGTCTAATATCACCATCATTAGAATTTTGTTCAAAATTTTTCCAAAACTATTCAACAACTACTTCTACAATCATCAATTTGTCCATTGACTCATCTTCAAAAATATCTAAGCATGCATCACTATAATGTTTCTTTGCCTCCAAAATTTTCTCTTGGGTTTGATCCTTGAGGTTATGAATATCCATGTGTAATGTCTCCATTACTTTATGCCATCCACAATCTTCTCTATCCAATCATCAATTTTATCTAACTCTTCTATTGTGTATACCTCCATTAACATCTGATACCTTTAGCCTTTGATCAACTGTATTGCTTGCAGGTCCTTGCCCCAGGTATGTACTTTGTCCATCAAACCAAAATCCTGATTCAAAATGGCTACCAACTTATCTACATTATCTTTCATATGGTGTACTAATTTAAGATTTCCCTGTAAATTTTCACACCTTTTTCTTCAAAAATTTCTTGACATTGTTGACAAGCTCTCAAAAATGGATCAAGTTGTACTGTCTCCTTATCCCTTTTCTCCATTGCTACATTCAAAGTATCCTTAGGGTTTTTAGGATCTAATGGAAAAACAATTTTTTTTAGATATCCTTTTAGGATCTCATTCTATTTCCAAACTATTATCATTTCTATGTCATCCTATTCTAAGTGCCTAAGCACTTGTTTAATCCTAGTTGTTACCATCAACTTAGCAATGTCAAATGTGGGTTTCCCAAGCACAACCTCCCTAATCTAATAGTCTTTCAAAGTCAATTCTTCAACATTTTCATGCATAGGAGAGATAGCAACATGAGAAAATAAATCATGGTTTTGATCACTCATGATGAAGGCCAATGCTTGTGCATCTTTTGGTGGTGACTTAGGTTTTCTAAGAACTTCAATCAATTCTCTCATTCCTTCCTCCTCAATATCATATCATTGCCTTTTATTTCTAATTACCTCTTTTCTTAGCCATCTTGGAATATGCTCCATCAGAGATTTGCCTTTTGATGATGAAGGAATTTTCTCTGCTATGCTCTTCCCCTTATCACTCCTCTCTAGAGTCTTCTGCTTTTGTGAGAGATCCACACCAGGAGTCTTTGTATCTGTTGAGTCCTCTATATCTTGGGAAGTTTGTTGAGGTTGAACACATATTTTCTCCTCCTTTGAAACTTAATCGATGGGTATTTTTTGTGGATCTTCCTCCTGTTATGCCTGGACTTGTTCTTCTTCATTTCTCAGAGGGAGAGGAGTAGCAAAACCTTTATCCATGCAAAATGTAACTAGATTTGGTGATGGCAGAGCTACTTCAAGTCCTTGTGGCTATTATGGAAACTAACTCCAATCCTCCTATTGAGGTTGATTAGTTAGGGTATCCCTTATTTTATCTCCCACCAATTTAGTACCAACTGGCATAAAATCAAAATCTAACATCTGAAAGACATCAGTGCCTTCACCCTCTTGTTCATCAATCCATTGTTGTAGCTCATATTTTGATGTAGTAGAATGAATAGGCTACTCAAGAATGGATGGTGGTGTAATTATGGAGCTTCTTCTCTATTCCAACTCTGTGGCTCTAGCAAAATGAGTCCTTCAATTCAAAGGAAGGTTATCTTCTTTGTCCTCATCATCCTCTTCTATTTCTTCTAGAATGACTTCCAAGACTAATGGGAAAGGAATAACTCTCCTAATCACCTTTTGTCTCCTCTTGACCAAAGTTTTGATCTTTCTTCTTTTAGGAGTAGATGGGGAGACTTGCACCTCTTGTTGAGGTAGAGACACTTTTTGTATTTTTGCTTCAGCTCCTCCTTGCCCTTGTACATTTTCTATTGGTGGCACTTGAGGATTTTCCTAGGTCTATGTAGCTTCTACATTCTCTAACCCTTGTACATTTTCCACCCTAGGTTGTGGCAGTGCATCAGTTGGTTCCTCTTCTAGCATAGGTTTTTGGGGAGAAGTTCTCTTCCTCTTGTCTTTACCCTTATGAGCCATATAATATCCAACTTCTCTATCAAGTTGGTGTACTAATTCCGGCCTCACTGGGGACTAAGCTATAAAAGTGAGCACTATTACCTTAGCTCTTCAACCTCTTGCTGGGCAGGCTATAACATGGAAGACTACTGCTTGAGGAATTGGATCCAATTTGAAAGGTCTTTTGATCCAATCCCTAGTCAGTTTGATGACATGCCTGGCCTTGTGATTAATATCTGAGTTTTCTTCCTTGTCAATCTTAGCATTCATGATGGGCCAATCAAAAATCTTGTCTCTATTGTACAATGGATCAAGGACATCCTTAGTATCTTGTTGCACTACCTTAAGAGGAACCTTTATCTTCAAATCAATGCTTGCGAGATAGAGAGTCATCCTACAATAATCCCTTATGCATATATTTTATTCATCTACCACATTCATCATGTTAGAATGTCTTGACTACTAAATATTATACTCTTCCAATGTTATCAAAGTAAGGACGAAGAGAGTTATATTCCTCCAAGGGATACTAATCCCACTTAGGATCAAAATATGGAATATCTTGTCTTTGGACCACACTAAATGGTCCTATAGTAATAGGCCATACCCAAGTTATTTTGTGTTGCTTCCTTACTCTGTTATATGCAAACAAGAGTTGTCGAGTGATCTCTAGCAATATAAGTCTGTCACTTAGATACCTAGGGAGATTCTTGGGATTGATAGTCATACCCACTACCCTCAAATAAGTGAATGTTCAAAATTGGATGTAATAGGCACCACCTTCTAAAATTTTTACTGCTTCCTTATCTGACATCCTATTCACATAATCCCCTTCAATGAACTAGATAATTATGAATATAAAAGAATCATTCACTATCCTATATTCCTTGAGGTGCTCTGGAAGCTTTTTCTTCACCAATTGGGGATATATTAAATAGGTCCACGTGTTTGCATCTTGCATGCTATAGCTAGCAGGTACACCAAATAAGATGTCATGAACTTATGGTTTTTCTTAATTGTCACCAACTACTCATCCAAGTTCTCACTAAGAATGGAAGCCCAATCAATTGGCATATTCACTCTCTTGATAGTCTTAATAAAGTGCACCATCCATATATCCTGATGCCTCGATGCTAGTAACCCCATAACTCTACTCAAAATTATTATAGAATACTCGATATCCTCTTTCATGTAACTTCTTGTCATGTCCACTTTACCTGATTTACACCCTAGAGGAGTCTTCTCAATGAGGTATGAAGACTAGATGATTTTGGATGTTTCCTCTACGTTTTTGTGTACCATCTTTTCACTTGGTGATAGGTTAATTGAATAAACTGATCTTTTCTTAGAAGATGGAATACCTTCTCTATGTTCTTAGGTCAGAGATCTAGTACGATCTCTCCATTTATACTCTTTACAACCCTTTCTTCAGAGACATAGTTCTTAGCTAGTGTCATGATCAATTCTAAGGACTCTACTGATACTAGATGTGATGCAATGTTGACTAGTCCTGATCGAATAAGAATAGATATCAATGGGGACATTTCTATGGGTTTTTTGTAGAACACTAAGAATGTGTTCCAATAAGTGTGACCAAGTTTGGTGTCTCAAATCTCTAAATAGTCATCTTGGAAGTGTGACTTTGTCAGAACACCTTGAAACTTGAAGATCACTAGTTTTGGGACCATCTTTGTAGCAAGGGAAGATGATGAAGAAGCCATTGAATCTACACAAAATCAACATCTATTAGTCTAGAGTTAAAAAAAAATTTAATACAAACCCTAATGACGACATGAAAAAACCCAGAAAGCCCTAATTGACGAAAATTATTAAAAAACCTATTTTAAACTTTAAAAAAAAAGGGGTACACCTGGCACATCTGAGAGGTGCGTTAGGTGTGCTTTACCTATATACTTATGTTTATCAAGGGTGTGCATCTAGTGCACATAATGGGGTGCACATTTCTTCCTTAAGGGATGCTTAAAGGTGCACAACTATGCACCTTTACTAAGGTGTTAGTGTGTTTTGTAAAAGTTTTTAAAGGTTTTTAAAATGTTTTAAGATACTGCAAAGAAAAAAAGGTATGCAGTTGCACACCTAGATAGGTGCACAACACAATTGCATACCTTTAGCTTGATGTGTTTAATGTTATTGGGTGTAGGTGTAGGGTGGTTGGGTGCAACAACACACTTGTTAAGTTGCACTCATGTAGAAGACTAGAGCGACAAGGAGAGAATGAGAAGTGAAGAGAGGGGATGGGGTCCTAGGCTTTATAAGCTTGGGACCTAGCACACCTCTTTGAGGTGTACAACTACAAATTGGGAGTTATTTCCAATGAGACTTAGCACACTATCACACCTAGTGAAGTGTGCTAAGTGCACTAGTTTGCACTTTTGTGCACAAAAATACATTTCTCTTTCAAAATTTTAGTTTCTAGAATTTGGGTTTTTAAGCCGGGACTTAGATTTGACCAAAGAAATTATGCAAAACCCTAGAAAAGACTCAGACCTCAGACCAGGGATCCAAAAAACTAAAAAAATAAAGTAGGGGGTCCCCATTTCTAGGAAAAATGGGGTGTGCATTTTGAAACCACAACAATAGGTAATTATAATCATTAATAATTTAATGATTTTTGAATTTAAGTTTAATAATATTTAACTAAATTTTTTAATTAATTAATTATTAAAATGTATTTGTACAACATACTTTGATTTGTGAGTTGGGGAGATTGGTAAACTCAGGTTGTGCTTGATGGGTCAGTTTGGTCATGAAAATGATTTTTATCAACAATAGGGGAAGATTATGATTTGGGAACCTTAGTAGTTATCATTCTTTGAAAAGACATAAACTGAACTCTGATTGTAATTAAGAATTTTAGTGAATCTGTTACTCAAAATGAAATGAAAACTGAAAGCCTAGTTTTGAACATCAACTCTTGTGTTTGTTTGATAACAAATTAAACTATGAAACTATGTTTAAGCAACTTTACATGATTTGTTGAATCATTTGGGATTCTAGTGAACTAGAGAAATCTTAGTGAATTTGGTAACTAGAGAAATGTAAATTGAAATCCTATTCTTGTATACCTAAATCTTGTGCTTGAAAGCAGAATTTAAAACTTGAAATCAATAACTGAGAATTAAATTGTTGTGTTTTCAAAATGTAATGAATTGAGAAAATGACTTTTGTATGTACTCTTTTTATGACATGTTATTTTATTGTTGGGTTTCTGTTTTGACTTATTACTTTGACCAAATTAGGATGTTTATAAGAGGCTCAGGAATTTTGTTTTGTGATGTCATGATGATGTTTTGATCTCAATCTTTTATACTCAACCATAGTAATGTGTCTTGTATGCTCTATGAGGTGTTATGATCTATCAATTGTTATTGCTTTCCACTATTCTTGTGTGAAATTGAGGTGAATGATGTGACCTTTCTGATATAACCTTTGACTCTTTGATCAGTTGTATTTGGATTGCTTTTCAGTCACGTGTATAGGACTAAGGTGTTTGTATGATTTGTTCTTGGTCATGTCATGTTATGATGTGGATTGGTTTATGTATGCTTGATTTTGGGATTAGTCTTGTTAGGATGATTGTATTGGCGGAATCCATGATTATGATCAGTATTTTTCAGTACTTGTCAGTTGCTTATTTAAGAACTGATGTATGGTATGTGGTCTTTTTTGATCTTTCAATTTTGCTAAGCTTAGGGTAGGTTATATGTATGTCATGTTGGGAAGTGGCTTGTAATGGAGGCTGAAACCCTAAAGAGGCTACCTAGGCAACCCATTGTAGGTTATTTTAATAAGTGATAACATTTCATTAAATGGGTTTAAAATGAATTAATAAGATATTGGTACCACATAAAGTCCCTATGGGGTAGGAGGATTAAAAGACTAGCTAGGTAACCTTAGAGTTGACTCGTTAGTATGCCTTGTCAATATGAAAGGATACTAGTGCCACATAGAGTCATTGGGGGGTTAGAGGATTAAAATACTAGCTAGGTAACCTTAGAGTTGACTTGTACAATGACACATTCCCATATGCATAATAAATTTCCCACATGTGTTTGTTACCTCTGGATTTAGTTGATACTTGTGTCTTGGTACCCTTTGAGATAGTTTTCTTTTAGGTGATTCCTTGAACCTAGATGTTGGTTTTTGACTTTTGAGTTTGTTATCCTATTTGGGACTTGAGTTTATCTTCTCAGCATAGTGGAAGTGGACCTTTTTGGGTTTCACAAGGTTGGGTGGTAGTGCATTTTCTTATACCATTGAGATTTGACAGTTTGATGCCATGGCTAGAGTTCCCCATTCTGTACTCTCTTTCATTTTGGTTTTTATGATTGTGATAGATGGTTATACTCTAAGTGTATTGTATTTGATTTCATAGATCTTACAATATGATGTAATCTATTTCATGATGTATATAATTTTAGCCTCTCATACCTTGTGACTTGTAAATTGGATGATTGTGCATTTTTTTTTATTACCAAGTGGTATCCTATAATTGTATATTATTTATATGGATTCGTACTTGGAGTTATCATTTAAATGTGGAATTGTTTTATATTGATTTTAGTATTAATAAAACTTAAATGTGATTCGACATCACAAGAACCTAAGAGATGTAATCTATTTTATGGTATGTGCTTATGTGTATGTTACTGCTTCCACTATATTATATGTATTGTTGTTAAGTTATTATCTTTAAAAAAAATGTTTGGCAAACTTAGTGAAACTTTAGGTTAATTTATTTTGGGTCACATGGTAGGGTGTTACATAGATCTTCTCTTCTCTTATTAAAACTAAGACAATCCTCAAGTTTTGGAAGTGTTCTCTATTTTTTTCTAAAAATCAAGAAATCATCAAAATAAACTACCACAAAATTATTAATATAGGTTGCAATACAATATTCATCAACCTCGTGAATATAGTAGGTGCATTAGAAATCCCAAATGACATAACCATCCATTTATAAAAACCATCCCTAGTCTAAAAAGATATCTTCCACTCACCTCATTCTTGAATGCAAATACGTTGATATCCACTTCACAGATTGATCTTGATGAAATACTTTGCCCCTACTAGTTTGTCCATCATGTCCTCTATATGAGGAATATAAAATTAGTAATTGGAAATATTTTTAATTTCTCTATTATTAGTGCACATCCTTCATATTCTATCCTTCTTTGAAGTCAATAAAGAAGGTACCACACATGAGCTCATGCTCTCTCTGACCATACCTTTTTTCATGAGTTTTGTAGTTGTTTGTTCAGTTCTTCATGTTGTGTTGGATTTATCCTATAAGATGCTAGATTAGGTAGATTTTATCTTGGAAACATATTGATACGGTGTTGAATATACCTCTTTGTTGGTATACCATTAGGTAACTAATTAGGAGCAACATCAAAAAACTCTTCCAATATCTTTATTGCTTCTAGTGGTACTAATTTTTCTTGTTCTTCTCCTCTTTTTACTAATAATTCATAACAACATCTTGTTACCTTAATTTATTTGAAAATTTTCTTTTATAGACAACATGGTCCCACTCTTCCCTTCATCTTTAGATGCAAAATAATAACTTTAGATTCATCCTTACAAAATGTACACATTTTTTTTTGTTCATCATGTCTGATCTTCCTATCATACTGTTCTGGCCTTATCAATAATATATGGTAGGCATCCATTGGGATAACATCACACCATATATCATCCTTCTAGAACTTCCCTATGGTAAACTTGATTGAACATTATTTATCAATAGTGACTTCATTTCATTTCTTAAAACATGCAATATAGTAAGGACACAAATTCTTTCACATTATAAACTCAATTTTTATACCATCTCTCTAGACACCATATTCTCACATCCACCCCCATTAATGATAACTTTGAATACCTTTACAAATGAAACACATCTATTTTTGAAGATATTGGTTAAAATCCATGAATTATTATATCCCTTTGCATGATCTTCTTCCTTCTCTTGAATAATCATCAATCTTCTCACCATGAGAGTTTCTCCCATGTCTAGTGAAACTTCTTGTTCTACCCCTTCTGTTGCGATTTCTATATGAACAAAGTTCACTCTAGGTTGTCCTCGATTTCATTTTGACATGTTATATTTTGAGCATTCAAAACCACCATGTTCTTCTTCACCACACCTAAAACAAGTGAAAGGACTTCTTTGGTTTTCCCATCCTTTTCAATTACCATAATATCATCCTCTCTAAAACCCCCTTCCTTTTTCTTGATAATGAGGATCTTGTCAAGTGTCTACAAATTTTATGAACCCCTAGGATGAGTCTCCTCTACCATAATTTGAACCACCTAAAAATGGGATTGATGTACCCCTTTGTCCTCCTCTACTCCTTTGAATATATTGCTGACTTTTTTTTTTGCTCTAGGCATTAGAGTCAACTAGTAGGTTGCCTTCATATTGTTGATATAAGTCATGCTCAATTCATCCTGAATACTAAAATTTAGGCCATTCATATATCTATCAACCATCTTATCATAATTTTCTTCATGTTCTATATGCACGAATAAATTATATATGTTTTTTGTGTAAATTCACATAGAAGAGAAGTTTTTTTTCAAATTTAGAAATCTACAAAAGAAATTTTGTGAATAATCTATGGACAAGAATTTTTTCCCTTAGCTTTGTCTCCATCTTACTGCATGTCTTGATCATTTCCTTTACTTTACTTTTATATTATTGTCAAAGATGATCCAACCATATTATTAAATGACCTTTTAGTTTTTTTGCATACAAACTTCATCTTCTTTTCCTCTATCATAGACTTCCATTAAAAAAAGTTTCCCATCTAATTTTTCCAGTCCATCAATTCCTCTGGCTTAAGACTACCCACATAGTCTAAAATATAAATCTTGATCCCTTCATTATTTTTTCTAAGGCCCTAAGGAAGTATCTATTTGAATCTCATATATTCTAATTGTTCTTCTTTGGATTCTTCATTTTTATTTGTACCCTTTGGCTTGCCTCTTCACTAAATTCATTCCCCAGGGTCCTTGTATTCTTTGATTTGCTAATTGTTCTAAAAGTTCTGCTAATTCCTTTGCAAATTTTGTATTAATCTTTCAATTTGGAGAGTACACCCTCTTCCTTTTCCTCTCCTAATTGTCTTCCTAATTTGATACCAAATGATGCAAATGACATATATGCATTCAAAATGAACTAGACAACAATATAGATTCAAACTTTCCAAATTTATATTCACCAACTCCCTTCATACAATGTTCATAAATCCTTAAATAATTAAAAAAACTCTCATAACTTTGAAAATAGAAAATTACCCTTTTTGGTAAATTTTCATAGTTCTCAAATTTTCCCATTTTGGTAAATTTTGAAATAATTTCTATAAAGTTATTTTTTCTTTGGCTAAATTTTCCTTACACTAAGATACAAATAATTGTTGACTAATCTTCAAAATTAAAAACACTTTCAAAGTTATTAGAAATAGAATTCTAAAAATCCAAAAAAAAATACTAAGCTAAATTTAGAGGTCTAAACAAACTTTTTGACCCCCAAAAATTCAGATCTAAATTGATAGTTTACAAAATCCTTTTGATGAAGCCACCTATACAATTAAAAGAAAAACCCACCTTTAAGTCAAAAGTTATGACCCTTTGATGTCATAGATCCATTGTTTGTAATAATTTTGGCCCACAAAATATTAAAACTTGTTAATTTGTTCAACTATTACTTATTATGAGTAGCTATTTAAGTATAGACCTCTATTTTATAACTTTCAAACTATTTCACAAGGAAATCAAAGCTTTTGACATACAATTTTATGACACTTTTAATCAAATAATATTCAACTTAGAAAATAATATGATTTAGAAAGCGTTTGAATACAACAAGCTTTAGAATAATATGATAGAGTTCCATCAAGTAAACATTAATAGTAAGTTTTACTATCTATTTAGGATTCTATTTGTATTCATAAGTCCCATAAAAAAAAGAGGGTCAATCGAAACCCCATTACCACCTACCAAGAACAACCCTTTATTTTGCACAACTCTAAAAAAAATTGTGTATAGACCAATTACATATGAATAAAATGCAAGGTAACTTTGTAAACACATAAGGTGTATATTCATTGTGAGAATAATTAAGTACGTTTACTAAATTTGTAGTGTAATTTATCGCATATAATTGTTTGAATTATTTTACAAAGTTTTGATAAATGATGTTCGAATTTATAATACTTCGTTACATTTAGAAGAATGTTTCTCCATCTAAATAAAAGCAATCATTAAAATAAGATATAATTTTTTACATAAACAGAATATTTTAAATAATTAAAATACATAAATTGATACAACCAAATTACGAAAATAACTTGAATTTAATATGATTTTTAAAATATAATTCCATTTCAAACATCATGCATATATATATATATAGTTTATCATTAAAAACAAAACTATACATGAATTGTATTGTTAAATAGAGCATGTCCAAAGATATAAACATAGGCGAACTATATTAAAAATAAATCCAAAAAGAATTATATAAAGATTTTCACCATTGCATTAATGATTGGTCAAAATAATAAAACCTTATCGTTATTAATCAAAAAAAAAACTAGAAATAAATATTTGGTTAAACGTCTCATTATAAAATGATGCGGGCCACTTTTTTAAGGTTTTGGTTTCTTGTGAGGATTGATTTTTTCTCAATTCTCAATGTTATTTTCGGTTGTAAAGGTGGTGTACTCAAAGTATTGAGTGCTTCTCCTTTATATCACTATTAATGTCTTGCCTTTTAATGTTGGGAAGTCTAGATATGCTAAATTCATTATATGGCACATTGGGTAATGTGGATGGGAAAGGATTGGAATATTTGCTCTAGTAGCATTTCCCCATTATCCCCACAACAAAGACAAAGGCATCCACAAGTTGTATATAATCATCACTCACATCATGGATACCTTTTGGGTGAAGTTGAAGTTCTACCAATAAGATAAGCCTAAGCTTGTTCTTGCCTCCCAAGCCATGTGTAAAAGTTTGAATACGTTCCACATGAATCTATATCAACCTTTTAAACCCAAAATATTTCAAAGTAGACATTTGCCCATGTTTTAGGCTATATCAAATTGGTAAGATGTTAAGGTGCATTAAGATCCTTTAAAAGTCTTGAGATTTATAGGTGGGACTTTATGGTTGTTTATATTACCTTGAAGTGGAGAACAATATTGATAATGTGTAAGGTTGTCTTATTATTCATATATGTATCTTATTTTAATAATGTATATTATTAGTTCTGTGTATGAATAGGTGGAGACTATAGCTTTCACCTAATTCATTTCAATTAATTTATGTTTTGAAAATAATGTACATAATTTTAAGCTATGGTTTTCTGAAATGATCTTATTAAAACATATTTTTATACTTATATTGGTATTCTCAGATCGATCACGGTTAATTTTAGTAGCAGTTTTTAAATTTTTTTATATGACAAATTCAAAAAAATTGAAGAGTGGCATATGGCAACATTCAATAAATTAGGTGTTTCATGCATGTTCATAGCGTGGCTGCATGCATGTTCGCTGGTCAAGAAGAAAGGGCATAAAAATGTAACACGTTGCATTGAGCTACTACAATTAGTATGCATTATGTAAGTTCCATTCCATTTCACAATACAGATTATGAAATTTCATGGGTGCCTATGTTAATGGTGATCAAAGGCACCAGTTATTTTTGTAGTACCCAACAATTGTGGTTTAACTAGTCAATGTACAAGCTTTTGCTTGCTCAGTCACTTACGTCTCTTTCTCAGGGAATTCCAAAACTCAACAGGAAGGGAGATTAGGATAGAGTAATGACATCTTCTATCAATGTTCTTCCTCTTCCAATTGCAACTCTTACTTTTGTCTATACAAATGGCGGTGCCAATTATCATATATCCCTTCTTTATGTGCTCATTCTGTAACCATTGACATTCCCAAATAAAAAATTCTTTGAAAAGGTGCATTGAAAATATTTGAATCCCTATTTATGACTTCATACTTTTGAATGATGTCTATTTGCATAAGATGAAAGCCTAATTTATAATTTGAAACAATTAGTAAAGTATTGTTAATGTCAAAAGCACAACCATTGAAGGTGGAGTATGCAATCATTAAGCTTATTATATCATTTTACACAATCATGGCGAAGATTTCTTGATGCTTGTGGAAAGGGGGGATATCATCAGTATACCTTGAAAAAAAGGACAAAAAGGCAATAATATATGTGAGAAGGGATCTATGGCCTTAGATATGAGTTTTTTGTGCAAATGAAGTATTTCCTTACTATACATTTCATTCGAGATTAGCGTTGAATTTTTAGGCGATGTGAATTTGAGCTTTGGTGTTTCTTCTATAGATGATTAGACAACATTATATGCAATCTTTAGACAACTGCAATTCAAATCTTGTGCTTGATCTTGCTTTTGATCAGACAATATTATATCTAAATTGTGTTAATTTTAGAAATAAATTCATTCTCTGCGTATGTTGTTCTCTCATAATTCATAGGAATTTTTTTAAAACAAATTTTGATCTCTGCTTCACATGAGATTCAAACTCTTGTGGGTAGACTATGACTTTAGTGCCACTGAGTAGAGTAAGGACTTATAATATGAATTGAGAAATTATGAAAAATCTCTCTTGAAATTTTGATTTGGGACTAGTGTTTGAGAAAGTATGATAAATCTTTCGAGAATCTTCAATTTAGAAATAATGTTTGTGAGATTTGGAAAATTCTCTAGAGAAATTTTCAATTAATGACTAATGTTAGAGAAGGTATGCCAAATCTTTGGAAAAAAAATATTTCTGGAAGAATGTTTGAAAAATAATGAAATATCTTAAGAAATTCTGGTTTTGGAAAAATGCCTTGTAATTGAATTTGTGACTTTTTTGGTTTGGAATTAAACCTACTACTTTTTCTTTTCCTCCTATCTATACTAGATTTTTTTTATTATAAAGGAAATAGCATTTATCATTTCCCTAAATGAAGTCACGATTTAATGATTTAATCCTTATACAAAGTTGATTAAAAAGGGAAAATCAATTCTTAGACGTTAGCCTAGTTTTAGTTTAGTGAAAGCTTACCTACTAAATGGGCCCTCACTTATGCTTATTGGGAGATTGAAAATAATTAAATAATTAAAATAATTATTAATTATTTTAAATTATATTTTTACAGATTTCTATATTGGATTAGTTAATTATTATTTTTCATTAAATTTGTAACAAATCTTTCAGATTATATTTAATTATTTAACATAAGCTCATAATACTCTATCTCAATTAAGTTTTGATTCTAAGTAATTTATTTAATAATTTTTCTTTTTTAATTCAATAACAATTCTTTTAGATTATATTTAATTCTTAAACATAAGCTCACTATATTTTGCCACTGCTAAATGTTCAATTGAAATATTTTTATTTGAGTAAGATGACATGCACTTTACAAATTTTCTAGAATACATTTTTCTATTAGTCAAAATTTGATAAAAGTGTAGCTCTTGCAGAAATTAATATCATGTCTAGCTCTCGTGATCCTACAACTTCTATCTCAATCTTGAAAACTAATTCTCATAAAATATGAAAAATGTATCTTTACTTAGAATTAATTGAAAACGTTGAGTTGTCATTTTGCACAATGCTTAACGATAGGAATCCTTTTAAACTCCTTTTTTGAAAAGCTAATCTTGGATCAACTCCAAGGTTCTAAGCGATCTTGTGATCTATTGGAATCTACTCAGTAAAAGATAAATGTGTTTGTTCATGAGGAGGCCTTTGCTAGTTATGACCAATTTAGATAAGATTTTGAATCTGCTTGCTATCTCAAAAGAAAAAAACCACACAAAAAGAAATATATTTTTGTATTTTTATGTTTTTTTAATGAATGTAATCTAACAATGCAACTAAATGAGTTCCTAATTTAACCAAGGGTTAGCAAAGCAAATAATGAAGATAGGGTAGCAAGAAGTTTAAAAAAATAACTTGAAAAGTAATTCCTAATGGACATAAGCTATGGAAACAACACGTTTGCGAATTAAGCCTCTGAAAAGATTAGTAGGTAACCAATGAAAATAGGAGAAGCGCTTCCTTAATTCCATTGATGCAATCATTGATGGGAATTCAGTAACAATAAGATGTTTCACTTTTCATTAGATCACAAGGCCACAAAAAGTGCACTCATGTGAGACAAAAAACTATGCATGAAAAAAATGGATGATCTCTTCTTGAAGTAAGTACATCAACAAAATTTGAAAAACTGTAGCAAACACTAGAATTAAAAGATTGCACAATCAAAATAACATAATAAAACAATCGGCTCCATTACATTCCATGAACATACATTCATAAAATATAACACACTCAGGCAAGAATAACTACACTTCGAATGAGAGCTCCAATAAAATATATTATTGCATCAAAATAATGGCCTATAATACATATTTCATTCCTGAATTTATAAGAAATCTTCTCCTCAATTTGTGTTGAGAGTGAGAGATATCTTTATGCAAAAATATGCTTCTAAACTAACAAAAAAAATCTATTTATGTACAAACTAACTTTCTGACAGGTGTTAAGTAAGACTCCATCCATATTTATATCATTAAATGAATGCATGAGCCTTTACATGTCATAATAAAAAAAGAATCAGAAAATAAGAAGAAGAAAGCCATTAGATGATGTAGGAGTATCTGGAGATGCAAAAATATAATCTCCATCTTCACTAGGTGTTTGTAGGAGTTAAACTACCATCCGAATGCATTTCTGATGCATGGAAAGCTATAAATTTGGAATTGGTAGTTAATTGTCAGTGCACCTCTGACTTTCTCAAAAGCTTTTGACACACCTCAAAAGAAGTACAACTTCGAAATAGTGCACCTTGCACACTTAGTGCACCTATAGACCTTGGAAGCATGTGCACCTCAGAAGCAAGTCCAAGAAAACTAAAATTCTAGCTTTTGGGTTTTGTTCCCCTATTTACTAGAGCTATGTCTGGGTATATGATATTGAATTTCTCTATAATCTCAGTGACTTGGGTTGCATTTGGAAAATCTAAAGCTTCATATTTGTCCTTCAATTTTTGCCTATAGTTGCCCACCTCGATGCAAATCTCTGCAAAATCTCTTGATTTCACATCCAAATCTAACAATACCTCTTTGGTCTTAAATGCCTATCTAATATCATCATTAGTGGAAGCTTCTTCAAAATTCTTTCGAAACTATTCAACAACTACTTCTACAATCATCAATTTATCCCTCGAATCATCTTAAAAAATGTCTAAGCAAGTATCATTGTAATGTTTCTCAGCCTCCAAAATTTGCTCTTGGGTTTGATCCTTGAGCTTATGAATATCCGCATGTAATGTTTCCATTAATTTATTTCCATCTACAATCTTCTCTATCCAATCATCTATTTTATCTAACTAATTTTCTATATATACATCCATTAACATATGATATCTTTGACCTTTTATTGATTGCAACTCTTGTAGGTCTTTACCCAAGGTATGCACTTCGTCTATTAACCCAAAATCCTGATTCAAAATAGCCACTAGCTTATCTACATTATTCTACATATGGTATAATATTTTAAGATTTCCTTGTATGATCTACACACCTTTCTCTTCAAAACTTTCTTGCCTTTGCTAAAATGCTTTAAAAAATGGACCAAGTTGCACATTCTCCTTACCCCTTTTCTCAAGTGCCACATTTAAAGTCTCTTTAGGATTTTCAGGATCTAGTAGACCAACTAATTCATTTGGATATCCCCTTAGGATCTCATTCTACTTCAAAAGTGTTATCAATTCCGTCTCATCCTGCTCCAAGTACCTAAACACTTCTTTGATTCTCGTTGTCACCATTAATTTGGAAATATCCATAGTGGGTTTCCTAAGCATGACCTCCCTGATTTGATAATCTTTTGGAGTCAAGTCCTTAATGGCTACATGTGGAGGAGGGATAGCAACATGGGAAAACAAGTCCTCATTCTTATCACTCATTACAAAGGCTAGTGTTCATGCATCGTTTGTGGGTGACTCAAGCTTCTTGAGAGCTTCAATTAATTCTCTCATCCCCTCTTCCTCCGTGGAATACTATTGCCTTTTTTTTTTTCTAACCATCACCTCTTTCCTAAACCATTTCAAAGTATCTACCATTGGATATTTACTTTTTGAAGAAGAAGGAGTTTGTTCTACTAGGCCTTTTCTCTTATTACTCCTCTTTAGAGTCTTCTCCTTTTGTGAGAGATCTACATCGAGAGTCTCTGTAACTGTTGAGTCCACAATTCTCACCTTTGTGTCTTGGAAAGTCTATTGAGGCTACTCACATATTTGTCCTTCCTCTAACACTTCATGAACAAGTATTTTTTGTGGCTCTTCTTCTTGTTCAAGTTGCACCTATTCTTCTTCATTATTTGGAGGTAGAGGAGTAGCTGAACCTTTATCCAGAAAACATGAATCTAGATTTGGTGATGGTGGAGTCATTTTGGGTCCTTGTGGTTGGGGCAGCAATTAACTCCAATCCTCTTGTTGAGGCTGATTAGTTAGAGTATCCTTATCTTATCTCCTACCAACGTAGTACCTACAGATAAAATCAAAATTTAACATCTGAAAGACATCAACCCCTTCATCTTCCTACTCATCAATCCATTGTTGCAACTCATCCTCCAAAGTTATAGACTAAATAGGCTATGTGGGAATTGATGGTGGTGTAATGGTGGAGTTTCTTCTCTATTCTAACTTTGTCACCCTAGCAAGATAAGTCCTCTGATTTAAAGGAAGGTTATCTTCTTCATCTTCATCTTCCTCTTCTTCCTCTTCTGGAATGACCTCCTTCACTGATGGAAAAGGAATAACCCTTCTTATTACCTTTTTTATCTTTTAACTAGAGTTTTGATCTTTCTTCTCTCAGGGGTAGGTGGGGAGGCTTGTACCTCTTATTCAGGGGGAGACACTTCTTGTACTTCCATTTTAGTTCCTTGTCCTTGATCTGATAGTGACACTTGAGGATTATCCTAAGCTTGCATGATTCCTACATTTTTTGACCCTTATAGATTCTTTGCCCTTGTTGTGGTGGTGCTTGAGTTGTTCCTTCTTTCGGCTTGACTTGTTGGGGAGAAGCTATTTTCCTATTTCCCTTACCTTTCTAAGCCCTATAATATCCAACTTCTTTGTCAAGTTGGTGCACTATTTTTGGCCTCATTGGGGACTAAGCTGTGAAAGTAGGAATTGTCACCTTTGCTCCTCTACCTTTCACTGGGTGGGCTGTAGCTTGGAAAACTATTGTTTGAGGAACTAGATCCAACTTGAAAGGTCTTTTGATCTAATCCTTGGTCTATTGAATGACATGCCTTACCCTATGATTAATATCAACATTTTCTTCTTTATGAATCTCTGCATTCATAATAGGTCGATCAAAGATCTTATCTCTATTATACAATGGATCTAGGACCTCTTCGGTATCTTGCTATACTATCTTTAAAGGTACCTTTACCTTCAATGCATTGCCTACCAGATAGAGAGTCATCCTACAATAATCCCTTATTCAAATTTTGTAACCATCCACTACATTCATCCAGTGGTCTTCGATGACATCTTCATGATAGAATTATTTTCCTACCAATTACTGCACTCTTCCAATGTTATCAAAAAAAAGATGAGGAGAGTTATATCCATCCATGGGATACTGATCCCACTTAGACTCAAAAGTTAGAATATCCTACTTTCGAACAACACTAAATAGTCCTATAGTAATGGGCCATACCCAGGTTTTCTTGTGTTGCTTCCTTACTCTCTCATATGCAGATAAGAGTTGTCGTGCAATCTCCAATAATATGAGCCTATCACATGGATACCTTTGGAGCTTCTTGGGATTGATAGTCATACCTGCTACCCTCAAATAAGTGAATGTTTTAAATTGGATATAATAGGTGCCAATTTCTATAATCTTTTGCATTACCTCATCTAACATCCTTTTTACATAATACCCCTCAATGAATCAAACGATTATGAAAATGAAGGTATCATTCACTATTATGTATTCTTTGTTGTGCTCTAAAAGTTTTTTCTTCATCAACTAGGGGTATACTATATAAGTCCATGCATTTGCATCTTGCATGCTACCCCTTTTAAATAGTCTTAGATAGTCTGTTGCTCTTGCAACTAATAGGTACACCAAATAGAATGTCATATAGAACTTTTGATTGTTCTTGAATACCACCAGTTACTCATCCAAATTATCACTAAGAATCAAAGCCCAATCAATTGGCATCTTCATTGTTTTGATGGTCTTAATGAAATGCACCATCCATATGTCCAAGTGTCCTGATGTCGGTAACCCCATGACTCTACTCAAAAGAACTATAGAATATTTGATATCGTCTTTCATGTAGCCCTTTTTCATGTCTACTTTTCCCACTTTTCATCCAAGAGGAGTCTTCTTAATAAGGTACGGGGATTGAATGATTTCAGATGCTTCATCTCCATGTTCTCTATACCACCTTTTTTCCTGATGATATGTCAATCTGATATATTGATCTTCTTTTAGAAGATGAAATACCTTCTCTATGTTCTTAGGTCTTAGATTTAACATGATCTCTCTAGTTATATTTTTTACAACACTTTCTTCTGAGACATAGTTCTCTGCCAGTGCCATGATCAATTCCAAAGACTGTATTGATACTGGGTGAGACATTGTGTTGACTAGCCTTGATATGATAAGAGCAAATATCATCAAGGACCTCTCAATTGGTTTGTTACATAAAACTAGGAAGGCATTCCAATTGATATGGCTGAGTTTAGTGTCCTAGATCTCTAAATACTCATCTTGGAAGTGTCATTTTGCCGAAACACCTTGAAACTTGAAAACTACTAGTTTCGGGACCATCTTTGTAATAAGGGAATATGATGAAGAATTTATTTAATTTGCACAAAATCACATCCATTAGTTTATAAGTGAAGAAAAAATCAATCGACATAAACCCTAATGATGACCAAAATACAACCCAAAAACTCTAATAAACCAAAACTATTAAAAAGACTCAAAAACCCTAACCTTAACCTCTGGAAGACAAAAAAAGGATGCACCTTGCACACCTTGGAGGTACACCAGGTGTGTCTTTTCTTAGAAAAATTTACAAAAATAAGGGTGTGCACCTAGTGCACCTCATGGGGTGTACTAGGTGTGCACCCTTATGATTAAAAAAGGCAAGACAAATAAAAAGAAAAGGATGCACACTTAGTGCACCTCATGGGGTGCGCTAAGTGCTCACCCTTCACTATCCTTAGGGGGTGTTTAAAATTGGTAAAGGTGTGTAGGTGCACATCATGGATAGGTGTGCACCTATGCACCTTTATCCTGGGCTTGCTTTAGTTTAGGTTTATTAAGTTCTTTTTAGTTTGGTAAATGAAAAAGATGCACACCTTGCACACCTTGGGAGGTGCATAGGGTGCACACCTTTACCTTAGAAGTTTTTAAACATTGTGTAGTGTTGTGTGTAGGTGAGTGAGAAGGCATGAAGCATGTTAGCACACCTCAAAAGCTATGGAGGTGTGGTTGCATGGAGTGAACACAAAAAAAAGACAAGGAAATAGGGCAGGGTCCTAGGCTTTATTGGCCCGAGACTTAGCGCACCTCTTGGAGTTACACAACTCTACAACTGCACATTTTCCTTAAGTCACTACGCACTAGTGCACTTGGTGAGGTGTGCTATGTGTGCATCTTTATAGGTGAAAATGACTTTCTCTCTCAACAACATGATTTCTAGAATCTGGGTTTTTAGGTAGAGACCCAGATAAGCCAAAGACACTAGGAAAAACACTAAAAAGGCTCAAACCCCAGACTAGGGATTTGGAAAGATAAAATAAATTAGGGGGTCCCCATTTCTAGGCAAAATGAGGTGCGCATTGTGAAACCACAAAAATTTTCATGAGCATTTACACTAGATCATGTTTGGTTGTGTTTAATTCTATTCTAAAGCTTCTTAAGGTGAGACTTTAGCTCTACAGAGCTCTTGTTGTCTTATCATTCATCTTTAGTTTTTATTATTGTCTTGATCATTTATATTAATAATTTTTATTTCAAAGTTTATAGTTATAAAAAGTATTGGTATTTTAACAAAATATTTAAGCATTCAGTTGATTAAGGCATGTCTTAAGATATATATTCTTTTTAAATATTTAGAAGGTAACTTTTATAAATAGAAATGTAAGTTCTATAATGCTTACATATTCTTTGATCTAAAATGTCTAGCTTTAATATTATGTTCTATTTACTTTAAAATTGGATTTTCTATCTTTATATTGTAATGGTATCTAAAATGTTTATATTTAACATTATGTTCTGTGTACTTTAAAAATGGATTTTCTATCTTTATATTATAATGGTAATTTTGTATTGTATTGAGCGTGTATGAATTTTTTTAGCTATTATATTTATAGTTGGTAAATTAATTTTTCACTTGAATTTGCAAGTTTGAGTAATTTCTTGATTATGACTATTTTGGAGATGTCATATTGGATCATTATATTGTAACAATTAATCAAATTTTGAGTATGTGACATGTCATGAATACCTCTGTCAACTTGAATTTGAAATACATGCGAGTTTGAATTCTATTATTATTATAAAATACTAATACATAGTTGAGATGAAATATAATTTAAATTCCTTGTTGGCCATTAATAGAATTGACGAGTTAAAAGATTGCATTTTTAATATTTAATGTGTCTATTCTATGAATATGAAAAATAAGGGCAAGTTAATTATATTGGAAACACTTTTATTAAAATGAGAATTGCATATATGTGATTTAAAAGTGGGAGTAAAATATTATGGATTATTCATTTTGACTCGTGATATAGAAATAATAGGAAAAATAAGTATAATGAAAACTAAAATAAACAAACAGATGGAAAGGAAAATTGAGAACAAAAAATGAAAATAAAAGAGTTTGTTATTTTTCATTAATGTTTTGAAGGAAGTTGTTTGACAACCCTTTACAAGAAAAAATTGAAAGTAGAAAATTGAGCTCATTTTAAAGGGAAGAACTAATTTTTAGATAAGTTGGAATAAGAATTGGGGTGTGATTATTTAGGTGTTCTCTCTATTTTTCTTTTTGAAATTTATGTCTTTAAAATTTAGTCTTTTCATTCTTCATTTTGTCTTCAATTTCATATTGAGATGTCATGTCTATTTTTATGAGAGTAGGTTTCTATTTTAAATTAATTTCCAATAATTGAATTTGAGTTCATATTTGAAACCAAAGGATACTTTTTTTTGAAGGAATTTGAAATACATTAAAAAAAACAAGGCTTCATCAATTGATTCCATATAATGTTTCATATTAGGAGAAATATGATTCCATATAATTTTATAATGAATGATTTAAGATTATGCTGAAAATTTTGTTGCTAAAGTCCTTGTCTTGTTTTTTGTACCACTTTAACTTTGTAAGTGTGATGAAGATGTTATTTTTTTCTTGTTATATCCTTTTGATTTTCTCCATGGTGTTATGGTATCTCATCCTTTAAGTGGTCATTAGGTGACCATGCATTCTTGTATGGTTGAGTAACCTCATCTATTGTGAGTTGAGATGTTCTTGATTTTCACTTGTGCACTACTTGAGGCTATTGTGATGACTTTTCCTAAAGCCCTTGGTAAATCTACCCCTTTTGTTTAGTATGAATGGTATGCTATATTAATCTTTATGTCGATGTTATATAAATCTTAACTATTGTTTATGTTTTTTGTTTACTCTTCAATTGGTATTAGTGTATTCATATTATTTATTATTTAGTTTGTGTTCTTGTGGTCCACACTATCTCCTAACATGGTGGTAGTGGATCTTTAAATTCCATGTAGTCAAATATTATGAGACCATCATTGAAGGTTTATGGATATTAAGACAAGATTCAATATAATTATCATGTTAATAAAGATTTGATTCATTTATTTTCTTTTCTATAATATTGTAAAAATACAATTGAAGGAGATTTGATTCCTTATCTCTTTTTTCATGTGATTACAAGAACTTAATGGATGTAATGAAAATGGATAATACATAAGGTATCAATATAAATTGTTCATGTTTCTAGATGTTGGAGTTGGGAAAACAAGCTATTCTACATGCATAGATTTTACAATTTCATTTTTCTTGGTGAATTAAACTTAGAAAACCTTGTTTGAGTTTTAAAATGAATTTAAATTTAAGCAATACAAAACAAAACATAGAAACATCTAATATTTTCTTTATGTTCTTGCGTGTGTTTGGTCTTTGGGCCTACATCATTTAGGAGTTTTTAGGGGCCCTCAATCAATTTTGGAGTGGATAATATTGTGGAACATAATTTCCCTTCATCTCTTAAGTCTTTCTTCTCGTATTGGTGTTCATAAAGGTTTCCTAGTACTTAGGATTTTTACTCCATGGACTAGTGTCTCTTTTAGGTTACTTCATCATTTTCAATGTCCAATTTTATTATATGTCATTTGTATTTTTTTGAGGTTTAGCATGTCTTAGGGACCAAACTATAAATTTTGATTTCTTTATAGTTAGAACTCCATTACAACCTAGGACTACAATTTCTACAATGTTATTGCAGACTCCAATGCTAAATTAGGGCTAAAACATCAAATATGGAAACCTACACTTGGGAACTATTAAAAATAATTTTATGCAATGAAAATGATAAAAAAATTAAAACAAATTTCACTCTTAAAAGATTGACATGAATAAACCTCAAGGTTTCTTTAGGTCATTTTTCAACCACTTAGATAGCCCAATTAAAGACTTATGTGATTTATTACAAGGAGGCCTTTGTTGTTTCAAAAAATTGATATGAAAGATAAGATAAAAATAACAAGAATCATAATATTTTTTTATTTTCTATTGTATGTTGAATACAAATTATAATTATGCAGCTATGATGAATTTCCTAATTTAACTAGAGTGTAAGAAATAAATGCAAAGAGAGTAGGGTAACAAGAATTGTAAGAAAAACACATTAAAATTAAATCCTAAAAGGAATAATCTCATTGAATACTCTACAAATCAAATCTTTGAGAAGATGGGGAAAACCCATGTAGTCTAGAGCAACACAACCATAACTTTAATAGATAAATAATTTGTCACAAATCATCAATTGGTACAACCACCTATGATGTGCATGTTGGCATTATGTTGTATTTTTCATTAGTAACAACACTTATTCTATTCTAAATGCTTACCAAGCTCACCACTTAGCCTTTAGTTTATACCAAGCATTCAGTGGTTACCTTGAAAGCTTAACAGTTAAGCAGTTTATGTCGAGCATTCCTAAAGCCACCGAGTAAATGCAAACAATGTGAAGATTGGTAGTTTCTACTAAGTAGTAAGTTTGTGTCATGGAGATTTAGTGTAAACTAAGCATTGGAAGAATTAGTGTTTACCGAGTGAAGCAAGGTAAACTCACTATGCAGTATTTACTGAGTGACACTACATCTACTAAGTCACTAGTGGTTACCAAGTTTAGAACTACATCGAGTGATTAGTATGGACTGAGCCTTCACTTCTACTAAGTGCATGATGATGCCAAGTAATGTAGTGGATGCCGTGTATCAAAAGGTCACCGAGTCAGTTCAATGAACTTGAGTTATTTACTGTTGGGCCAACTTTGTAATGTATTTGTTCACTTGTGTTTTGGCCGACCTTGTAATTTTGTAAATTTGAAAGGTATATATGTAAGATGTATTGTAAGATATCAAATACAACAATTAAAAAAAGGTTAATAGCAAAGTAATGTGAAGTAATTCTAAAAAGTATCTGCAAAGGATTTTCAGTAGCAATTCAAGGAATACAACAAGGTCAATATAGAAGCAGAAAAGTTATATTCATCACATAAGGTGATCAGTGCATAAAGGATCTTATCAAAAATTAGTTGTAAGTAGATCCACTACTTCATCTTGATAGGTGAATTAGCTTCTAAATCCTTTAACAGGGTAGACTTAACAGTCTTTGTATAAATCTCTTAACCCAGTGCATACTTCATTGTATGTTTGTAAATCCTTTAACAAGGTGGACCTAGCAGTCCTTTGTGCTCCTAACAGGGTAGATCACTAGAAGTGGTCAATGCAAGCCTTAAAAGGCCAACTTTATACTATAGTATTGAAGTTTTGTGGGTATCATCCCCACCCCAATTTTACTTTCTATTTGCAAGGTTTCTCGGTTACCAAAATATTGTGTTCTTTTGTGTGATAAATGTTTTATCTTTCAAAACTAATGTATGCAATAGCTTAGATGGATGTGTGGTAAATTGAAAGGAAAGTTTTAAAGTTACTAATTCACCCCTCCCCTCTTAGTAACTTTTCATATCTTGAATATTTCCAACAATTGGTATCAGAGTTTTGTGGTTTTCAAGATAAAAAGTTTGGTAGCTTGAGCAAAGATCTAAAGACAAATGGATATATTCAGACTTGACAAGGCAATTGAAAATGAAAAGCTAGATCTGGAGATGGCCATAGCTCAATACAAAGAAGCAAAGAAGCATCTTCCCCGATCTTTGCAAGAAAAATGGATGACCATCAGTATGTTGAAGAAAAGATTGAAGACTTTTTCCCAACAAGTAGCTCATATGAAGCTAATGAGGCAACCAAGGAACTCCTAGCAAAGAATGGTTCTCTACAAGAAGAAGTAAGGAAACTCAAAAGAGAACAAGAAATCCAATCAATCAACCTATGTGAAATTTTGGAACAAAGGAATAAGGAAAATGAAGACTTGGAGGCAAGAAACAATGAAGATCAGAATCAATCTAATCAGCATGAAGACCTCATTGATTAAACCACTGAAGCAAATGAAGAAATCAGGATTCTCAAAGCATAGAATGAAATAATAAGAAGTGATCTAAATTATGAAAGGGAAATTAATGAAAGAATATTGAGAGAATTGAGATATGAAAAGAAATCGTTGAAAAATTGAAGAATGATCTAAATGTTGAAAAATAAATCAATGAGAGAATGTTGAAATCACAAGAAGACATGAATCAATTGATTTAGCAAAATGAGCAGAATCTTCATAGGCAAAAAGGTAAAGCAGGACTAGGATATAATGAAGAACAAGGTGAATCTTCCAAGAAAGGTGCAAAAAGGAATAAAAAATCCTCATGCAATCATTGTGGAAGAATTGGTCACACATCAAACAAATGTTGGAGCAATGGAAAAGAAAAATTCAATGGGAAGTGCTACAACTATAATCAACATGTTCACAAAGCTAATGAATGCAAGGAGAAATCAAAATTTGAAGGTAAATGTCACAAATGCAAAAAGCATGGTCACAAGGCATCTCAATGCAGATCCAAATCATTCAATCCAGCTGAACAACTTGTAAAGGAAATATTTGGATGGGACTACAATACTTGGTGTAGATGTCATTATTGTAAAGAATATGGACATGCCGGTATAAATTGTGCAAGGCATCACCTAAGAAAGAAGGATACTGCCATAAGGTGTTACACATGCACTGAACTCGGTCATATAGCTAAAAACTACATGAATATATTCAAAGTTGAAGATGAAAAGAAAGTAAGGGCTGACAACATAAGGAAACAAATGAGGCAGCAATGGATTCCTAAATCTACCAAAGATAGAAGCTCAAATCATGGAAGTAAAGTCACTCAAGAAGTGGGTGACTCCATCCCCTCAAAATAAATTCCTAAGAATGTGTTGGAGCTGTACTTAGCAAGAAAATCATAAGTAGTTCCAAGAAATACAAGGAATGCAAATGATCCAATCAGTATTCTAGATACACCAGGATCACAGAAAGGTTATCTTTTACTGAGTTGCATTAGACTCCATCGAGGAAAGTTGGTCAAAGACCTTACCGAGTGAGGTTGGGAGTAAAAGGAATTTGGTTTGTCTATCAAGTTGATACTCTTACCGAGTTAGGTCAGTGGATGACAATCTGTTACACACGATGTTAGTATGGTACCTAGCATTAATGGAAAATTTTCATCAAAAGGGGTGAAATTTAACTTCATTTTTCACCGTGTCTTCAGAGCAAAGAGATTTCTAGGTGCATTCAAGCAAAATCAAGCGATTCCAAGTAGCAAATTTTTAGTTAGAGAATTTTTTCAAAGATTTCCATCACTTATTAAGTAGCAATGGCATCTAGAAGCACTAGCAGTAGCAAGGCAAAAAGAGGATAAAAAATGTTGGTCAAGGGTGTTGAGTGGAAAGCACCAAATTTCAAGTTAGTTCTAGAAATGGTGGAGGCACTTGACCCTAATGGCACACAATCACAAATTCTTCCAAAGGTACTTTTGATTAATGATTAACAATATTTGCACTCATTTTAAGTGTTCAATTCAAGAGATAGGAACCCTTGAAATGGATAGTGCTTTAGAAGAAATGTGTGTTGATGGCTCATTGAAACCCAAGCACAAACATTTGGAAACAAAAGGGTTGACACACATATCACACCTGCCAAGAAGCTTTCAGATAAAATAGATTAGGTATATTCTTAGCTGTGTACACAATGGTTAGTTATGGTTGGAGCAGCCTGTATTAATCACCAAAAAGATGATTCACAAGATTACTAGCCTTCCCATTCTAAGAAAAGCTAAGACAACCAAAACCCTAGGTCAGGAGGAACTATAGAAGAAAACCCTAGTTGAGTGGGACGGTAGAGGTTTGGAATTCATGCAATTTCCCACAAGATTTATAGTTCTAGTCATTTAAATAGTGTGCCATGTGAGGTAGTGGACTTAGCATTCAAAGTCATGAAGAAAAAAATGGAGTTTGACCTATCAGAGCTACTACTAAAGCAACTAAACAAGACTATGGATAGCATCAAGTCATCAAAGAACAATCCCTACAAATTTGGTTCTTTGTTAACATGTCTCTTCTTTTATGTGCAAAAATTCTTTCCATCCAAAGGTTCTATCATATGGAGAAAGGATGTTCCCATTTTGTATTAGATAAATGAGTTTATAGCAGAAATGGGTGTAAACTTCGACAGTATAATGGATAATTATTTTGAAGACTTCAAAGAAAGAATGAACAACAGGTTCAAGATTCCTCCTAAACTTATTGAGGACTATAAAGATGATGTATGTTTCATGGTAGACTATGATAGAGTATATATTTAGGCAGTCAAGCCCCAAGTTGCATGGGTGAAACCTCTCCCAGATGATGTCGATATTGATGAAACCAAGGACATCATTGAAGCATTGGTAAATGAGCCTATAGATCCCAAGAAACCAATCTTTGGCACTTATGATGAGGCAAAATCTAGAATTGAATTGGAAATTAAGCTACCTCAAGCAATTAGCAAAGGTAAGAGGAAGATTGCTAAGATGAAAACTACCACTGGTCCCTTAATTCTTACCAAAGGAAAAGGAGAGGATGAAGAAGAAGATCAAGAACAAGAAGATGAAGAGAAAGAATTAGAAAAGGAGGTAGAACTAGAAAAGAAGAAAGGGAGGGCTGTCATTACTAAACCTCCAAAGGCCTCCATAGCTATTTTTACCAAGAGAGGCAAAGGCAAAAATAAAGGTGAAGTAGTATTCAACAAGCCCCAACTTACCTTCTAAGAAAGGCTGAAATGGATGGAAGAAGGAGATGGCATCACAAACTTCAAGGCTTTAAAGTTTGAAACTAGAACTGATGCAGAGAAGATGTAGATTGAGGAGCTGGTACTCACCAAAATGGGAAAGTAGAAGTATTCCCCAGACTAAATTGCTCCTCAAATCTCAAAAGAATTATTAGTAATACTACAAAGGAAAAAATAAAGGTGAAGTAGTATTCAACAAGCCCCAACTTACCTTCCAAGAAAGGTTGAAACAGATAGAAGAAGGAGCTAGCATCACAAACTTCAAGGCTTTAAAGTTTGAAACTAGAACTGATGCAGAGAAGATGCAGATTGAGGAGCTGATACTCACCAAAATGGGAAAGTGGAAGTATTCCCCAGACCATATTGCTCCTTAGATCTCAAAAGAATTATTAGTAAGACTGTAACTAAGGTGGGAGTCAACCATGCAAATAGCCAAGGACATCTATGAACAATCCTTGAAAAATCTACTACCAAATCTCACTGAGGCAGAAGTAAATGTAGCCATGAATAATAATGAAGGAAAAATGATGATCGAATTTCACACATGTTTGATTTTAATTAAGGACATTAAACATGTTGTAAGAGATTCTACAAACATGTGGAAGAATATCTATCATCTGTATAAGCCAAGTGATGATCCAGTTGAGATCAAGGATGATGATGATAGTGATGATGAAGAAGATGACAACACTCCATGTGCTACTATTGATATTGAAGATTATCAGGCACTAAGGGCTGATGATGAAGAGAAAGGGGAAGAAGCTAAAGGGGAAGACAAGGAGGAAGTGAATGAAGAAGATGACCCAATGAAGATTGTAGTGGAAGTCATTGTTTCCCTTCCTGACTCTCCACCTAAGTCGACAACATCATCAGGTTTGGAGTCAGCTTCAACAAGATTGATTGCATCTACATTAGAAATATCATTTTCTCCTGCCACCCCACAGCTCCAAGAATCTTCTATGGAAGTATTAGTTACTTCATCTACTAAGCTGAAACCCTCTTCATCAGCACCTGAGTAATCCATCACAATAATGTGCACAACTGTCAATTCCACAACTATGTCAATATCTTCTACTTCATGTACAATAAGTCTGCCACCCCATTCTACAATTTTTTCTACCACAACTCTAACTACACCAATTTATTTTAGTTCTTCAATCGTAAATATTCCAGCTTGTACATTACCTATTGGTACATCATTTTTGGGAAGCACATCAATTTTGGATATAGTTGGCACTTCTCTCAGTTTTCCTCCAATTGGACCAATTCAATTTTTTTTTGCTAGTTCATCTTTATCAACTATTGTTTTTGTTTTTAAATCCAAGGAAGTAAGCATTGAAGTAAAACCAAAGACTCCTCTAAAACTTCTACTTACTGGTAAGGAAATTGATGAAGATATAGACTTGGATAAAGAAATTATTATCAACAAGATAGATTTGGACACTGCCTCAGCCAACTAAATGAGATTGGCCAGTAAGCTTTTAGAGAAAAAGGCAAGGCAGATGCAGCTAAGAGAAGAGAGGGACGGAGAATTCACAATAATTGAGAGTGCCAAAAACATAATTACTGAAGCTATAGGTGTTGATGTTGATCCATCTTAGCACATTCTGCTACAATTAGAAGAGGTTGTAAATAAGTTCAATGAGGACACTTCTGGCCAAGAGAAGCTCATTGAAAAGGCAGAGAAGA
The DNA here is from genome assembly GCA_028749045.1 of Cupressus sempervirens. Lineage (NCBI taxonomy): Eukaryota > Viridiplantae > Streptophyta > Pinopsida > Cupressales > Cupressaceae > Cupressus > Cupressus sempervirens. Next base: position 546,715,076 of record CM053793.1, read on the forward strand.
AATTTGACAATAAGGTGCTTGAACACATTGCTCAGCACATTGCAATAAAGCAGGTAGAATTATCCACAATTTTGAGCAACCTTGAGCAATCTTTTACAAATGTAACATTACTTTTTGGCAAGCTTTGTGATGTTACTGAGTACACCAAGGATGTTAAAAGAAAAATTAAATAAGATTGATCTGGACATGAAGGCTAATGCTCAAAAGTTATAGCTTGACCATAGTTCAAGCTCATCACATCACATGAAGGTGAAATTTTTGTCAGAAATGTAGGTAGAGCTACTTAGAGAAGAAGCTAGGATCAGGTCTACACTGATTGACATCTAGAACATGATCCTTCCAATCATGGACCAAATTTAGAAACATATTGCTTATTCAAAAACATTGATCCAAGACAACGATTTTTCTATAGTAGATCATATGATTGAACTTTTTGCAGAAGTTCAAGTAGCACTCTCCATCTGCAACATTTTGCAAGATAATTGGGATAAGACATTGTCTCTTATTCTCAAAGTACACTCCAAATTTCTCTCACATTTTAGTGTCTCTATTTGAATTTATTGTCAAAAAGGGGGAGTATGACATGAACAAGAGAAGAGAGCAAGGGGAATAAAAGAGACTTGTGGAGAAATATGAAAGAAAATAAATTGACATATATAAAAGCTATGTATGCCATATGTATGGGGGAGATATGTAAGATATGTATATACAATAACTTTACAAAGATCAATTTTGGAAATTCAAATCAGAATGTCAGTTAACACAAGTTTTGGTTCATAAGTTTTTTTGTCACTAATGCCAAAGGGGGAGATTGTTGGCATTATGTTTTATTTTTCATTAGTAACAACACTTATTCAATTCTAAATGCTTACCAAGCTCACCACTCAGTCTTCAGTTTATACCGAGCATTCAATGGTTACCTTGAAAGCTTAGCAGTTAAGTAGTTTACACTGAGCATTCCTAAAGCCACCAAGTAAATGTAGACAATGTGAAGACCAGTAGTGTCTACTAAGCAGTAAGTTTGTGTCATGCAGATTTAGTGTAAACTAAGCATTGGAAGAAGCAGTGTTTACCGAGTGCAGCAAGGTAAACTCAATGTGCAATATCTACCAAGTGACACTACATCTACTGAGTCACTAGTGGTTACCGAGTTCAAAAATACATCAAGTGATTAGTATGGACTGAGCCTTCACTTCTACCAAGTGCATGATGATGTTGAGTAATGTAGTGGACATCGTGTATCAGAAGGTCACCGAGTTAGTTCAATGAACCCAAGTTATTTATTGTTGGGCTGACATTGTAATGTATTTGTTCACTTTTATTTTGGCCAACCTTGCAATTTTGTAAATTTGAAAGGTATATATGTAAGATGTATTGTAAGATATCAAATACAACAATAAAAAGAAGGTAATAGTGAAGTAATGTGAAGTAATTCTAAAAAGTATTTCCGAAGGATTTTCAGCATCAGTTCAAGGAATATAGCAAGGTCAATACAGAGGTAGAAAAGTTATATTCATCACATAAGGTGATTAGTGCATAAAGGATCTTATCAGCAATCAATTGTAAGTAGATCCACTAGTTCATCTTGACAGGTGAATCAACTTCTAAATCCTTTAACAGGGTAGACTTAATAGTCTTTGTATAAATCTCTTAACCAAGTGCATACTTCATTGTATGTTTGTAAATCCTTTAACAAGGTGGACCTAGTAGTCCTTTGTGCTCCTAATAGGGCAGATCACCATAAGTGGTCAATGTAAGCCTTAATAGACCAACTTTATACTACAGTATTGAAGTTTTATAGGTATCATCCCCACCCCAATTTTATTTTCTATTTGGAAGGTTTCTGGATTACCAAAATATTGTGTTCTTTTGTGTGATAAATTTTTTATCTTTCAAAACTAATTTATGCAGTAGCTTAGATGGATGTGTGGTAAATTGAAAGGAAAGTTTTAAAGTTACTGATTCACCCCTCCCCTCTCAGTAACTTGTTATATCTTGAATATTTCCAATAGTGCATGCACATTAGATAAACTAATCTTAATACACTATTATAAATCTCCTCTCTAATTAGTCACAATACAATAGTAGTGAACTCAAAAAAATTTATTGGTCAAACATTCAACATAGTAAAATAACTAGCTCTATTATAACCACAAATTAGTAGCACAAACTCATGAAAATGTAATATTTAAGCAAGAGAAATCCACAACCAGAATAGGAGCACAAATTTCACATAATTTATTGAGAGAAATTATGTCTTGTAATACAGTGTACAATTATTCTTTTATAGAGAAATAACTCTAAAATAGAGATTTCCAAAGGTAGTGTTTCTCCTACGCTTAAAAATATGAAAATTAATGTAAATAATACTTCTTCCTAAAAAAAAAACTCCTAACTAGTTTATAACTACCTTGCACTAATTTTTATATATTTATCATGTACACAAATCCATTATATGTCAAAAAAATTGAGAAAATAAGGAGAAGAGATAAATATGGAATACTAACAAAAAATGATATTCTATGACCACTTCGATCTTCACTTCTTAAAATATGATTTTTTTTATGTGTATAAACTTATTCCTTAAATAAAAAATCATATTATATTCCAAGATAATATATCTCTACTGAATGTTGGAATAAAAACTTCTAAATTTAGCACCAATGGTGAAAAATGCAAAAGTGTGTTGTCAACTGGATTGTTAGAACTTGACTCCAAGTTTGTAAATTTGAACTCAAAAATATTATATGAGTTGGAAATCTATAAAATTTGATGTATTTCCATTTTTTTTTGAAAAAGAGTACAAAAATATGGAAGTCCACAAAACTACAAAACTGGGTTTTGGGCTTTTTTTCCTTTTTTGTTTTAGTTATCCTTGGAGTTTTGAATCTCTCTATGATTCCCATTACATCAAATGGGTATAAAATTTCCAAGGTGAAAATATTCTTATACTATTTCATGCAAAAATTCTTAACATTTTGTTCTAAAGCTTCATATCCTTTGATCTTCCCTGGAACTTTCCTTATGATTTCTTCACTGTATGAAGATTGTTTTTTTTGGTGACAACTCCAAATGATCCCTTAAATTGATGTATCATCAACTCCATCGGGTATAGTTGAGTATTTTGATCATCTTGATATATTTCAGTTCTCACATTTCTAAAAAGGTGCCCCCACTTCATCCATCTTCTCAAATGTCTCCGTTTTGATGTCTTCTATCTCTGAAAACATCTATGAAATTCCCTAAGAACCAATACTCATGATTATAATCAAATCATAGAAATTATCCAATTTTGTGTTTTTGTACAACTTCAAAAGATCTTGGAATCTATTCTTCTTTATTATTCAGAGATGTGATCTCATTACATCCCAATCATGGGCCTAATTAAAAATATTGTTCTCCCCTTCCACCAAGCCTCAAAGCTTGACTTTATTCTAAAAAATGGAGTGTAGTAGTTGAAAAATAATATCTATAGACTCTATTCCAAAATTGGTAAAATTATGCCTCCACTGTACACATGTCCTAAGAAAATAATTAGAATGGATGTCTAGCATGGATCACTTTTTGAGCACAACCTTGAATGCAACTTCTAGACTAGTAAGATCAATGAGACCTACTATCTTAGTGAAAATACCTTAAACCTTCATTCTTCTTTTGGAGGGCATGTATCCATGTTTCATTTGTGGCCATACACTTAAACACATGCTTCATTCACATTGTTTCTAGAGATATAACATCTTCATAGGTTGGTTGATTGAGATCAATCTCCATGATTCAATAGTATTCAATTGTGAGGTCAATAATGTTGTCTTATTAGGTAGATTGAAAATCATGTTCCTTCTAGCTACTTGACCTATCTCGTGTCATGTATAACATTCTATATGATTTAGTATTGGTTGTGGGTAAGTGTAAGAACTTTTCACTTGAGAGAATGTCTACATTTTCAATCATGGTGTATGTACCCTTCCTTGTCTATATTACATTAGATAACTATATGGGTTTAGTAGAAAAAAATGATGACTCTAGAAGGATCTCTTCATATCTACTAGTAAAGGAGGCCTAGTCTTTCTCATCTTTATCTATATTCTCTACTTATTCATCTTCTACCTTTTCCTCCATTTTCTCTTTAATATACTCATTATTTTTGGGAGGGAAAGGTGGTTCTCCTTTGGATGAAACCTATGGAATTTGCACCTTTAGATGTACCTTTTTTCGCTCTTCATCCATTGTGTCCTTTTATACTTCTTCATCCTATTCTAAAGATGAAGGTGGGGGAATGAATTATTCTTCCAATAGAGGTGAAGGAGTTTTTAAATTTATAGTAGGTTGTTCCTTCAAAATGGTTTGGGAATCATCTCTCTTGACATTCTCTATTTCTTTTCTTCCATGCTTATTTTTCCTTCTTTAAAGGTTTTCTTCTTATTTTTCTCTTGGGTACCTTCTTTAGTATATGCTCTCTTAGAACCTATCTATACCTTTATAATTGTACCTTGGATAGCAACCTTAGGCACATGTAGCTATTATGTAGACATCTTTATAGTGACCTTTTCTAGTGGCTTACATGTCTCAACTATATGTAACTTAGTGGGAAGAGTCCACCATTTTTCACTCTTCTTCTCTAAAGCGAACTATAAAATTTAAATGTCAAATTCACCTGACCCCTGATCCTTTCACATTTCCTTCTCCTAATCTATAGACTCATTAATATATGTCAAATTATCTTGGGAATAGGAAGACATTTTTTGCTAGCTCTTATTTATTTATTTATGTCAACTATATTCTATTGAGTTCTCCTTGTGAGAGGGACATCTTCTTTTAGACTATCTCCCCTTTTTAGCAATGGGACTCATGAAAGGAGACAGTGTGGCACTGCCTCTCTTACTTTGGTAAAATTTTCCTTTATTTTTCTTGAGGGTAGAGACAACAACATGAGTTTACTTTCTCCTTCTTGGGTAGCTCCTATTTGATGGATGCTTTCCTTTCTTTCCATTTCTTTAGCTTTCCCCATGTTTATACTCATAAGTGACATGCATTTCATGCCAATATGATGTCTCTAGTTTATGTGGCATAGTTGGCCCCATGTTGAAACAACCACCTTCTTTTCCTTACCCTTGCTACACTTTATCAGAGATAATAGCTATGGTCTCTATTTTACTAGGTCCATTCATAAAGGTTTAGACATATAGATCCATGTAAGTGTCCAAATATTACTTTCCCTATGCCCCAAATCATCATTCTCTAGTTTGATAATATTGTCATTAGTAATCACTTGCTTGAATATTTCATCTTTATTGTATAATGAATCAAGGAAATCTTATGAGTCCTTATTCTACACAATCTAAGGGATCTCTACATCAAAGATATACTTTTCCAGATAAATATTTGTACTGTAATAGTGTTTAATTTTCACCATGTAATCATGTACAAAATTTATCTAGTGATCTTCTAACTAAGGTTTGTGGGAAAAACCTCTACCCATTTCCTTCTTGAAGGAACCCACTGGGTTGAACACAGACCAAATCATTCAGAACTCCTCTCATTCTAAATGGAATTTTATTATTGTCTTCACGTCTTTGATAGTGCATGCCCCCAAAGAGATGGAAAAGATCCAAAAATGCACATTCTTTATCTTTACATGTTTGTACACATTCTTTATCTTCCTTGCAATCTCCAATAATATCAACCTTTTAGATGGATATGTCAAAAAATTCTTTTGATAAATTGTGGCCCTAAAGACTCTGATGTAGTCAAACATTCTAGATTGAATGTAATATTTCCTAAGCTTTGTGATCTAGTGACAACATCTAGATATAGTCTCTTGGAATAGTCAAAATCCTCTTAGGGCATCCAAATCTAGTGATTATGTTATTCAACAAAAAATATTTCACAATCTTGCTAGTTGACTTCCTTGTTGGAATAGCTTCTACCCACTTTGTGAAGTAATAAGTAGAAACTAAGATCCATGAATGAACTCCACTAGATTTATTTGAAATCTCTCCAATAAAGTAAATACCCTATTTCTAAAAAGGGGCTTGTGCCTCCACTAGTTTTAATGGTGTGTTTCTAGAAAACTTTAATTTACTTGCATACTTCTGGTAGGGGTCACACTTTCTTACCAACTCATGAGCATCTCTGAATAGAGTAGGCCACCAAAGTCAAGATCTCAACACTTTATGAGTTGTTCTCTTAGGCATGTAATGTCCCCCACACACTCCACTATGCATCTCATTTAAGATTTTAATGGATTCTTCTTGATCCACACATTTTAGTAACACACCCTCCAAGCTTCTCCATTAGAGTTTGCTACCTACTATAATGTACTTGACTACGTGAAATTTTAATGTTCTCTTCTCATTTTCACTCATGTTTGGTGGAGTGCACATATATTGTAAATAATGGATAATATTTTTGTACCAATCACTATGGTCCATATCACATATGTTTGGTCTTAGGTCATCATTTACATTATTTATTTGATTAGCATTAAGATTTGATTGTGCCATCAACTTTGCTAATCCTTTTCCTCTGACTAGTTTGGTGATCTAGATGTAAATATTAAATTCTTGTATCCTATTGATCCACCTACATCTTCTGCTAGAGACCTCTTGTTGAGAAAAAGTATCCTTGACAACATCAATAGGCACAAAAGAAATGATAGTGGCACCAACCAAGTAATATCTAAAAGCCTTTACAACCTTTACCAGGGCATAAACCTATTTTTCATTTATGTCATACTTGAGTTTTGTAGCTTGCAAGGATTTACTAAAAAATGTAATGGGTTATTCAAAGACTTCTTCATTCTTTTGGAGCAATACTAATTGTATGAAATGATGCAAATGAAAAAATATGCATTGTTTTACTATAATTAGGAGCTCTAAGCATGACTACATTATTTATGGTTTCTTTAATTTCTTGAAAAGCAATTGAAGGTTCTCCATCCCATTTAATCAATGCCCCTTTCTTGAGCATCTTAGAAATTGGTCTATTGATCTCAACAAAGTTGGTTACAAACCTTCTTAGAAAATTGACTTGGTGAAAAAATGATTGTATTCCTTTCACATTTTTAGGCTTGAGGACCTTATCTATAGTAGAAACCATCTCTAGGTCAATCCTTACTCCATCCTTGGATACTATGTGACTAAGAAGTTTTCGCTTTGTCACCCCAAAAGCACATTTTCTTGGATTTAGAGAAACTCCATATTCTAAGGCCTTCATGAAGATTTTTTCCAAATTTTTATAGTGGTCTCCTAACTTCTTTGAATAGGTTATTAAATTATTTTGGTACACTACCATGGATTATCTATATAACTAGAAAAAGAAACATCCATAGCATTTTAATAAAGTTTCTCCTATATTTGTTAGGTCAAAAGGCATCCTAACATACACATAAGTTCCCCATGGTGTTGTGAAGGAAATCTTGTATTTTTCAACTTCATCTACCAACATAATTGTAACATGGAAATCCATCCATCATGGACATCAACTTAGAACCAATTATCTTCTGCGACATAGCCTCTATCTTTGGTAGACCATAATTATCTTTTAATGAGGCAACATTCAAGTTTCTAAAGTCTACACACAACCTGATATCTCCATTCTTTTTTCTGGTAGGTACCAAATTTGAAACCCAAGAAGAATACCTAATGGGCTTAATAATACCTCCACATTTAAGTTTCATTAATTCTTCTTGCATTTTAGAGCTAACTTGAGATTCACAGGCCTCTTCTTTTTCCTAAATGGTTTGACATTATGATGCAAGCATCCTTAAACTTCTCAAATATGTATATTCAATATCAATTATTTTTTCTATTGTACTATTGGAAGAGGTATGTCTATACATAATCCATATTCTTGCTATGGAAAAAGACTTCCAATTCTCCTCACTTAAACATATAAATATTGAATCTTTTAAAACCTTCTTCAATCTTATATTCATATCCCCCATGATGAATCTTTGAATAAAATCATTTAAAAACACAGAAAATATTCTCTTAAAAAAATCAGATTTTTCTAACTTCAAACAATCCGTAGAAACCAAAAATCATATCCAAATTGGGGAAGGAATAAAATGTACTTTCCATGGTAATTATAAGCTCCTTAAGAAACCATTTTTTGCAGATTTAAATCTACACTAAGGAGATTGGTCCAAACCCATCAAATCAGATTTTTTTTTGATAAGTTAAAAATCTTCTTCTTTTGCATGTCATGTAGACAAGGCTATCTATTCTTTAAAAATCAGAATTAAGTTTAAAATCAAACCCAATGCCATGACTATAAATCAAAATTCTCACATTCTAATCAACATGTAGGAATCAATTCATATTCTATTAGATCAAACTCCTTACCAACCCAATGCCATAGTTTTCCATATTCATATGATACTTGATAAACCAAACTGCTGCTAATACTTTCAAATATAAATAGAATAGTTATTACTTAATAGTCCTTTCCAACATATGTGAGATTGATAACATAGAAAACTGAATTTTTATCATTCCAATTCAACAAATGGAAAAACTCGATATCATACTTGTCACACATGAATTGTCAAAGGAAAATAATTTCAACACATAGAAAAAAATTCCATGTTCCTTAGTAGTTGATTCTTGGAAAATATAGGGCATAGAATATTTCTATTAAGATGAATCCATTTGAACAAAAATTAGAAAATGATGGAGCTAATACTAAAACAAAACTTAACTATTCTATTCCAAACATTTAGTTCATGTTATTGGTTGTTCATAGCCAGAGAAATAAATCATATTTACATTATTTCATCCTCTTCTCTCCTCTCAATTATATTCATGTCCAATTGATTTTAGACCTTTATAACTATTTGATGGGCACTTACAAAATACTCTTTCCCTTTCAAATACACAAACTGTTCAAATTTCTTGGTACATTTGGTGACATATTTCAGAATTGTAATTTGCTACTTTTGTTTTTACATTTTGATCACATGACATTTAATTTCATAATTTGAACAACATTAAGCCATAATAAGAGGAAATTAAATATTTTGTTGGTGCCCTTGCACCACATTATCTTTCAAAGGGATAACATTCTTAAACAAATCCTCCCTATAAGCCTTTAGATGATCATAAGACCAAGAAAATACATGCCTAAATTTTCTTATTAAATCAATCAATTATTTTCTTATGGAAGGAGATAAAGTCTTACCCACATACACCTTCTTTGGAGACTCAATTGTTCCCAGATTAATCTCTTCTAGCTCCTTTGGCTTCTTGTCTTTGATTTCCAATTTAAGCTCATCCTAGTTGTAAAAAATACTCTCCAACATCACCAATCCCTTAGGAACTTTTTTTGTTTTGAGTTGCAGCATGTTTTGACCAAAAAATATGTCCTTCTCATTCAGAGTCTCCACATGGGCACTACAGTCCAACTCCTATCCATGGTACTTGTCTTCTCACATGAGAAAATTCAAAGTGTTTGAATTATCTTCAAAAACCTACCAATTCTCCATATTATTAGGGATAGATGGTTTGGTCTATACTTCAACCTTGGAGACCCCAACAAAAGAAATATCATCAGGTTTGATAACTATATTATCAAGGAGATTAGCCATCTTGTTAATTGTTTTGTCCATCTATGTAATCCAAAATGCATCAAAGGCCTCAATCTCATCCACACAAAATTTCTATATTCTTTCAACCTCTTTTTATTTGATGTATATGTCTACCTCACATGGGATACTATTAGTTTAGAGTCATCACCCATAGGCTTTCCTATTTAGTCGGTGAAATAGATCCATAGGAGATTGGTAATGACTAAGTGCCCCAAGCCCCCTCAATTCAGAAAAAGGCTCCTTATTTTCTTTAGAAATATAGGGGTATGCATGCAAGGGCCCCCTTTCAATAATTATTTTAGGGCTGCCCACTTTCTGTAGGCACCCATCAAAGTAAATGTTGACTTGCTTATTACATGCAAGCCTTTCTTCCCATGTTTAGCAGCTACTCTCAAACCCATTAGGAGTGCTTCATACTTATCAATATTATTTGTACATGTGAAATCTAGGGTGAATGAATATCTAAAAGTTTCTTTATTTGGGGAAATAAAAGAAACTCTAGCTCTTTCTCCTTCCTTTGAGCTGGCACCATCAAAATGCATAGTCCATAACCCTTCTAACTTAGAACAATCAATAACTTCTTGTGAGATCAATGTAGGGAGTTTTTGTTTCTCCAAAATAATTGGCTGAAATTTGAAAGAATTGATGTCAATATCTAAGAAACAAGTGGCATCTTTGTAAATATTTTCCTCTATCATATGAGTCACCCTGGACTCTTGGTTTACTTTGATATCTTTGTCACCAATATTAAAAGTAGCAAAAGATAAGTCACATTGCAAGCTACCTCCCATTGAAACACTCCACTTTATAGACAAAAACATACCATATTATGGAGGGATATCCATGACCAAAACACTCATAATAAGGTCACTATTAGGATATGCAACTAGCTTATGTGGTAGTCCATTCATAGTACCTATAGCAAGAACTTCCCTTGAATCCATATCATAACATCTCCCTTTTTTGGTATCTACTTTCAATCCCAAAGATTCCATGATTTTAAAGGGCATAACAATTTTTGAAGCACTAAAATCTATCATACAATTCTTCATAGTTCTATCATTTATGATCAAACTCAAGAAAAAGGATCTATGTTTTTAATGTATGCCACTGCATAATTATATAAACACATAGGTGGAATTTGAGATATCACCCCTTGTTCCTCAATTTTCTTTTCAAAAATGCTTTCGACCTTTTCTCCTAGTGGAATCTTATTTCCAACATTTTCTAACCATGCCAAATCCTTATTTCTATGCTCCTTTATTCTAAACATTTCACATAGAGGTACATTTACTGTTATTTGGGACAACATGGAAATCATATCAATAGGGATATAAGGAGGTATATCAATGTTCATACCTTTATTATCTTGTAGTTGCAAAGTAGCATCCCCTGTTGGCTTGTTGGGCTTCATCTCAACTAGCTTTACTACAATAGGTTCTTTATTTTTTTCATCATTTGGAGCTACTACATTCTTCTTTTGTTCACATTTCTTTTCTCTAGTATCTTTTACCTTGATAATCAGTGGATCTTTCTTTTTATCCAAATCAACTATCTTGTAGTCACATATTTTATGAAAATACCAAAAGATTTTCTAGTGTTGTTATCTACTATTCTATTTCTCAAGTTATAGTTACTTTGCACATTAGCCCACACCTAATAACATGCTACATGCTTTGATGGCTACTTCTTCTTCTTCATCTAAGAAAATTTGTTGATGATGGATCCCATATATTCTTCTTTGATTTATACGTTAGATTTTGGTTTCTCCATGTTTGATTCAAAGTAATCACAATAAGAATTAATCACATTACAAGAAACATCATCATGACTTTCTTCATCAACTTCTTCTTCTATCATTGATTATTGTGATGCAAAAATAGATTGAGCTACAACACAATATTTAGGAGAATGAGGAGATTAGAATTCCATACACCAGGGTACCTCCTCAACCATATTTACCATACTTCTTTACAAAGGATCAGGTGTTCCTTTGTTAGAAACTCCTTGTGGAGAATTGGTTATGGGTTTACCATCTTTCCATTGTGTATTATAAGGAAAGTTTTTCAACCTAGTTTGTTTATTAAAATTATTAAACTATGGTCTATCACCACTGCTTGTATTGTTGGCATTTCTAGTTGAAGGCTTCATGTTTTTAAAAAAGTTCAACATCTGATCCATCTTGCCTTCCTTATACTTCTTATTTGTAACATGCATGTCACCTTCTTTCTTATTTCCATGAGGATTGAACAATTTAGGATCATCCCTCCTTAATTTTCCTAAAGCCCTCCTATTTTTTTCCAATGTTGACAACCATCTTGAAGGTATCCCTTAATGTTTTGGGATCCTTATCTCTCAATATATATGTCATCTTGATTTCAAAAGTATTGAAATAGGTTGTTAAACATACAATCTCATCCAACCTCATAACTTGTAGGAGCTTGTATATTCCCTTCTGAAATCTAACATTAAAGTCAAAAGTAGACTTCGTTTGACTCATTCTTATTTTTCTTAATAATATTAAACTCATTTAACAAAAAATTAACTTTGGTATTATCACCATATTTCTCTTTGAAACATTTCTCCAAGTCATACTAGGATGAAATACTATTCATCAAGGAGTCTTCTAAACTAATCCCTAACATCTTCAATAAGTGAATGTATAAACAATTTCATCACCATGTTCTCATGTTCAACCTCATAGTAATTTAGCATGTGATTGATATTTCTAAGATGCTCCTCTCTAGTAATGGAATTGTTACCAAAAAACTTAGTAGTTTTGTCCCTTAGTTCATTTGGGACAAGATTTGAATGGCTAGGGATTTCTAAGAAAGAGATTTTATTATATCTTTCCATATACATATACCTCTTCATAAAACCTAAAGCATTAGTAGAAAAAGGTCAAAAAACTTGAATTTGAACATTTGTCTTTCATTGTTGTCCACTAATTTGTTGGCCTATTGTGGTAGAAAAGGAAGTCAGACCAGATTGCGAAATACCCACATTGCTTATTGTGGGACCACAAGCAGTACTAGAGGGCACTCCTATTGAAGTTTGGATTTGCCCTATATTTAAATTAGAGGAAAACTTTAAGAACTGAATTCTCTTCTTCATCTTAGCTACTTGAGAGCTTCATTGTCCACTTTTTCAAGTTCTTTGGCTAGATCCTCACATTCTTTCTTAGCATTCTCTAATTCCAAATCTATTTTAGACATGGTATGGATATTCTTGGATGTAGTAAATGGTTTATTTATCCTAACACCAATCACCTTATGTTTACCCTTATTAACAATCCTAGTGTTGAGACCATTCATCTGCACTTTAGTTTTATCTTCAATAGGTTTGAATGAATGAATTTGTGCAACAATAGGACATTCATTTTTGGGTAGAGCTTTTTCATACTCATGAACCTTAGATCTTATTGTTCCCACATCTCCAAATAGATCTAAATGTAGAGAAATCAATTTATCCTCTAGTTTCTTATTTTTCTTTTGTAGCCTAGCCATCCTTCTGAGAAAACTATCTCTTTTAGTAAGAGCATTCATGGTGATTGTTTCTTTTTCCTTCTCCAAATGTATCCATTTGGCATCTTCCTTAGCAACTCTTTTCCTAATGGTCTCTACCTCAACTAATAAGTCATCAAGATCTACACTAATTGCTTCTAATTTTTTGGGATCACTTAGTTCAATGAGGTTTAATTTAGCAAAAGGGACATGCCTTGGGTGATATCTACTTGACTAGAGACTCCTGGATCTCACATGTTGATTTCCACTTTTAGAACCATTAGATCTAAAGATAAAATATCCCATAGATGAAACCATTTTATCTTAATTAGTTGTCTCCTCTTGGAAAGGTGTTGCAAATAGTTCACCCAAAAGTCGAGTATTCTCAGATTTAGAACTTAGGGTTGAAACCTTCCTTTCTACTATGAGCTGGTATTGGGAATAATCCTGTAAATTATCTTAGGGTTTCCATGTGTGACGAGGTTCTCCCTTCTTCTTAGGCCAATTTTTTCTACCAACTAGAGGAAAGTCTCTATATAATGGGACCTTAGGATTTGATTTGTTATAAGCCCTTGTATATTTTCTCTTGTCAGTCATTTTATTATACTTTTATACTAGAACTAGTTACTTGAAACCTTGAACGAGTTACCACCCACTATGGGGAATATTTTTGTGACAAACTTTGAGAATCTACACTTAGAATGGTTAACACCTCACAAAAAAAGATGATACAATGTCTCACCAAAACAAGACTTACTACACACTATTTATGCTACTCAATAAGAACTTGACACCTTGACAAAGATTTACAGTACAATTTTCAATCTGACTAACTCCTTATACACTAGATGATCAAGATTTTATCACAGTAATAAGGGACCTAGTTTGACAAGGGCATGCTTAAACCATAACTAAACAACACCCATGTAATAGTTTTATCCCCAAAAGAGTCACTATTTTTTTTGGCTCCTAATTTGACAAAATTTTAATAATCTTTTAAAAGAAAAAAATACCTAGGAGTTAGCTAAAAACCATAACAAGTACTCCAAAAATAATTTAATAGGACCAACTGACAAGACCTTGCAATGTTTTCTTCACTTTGAACTCTGCAAAATCTAGATGGGTTTACCTAAGAATTCATTTTCTCTCTCCAACTCTCATTCCTCAATATGAATCCCAATATAATAGATAATTGGCCTCAAATTCTTCTAATTCTAGGATTATAAAAGGGATGATAAATAACTAATCTATCAAACCCTAAAACTCCATGAATCAAGCACAAGCTTACTTTCAAATCTTCAACAATGAAACTTTAAAAGATTTATTTATAAATAAATACACCATATGAATATTCCAAGCTATAGCAAATTTGATGATAACTAATGCCTTATCTATTGGGTTGTTGTCTCTAAAAAATTTGACATTTATTATCAGATCTATCTCAACACTTTGTGGAAAGTAATAAATATTCAATTTGAAATCTCATTCTTATTAGAATCTTATTATAATAACTAGTTATTCTCTCAACTCACATTAAGAATTTATATAATCCATTGGATTATCAACAAAACATAAACTAAAATATAATTCGAAAAAGAATTATAACTAAGATTTAATAAAATTCACTACCAAATCTCAAAAAATTAAAAGCAACAAAGAAGAGACAAGATTCAGATTGAATAACCATTCTATTAATGTTTTTGTACTATCTTCCTTGAAAATATACAATTCAATGTCAATTTCAAAATAGAGAGGCTCAACTAGACTCAATACTATTAACCATATTTTTAATTCTAACTTTGGGATACTACTATATAGTATACATGGACCAACTCAAAAAAATGAACAATCTAGTTTAGCAAAATAATTCTGAGATACTTTGTTAGCCTTGCAAACTCACGTATATAGGTGAGTTGCAAAAAAGATTTAGGCAACAAAAGGACACATCTCATCCTTTGATTTGACAATTTTACTTGCTACAACAAAAACACATGACTTACATCAATATACAAACAATTCCCAAAATTACAAACAATAATGATGTGACATGTGAGATATAACCACGTTTATACAAAATATTCCCCACCCATGAGAGAAAATTAATTTTAAAATTAGTTATTTTTGTGGGTACTCATGTTTTGAACCATCATTTGGATCATATTTCTTTATCCACTCAGGATATTCATCATCGGTTAGTCACATGTGCTGGAGGATTTGATTTGCTACCTTCCTGTAGGAATTATAATTTACTGTAGCCTAAGTAACTTCCTTTTCAAAATTCTCATAAAATATGCAATACTTATAAATTTAGAAATGCATTCTTGGAAAAGTGTCATGTTCATATGACTCTCTATAATTTTCACCATATCATTTACCTTAGTTATAGCCTCTACTTTCTAGTCAATGAGTTCTTTGATAATTTTTTAGTATCCAAAAGTGGTGGGATCAAGGTATCCTGATAACTCTCTACTACATCTTTTAGTTCCATTAATCTATTCCCACTATGATTAGGTAAAATTGAGAAATTCTTTAGCGATCTAACAATTTTGGCTGTTGAAGTGGCATTTTAGGAGGCATTAGGGTCTATTCTTGCACATAATTCTACCTTCATTTTTCCCACCAAGTTTACCCATTTTTGATAAGTTGGCGTAACCAATGTTCTATCATCTCCCATTTTATTGATTGCCAAGTACAATATCTTGTATGCTTCATGAGGCTAAACAATTTTTCATTTATCTTTTCATGCAACATCAGTAATGCAATTTTGACAATAATTTCTCTATCATAATCATGTTTATCTTTACTATTTTCTAACTGCATCCTTAAGGCTACCACTTCTTTTATCATTGCATCATCCCTTTTGTTTCTTTTATGATGGGTCTATTGTTGATAATTAGATAATGAAGATATGTAATTATTGTCCTTTATGTCAACACATGATGTACATTCTTATAGGAAACCTCAAAAATAAAGATACTTAGCTTTTGGTACTTAGAAAATTGTCTAAGTATGAATTTGGTTTACAAAAGTGTATTGTTTTGTATGTAACTTGTTACTGATGTCATATTATGACTAGAAAAGTTAGATGGAGAATGTATACATGTTGATGATGATGAGTATAACCTTAGAAGTCACTATGAACTATATGAAAAATAGATATTTGTGTTTTACCAATGAAACATAAAAAAATTAAAGGCAAGGAGTTATTTTGTTTAAAAAATAATTACTTGTCTAATTAGGACCAACATCCTTGATGTTTACTCTAAGTCGGAAAAGTGTATGATGGTCTTAGTTGACTTAGCAAAAATTTGTGTAAAGGCATGGTATTTATGCATAGGACATCTTGCAAATTCAACTGTGTAATCATGGTGTAAGATGTGCAAGTATTGTGATATGCAAACTTACTGTGGAAGTGATATATGAGAAATTTTGTAAAAGCTATTTTTGTGATCTGAGATCGAGCAGAAGATCAAAGATTAGTCAAGAAAGAAGTTATAGAATCTATATTCCAGAAATCTAATTACTTGTTTGGGCAGTGAACTCTTCTTTTAATTGGAAGTGCATGTTTGGGCAGTGGGCTCATCTTGCATCTACTATACTACAACTCCTAATAGGGTTGGCACAACACCTAATAGGGTTGGAATCTCCTAACATGGATTCAAAGTCTCCTAATAGGGACTCTCTATACTAAATTTTCTCATTAACTCTTAACAGGGTCCATCTTCTAACAAGGAACTTATATATGAGTATATTATCTAGTAGGTATCATCCCTATTGGGGTTTTCCCTTGGCTAGGGTTTCCCTAGTTAACACAATATGGTGTTATGAGTTATCTTTGTGCATGGTTACTATTACTATTCAACATTACTTTATTACTTAGTTATGTATGGTTTAAGTAACAAATTATATCTAGTTGGTGATTAAAGTTTGAAGATACTGATTCACCCCCCCTCCCCTAGTAATTCCTATTTCTAACATATATTGTAACTAACCTTGTTAGGGAAATGAAACAATGCTTAGCTACTTGGATGGACCTTCCTGATTTTTGACAGATGGCTCAATGGTGGTAGGGATTTTAGCTACCTCCAACTCATATATTCTTTCCTCTAACAAGTTTTTTTTTTGTAGCTCAATGGTCTCTTTTGTCCTTTGATCATAAGAAAAACACACATTTCTCTATTGTTCTTGTAAGTTTTCATATATCCTCTCCTTATCTAGGGCAACATCATGGAGATAAGATACCAGTTCTTATAGATTCATAGTTGAATCAAAGAGCTTAGCATCCTTCAATATTTTAATAATAATGTTCCCTTTGACCCTAGTGCCTTTCTCATCTCCTCTTTTTGATCCAGAGGTAGTAAAATTCCATGTTTCCAAGGCACCCAGGTCTTTACAATAATATGTGCTACTTGACATGTTTTAGAGCCATCTTAAATGTGGTTTTTTCAATCTCATGTTCTTCACGATCAAATCAAATGAAATGGCATCAAAAATTCTAAGATTAGGTGACGATTGGATCCTTTCTTTCTTGACTATTTGTCTCCCTTCTTCTAGAGTGATTTTCTCAAACATAGTCATCATTTCATTTTTCACTTCCTATTCCAAATCATCTAGGTCAGCACATGGCCTTTGTTTTCTCTTTTCCTCATCTTTCTTTAGAGAATCTTCTTTGTAATGTTGCCAAAACAAGATCTTTAATGCTACTAACTTTACAAATTCATTGTCTTCTACATCTACATCACAATCCTCTTTCCTCAATCCTCTAGGAAAAATCACTTTTATTTCCTGTATGGTGATGTTAGAAATATGGGCTATGGGGATTTGAGGATCTCTTCCCTCTAAAAACTTCTTAGGGATATAAAGATACTCTTCATCTTCATCATTATCATAAGGAAAGTTTAACCCCCTTGACTATTCTACCTCTTGAGTATGCTCTATTTCTATTATAAGCTTTCCTTCTTGAGTCTTTACTTCCTTTTCTTTAGTTATATCTTCAACATGTGCTTCTATTGTCTGGGAAGCTATAGGAGGTGGAATAGGAGATATAGGGGATGGAGATATCCTTTCTAGATCATCTTCTTAGATAGCTTCAATGCTTGGAACTTCAACCGTGTTGGAGTCAACATGCCTTTCTCCCAATCTCCTTCTCTGATATATCCTCAAATTGGTTTGATTTTTAGGATCTTCACTTGTCTTAGTAGCAGGGGTTAGTGTTTAGTGTTTCCCCTATCCCCTCTTCTTCTTTGGGACTATATCAATAAAATTTAATAATTCATTAATGCTTTATCCATTATCCACAATTGTGACCTTTGTCTTTTTTCTCTTCCTCAAAATTTTCTCCAAACCTTTGCAATTTGGGCGAGGGTCATAACTAGGATCCTCTTCATGAATCTCATTTTTTATCTCCTAATAAACATACCAACCAATCTTTTTCATTCTTTGAGACTCTAAGTTTGCATCATTTTTGATTATATCTTTAGGAAAATTAAACTCATGGGTACCCCTAGGGTTCATGTTTATCTTTCACATTAACTTGGCATAAAACTATTAATATCATTTAACCTCTTTGAATGGACATCTAGATTGTATGTCCTTCATAGATGAACCAATTAATTTCTACTTTCTTTTATTATTGTAAATTGGTGGAAGAAGGTGAGATTAGGGAAGAAAGTTCCCTTTCTTACTTTAGCTAGTGGGAAATTAATAACTTGCAACATTGCAATCTACCTCATGACATCCAAAAAATTCCATCCTCAAAGGAACATATCTAGGCAATATAATTGGTCTTCTTGGGAAACTATATGTCTTGATAACTATTGTGTGCTTATAAAAGTAGATATCCCCCCATTGATGACACATCTTCAACTTGACATCATACTCAATTGGTCTAAAAAATGCCCTTAAGGATTGAGGGAAGTTCCTCACATTTTGCAAAATTTTCTTCCTCAACACAAATCCAAAATCATTCTAAAAAAGGACAACATTAGATCCCTCCCAATCAAAAGGAAAAGTGGTAGTCCATAATTGAACTGGTAGTGGTTCACCATCTCTTTCAAACTCTAAGTCCATATGTTGTACAAAATAATCTTTCTTATGTAAAAGAATTATATACATAAAAAATGAAAACTATCTAAAGTTTGGGGATTTCCTTGCCTTCAAAGTTGTCAATCCCTCATTTGATGTTTTTCTCTAAATATCTAGGGAAGTCAAAAGTCACTACTTATCCATCCTTTTGGAGTTCAAAACACATCCACATTGTGACATTATTGAATTTCCTATGACTTGGCAGCCCTAATACTTGACACAAAGCTGTGTGTATTCACAAAGGCATTATTGTAATGCTCACAATTTCCAAAACTATATAAAATAGCCAGATGTGACAACTTCACACCATCCACCTTTTTAGCAAAAGATTTGATTAATTTCTATTATCTATTAGAATCGACATGATCAAAATATTCTTCAAGTATTTTGAAGTCAACTCTATTAGTTACTTCATTAGCTGAATGCAAATTGAAAGCTTTCTTGATTGAATCTACATCAATTTTAAGGAAACACTTTCCATCTATATCTCTGATCTCATGTGTGATGGGGTCATACTTCTCTAACAACTCAAGAAGTAAGTGAATATCTAAAACAAATTAGGGACTACCAACTTCCCTAAATCATGTTCTTCATACATTATTAAGCGGACTCCCCACATTTTCCTGTTCATACCACCATCTTCATTTTTGAAAACCCTTGGTTGGCATATGGGTGTAAAAAATGCTTCCATATTTGACTTTTAAACCAAGGCAAGTTTCTTCTCCTATGGTTTTCCAAAATTTTGTTGTCTCTTTACCCTTGTTAGAATTGGGAAATTTTCCTAAAAATTCATCTTGTAATCTCCTGTCTTTGTAATTAAATTTACCAAAATATTTTCTAGGAGACATCTTCTTTGTATTTTATCTAATCACAACTCTTAGGATTTTTCTTCTTTCTAGACTTCATTTGAACTAGGGTTCCAAATATTTCACAACTGAGTATCTATAATTTGCTAGTTCTTATATAAAGGATGGAAGAAACATAGGTCAAATTACTTGTTATTTCTCTATAATTATCTTATTCAAATTTTTTGCCAACTGGGTGCTTTAGCAAACTCGACGACTTTGCAGATTGAAATCTTCACAATTGATCTTTGAATCTGATGGATTTATTAATTTATGAGGAGTGATAGTCCTTATTACAACATTTATTTCATCAATTCATGTGATAAAACATCTATAGTTTTGAATTGGCAAGCTTTTTCCACATTATTACTCTGGTTTTGAAATTTGACCATAGATGCAACTTTATAGGCAAATTAGATGGTCTTAATCCTTCTTTAACATCCGCTATCATTCCACCTCTATTTTTGGGCCCAGTTCCTTGCCAATAGGAATGAAGACAACAACCACATTAGAAATTGCTGAAAAATCTTCAAAGTTGGAAAGAGTGGGACACATGTCACAATCTTGCTCAATCACCATACAACTGTCTTTCTTATGCGATAGCGTGTGACCTGTTGATCTTCTATGTATCTGGTGAGTAGATGGATGAATTCAATTTATCCTATATTAGATCCATCCCATCAAAATATCCTCGTGCATAATTCAATACTTAGAAACCCTTAGCACTGAATGAGACACGTAGCTCAATCGTGCTTTTATCTCAAAGAAAGGCCTACTAGCTTGTGAGATAATGCAAGCCATTGATCCTTCCTATACTTGGTATACCTTATTTAATCCTATGTATGGGTCCCTCTAATAGTTTGCAAATGTGGCTCAATTATCACTTAGGTTGTGCTGACTCATCAAGTCCCACTACTAGGATCACCCATTCAAGGAGCACCACGTGTCAACATCTTATTTATTCACCATAAAATCAAGACCCCTTCATGAAAGAACATAAGTTGTCTGATCAACTTTAGTATCTGCATTATAGTCAAAATACATCATCAAGAGGTTTTTCAGTAGCTATAGGACCAATCATATCTTAGGTCCCTTTTGACAACACCAAGTCCTACTGAAAATCATACTCCACCCAGGTGCACATGTCATCATTTCTCTTAGTCGCCACATCTTCTGCCAGAGCAATGAACAAACACATGCCTTCAATTTCTTTATTACACTAGAGAAGACATGAAACCATTTCAGATATGCATCACAATCTAACTACATCTCTATGAGCCAAGGTCTTGTAGCGAATGAATGTGGATAGTTAATTTTGTCCCCTTTATCCTTTTCAATGGTCTGCATGCTTCTACATGTTTGCATCTCACACGTTCACCATGGAAAGTGTTAGAAGAGGGAACAAACATGGATCATCCAATATTCAGTCTTATGAAACATTAAAGGGCTTGACAAAGGCACTTAGACTTAGGAAAAACATGAACAACATTGTTTAGAAATAAAAGGAAAAACATGTGGGGAACACATCTTAAGGTGGTTAAACCTAACAAAGGATCATATCCTAAAAGGGAAAAGGGGACCCTGTTGTGCAAGACAAAAAGGGTAATGAAGAAAAAGAACATCCTAGGGAAAACCATGTAGAAAAAAGGATTTTTCCCCTCCCTAGGGTTTTAGACTAAAGGTTTTTGATAAATAAGATATTCCAAAGCCAACATTAATGAATTCTCTTCTGAACAAAATAGAGTACTTGTAAAAATAGAGAAACTCACCAATAAAGAATTTCCTAGGGTATATCTTGTGTCACATATTTATGGGCATGTTGTCTATTCTCTTGCATGTGGATTCTTAAAAAATATTTATTTAAAATATATTATGGTTCATGTGAAAATAACAATATTTTATGTTGCAAGTTTCCTTACAAGTAGTATTAGAGATTTGTTTTATTTATTGTAACCCTAGATTGAATTCATGAGAATGCATAAAAGAATTAAAGAAATGGCAAGCTATATGGATTTTATGTTGAAAACATATTTTTTTGAAGTGAAGAACATGTAATGGAACAATCACTATTTTTTCAATGATGTCAAACCTACTACTTGCTGGTGAGACAATTTCTTTTTGGTCTGAATGCTATCATGTGGTTGATTGATGAAGATAATTTGAAAAGAGGAGATGATAAGAGAGCCTAGAGAAAGGTCGAGTTATTTGGTGTATAAAAGGAGCACTAAGACCAAGTAAGAAATTGATACTATAATGCATTGTTTATCTACTTAAATTCTAAAAGGAAAGATTACCCAAGAAAAGATTGGAAGAAGATCAAGTAAGAAAAGTTTTTGCTAAGTCTTGTCGAGCAATCAATGCAAGCCAAGTAGAAATCACTAGAAGCTGAGTGAAAATCAAGTGGTACTGAGAAAAGATGACAAATAGTGCAAGACGAGTGAATGTTAGTATATACCAAGTAAAGTTTAGTTTGTGCCAAGCATCAATAAACTTTAGTGTTTTCTAAGTAAACTAATATTGGCTAAGTGAAAGAACAATATAGATGCTGACTGATAGAAAATAGTGTTAAATCAAAGATTTGACAAATGTGAGCTGACTAATTTGATTTCTTGAATTATGTGAAGCATGTGGAATATGACTATGATGAGCTTGTGGTACAAAATTCAAGGTAAAACATTTTGAGGCAAATTTAAGGAAGATTGTAGAGGAAGTTTCTAGAGGAATCAAAATGGAAAGTGGGTAGATTCATTGAATCCTACCTAACCCTAAAATGGAAGATTGTGGTTAAGTGATAAAAGATCTAAATTATTTATTTATAGAGATAACCAACCAAAAGGAAAGGTTTTCATGTGTGAGAACCTAAGGAAGACAAGGAGTCTAGGCTATTGCTTCATCTAGTAACCGAACATAAGAGACTACATTTGAAATACAAAGCAAGAAGGCTTAAGGGGATGAATACTTAAAGGGTGAATACACTATTAGATTTGAAGAGCATGAATGCTAGGCAAAATAGAGGACTGAACTAAAGATCTATAATCTGCAAGTGAGTTGTAATTTTTTATCAGATCAAGTTCTACTATTATTTTCTAACAACTATTCTAGTGTGGATAAAATCCTTTGGATTAAGGTTGACCTAAAAGTTATTTGTAAATCCTTTAACCAAGTGATATTCTAATGGAATGTTCTAAAGTCCTCTAACAAGGCTCACTCCTAATAGAGTGATTGAAATCCTTTAACCAGGTCACATTTAATAGTGTGTACTATAACCTTTAATAGGGTTGGCCTTTCATAGGGCATCACTTTAGAAGAGTGAGAATTGGTAGCATGTTACTGGTGTTTTTTCTCCCAAATTTTGTTTCCAAGTAAAATCCTTGTGTCAAATTGTCTGAATGTTCTTATGCTATTTCATGTTTACATTTCTGCAAAGTAATTTTGACCTAGGATAGTAACCTACTAAGTTAAGATATTGGATGATCTAATGGATGCATCAATTTTATGGTTTTATGGATATGGATCTGATTACCACTGAAAAGTTTTATTTGTACATCTAGACCTTGGATAACCAATTCACCCCCTCTCAGTTATTCTAAAGAATTCCAACACTTTATAGGTTGTTTATTGCATATCTAAGAATTATGGGTTTTCTATTTGAGGGTTGTTGTTAGATTTTGGGCATGTAAAATTATTGGTCAAAAGATTTTTTGTATGTTTCATTTAAATGAGGGTTTTAGGGAGGATCTTTAAAAAATGACCTCTTGTGTTAAAATATACCTTGCCATGGATCTGAATTGGCCTTTCCATAAAATTTGATATATAATTTTCCCTAGTTTGACCATGCTGACAAAAAATGCAAAATTATTTAGTTGTAGGCCATGACATGATGAGGTTAGAAATTCTTTAGAATAACTAAGAGGGGGGTAGGGGGTGGTGAATTAGTTATTCAAGGTCCAAATTTCCTATTCAAACTTTTCACTAAGTATAGTGATCCCATTCAATCATTCATTCATCCAAGCTTTCACTTTTCTAACCAGCAAGTTACTGTAAATCAACATGCAAGCATAACACATAAGAAATCAACACATAACACACTGATTTACATAAAAATCCAATTTGGGAAAAACCACTAGTAACATGCTACTCAATTCTCACTCTTCTGAAGTGATGCCCTATGAAAGGCCTACCCTATTAAAGGCTTACAACACACTATTAAATGTGACCTTGTTAGAGGATTTAACCACCCATTAGAAGTGGGCCTAGTTAGAGGACTTTAGAACATTCACTTGGAATGCTACCCTGTTAAAGGATTTACAAATGGCTATTGGGCCAACCTAAGTCCATAGGATTTTCCTTCTATCCTAACTGATACAATTGCTAGAGATCAACAATTAGGAATTTTGACCTAATTGCAGAATACAACTTGACTTGCAGATCTTAGATCACTTCTCAACTCATACCATTGCCTGGCTTACAATTTTTGCAACTTTGATAGCTTGACCTCCTTTCAAGCTTAGTCTCCTTGAGTCTCCATGCTCAATGTACTAGTGCAATCATCTCTTCTTGACCACTTGTAGAAGCATAGCCTCTATGCTCTTCCTTCTTCTAATATTCTTATTCTTGACACCATTCTATCTACTTCACAATTTGGCTCTTTGGCAGTAGCAACATCAACAACATTTGCTTCTTGGTCTATGACTTCTTAAATATAAGTCTTGGATTTCCTTTCCCACTTGATTCTTCCATTCTTAAGTTTCAATTCATACAGAATAGGTAGGATTCATTGTATCTAATCCATATTTTTTTCTCTAGAAACTTCTTGAATAATCCTTTTGAATTTTTCCAAAAAATGGTTTACATAGAATTTTGTGCCACCAGCTCATCATCCTTATCCTCTAACTAGTTCACAAAATTCAAGGTAACCACTTTGTTGGCTCAAATTTGGTGAATCTTTTTTATTTAAAATAATGCAACAGCTCAACACTATTGAAATACTGGTGCTCGACACATATTGTGTTACTCGGCATCAACTATGTTTTTCCTAATGCTCGACATTTGAAGATCACTCAACACCAACTAAGATTTTTTGATGCTCAACCCCTAAACTTCACTTGGTGCCTGAAGATCACTTGACACACACTAGAATTTCCTGTTACTTGGTTCCAACTGAGAATTTTCTTGGCTTCAACTAACTTGCTTGGCACCTACTAATGATGTTAGTTTAAACTTTGCAATCAACCTTGTTACAACTTGTTCCTTCAATGTTTCTAAGTGTGACCAACCTTTGTATCTTTGGGTATGTTATCAATACATCATTTAACCATTGCCTTAACTGATCCTTTCACTTCATTACAATATCATAACTTAACCTTTCCCTGAGGTAGTCTTGTTATATCTTGTTATCAAATCCTCTTCATCGATCAACTAAGTGATAGTAGTTGGATCTTATAAGAAAATGCCATTCCTACAAATAGTAGGTTTGACATCAATGACAAAATAATGATTGAAAACATTCTTTTAACAACAATCTTGCTTCTTTGTAACAATCTCCCTCTTTGATCTTCAACAATGAGCTTTTCAATCAAATTTCCAAAAAACTCCCTCTTTGGCATTGATGGCAAACCAAACTAATCAACCATCAGACTAAACTATTTAACCAAATGCTAACTAGGTTAGAATAGTAAGTTAGATGCCAAAAAGTAATTGTATTACCATCAATTTTCACATCTCCCTCTACTATTTGATTGCTTCATTTCTACTTCTCCCTCTTAGTTGTTGTATCCTCATTCTTTATTTTTCTCCCTCTGTATTTCTTGTCTTCTACTATTCTAATCAACTTTTGATTATTTTTGTCAACTTCTCCCTCATACTTTTGATCACTAGATCATCAACATTTGATCAATTTCTCACAATTTCTCCCTCTTTGACAATAATGTCAAAGACATATTAGCATCTTAATATATAAGTGTAGCTTTTGTAGGTTCATTCAATTTCTCCCTCTATCACTTTTCTTGTGCCTGATTTGGAACTTCAACACTTCTACTACTTCAGGCATGAATCCTAAAGTAAAAATCCTCTGCATCAATGTGCAAAATCTTCAACAATCAGCTCATTTGATGTAGGGCAATCTTGGTTTTGCTTCAAGTAGCCTTGGCTAGGGGTATCACCCCTAACTTACCTCTAAGATACTCAAAAGCATCTTTAGGTAGTGCTTTTGTGAAGATGTCAGCAATTTGTTCCTTTGAACTAACATATTCCATCTTCACTTATTTTTCTTCTACCAACTCTCTTACATAGTGATACTTGATTGAAATATGCTTGGTTTTAGCATGCATTACAGGGTTCTTTGATATGTTGATAGTACTTGTATTATCACCATAAAGTATCACGAGATCATTTACCTCTTCCTTCATACCTTGCAACAAATGTTTGATCCATAAAATATTGGTGCAATTTATAGTAGCTGCAACATATTCAACTTCACCAGTGGACTATGATCCATACAGCTTTGCTTTTTACTGGTCTATGTAATCAACCTTTTTCCCAAGAAAAGTATTCCTCCCCTGGTGCTTTTTCTATCATCAATGTTATCTCCCCAATTTGCATCAGTGTAGGATTTTAGTTCAAAAATTTTCACTCCTTTTCTAGTACAAACCAAAGTCATTAATTCCTTTTAGGTACCTCAGTATTCTCTTTACAACCATTAAGTGATTTTCTCTTGGATTTGCAAAAAATCTTGCCACTATTCCAATAGCTAATGCAATGTATGATTTACTATGTACAACATATTGTAGCTTTCCAACCATTGATCTATACAATGTTTGATTCACTTTAGCTGATTCATCATTCTTGGATAGCTTATGTCCTATTGCCATTGGTGTGTTGACTAGTTTTGAGTCTTCTAACCAAAATGTTTTGAGTATCTCCTTCATGTATTTTGATTGGGTAACAAATATGCCATGCTTCAATTGATGTACTTGTAATCCAACAAAGAATTTGATTTTTCCAAACATTGACATCTCAAATTCATGTTTCATTTGATCAGGGAAATCTTTGCATAGAACATATTTTCTTCCAAATATTATATCATCAACAAAGATTTTTGATATCAAAATGTCTTTACCTTTTTCAGCTTTGATATACAGGTTATTGTTATCATCTATTCTCTTAAATCCTATCTTCTCAAGATATTTGTGCAATATCTCATACCATGCTCTAGGTGCTTGCTTCAATCCATAAAGTGCCTTGTGCAGTTTGCAAACCATGTCCTTGTTCTTATTATCAAAAAACCCCTCTAGTTTTTCTATGTAGACTTCCTCTTCCAGTATACCATTCAAAAAAGTAGACTTCACATTCATTTGGTAGACTTTGAAACCTTTATAAGCAGCATATGCAAGTAGCGCTTTTACTCCTTCCATTCTTGCAATAGGGGAAAATGTTTCCCCTTAATCTAGTCCTTCTTCTTGTGCATAACCTTTACAAATTAGTTTGGCTTTATTTATTGTTATCTCACCATTCTCATTGAGTTTGTTTCTAAACACCCATTTGGTACCAATTACATTCTTATCAGTTGGTCTAGGAACTAGGGTCCAAGTTTTGTTCTTCTCAATTTGATCTATCTCCTCTTCCATGGCTTTATACCAGTCATCATCTTGTAGTGCATCTTTCACTGTTTTAGGTTCAACCTTGCTTAGTAGATATGATTCATTACTGAGCCTATTCCTTGTCATTGGTTTGGCATCCTTGTCACCAATGATTTGATCTGCAGGGTGATGTCTTCTCACATACTTGGCTAATCTTGGTTCTATCCTTCTTTCCATGTTTGATCCTTTAGTTTCAGAGTCATTTTTCTCTTCTTCATCAAGTATTTCATCATTTCTCTCATGTATGCTATTTTCAGAGTAAAAATGTTCATTTTCTACATTTTGCAGCTCAACTTCTGAATGCAACTCAACATTCACTAGCTATGACTCGGCTGATACTAAAATTTATTGCCAACTCCCAACTTGATTTGCAACATTGTCTTCAACAATCATTCCTTCATAGAAGTATACGAGGGATTTATAATCCTCTGATTGCATAGTTTCATCAACCTAAAATTTTGCATGCTCATCAAAATTTACATTTGCACTCTCCACAATCTTGTTAGTGTTAGTATTCAAACACTTATATGCCTTACTTCTAGTGGAGTATCCAAGGAATATGCCTTCATCACTCTTTGCATTAAACTTTCCATTTCTATTGCCTTTAAGAATATAGAATTTACATCCAAATACTTTGAAATGTTTAACATTGGGTGAGTGACCATACCATAATTCAAAAGGTGTTGTATTTGTACTTTTTTTGACTTGAACTCTATTTAGTGTGTAGACTGCAGTGCTTATAGCTTCTCTCCAGTACTTTAGTGCAATATTTTTCTCCATCATCAAGGTTCTAGCATAGTCAATTACTGACTTGTTTCTTCTTTCAACAATACCATTCTGAGGTGGGGTCCTTGGTGTTGATGTTTTCCTTTTGATGCCTTTGTCATTGCATAATATCTCAAATTCTTTTGATGTAAAGTCACCTCCTCTGTCTGACCTTAAGCATTTTAGATTTTTCCCTATATCCTTCTCAACTCTGGCCAAATACCACTTAAAAATTTGAAATGCATTATATTTTTTCTTTAAAAACATAATAGTCATCATCCTTGAATAGTCATATACAAATAGCATTATGTATCTATCTCCTGGGTAGCTTTGCACTTCTATTGGACCACATAAGTCTGTATGGACTAACTCTAGTACTTCTTTGGAAGTGTATGTTTTGCTTTTGAAGCTAGACTTAGTCATCTTCCCTAGTTGACATTGTTTGCACATTGTGTTTTCAAGTTTCTTTAACTTAGGCAACCCTTTGACCTTCTTCTTCTTCTTGCTAATGCTAATAAAATTATCAAAGTTAACATGACACAACCTTTTATGCCACAACCACACATCATCAAGACTAACAAAAAGACATGTTGCATCTTCCATTTCTAGGTAAAATAGATTACTCCTAGTTTGTTCACCTTTTCCTATCAGATTTCCATCAGTGTCATAGATCTTGGTAGTTTTGTTTCCAAACTCTTTGCAACCTACATTACCTAACTGTGACACACTCAACAAGTTGTAGTTCAATCCTTCAACATAGTATGCATTATCACATTGAATTTTCTTTGTGAGTTTAATAGAGCCTTTTCTTTTGTTTTGAAATGGAGCATCATTACCAAATCTAACACTATTTCCATCATATTGAGTAAAGGTAATGTACTTACTTTTATCTCCTGTCATGTGATGTGAGCATCCACTGTCTATGATCCACTTGTCATTCTTGTTCACATAGGTAATCAATGCTATTGATTCACCTTCATCTTTATCTAATTCATCCTTCATGGCCACATAGACTACTTCATCATTATCCTCATCAGAATCTTCTTCAACAATATAACATCTTTTGCCTTTCTCCTTGTAGTCTTTGCTATCATATTCTCTTTTGTTCCTGTACTTGTTTCCTTCTTTGTAGTTTTTCTTGTATGTACATCTTGCAGCAATATGACCTACTTCATTGCAATTGAAACATATGATAGGGAGCTTATCTTTGAATTTACCTTTGCCTCTATGGAATCTCCTAGCCAGTAGTGCTTCTAACTGTTCCACATCTTCCTCATCTGCACTGCTATCACTGAATGCATGTTTTCCCTTTCTTCTCTTCTTGCTTGATGACTCCTCCTCAGTGTCTTTTATTGTCATCTTGGTCTTGAAAGTAGATTCAAGGTTCTTAGGTCTATAGTTATCAAAATTGGACAATTCAAATGTAGTAAGTCTTCCCACTATTCCTTCAAAGGTTAGTGTGTTCCCTTGTACACACCTTAGCTCTTGAATGGCTAAAACTCTAATAGCATAGATAGGGAGCAGAGTTCTTAAGTATTTGTCGATGATAGTTTCTTCTTCCAATTGACCACCTAGATTTCTTATTGCACTTACCATTTCTTTTATTCTAGCATCATATTGTGCAACATTTTCTCCTTCTTCCATTTTCATGTCATCAAACTTTCCTCTTAGGCTTTCTCTCTTTGCTCTCTAGACATTTTGATCTCTTCCATAGATATCTGATAAGGCTTTCACATCTTGAATGTAGTGTCACAATCTTTGATGTCATCATATTCTGCATAACTAAGTGTAGAGGCAATATCTAGCATTTCTTGATTGTGCTCCTTCTTTTTGTTCAAATCATCTATAGTAAGAGGTCCTACTGGATTTACATGTTATGTTCCAATTGAAGTTTGTGCATAATCACCTATTAATCCAAGGTGCAATTTCATCAGACTCTTCCATGAAACAAAGTTGTCTTTGTTGAGCTTGGGAACTTCTCTTTTGGAAATCTTGGTCTTCCTAGTTCTAGTACCTTGAAACTAAATCAACAGATGGCTCTAATACTAGCTGTTAGAAATGCTTTAGAATAATTGAGAGTGGGGGGGGGGGGGGGTGAATTAGTTATTCAAGGTCCAAATTTCCTATTCAAACTTTTCACTAAGTATAGTGAGCCTATTCAATCATTCATTCATCCAAGCTTTAACTTTTCTAACCAACAAGTTACTATAAATCAACATGCAAGCATAACACATAAGAAATCAACACATAACATAGTGATTTAAGTGGAAACCCAATTTGGGAAAAACCACCAGTAACATGCTACTCAATTCTCACTCTTTTGAAGTGATGTCCCGTGAAAGGCCAACCCTATTAAAGTCTTACAAAACACTGTTAAATGTGACCTTCTTAGAGGATTTAACCACCCTATTAGAAGTGGGCCTAGTTAGAGGACTTTAGAAAATTCATTTGGAATTCCACCCTATTAAAGGATTTAAAAATGGCTATTGGGCCAACCTAAGTCCATAGGATTTTCCTTCTATCCTAACTAATACAATTGCTAGAGAGTAATAATTAGGGATTTTGACCTGATTGCAGAATACAACTTGACTTGCAGATCTCAGATCACTTTTTAGCACATACCATTTCCTGGCTTACAGTTTTTGCAACTCTAACAGCTTGACCTCCTTTCAAGTTTAGTCTCCTTGAGTCTCCATGCTCAATGTAGAAGAAGAACCACTTGTAGAAATAGAGCCTTTGTGCTCTTCCTTCTTCTAGATGTCTTCTTCTTGACACCCTCCTAACTACTTCACAATTTGGCCCTTTGGTAGTAGTAGCATCAACAACATTTGCTTCTTGGTCTATGACTTCTTAAATATAAGTCTTGGAGTTCCTTTCCCACTCAGTTCTTCCATTCTTAAATTTTAATTCATATGGATTAGGTAGGATTCATTGTATCTAACTCATATTTTGTTTCCTCTAGAGACTTCTTGAATAATCCTTTTCAATTCACCCAAAAAATGGTTTATATAAAATTTTGTGTCACTAGCTCATCATCCTTATCCTCCAACTAGTTCACAAAATTCAAGGTAATCACTTAGCTCAGATTTGGAAAATCTTTTTTATTTAAAATAATGCAGCAAATCGGCACTATTGAAATACTATTGCTCGACACATACTATGTTACTCATCATCAACTATGTTTTTCTTGATGTTCGGCATCTGAAGATCACTTGGCACCAACTAAGATTTTCTAATGCTTGGCATTTGAACTTCACTCGACACCTAAGGATCACTTGGCACACACTAGAATTTCCTGTTACTTAGCTCCAATTGAGAATTTTCTTAGCTTCAACTAACTTGCTCGACACCTACTAATGATCTTAGTTTAAGCTTTTTAGTCAACCTTGTTACAACTTGTTCCTTCAATGTTTCTAAGTGTGACCAATCTCTATATCTTTGGGTATGTTATCAATACATTATTTAACCATTTTCTTAACTGATCCTTGCACTTCATTACAACATCATAACTCAACCTTTCCCTTAGATAGTCTTGTTACATCTTGTTTATCAAATCCTCTTCATCAATCAACGAAGTGATAGTACTTGGATCTTATAAGGAAATGTCATTCTTACAAATAGTAGGTTTGACATCAATGACAAAACAATGATTGAAAACATTCTTTTAACAACAATCTTCCTTCTTTGCAACAATCTCCCTCTTTGATCTTCAACAATGAGCTTTTCAATTAGATTTTCAATGGATGAGACTATGATTGATCTCATAATTAACCCAATAAAATCATATATTTCTTCTTGAAATATTGATGCTAAAGTGGATTTGAGTAATAATGAAATATTGTTTAATTGTTTAAGGTAGAAAATAAAGTACATATTTGAATTATTTTTAGTAAATAAATATGACCCAAATTATTTCTAATACGTTTCTATGAGTGTGCAAGATACTAAAGTGTAGTTAAATGGGTTATTAATTAACTCATAACAAGAAGAAAGTCTCAAAAGGACTCCATACAACCACAAAAGAGAAATCTAGAAATATTTAAATCTTTGAAGACATCATAAAAAGAAGAAGAATCCTCTTTTAGACAAGCAACACTTTCCAATAGATAATGGAAAATCAATTAATTTCTAAATCACTGGGAAAACTATTTGTTTTGATTAAGTAAAAATAGGTTTTGAAGGACTCAAAACCTTGTACAAAGTACCAAACAAAAAAGATAAGAAAGCCCATGAGGAATTGTGCATCAGCACTAAAAAAATGAAAAAAACTATGACAATTATCCTTAATACATAAAATAGGAATGAAGTTAAAAACAAGACAACATCAATACATCTATAAGGTCTTTAGTAAATGCAAGTATGAGTTACAAATTACATTTTATTATGTTTCTCCAAGAAAGATAATCAAGTTATAAAAGTATTTGATTGTTGTAACATGATTTTAATCTAATATTTGTAATAAAGATCAATGATCTGATTGAATTGATTGATGCTAATTTCATTCATTCATGTTGAGAACTTGGAGAGTTCCTAAAACCAAGTGCTCATAAATTGTCATAAATTTTGGACTTCAAATAGAAAATGGAAAGGTCTTGCAAAAATCTACACATTTGTTTAGGTTGGTGTAGTTTTGGTATGGTTTATTAGGTGATATATTAATCCAAATTAATTTTGGATTTCTAGGATTAGAAAAATGGGTTAAAATGCATAACATACTATGAGAAAATCACAAAACTCAATAATCATACGTTAACACCCACTAGTCTATCATAAAAGCCAAACTAATTAAGAAAGCAATAGAAACCCCCTTTTTCGTTTGTAGCTCCCATGTTCTTCTTTCTTCTCCAAATGATTGTAGTTCCAATTCGCCTATAGTGGACACAAGATTGAAGCCAAAGCCTGTGATGTGGATAATTCCATGAGAATACTTGAAGTGTGATTTTATGTGAGAGAGAGAATGCAAAATGAAAATTAGTAGAAACTCAAAAAATCAAAGAGTCAAGGACTCAAGACTTAAGAATTCTCCTCCAAGAGACAATGTCATGTCCCCTTTTCAAATAATTAAAAAATAATAATCTTTGCTAAGGCAGGCAGGCCCAAGAAAGTGAAGTTTCAGAAAAAGGGGGTTAATCTTTGGGAAACTGTTGGACTAATAAATGAAAATTATAATTAAAATATTTTTTATTAACCTCTCTTGGATGTGAGTTACAGTTATGCCCTCTTTTAAGGGGTTTGGAGGCATTTTGGGCTGATTCCAGAACTTGATTTTCGCTCATTCTTTGTTATTCTTCAGAGGCTGCCAAACCTGTGGAGAAGGAGACCCAAGAATGAGAGTTTGCAGGTTTCTAGGAAGGCTAAGGATGAGGGTTTGAAGCCATTCCATGTGCATGCTCATACAGAGTTTGCTTTTGTGCTGAACAGTGTAGATTTGTGGGTTTTTGGGTGTGTTTTTTTGCATGAGTTTGGTGTTTTCAGTTGAGCATTTCATATCAGTTTTGGTTGCTGCTGTATTTCAGACTTTAAGCTGTTAAAATAGAGCTGAATATATGTATTGGGACGTGATTAAACTTCTGAGATAGTTTATTAGTGTTTTTGTGGTGTTTCCGGGCATTTTTGTGTTAATTACGGGAGCTCGATGAGCATAGTTTTTGTCCTACATTTGTGAGCTGTTGTGTAAAGGCTATATAGATATGGAAATTTCATTTTTTAGGATATTATGCTGCTGAAATTTCTGTAAAAATTTCCATTTTCAAATTTATTAATAATAGGTGAAGCTGTGAAGCTTTTGGCACCATTTCTGGCATACCCAATTTGGGGTTTCTTGAGAAATTTGGAGGATCTTTGTGATATTAGTTGTTTGATCTTAAAGATCTAATTAATGGGTGGAAATATCATAAAAAATCAGAAAAGGGACATTTCAGTGGTATGAAAGCCATGATCTTGCCAGCCTGAGGGTTTGTAGAAGTTTGCAGGTCAATTTTGACAACTACCCAGATCTTGCATTTCAGTTTTGAGAACTACCCAAATCTTGCATGTCATAATTTATGGTTGCATGTTGCTTCTAATTAGCTACATGTAAAAATTTATGGTTGCATGCTACTTCTAATAATTTTCATGTTAGTTCTTAGTGAAATTGGTGGTTGTAGAAGTTTGAATGTCATTTTTGACAACTGCCCAGATCTTGCATGTCAGTTTTGACAACTACCCAGATCTTGCATGTCATAATTTATGATTGCATGTTGCTTCTAATCAGCTGCATGTCAAAATTTATGGTTGCATGCTACTTCTAATCATTTGCATGTTAGTTCTTGGTGAATTTGGTGGTTGCATGTTGCTTCTAATCAGTTGCATGTCAAAATCTATGGTTGCACGCTACTTCTAATCATTTGCATGTTAGTTCTTGGTGTTTGAAGAAGTTATATCCTATTGGGGTTACACTCTACTTTATCTAGAATGGACAGGTATAGTACAGAGTCTCAGAGGACACGATCTTAGACAATTGATAACCAGAGTCAAAAAAGTAGAAAGGATGGTTATTTAGACATTCAAGATAAACTTATGAAAATAAGCCATGACATGTTTGAACAGTTGATTGAGCACCATCGTATAATGAATGACATGTTGTCTGACCCAGCTAAGGTGGATAAGTTGACTGGATTTTTATTTGGCAGATTTTCTCATAAGACAGATGACACAATTCCCAAGAACTTGCATGAGGAGTTTGAGAAACTAGCTAGTAGCCAGGTAGAGGTCTCAGATTCTACTCTACCACAGGAGGTGGTGGGAAAGGATATTACACTGATTGATAGTAACGATCAACTTGATACTCAAATTGAGACAATTGTTTACAGGTCGTCAAAGGGTGATGCCACAGGTATTCAGGAGTGTATAGTTACAACAGGCAGTGACTACAGTGTAGTGGGTTTAGATGATGATTATGAGGATGTTGTTGTGCAGGATGGTGAGATACCTGGTAGAGATGAGCATACATTGAGCATTCATGACTTTGCTGAGAAAGAGTACCAGGCATAGTTAGATGCTTCATCACACGAGGTTGAGGTTGGTAGTACTTCACATGATTTGTCCAGCCAGCTGAAGGTGAACAAAGATAGTATTGTGACTTCATTATCTCATCATGACAGGTATGTGGAGTTAGTTGGTATTGGTCATATTACTCAGGTGAGGAGTTTGCTTGAGTTACCAGTTGATTCTAGTTTACGGATATGGACTCGGGATTTTTATATTGGCATTTGGGATTCAATTGACTGGAGATTTTTAACAGATAACATGGTGTTGTCTTTTCTTGTGCCAATATCTTGTCTGATGTTGGTATTAGTTTTTATACACCAATGTTGGGCTTTGTTCATATATCCAGTTGACCATACTTGCTGGAATGTGTTGATGATATTTCATATTTGGCAATGTGTATAGATGAGTCCTAGGATCATATTGGCATTGATGACATCTAGGAGGATGTAGTGGGTAGTTTTGAAGACTTAGTTTCCTTGGGTATAGAGGAGTTGGATAGCAATGCTAATGTTTTTGATACTCTGTATGTTGATATGAGCTTTAGATTTGATTCACAGGATATGGATGGTAATACTCTAGAGACTAGTAACTTTGAGGATACTCCTTTAGACAGTGCATCAGAGGAGATTTGTAGGAGACAGTCAAGCCAGTGCCATCATGTGTCTAATGAGTTGAGAGTTAGTGACCGAGACATTGCTATCACTTCCCAACATTTTGATGTTGCTCGTCAATTGTTAGCAATTTATGGATGGTGTTCTCCTAATAGTGATGAGTAGGGAGGCAATTATCTTTCCTTGACAGAGTTCCACTCTTTATGGGAGGCTATTCAAATTTTGAGACATAATTATATGTAGTTGGTAGCCAATAGAGATTATCTTATGGAGTGGGGTAGTACATCATATGATGCATTGTTGGCCAAGGAAGATGAGGTGAGTGAGCTTACTGAGCAGCTTGAGGTGACTTCTGAGATTCTTGAGAGTACACAGTTGGCTTTCAAGGAGTCACAGTTTCATTTGGCTAAGGTGACCATGGAGTTAGAGAAACTATAGTCTTTACCTAATTCTATACAGTCACAAGCTATGGTGTTTGGTGATTCAAGGATGTCCATGGCCGAGATTGTCAGAGACAATGGAGATGGGGATGCATACATCTTTGATACTAACATTGGCATATCAGGTTCATTCCCACTAGAGTCAGGTTCAGTTGAGTTGGGTGTTGTAGCAGATTTTTGTATGCCTGACATGGTGGTGGCCTCTAGTACTGATGGCATGAAGACTAGAGATGTATCAAAGATCATGTGTGATGTTGGCGAGTTGGCAATTGGCATGGTTCCTGCTAGTAATACTACTCCCTTGGTGATATCTTTGGAGGTAGTAGTCAGTTCCAACATGGTTAATGATCAATTGCAGTTAGTTTCATCTGGATTACAGTCTCAGCCACTGACTGAGATTGGCGCATTCTATCAGCATTACACTATGAGGTACGCTCATCCATTTACCTTTGATGACCATGTTGATGAGTTGATGATACGGAGATGTACTTTGGTTCCTAGTGCTTGTCATCAGTTATGGGATAGTTTGACGTCTCAGGATGAGAGTTGTGATGGGCATGACATGGTGATAGGTTCTACAATTGACAGCTTGATAATACATGACTTAGAGCAGGAGTTTCAGAGTGATGCTTCAGCGGGTGTGGTTATTGATTCTACTCCTTTGGCTATGACATCTCCTAACTTAGTTGGTGATCAGTCACAGTGGGTTGTATCACTTGTTCATGGTGAGCTATTGACTCAGGTTGGTTTTTTTTATCAACTTTATATTGCAAGGTATGTACATTAGTTAGCATTTGATCCTTGTGTTGAGGAGTTGATGGCAAGAAAATTTGGTTTGGGTTCCAATTCTTGCTATTTATCTTGTGATGGCTTTTCACCATCAGGGGTGCATGGTAGTTATGCTTATGAGATAGTGGTTGGTGATCTACAGAGTTGTGTTGACTGCAGGTGTTGTATAGTGTGTGGATTCTCCATACTTGGTATAGTTTCATTTGAGAGCATTCACCATTGTTGCAGAGTTGGATTGTACATTCCGTATAGGCCAGTGGAATGCATTGATGGTATTTACTGTGTTGGTAGTCCACTTTACTTGGATTTTGATGTTCTAAGAGTTTGTGTCTCATGGGTTTCTGACTGTGGAAGTTGTGATTTTGGAGTTTGGTTGAGCTATAATTGTCAGTTTGATTATGGATTCCTCTTGGTCATATTGCAGAGGATATTGCAGGAGCCTGTGTTAATTGGTAGTAGTATAGTTCATGACTACATTTGGGATCCAAGTGGATTGATTGGTTTATTGTTCAGCCATTGCTTGAGGACAAGAAATGTTTGGGAGGGGAGGACTTGTCATGTCCCCTTTTCAAATAATTAAAACATAATAATCCTTGCTAAGGCAGGCAAGCCCAAGAAAGTGAAGTTTCAGAAATAGGGGGTTAATCTTTGGAAACTGTTGGACTAATAAATGAAAATTATTATTAAAATATATTTCATTAACCTCTCTTGGATGTGAGTTACAGTTATGCCCTCTTTTAAGGGGTTTGGAGGCATTTTGGGCTGATTCCAGAACTTGATTTTCACTCATTCTTTGTTATTCTTCAGAGGCTGCCAAACCTGTGGAGAAGGAGACCCAAGAACGGGAGTTTGCAGGTTTCCAGGGAGACCCAAGAATGGGAGTTTGTAGGTTTCCAGGAAGGCTAAGGATGGGAGTTTGAAGCCATTCCATGTGCATGCTCATACAGAGTTTGCCTTTGTGCTGAACAATGTAGATTTGTGGGTTTTTGGGTGTGTTTTTTGCATGAGTTTGGTGTTTTCAGTTGAGCATTTCATATCATTTTTGGTTGCTGCTTTATTTTAGACTTTAAGCTATTAAAATAGAGCTGAATATATGTATTGGGACATGATTAAACTTCTAAGATAGTTTATTAGTGTTTTTGTGGTGTTTCCGGGCATTTTTGTGTTAATTTTGGGAGCCCGATGAGCATAGTTTTTGTCCTACATTTGTGAGCTGTTGTGTAAAGGCTATATAGATCTAGAAATGTCATTTTTCAGGCTGTCATGCTGCTGAAATTTCCGTAAAAATGTCCATTTTCAGATTTATTAAAAATAGGTGAAGCTATGAAGCTTTTGGCACCATTTCTGGCATACCCAATTTGGGGTTTCTTGAGAAATTTGGAGGATCTTTGTGATATTAGTTGTTTGATCTTAAAGATCTGATTAATGGTTGGAAATATCATACAAAATCAGAAAAAGGGACATTTCAGACAAAATGAGAGAAAGAGTGTTCATTTTATAATTTTCAAGTAGGGTGAGAGCATTGGATTTGTCACCTATAGACATGTGATGTGGCAAGAGATTCCTATGATGCATATGACAAAATATGCCAAACGTAAGATTCTATGACACACAAGAGTCAAATTTGGAAGAGAATCTATGACGCGTCATAAGATTCCTCAACCCACTTAAAGCCAAGAATCTATGACGAATAAGCCAAATATGGACATGTGTAAGAGATAAGAATATTTGATTATGAAAAATCTCAGCCAAGTGTCAAAGGAGAATCCACGAGGTGTCACATCCAAGTGTCATGATGATGAAATATTTTATGGAATTTTTGAATTAAAAATCCTTTTATTCCACAAAATAAGAATTAGTAGAAAATGGAATTAATGATGGAAAATGGAACTTAAGAAATTGTAAATTTCCATGGTTTGCAGATAATGAATCAATTAATTAATAAAATTAATTAATTGAGGATGATAATCAAGAAGAATAATTAGTGAGAATAATAGAATTAAATTATGGGTTATTTAATCCTATAGAGAAAATTAGTAGATGATTGGCCAAATTGATTAAATGAATGCGATCGTATCTTTTGATGGAAATGTGATGATGATGGATATCAAATAAGATGATGAAAAGGTAGACCAAATCCATGGTAAAATTAATTGATAGATCAAAATTGATAACATGCCAAGGACACATGACATGAATTAATTGATGTGTAACATTTAACCGGCATTGTAAATGCTACAAGATTGAAATTGATTGATAAGGTTCGATCATAATAACATTGATAGACATTGTCAATATTATTAAAATGGTTGATGATGCCATGATATGACATTGAAAGCTTCAACAATGTCAAATATTGAATGACATGAATGATATTTTGACCTAGCACTGAGAGCCATGACAGTACTAAGGTCAGATTGATAAGATTGATAAGTTGATAGGTTTCCAAGGCATTGAAAGCCACAACAATGCCTAGGAGCGGATAAATGATGATTGATTTGGGATGTTTGATATGTTTTGGGTTGATTAGGACCAATTTCAAGTGATTCCAAGTTGATTTGGGGTGATACTGAGTTGATTTGATATGATTCTAAGTTGATATGAAATTGATGTGAAAGGGGATACAAATGACAAAATATGGTCAATTTGGCCAAAATATTGAAGTTAGTAGAATGAGAAAATGGGACAAATTAGTATGAAGAAGTGATGAGGTTGTAGATGCGAACCATTTTTGAGTGTCTACAAGATTATATTTATTTTGGTAACATTATGAGTTTATAACATGGTATATTTTGGAGATTTAAGATTTGATGTTATTGTATACTTATGATGTATTTCAAATTGGTCTCTTGTTGACATGGTTATCAATGTTTGATCTAGATATGTATGATATCTTGCTGGATCTACAAGATGTGTAGTGTGTAAGTGCTCTATACTTACAAATTACATTTATGACTTGGACATGGGTTGTCATTACTAATTTATCTTTCATTATTGATGTATATTTAGTTCAATGTCATAGATTTGGGCTTTCTATTCCCTTAGTCACTTGATTCATGGATTTATCTTCATGTAGAGGGGATGAGATGTTGTTACCAACTATAATCATGGTGGAGGATGATGGTTGAATATTTTATGCTAATAGGTTTGATATTTTGACAACTAGATGCTTAGTTCATTGATTTGATCATGGTACAATGAGTTTTTGTATGACATGATTGGATATATAGGTACTTTTTTGATGTTCATTGGTTTGGATTCCTGAATTGTTTATGGTGGTATGTCTTCTCAGTTGAGGATCATGGTTTTTGGTTTTTTTGAGAATATCATGATGTGGAATTTGAGTTCTTTGATGGTTTTATTCCTTGGTTTATTCTAATGGTTAAAGGATGGTTTTCATCATGATGTCATAGATATCTCTATTACATGGATTAGTGGGATTTTGTAACAACGATGATGTGGTAATGTAGGATTAGTCCCTACTTTGGTTTGTATCCCCTTGGTTGGAGATCTTGGTTTCACTTGTTACAGACACTTTGGTTGTGTGTGTAGATCCTAAGGATATTCACATAGGAGATGGATTTTATGATTCAATGAGTGACTTGATCCCATAATTGAGTGAGAGTTGTTGACACTAATATATTTATATTGAGTGGTTGTAGATGTTAAAGGAAGTTTTAGATCCTATTTATGCAGAAGTATCTTTGACATTTGCATGGTGCACTTGTTGGTAGTGGTTATCTTTATGGTGTGTGGAGATGGTTTCATCTTGAGGACTCATGGGGTTCTTGGTAGAGGTGTGGTTTATACTTTCATTTAAAATGTTATCCTTGGCATTAAGATGGTTTCATTAATATTTCATGACATACTCTTGATACACATTTAGAGTTTTGATGTGTTATGGTATGTTAATTTTCAGCATGGCATCTCTTTGGTTGAGATGATTTAGATCATGTTTCCATGTTCATGTTCCTAAGGCCATGAATGTAACTTTTGATATTGATCTTTGTTTATTTCCTTGGTATTGATTACATGTGATCATTTTATAGTTAATTTATGATATTGTTATGTTGCATTTGGAGTTGGCATGGATTGATCAGTTACAGGTGCCCATAAATACTTGGAGATGATGGTGATGATGATTTCTCTTGTGATTAGAGATGTATTTTTTGGGATATTTGATATTTTTAGTAAGATCCCCAAGGGGAATTCACCTAATATAAACTTGAGAGGAGATAATTCTTAGACTAGTCTTCGTCACAAACTTATTCTCATTCCCCACTCTTGGTCCACTTGGAAGTTTACTACTTGAGAGGTATATCCAATTGTTTCTCAAAGATGAATTATTTTTATGATTGTATTTTATTAATATAGATCTTGAGATATGGTACATTAGTTAGTTCTAGACAGTTCATTTGAGATATTGTTTAGCACTATTTATCTCCTTGTGCATATGTTGTTATGCTAGTTGAGTTTTGGTGATAGTTTTATTGCTCATATTCCTTGGTTTATTTATGAATTCTTATGAGTTTTATATTGTTGAGAAAGGATTACATCAATGATTGGTTTTATGGTATGGTTTGGGTATTTTAGTGGCTTATTGGTTGGGGTTTTATAGAGGAGATCTTACTTGACACAATTTACATCTAGAGGTGAGTGTATAAGGACATAATATAGGATATGATTTGCAAGGGTTCTCTTTGGTATTGGTTATCTTCCTAGATGTTTGGTTTCACTTACATTGGATTTGAGACTGTTTGGAGCTTGTGATCACTATTTTGTGCTCATGTATGTCATGCAAGAGATGACATGGTTGTTCCTTATGTCTTTCTTTTATTGATTATGGAGAACATGGGAGACTATTGAAGACTTGGTTCATGTATTTCAAATTATTATGGGTGTCCTTAATACTACATAGATTCACTTCCATGAGATGTGAGTGGTTTGGTTACAAATTTGATATTATCTTTTGTAGTATGAGATTCTTTGTATATATGTTGTAGGAATTTCTCTTTAGGCTTGTGATTATTGGTTATATATCATGTATTTTGATGTTGTGAGATTCAATTAACATACCTTTAGAGGTATAGAAAGTTGGATGGGTTAGCACCTCTTGTGGGTGATATTTAAACTATTGATTTTGATAGATATGGATACATGTGATTACATTTGGATCAAGTGTTTGTGCTTGACATTTTAGTTGGTACAAAATTTTATGATTCTTGCATGACAAGCTAGGCTACTCTATCTTTGGTTGGATTCTATGTATGTCAGGTGGAAGTGGCATAATAGGAGGTGGGATAATTCATGTTTGAGATGTTAGATACTTTGATTTTTTATAGGTGCCTAGATGAAAGACATGGTGTACTTTGATCCATGATAGCATATGTGCTATGAGGGATTGTTTCCTTGTTCATTTATGTGGCTAAAAATTGACCATATGCAAGGTATATAATAAGTGAGAGATAGTTTAGATTATTGGTGTTGTTCATATTGCATAATCTTGTTTATATTGTATTATTTTATTTTATTATGTAATGCTTCACCTATGGTGCAGCGCATCCAAGAAATTTCATTAATGAAGAGGAGTATCCATTGGCCATTGAATCAAGTATTTTTTTATTTCATCATGATTACATCCTCAGAGATCAATCATTTCTAGGATAGAAAATGATCATTTGTAAGGGTCAATGCATCAAGATGTTTCTATAAATCTTTTTTTGCATTGGACTCATTGGCCCATAGCTTTAGGTTTTGTTGTTTTGTGTAAATAAATGTCCTATCCTAGGATCTAAATAGGTTCTAGGTCTTTAAATAGGTCTAAGATCAAAGATTGACACATTTTGCACCACTTTTGGAAAAACTACCAAAGTTGCAAAAATGTTGTCAACAACTTTTAAAAGTTACAATGCAACTTTTGCAAAAACTTGTATTTTGGGAAAAAACCTCCAAATGGTGGTTATAGCGATTGGTTTGGAGGCTATTTAAATTTAATTCATCTCTCTAAGAGGAGAGAGAATCAATTGTATATATT
Organism: Cupressus sempervirens; assembly: GCA_028749045.1. Lineage (NCBI taxonomy): Eukaryota > Viridiplantae > Streptophyta > Pinopsida > Cupressales > Cupressaceae > Cupressus > Cupressus sempervirens. The sequence continues at coordinate 546,758,399 of CM053793.1, forward strand.
CTACTTTGAAATTGATAAAGAAAAGACTCTTTTCTATGCAAATTTGCTGAAATAACCCTTGGTATGGATGTGTAGGATTCCATGATGTCTAAATCATACATGGATGTTTAGAGGGATGAATTAAACTTCTTTAAATTTTGGTTTGGAGTGAATTAGTATAGGAGTGTACAATTTATAAACCATTTTTAGAAATTGGTCTAATTAACCTTAAATTCTAGGGATTAACACAAAATGGTGACCTAACATGACTTCAAATGAGTGTATTTTCATGGCTACTTAGGAAGATCAAGTTAGGAAAATTTACTATCAAATTCTAGGAGTGTAGAACTAGGAGAGTTGGTTTGTTATTTTTGCATCCATGCCCTAGGTTGGATATCCCCATGTATTCAACATGTTTAATGTATAGTTTGATGAAATATTCATATAAGAGGTATTGATTTGAAAAAATAAATGGTGGATTTAGTTGTTATTGGTGTAGGAGCACACACATGAACCACTATTCCAACTCTTTGACCCCATCATAGTACACTTAAGAAACCACACCTAATTTGGCCAGTTAGGTCTGTGAGTTTTAGGAAAGTTCTAGGGTCCTGGAATAGAGTTGGAACTTGAAAGTTTGAGAATATATATTACTCAATAAAGGGTATTGGAAACCATAAAAAATTTTCCAAGTCAATTTCAAAATTTTTGAGTTATTTGAATTTTTTTTTTGAATCTCTAGACCTATGTGGAAGCCTAGACCTAGAATTAGAAATTCTTTGATTGGATGATTGGAGTCCTAAGATCGAGGTGGTATTGTTTGATTGAAGAAGGATTGAATATGTACTAGTAAACCTAAGGCTAGATAGTCTATAGGTCAATTTGGGTGGAGCCCCATAAATTGGGTCCAAGTCCTAAGGATTTTTCCTTGGAGTCAAGACAAGATTATGAAAGATCTTGATCTAGAAGAGAAGGATTGAAGTATATGTTTTTTCTAAGACCTTCAAGAAGGTTGAATCTAAAAGTAAGATAAGAGACCCTATCAAGGATAGAAGGTCCAAGAGTAGGAACCCTTAGAAGGCCCAAGATTCATAGAGAATCTACACCTTTTTCTACCAAGCTTTGCATCAAGTGGTATCAGAGCCACTAAGACCTTGTTTGGAAATTTTAGAAGGAGACAACATGTATGAAGGTGAAGAGGTGGAAATGATGATCCCTGTAAGCATAAAAATTGTTGAATTGGAAAAGATTGTGAATGAGTAGATGGTTGAGAGAAGAGCAGTTAGAGAGGAGAATAGGATCACGAGGAGAGAGTTGGAGAAAATAAAAGGCCAAGTATGAAGGGGATAGAATGAAGAGTCAAAAGGAAAAGAGGAAGAAGAGGATGAGGACCATTCTAGACAAGTAAACATGCCTGAGGATCAAAGATACATGCTTGCAACCCTAGAAAGGGTAGGAAAAGGAAAAAGGAGATCTACCAACATTTCATGGGCATTTAGAGCCAAAAAAATGTATGGATTGACTAGAGGCTCTTGAAATCCTTTTTGAATGTGAAGAGATACCTTTCAATTAGAAGGTTAAGATTGCAAAAGCTAGATTGAAGGGACCAACCCTGACTTAGGTGAACTTTCTATAAAATGAAAGGATAGAAGAAAGTAAATAAAACCACCATCACAACTTGGAAGAAGATGAAGGAAGAGTGTAGTGCTTGCCCTCGTTCACATTTTTCTGGACACATTATTGCTATAATTATCAGACTATGTTAGACTAGCTTTATGTTGATGGATTAGTGGTATTTTTTGAGACTATCGGACATTATGTTATGGATTCAGTTGATAAATGATGAGATTATTTAGACCTTACATTTCATGTATGCATGATGATCATGACATTGCTTTCAGTTATTGATGATGATTAGTTAGATGGTTTATTATCTCATGTGTTTTATTATGGATACTTACCCCATACTTGCATGTGTATGGTGTGCATGTTTGTTCTTTTGTATGGAATTTTTTATGTGGTTAAGAAAGGGAGTCGTAGTCACCTGCTAGTTGGGATCTACACGATGCACCACTTCCTACCATTTCCTATTTTAGCTTAGCATTATATATATTGTATGTACATGCATGGTTTTTATGCAGGTTGTAGGTACTGGGTATCGACTTCCCTGAATTGCCAGGATGAATGTACCCTATTACACTATCTCAATGATAAGAGAAGGGAGATAAATTCTCAAGTCCAAATCCCAAACCCTTAAACCATTTTTCCTAGAGAGATAGGACAAGTATCTAGATATTTTACCTTCTGAATGTGTTGGATGACATATTTCATGATTTTTAACCCTTTAGACTGATTTTTGTATGAATTGTTCTATGATGGGTTTTCATATTTTATCTTGGAGGTCTATGGTGAATTTTCTATTAATTAAGTCTTAATAAATAGATTTAATTAATAAATTAATTATTTGAAGAAACTTAATATAACATCATGATCTTTGATATTTTGACTATAATTAATTAAATGAGAATTAATTGACAAAAATAATTAAATAAAAGAAAATTAGAAATTAAAATTAATAATAATTATAAAATAATAACAAAGTAATAAATAAATAATAATAATAAAAGTTATAAAAATTAAAATGAAAGTTATAAAAATTAAAATAAAAGTTATAAGCTTGCCTAGGAGTAAACGCACCTTTTTATTTCTAATATGTCAACAACACGGGGGTTAGTGCACCAATTAAGCGCATGGTGTCTACAAACTTATGACTCATCTAGAAGGTTGGAATAGACTCATGCTTAGTTGTCTACACCTTCTAGTTGTTTCTAGAGACATTCTAGGTGCTTCCTGAGAGTTCTTTATATTCAGGCATTCCTAGAAGCTTAGACACAACGTGGGAGAGCATTGGAGGACTCAGGAACTTTGGAGAAGGGAGGAGCTTGCTCTGTGGGTTTTCTGAGGAGAAGCAAATTAGCATCAGAATTCGGGTAGACTCTTGTGATTTCACTTACGTTATTTCCACATCCTGCACTTCCTGTCTTTTTCGTGTCTTCCATATGTTTTTTGAGGATTTCCATATTTTGATTGTATGCATTATTGCTATGGTTAGTTAAAATCTTTTATGAGAAAAAAACTTCATATGGATAGATCTGAGGATATTACAGGGCTAGGGTTAAAATTTATAGTCAAACCTATTAGAAGCATTAATGGGTTAATTTAGAGAACAAATATTTTATTGATTGAATTTCTTAATTTATAATTGAGAAGCCCTAGTTGTTTATGTCCGCAGACCTTTCTATAAATGATCCTTTATACACACACACACACACACACACACACACACACACACACACACACACACACATATATATATATATATATATATATATATATATATATATATATATATATATATATATATGTTTGAAAATGCTGCTATATATATATTTGCAGGCGTTTAAATAAATTTTTTTAAATGCATAATCGAAAAAAATTATTAAACATTTGCATAAAATTTTTTTAATTAAATTCGAATTCGCAATTGCGAAATTCATTTTGGAGAAAATGTTTTTTTTAAAAAAATGTTTGCAAAATTATAATGGGGTGGGGAGGGACGAACCTGTACCCCCACCCCCCTTTCAATAAATGGTAGTGGCCGATGGCACTACTACCATAGGTTTTGTGACAGTGTACTATCGCAGGCCTGCGTCAGCAGGCCCGCACGACACCCCTTCCTTTGGTGGTGTTTTTGTCATATGTATATGAAATCAACTTTGATATCGTGGGTAAAAGATGTGATGCGATTTGTAATTCAATTTTTGTATTTCAATTTTTATAAAATGTTATTATTTTATGTATATATATATGTATATAGGTATATATGTATATATAAAAATAATTATTATATTTAAAAGATTGGATTAATGGTTCCTTTAAAGGATAAATGAACCAAGTATTAATATTAGCTTGCCAACTATTATTAAAAGTGGAAAGATATTTAACTTAATTAAACTTAGTTTAATTAAGATTAATCATTAGAATATGTTATAAATCAAATTTTGAATTATGTAATTATTGTTTTTGATAATATTGGGTTCATTAGAATCGCTAATTGATTTTTGAAAATTCGATAGGGGTCATTTTCAAACAACGTTTATATAAACAATGGAACAATTAGAAAATTGAGTCTAATGGTTTTGGGAGAGAAACTTTTATCTGTCGAACAAATACATGGGCTAGGAAAAACATACAAAATGTTTCTCCATTCATTATCCAAAATTGGAAATGAAAACTGAGACCTCCACACTCTATTCAAAGATGTAATTTTAGCAAAACTAAAACATGTGCTTGCATTGTGTTTTCTCTATGCTATTTGTTTTGGGTTTTGGGTTGATTAGTGTTGAACAGTCATAGGACATCTACCAGAGGCTTGGGGGTTATGATTGTGATGTCGTGATGATGTCTTATTTTCGATCTTTATTAACGCAACCATGGTTATGTGATGGAATACTCTATGAATTTTTTGTAATTACTGATTGTTATTTCTTTTCAGTCTTCTTGAGTGAAGTTGAGTTATGTGTATTTGAGACACTTGACTTAACCATTTTGAGTCATTGATTAGTTATCCTTGGGATATTTTCCAGTCGCCATGATGGGACTGAAATGTTGATTTATGATGTCATGTTGTGACATGTTTTGACTCAACCATTTTGGAGTCTTCGATTAATATGATTTGAGATATATTTTGGTTATTGAGAACCAATGGATACTTTTGATTATCAGTGATGCTTCAGTTGCCAATAGAGAGCTACTGTGGTCATGATTTTCTATAGATGCTTTTTAGTTGCTCATGGAGTTTTGATGCTATTATTGTGGATATTTGATGTTCTTATTATGGATTATCTTTTGATTTTTCTTTCTAGTTTCTTGTATAGGATTGGGGTGATTTATGATTCCATGAGATTAGGGTAGGTAATCTGTTGGTAGTGTCAGGAAGTGGCTTGCAATGGGGGCTGGGGCCTTAAGAGGCTGCCAGGGTAACTCATTGTACATTGTTTTAATAAGTGAAAACATTCACACCTAATACTAACTAAATGAACCTAAAAAGATAATTGTTTTGTTCTCACCCATGCCTCGAGTGCTTGTACAGACTAGGATGGGAGTAGAGAGAACATATGGTTGTGACCTTGCATTCCATAGTATGCCTTGTTAGTATGAGAGGATACTAGTGGCCGCATGAGGATTAGTAGGGACCCGTGGAGTATAGCTAACTACCAGGATAACTTCTACATGATATATGCGATGACACTTTTCTTCTTGCATAGTAGGTTTCCTACATGTCATTGTGTGCCTTTGGGTATTAGATGTCAATTTTGTGATTGGAACCTTTGAGTTAGTATACTTTTAGGATTCCTGAACTTATAGAGATTTATGCTATGTGTTTCGGATAGCCTGTTTGTGACTTGAGATTATCTCCTTAGCATGGTGGGAGTGGACCACTTAGGTACCATGTAGCTGGGTGGTAGTTTTTTTCCACTCTTATCATTTGAGATCCATTTGAGACATCGTGGTTGATGCGTCCTTCATGATGGTGGATATGTATCCTTTCACTGATGATTAGCATATGTTAGATGATGTTATCTTATGCTTATATTTGTATGTTAGATTACTTTCTGCATATGACGTAGTATATGTTAGGAGTGACATTCCTATTATGTTAATACCAATGATCTCTTCGATGATTTGGAATGTTACGCATGGAGGGATGGTTAGGACCCGCGATGGTCTAATGATGCTATTAATGGTTGGGAGGAACTATGCACTTAGTTTATTATGTTTGATCTTTTATGATGCATGTCTATATCTTCTAAGATGATGTATCATGTATGACTTGTGATTATCTTTACTTTGATGTATCATGGATTAGAATAGGATGATGTACCTTATTTCACATATGCATATTATTTTAAGCTTTTCATACCCTATGACATGTATAGTGGATGATTGAGCATTTAGAAATGTAATGTATAAACATTGGACTTATCATTATTATTTCATGTGGTTGTTGTATTAGATGGATTCAATATTGTTAGTTGATTTAGATGTAATTCAACGTTAAGGGATATTTAAAGAATGTAACCTGTTATGTTATGTTATGTTTTCTTTTAAATGGTTATTGCTATTGCTTCTGTATTTATGTGTTAGTTGTAATTGGATTAGTTGTAAATGATATTACTTTCATGTAAAAAATAAAATAAAATAAATGTTACCAAACTTAGTGGAACTCTAGGTTAATTCTTTGGATCCCTTGGCGGGGCATTACAAAGAGATAAAGAGACAATTTGTCCTAGATATTTATGAAGCCATGCTCCACAAGAAGCTGCATGACCTAAAACAAAGAGACCAAGATGTAAGTAATTACACCCAAGAATTTTATACTCCATCTCTTAAATAAAAAATATATGAAAGTGAAATGAAAAAGTTAGGAAGATATGTAAATGGTCTTAAATATAGTATTCAGGATGGAATCACCTTGATGACTTTAGAATCTATCCATAAATGTTTTCAAATTTCCCTTAAGATTGAGGTAAATCAAAAGAGAAAGGGGGAGCAAGGCAATAGAGAGGGTAGAGGAAATAACTTTAGAGGCAGGGGAAGATTCTAAAATAAAAACTTTTCAAGACCCCAAGGAGATTCTAACAAACAAGACATTGTTACCAAATCAAGAACTAATTTTACAGGTGGTAGAGGAAAAAATAGGGGAAGGTTTGGTGGAAGGAACCCAAATATTTTCACAAGAAAATGTTTTTCTTATAATCAAGTTGGTCATCAATCTTTTAGGTGTCCAAACAAGGCTAGTTAGAATGGGAACAATCAGAAGGGTGACATGAGAATCCAATTAACCCAAGAAGATGATTGCCAAAGTAAAACATCCTATCATACAACTCAATCAAGGCATGCTAATCTTGAACAAGGTGAATGTATCATGTTTAATAGAACATTGTTGAAGGTGTCAGTCAAAGAACCACCACAAAGAAAATCTTTATTTAGGACTACTTGTAGGGTGAATGGGAAAGTTTGCAAGATTATTGTAGATAGTGGCTCTACTAAAAACTTAGCATCTATTGATATGGATAAGAAGCTTGGTCTCAAAAAAATCCCTCACCCCACTCCATGCAAGGTGTCTTGGTTGAACAAAGAACAACATACTTTGGTAGATGAGCAATGTTGGGTAGAATTTTAGATAGGGGAGTATAAAGATAAAATCTTATGTGAAGTTGTGAAAATGGATGCATGCCATATCCTTCTTAGGAGGCCTTGATAATTTAATATAGATGCAAAATATGGGGCCAAGACAAACATATACACATTGACCAAGAATGGAGCCAATTATACTATGAAACCTCTGCCTGACAATGACAAGGAAAGAGTTCTTACCAATGACATATTGCTAGTAGGAGAGAAGGAGTTCTTGAAAGTCCTTAAAGAGAAGGATACAACTTGATTATTCATCACTGTAAAGCCAAAAATGGAACAAAAAATTAAAGCCTAAGGGTTTAGAACCTCTAAGAAATGTAGGCCAAAAAGAAGTACATGAATTGTTGCAAATATAAAAAGAAATAATTATACATGAGAAGACATATACTTTTCCACCCAAGAGAGAGATAAGCCACTATATAGATCTAATTCTGGGTGCCATACTACTAAATTTTTTTTCTTTCAATTAACCCTTGAACAAAATGCTGAAATTGTAAGACAAATTCAAGGATTTCTAAAGAAGTGATACATTAGGAAAAGCATAAGTTTTTGTGTAGTCCTAGTAGTTATAGCTCCCAAGAAAGAGGGTACATAGAGGCTATGTACTGACTCTAGAGCCATTAATAGGTTAACAATAATGGATAGGTTTTCCTACGCCTAGAATGGAGGATCTCATGGATTCCCTAGGAGGAGAAAGATATTATTCCAAAATTGACCTAAAGAGTGGATGCCACCATATAAGAATCAAGGAAGGAGATGAGTGGAAGACATATTTAAGGCCAATGATGGTTCATTTGAGTGGCTTGTTATGCCTTTTGGCCTATCCAATGCCCCTAGTACTTTCATGAGACTAATGAATAAAGTCCTTAAGCCCTTTATAAACCTCTTTGTGGTTGTTTATTCAGAAAATATATTGGTCTTTATAAGGGATAGAAATGAGCATCTAATCCATCTAGACATGGTTTTGAAAAGGTTGCATTAAGAATAACTAAAAATAAACTTGGACAAATGCATGTTTTTGCAGGAAGAACTAATTTTTCTTGGTTTTGTTATATCCAAGGGAAACATGAAGATGGATCCCTCCAAGGTAAAAGCCATTTTGACTTGGCCTAATCCAATATCTGCTAGTGAGGTAAAGATCTGCAATGGTCTTGCAAGTTTTTACAAAAAAATTATAAGGGATTTTAGTGGGGTTAGTGCACCTATGATAGATACTATCAAAGGGGAAGAAAATGCCATTTTTTATGGATAGGTGAAGTAGATAGCTCCTTTGAGTATCTCAATACAAGAGTATCCCAACAACCCATACTAGTACTACCTGATTTCCACAAGGTGTTCACCATTGAATGTAATGCAAAAAAGAAGGATATAGGTGGGTTTTTGAGCTAGGAAGGAAGACCTATGGCCTTTTTTAGTGAAAAATTAATGAGTTAAAAAAAATACTCCACATATGATTTAGAGATGTATGTTATGGTCTAGTCACTTAGGAAGTGGAGGCATTACCTCTTGCCTAAGGAATTTGTTGTTTATACTAGTAACCATGCCTTGACCTTTTTGAATAAGCAAGAAAAGTTGAATCATAGACACCTCAAATGGGTGGAGTATTTGTAGGCTTTCACCTTCACCATTAAGCAAAAAAAGGATGTGGCTAATAAGGTAGTAGATGCCTTAAGTAGAAGGAACCTAGCAATCCAAGAAATCTAGTTGGAGAGTGTGGGAATCTCTATAATTAAGGACATGTACCAACAAGATGAAGATTTCAAGGTTTTATAAATGAGGTTTTTCTAGAGATTGGAGATAGGTATCATACTAACTTTCTTGATTATATCATTCAATAAGTACTCCTTTTCAAAGGTAGTTAGTTATGTATCCCAAACTATTCTATAAGAGAGAACATAATAAAACAAAAGAACCATGAAATTCTATCATGCCACTTTGGCTTGGATAAGACTCTTGAGTTGGTCAAAATATTTTATTACTGGCCTAAAATGTAAGTATGTGTTAGGAGATTTGTTGAAAGTTGTTTGATGTGTTAGAAGGCCCAAAAAGCCACTTGAAATGAAGGGTTATATACACCTTTAACAATCCCTTTAAAACCTTGTGATTCCATAAGCATGGACTTCATTTGGGCCTTCCAAGGACCAAGTCTAGTTTTGATAGTATTTGTGTTGCTGTAGATAGATTTTCAAAGATGACTCACTTCTTGACATACAAAAAAAATCATGATGCCTCAAGAATTGCAAGTTTATTCTTTAAGGAAATTGTAAGACTTCATGGGTTACCTTTGAGTATTGTATCAAACAAAGATCTTAAGTTACTTGGACACTTTTGGAGGACTCTATGGAAAAGGTTGCGTACAATCTTTCTATGTCTTCTGCCTATCATCCACAATCAGATGGGTAAACTAAAGTCAACAATAGGTCTCTATAAAATATGCTAAGATGTCTAACTAAGGAGTATGGAACATTATGGGATGCCATCTTACCTCAAGAAGAATTCTCTTATAATGATTCCATAAAAAAGAGTATAGGGTGAAGTCATTTTAAGATTGTGTATGGATCCCATCCTAGGGGAGTCCTTGAACTCAGAGAAGTTCGAAATATTGATCAGAGGAGTGCCCTTGCTAATGACTTTATAGAAGTCATGAGGGATATACATCAATAGGTCAAGGATAGACTTATGCATACTTCAAAAAAATACAAGCAAGCAAAAAATGTCAAGAGGAGAGATGTAAACTTCAAGGTGGGAGACTTGGTCATAATTCACTTGAAGAAAAAGAGACTTAAGGAAAATATAGAAAGCTTCATATGAAAAATATTGGCCCATTCAAGATCCTTAAATAGTGTGGCCTAAATGCATCTAAGATTGATCTTCCATATGATATTGCTCTCTCTCCTATCTTCAATGTTTCTAATACCCATGCTTATAAATATTATGATACTAATGATTGTGTTGTAGGACAAACTAAACCTACTACATTTGAAGTACTGAAAGATCTTCCCACTCAAACTCCACCTATTATTGAATCTATTCTTGACAAGAGAGTAAGAAAACACACTAGGAGGCATGTCTACTATGACTATCTAGTTAAATGATAGGAAAAACCCTTTAAAGAAGTCACTTGGATGATAAAGGCTGAAATTGAGAAGATAGGAGTAGCATTCTCCAAAAGTCCAACTCAAGGGACTTGAGTTCAATTGGTCAAAGGAGTATGGTGCAAGACACCCAAGCAATTTCATCAATGAAGAGGAGTTTCCATTGGCTATTGGATCAAGTCTTTTTTTCCCATCATGATTGGATCCTTAGAGAGAAATTTCATCAATGAAGAGGAGTCTCCATTAGCCATTGGCTCAAGTCTTTTTTTTTCATCATGATTGGATCCTCAGAGATCAATCATTTCTAGGATAGAAAATGGTCATTTTTAAGGGTCAATGCATCAAGATGTTTCTATAAACCTTGTTTGCATTGGACTCATTAATGCCTAGCTTTAGGTTTTTTTTTTTTTTTTTTTTTTGTGTGTGAATAAAGGTCCTATCCTAGGATATAAAGAGTTTCTGGGTCTTAAAATAGGTCTAAGATCAAAGATTGACACATTTTGCACCACTTTTTGCAAAAATACCAAAGTTGCAAAAATGTTGTCAACAACTTTTGCAAAAAGTTGCATTTTGGGAAAATGAAATCCAATAACAATATGGTGGTTATATTCATTGGTTTGGAGTCTATTTAAATCTAATTCATCTCTTTGAGAGGAAAGAGAATCAATTGTATGGATTCTACTTTGAAATCAATAAAGAAAACCCTCTTTTCTATGCAAATTTGCTGAAACAACCTTTGGTATAGATGTGTATGGATTCCATGAAATATGAATCATACATGGATGTTTAGTAGAATGAATTAAACTTCTTTTAGGTTTGGTTTAGAGTCAATTGGTATAGGAGTGTGCAAGTTATAAACCATTTGCTAAAACTAGTCTAGTTAACCCTATTTTCTAGGGATTAACACAAAATGGAGACCTAACTTGATTTCCCGCAAGTGGATTTTCATGAACACTTGGGAAGGTCAAGTTAGGAAAATTTAATATTAGATTCTAAGAGTGATAAACTAGGGGAGTTATTTTTCTATGTTTGCATCCATGCCCTGGGCTGAATATACCTATGTATCCAACAAGTTTAATGTATAGTTTGATGAAACAATCATATAAGTGTTGGAATTATTTAGAATAGCTGAGTGGGGGGGGGGGGATGAATTAGATTTCCAAGGTCCAAATGTACAAATAAAATTTTTCACATCTTAGTGAACCCATATTTATAAAACATATTCATGCATGCATTCATTAGATCATACAATTATTTAAACTTTGTACATTATTATCAAATAAAATTTGTAGAGATGTAAGCATGAAACATAATAGATTCAATAACACATTTAACACAATAATTTTATTTGGTAACCCAATTTGGAAAAAACCACCAATAACATGCTACTAATTCTCACTCTTCTGAAGTGATGCCTTGAGAAAGGCCAACTATATTAAAGGTTACAATACACATTATTAAATGTGACCTAGTTAGAGGATTTCAATCACCCTATTACGAGTAATCCTTGTTGGAGGACTTTACATCATTCAATTGAAATGTCACCCAATTAAAGGGTTTACAAACTGACTATTACGTCAACCTTAATCCAAAGGATTTACCCTAGACTAGTATAATGATTGGAAAGTAATAGTAAGGCTTGATCTGATAACAACTTACAACTCACTTTGTAGATTACAAATCACTATTTTAGTCCTCCATTATGCTTGGGTTTCACACACTTCAGCTCTGATAGCTTTTTCACCCTTCAAGCATCCATAATCTTAAGCCTTCTTTCTTTTCTTGCCAATAGTAGTCTCTTATTTTCGGTCTCTAAATGAAGAAATACCCTAGATTCCTTGTCTTCCTTAGGTTCTTGCACATGATAACCTTGTCTTATAACCAACCATTTCTATAAATAGAAAATTAAGATCTTTTTCTGTTCAACCTCTATTGTCCATTTTTAGGGTTAGGTAAGATTAGGTAGGATTCAATGAATCTACCCATATTTTCATTTTAGTATATTCTAGAAAATTCTTCTTCAATACTCTTTGAATTCAACTCAAAATAATTTACCATAAATTCTATGCCACCAACTCATCATAGTTATCTTCTACATGCTTTACAAAATTCAATAAAACAAAATAGTTAGCTCAGATTCATCAAATTCATGATTTAACATGAATGCTAGCACTCAGCATCAATATGTTGTCACTAAGCTTCCATACTATTCTTCCACTTGTTGTCAACTAGATAACTTAGAAAACACTAAAGTTTACTAGTTCTTGGTATCAACTAAACTTTACTTGGCTTACATTGTATCACTTGACATATACTAAACTTTGACTTTGATTAACTCCAACTGATTTTATGCTTGGCTTGCAACTTTTTTGATACCAACTATCCACTCAGTCAAGCTTGGAAGACTCAATTCTTCTTACTTTTTCTTCTAGACTTAATTAGTGTATCCAGCCTTTGTAACCTTAAGTAGATAATTAATGCACTATATCATCACTACCTTAACTTATCTTTGTACTCCTTTTTCATACCATAACTCAACCTTTCCTCTAGGTTCTTTTGTTATCTTATTTGATTAAAACCTCCTCATTAATCAAACAAATGATAGTACTCAAATCAACTAGGTAGTTATCTTACCAGCAAGTAACAAGTTTGACATCAATGGAAAAATAATGATTGAAATATATTCTCATACTTGTATCAATTTATTCTCAACAATCTCCCTCTTTGGCATTGATGAAAAACTAGTATAACTAGTACAACCAAAAATAATACCAAAAAGAAAATAAATCCTTGTACTGAAATCTCTCTGTCTATTAGTAGCTTTCATCTTCTGTATAGGTTACAAAATTATTTTATGATCAATAGACAATAAAGTCATCTTTATGAATCCCTCTTGATCACTTCCTCTTATACTTCCCTCATCACTATCTCCCTCTAAGTAGATATCCATGTTTCTTCCTTTCTATATTTCTCCCTTAGATTTCTCCCTTTCTTTGTCTTTCTCCTTCTTTGACAACAATGCCAAAGACTTGTCATCTTAATATGGATATATGAACATTTTTAGTTTCTCCCTCTATCACCTAGCTCCTAAAGTAAGATCCACTACATTAATTTGTAACATATGTCAATCATCTCAGTTGATGCAGGGCACTTCTTATGCTTCTTAAATATCCTTGGATAGGGCTATCACCTCTAGCTTACCTCTTAGATACTCATGAGCATCCTTAGATAACTTTTTTTTTAAGATATAAACTATTTTCTCTTTTGTATTCACATATTCCATCTTCACCTCTTTATCTTGAACTAACTCTCTCAAGTAATGATACTTGATTACAATGTGCTTAGTCTTTGTATGCATCATAGGGTTCTTTGATATATTTATAACACTTGTATTATCACAATAAAGTATCACACATTCAATTATTTTCTCCTTCATACCTCTGAGTAGCTGTTTGATCCATACAATGTTTGTACAATTTACTACAACAAAAATATATTCAGCTTCAATAGTAGATTGAGATATGTAGTTTTGTTTCTTGCTAGTCCATGTAACCAACATTTTTCTAAGAAAAATTCTCCTCCACTAGTGCTCTTTCTATCATTAATATTTTCATCCCAATCAACATTAGTGTAGGCTCTCAATTAAAACTTCTCATTTCTCTTGTAGTATAGAACATAGTCTTCTATTCCTTTTAGATATCTCATTATTCTCTTAAAAACCATCAAATGATTCTCCTTGGGATTAGCAAATAATCATACCAATAGATGATACAATATCAGGTCTACTATATACTACATATTGTAGTTTGCCAATCATAGAACTGTACAATGTTTGATTCACCTTAGCTAAATCATCATTCTTACACAATTGGTGTCCTATCACCATAGATGTGTTTACTAACTTGGAATCTTCCAATCCAAATTTTTTTAGTATCTCCTTTACATATTTTGACTAAGTAATGTATATGCCATATTTCATTTGATGTACTTGCAAACCCACAAAGAAATTTATTTCTCCAAGCATAGACTCTTAAATTATTTCTTCATTTCATTTGCAAAAGCTTTACATAAAATATCCTGAACTACAAATATGATATCATCAACAAAAAATTTAGATAGTAAAATACCTTTTCCTTTTTTTGTCTTAAAGTACAGATTGTTGTTATCATCAATCCTCTTAAATCCAATTTTTAAAAGATAATTGCGAAGCCTTTCATACCATGCTCTTGGTGCTTGCTTCAAATCATATAAAGCTTTGGGTAGTCTACATACCATGTTTTTGTTGTTAGCATCAAAAAATCCTTTTGGCTATTCTATATAGACCTCTTCTTCCAATATGCCATTCAGAAATGCTTACTTAACATCCATTTGATAAACTTTGAAATCTTTATATGCAAAGTAACCAAATAGAGCTCTTACTCCTTCCAATCTTGCAACAAGAATGAATGTTTCTCCATAGTCTATCCCTTCTTCTTGTACATACTCCTTGCAAACTAATCTTACCTTATTCCTTATGACTTCACCATTTTCATCTAACTTGTTTCTATACACTCACTTGGAGCCAATCACATTTTTATCTTCTGGTCTAGGAACTAGAGTTCATGTCTTATTCTTCTCAATTTGTTCAATCTCTCCTTTCCTGGATTTACTCTATTCCACATCTTCTAAGGACTCTTTCACTATTTTAGGTTCATGCATCCTAAGAAAACATGTGTGACTTCTCAACTTGTTCCTCATCATTAGTGTTGCATCTTTATCTCCTATAATTTGTGTAGGAGGGTGATTTCTTTTGACATACTTTTCTCTATTTTCCTCATTTGGTCACTTCTCTATTAGGTATTTCAACATCTCTTTCATGTACACTAATCACAAAATCAAAATGTGCCCCAACATCATTATGTAACTTGGCACCTGAATGTAGCTCGATTCTTGAATGCAACTCGACATTCATTGTACGTGACTTGTCATTCACTGAAACTTGTTGATTTGCAACTTGATTTACAATGTTTTAATTAGCAGACATACCTTCATAAAAGCATACAATTAATTTGTATTCCTCTGGTTCCTTCATAGGTTTAGCCTCATGTACTTCTATATTTTCATCAAATTTCACGTTTTCACTTTCCACAACTTTGTTAGAGTTAGTATTTAAACACTTATAAGTTTTACTTCTCATGGAATATCTAAGGAATATACCTTCATCAAAATTTTCATCTAATCTACCATTCCCAAAATACTTGAGAATATAAAACTTTCTTCCAAATACCTTAAAATATTTTATATTAGGTCAGCATCCATACCATAGTTCAAAAGGTGTTGAGTGAGTACCTTTCTTGAATTCCAGATGGTTCAAGATATAGACAACTATACTTACAACCTCTCTAGTATTTCAAAGAAACATTCTTCTCCATCATGAGTGTCCTAGCATAGTCCATTACAAATCTATTCCTCCTTTCAGCAATTCCATTTTGTGGAGTGATCCTAGGGCCAAATGTCTATCTTTTGATTCATCTATCATTACAAAATATCTCAAACTTATTTGATGCAAATTCTCCTCCTCTATTAGATCTCAAACGTTTTAGACTTTTACCTATTTCTTTCTCAACTCTTGCTAAGTACTACTTAAACATTTGGAAAGCATCTAATTTCTATTTAAGAAATATAACTGTCATCATCCTAGAATAATCATCAATAAATAGCATAATGTACTTATCACCTTTGTAGCTTTGCACATCAATTGGTCTAAACAAGTCAATATGAACAATCTCTAAAGTTCCTTTAGAGGTATGTGTCTCACTCTTAAAACTAGATTTTGTCATTTTTCCTAACTAAAATTGTTTGTAAATTATATTTTATGTTTCTTCAACTTAGGAAAATGTTTGACTCTTCTCATGTTACTAATACTAACCAAGTTATCAAAATTAACATGACATAACCTCTTGTGCTATAACCACACATCATCAAATTCTACAACTAGACAAGTAACATCTTCCATATCAAGATGATTACCTCTAGTTTGACCACCTTTTCCCATTAGTTTTCCACCAGTGGCATATATCTTAGCAATCTTGTTCCCAAACTCAACCTTGCAACTTGAACTATTTAGTTGTGACATACTCAACAAATTATAGCCAAGTCCTTCAACATAATAAGCATTGCCATATAATATATTTTCTATGAGTTTGATAGAACCTTTTCCTTTTATCAGATAGGGTGCATCATTACCAAACCTTACACTATTTCCATCATTATAATTTAGGATAATGAACTTACTTTTATCTCTAGTCATGTGATGTGAACACCTACTATCAATGATCCATCTATCATTCTTGTTCACACAAAACACTAGTGTAGTTGCCTCATCCCTATTAGATCATCCTTCATTGCAATATACACCACTTCATCATCATGATCATCAGATCCATCTTTGGTTTCCTCTTCTGTAATGTAGCAAGACTTCTTTCCTTTGTCTTTGTAATCTTTTCTATCTTCATCCCTCCTACTTTCATACTTGTCTCCACCTCTATAGTTCTTCTTCTCTAGACATCTAGCAGCAATATGACCAACCTCATTGCAATTAAAATACATGATAGTAACTTACCTTTGAATTTTCCTTTACCTATATGAAATCTCCTTTCTAGTAGTGCCTCAAGATGTTCTACATCCTCCTCATCTATATCACTTTCAGTGGAAACATATTTTACCTTTATGTCTTCTTCTCATTAGATTCCTTTAATGAAAACTTAGCTTTGAAAGTAGATTCAACATTGTCATATTTGAAATTATCAAAATTGGGTAGCTCAAAAGTAGTGAGCCTACCTACTAGACCTTCAAGAGTTAGATTAGAACCTAGTATACATCTCAATTATTGTATTGCAAAAACTCTAATAGCATAGATGGGAAAAAGTTCTCTCAAATTTTTTCTTTAAATAGTCTCATCATCTATCTTACCAATATATATCCTCTTACAACATTAACGACATCTTTTATCCTAGGGAAATATTGAGAAACATTCTCACCTTCTTACATTCTCATATCATCGAGCTTACCTCTAAGAATTTCAGATTTAGCTCTCAAAATATTTGTGTCACCTCCATAGATGGTATGAATAAGTTATACAACTATTATCAAAATCATTATCTTTAAACAATCTTAACCATACAAGTAATGTTAACTGAAACTATAACAAAATACTCATACGCAATTAACACCAGATATGTTAACTAGGGAAACCCATGATCAGAGGGAAAACCCCAATGGGGATGGTACCCACAAGATGATGCACTAATATAAACATCCCTTGTTAAAGGGTAGACCCTGTTAGGAGTCTATTACAACATTCAATACATAAGAGTCCTTGTTAGGAGACTTTGAATCCCTGTTAGGAGATTCCAACCCTATTAGGAGTTGTGGAAGACAACAGGATCCATTACCCTAATAGATTCAAGGGATTGACCAATGAACCCACTATCCAAATGATCTATGTATTATTCCCTGTAGAATAATAGAACTGAATTATAATTCCTTCCTCCATCTCTATCCTATCAAGTAGACTTCTTTTCCTTCAGATCTTGTAACTAGATCCCATACTACACATCCAATGATTACTTGGATTACTTACACACATTCAATAAGAATTCTACTCCTTTTTTTACTGCACACAAATACTTTGCATTCCACTTGATCCTCTAATCCAAGTTCCACATCACAAGGAAGGAAAGAAACTTTCCTTTATATCGTATCTTCATAATAATTCCTTGAGTCATCCTTGAGGCTTTCTTGATTAATTAAAAATAGGGCAATTAATTAATTGACAATTACAATAGTACTATCAACTCATAGTCTATAAAAAAATTCACACATGTGAAGCCACAACTTGTGCACACACTAAAATCATCATCTGACTGTCTTTTGTCTTCGGTTGATTGTGCATCACCTAAAACTTCCTCAGATTTTGTGCATACTAAGAGTACTGATTGCTATTCTTCTATTCTTCACATAATTACTACTATGTTGATATTAATGAAAAATACAATCATGAATGCAACATATAAATACTCTTCAATGCTTAGGATACTCCTCCAATGTAGTATCATCAATATTAATGCTAACAACTTTTCCATGTAGGAAACTTATCTCTGTTAAGCTTGGGTACCTCTCTTTTTGACATCTTGATCTTTCTTCTTCTCTACCTTCAAGCTAGTCCTCTTAAGTAGATGACTCTAATACCAATTGCTAGAACTCTTTAGAATAATGGGTGTGGGGGGGGGGGGGGGGGTGGTTGAATAAGTTATCCAAGGTCTAGATGTACAAATAAATCTTTAAGCATGAAAAATAATAGATTCAACAATACATTTGACACAATAATTTTATGTAGAAATCCCATTTGGGAAAGACCACCAGTAACATGCTACTCATTCTTATTCTTCTCAAGTGATGTCCTGTGAAAGGCCAACCCTATTAAAGGCTACAATAAAAAATATTAAATGTGACATGGTTAAAGGATTTTAATCACTCTATTAGCAATGAGACTTGTTAGAGGACTTTAGATCATTCACTTGGAATGTCACCCAGTTAAAGGATTTACAAATAACTCTTAGGTCAACCTTAATTCAAAGGATTTACCCTAGATTGGTACAATGATTAGAAAGTAACAATAAGACTTGATCTAATAAAAACTTACAACTCACTTTGTAGATTATAGATCACTATTTTAGTCCTCCATTCTTCTTGGCTTTCACACAGTTCAATTTTAATAGCTTGTTCACCCTTCAAGAATTAATACCCTTAAGCCTTCTTTCTTTGCTTGCCAATAATAGTATCTTCTATTCAGTCTCTAAATGAAGCAATACCCTTGATTCCTTTTCTTCCTTAGGTTCTGACACATGGCAACCTTTTCTTCTCACCAACCATTTCTATAAATAGAAAATTAAGATCTTTTGTCATTAAAATTATATCGTCTATTTTAGGGTTAGGTAGGATTAGGTAGGATTCAATGAATCTACCTATCTTTTCATTTTAGTCTATTCTAGAAACCTCTTCTTCAATCCTATTTGAATTCACCTCAAAATAGTTTACCATGAATTCTATGCCACCAACTCATCATAGTTATCTTCCACATGCTTTATAAAATTCAAGAAAACAAAATAATTGGCTCAAATTCATCAAATCCATGATTTAACCTAAATATTAGCACTCGACATCAATGTGTTGTCACTCAACTTCTATGTTATTCTTCCATTTGTCATCAACTAGATAACTCAATGAACACTAAAGTTTATTGGTGCTTGACATAAACTAAACTTTACTTGGCTTACACTGTATTACTCAACATACACTGAACTTTGACTTTGTTTGACTCCAACTAATTTTCTACTTGGCTTGTACTAAATTTTCTTGGCACCTACTTTCCACTTAGTCAAGCTTGGCAAACTGAATTCTTCTTACTTGTTCTTCTAGACTTAATCAATGTATCAAACCTTTTCAACCTTAAGTAGATAATCAATGCACTCTATCATTATTGTCTTAACAGATCTTTGTACTCCTTTTTCATACCATAACTCAACCTTTTGTCTAGGTGCTTTTGTTAGCTTATTTGATCAAAACCTCCTCATTAATCAAAAAAATTATAGTACTCAAACCAACTAGGTAGTTGTCTTACTAGCAAGTAGTAGGTTTGACATTAGTGACAAAATAATGATTGAAACACATTCTCATATTTGTATCAATCTATTTTCAACAATAAGAAGTATTGATTTGGAAAATAAAATGGTGGATTTAGTTGCTATTGGTGTAGGATCACAACCCTGAACCATCATTTCAATTCTTTTACCCCATCATAATACACTTCCTTAAGAAACCAAACCTAATTTGGCTAATTAGGTTTGTGAGTCTTAGGAAAGTTCTAAGGTGCTAAAATAGAGTTGGGTCCTAAAAGTTTGAGAATATATAGTACTCAATAAAGGGTATTGGAAAAAATACAAAAATTTCCATGTCACTTTCACAAATTTTGATTTATTTGAATTTTTTTTGAATCTCTAGACCTACTAGGAAGCCTCGGCCTAGAATCATAAATCCTTTGATTGAAAGATTGGAGTCCTAAGACCAAGGTGTCTTATTTTATTAAAGAAGGATTGACTATGTACTAGTAAACCTAAGGCTAGATAGTCTATAGGTAAATTTGGGTTGAGCCCCACAAATTGGGTCCAAATCCTAAGGAGTTTGCCTTGGAGTCAAGACAAGATTATGAAAGATCTTGATCTAGAAGAGAATATCATAAGTGTATGTTGATTCTAAGACCTTTAGAAAGGTTGAATCTATAAGAAATATAGGAGAACCTATCAAGGAAAGAAGGTCCAAGACTAGGAAGCCTTAAGAGGTCTGAGATTCATAGAAAATCTACACCTTTTGCTACCAAGCTCCACATCAACCTAGGGGAAACTAGATGGATGTAAACCATGTAGAGTTTCCCATGGAATATTATTGATGAGTTGTAGTGATAATATTTGATGCAATTAATAAAATTGGGGAAAATAAACTAAATGCCTAATATTAAATGTGGGTAAGTGGGGTTTTAATAGGACATGATTAATGTAATAACACTTGGTGGTTTTGTGGGATTTTGCTTCTATAAAATAAACCACATAGATAGTTTTTGAGGTAAGACAGTTGAGATGAAGTAGCATTTGTGAAGGCTAGAAGCATGGTATGGGATTTGTGGATTCATGCTTGTTGACATGTATTTCTTCGTTATGGCTATGACTTTGAAGACTTCCATGGATGTATTGAAATGATATTTTTTTCAACAATGTGTGATGGATATTTATAGAGACTAGGTTTTTCACTCAATGAGGGTTTCCTAGGTTATCTATAGTGTAATATTTTTATTGGTATGTTGTCTATTCTCTTACATGCAGATTCCAAGACCTTATTTGTTTTAGATCTAATATGGGCTATGTGGAAATGGTGATATTTTTTGTTTTAATTTTCCTTACAAAACCACAATAGGAACTAGCAACCTTTTTGTACCTCATTTTCTATATTTTTGTTTCTTATTAAGTTTTCATGTATTTTTTATTGGAAACTTTATATATGAGAGTTGTTCCCTTAGGTTAGATATTTTTCCATTAAGTGCCCCACATCAATTTTTATAACATATCATTTCTATAGGAATCATATCTATGTCCTAGATTTAAATCATCATCATTTATTTTGGTTGTGGTGTTCTTATATCCAATGAGGCAATATATTATTAGGATTATCACTCAATTTATGTAATTTTAAACATCATAGTTGAGTAAATATGTCCTTATCCTACTTATAGTTTTGGAACTAAACAATTCCATTTTCTAGTGGACATGTGTTATCTCCTAGGTTCATTACATATTCCTGTGGGTTTCCATGGATGTTGTAAAATTTATTAAGTATTCCTCACTCTGGATTGGAGGTTGATTATACACTCATCCTACCTAGTATATTTCCTATGAGAAAAAAAGATCATATTATAAAAATCCATCATTGTTGGATAACTCTTATCCTTCCTACAAGTTCATTTTAGTGGTTCATCACATGATTGGTAATTATTTTTTCCAACCCTCTATTTTGTTGAAATATCAAAGCAATTTTAATATCATTTTCTTATGTTACAATGCTCCATATTACACTTGTATGTATGATGTTGTGTATGTGAAACATATTTTTGTGGCATCCTCTATGATATTATTATAAAAAAATTATTTGATTAGTTTTATCCTAGGCATGTGGATTGGAGCATTATACTTTGTATTATATGAAATATTAAAATATCAAGATCATATATATGTAGTTGATGTTCTAAGTTCATACATGGTTAAACTATGTGCTTGACATGTAAAAGTTATTTTTGGTGCAAAATAGTTTTAGAATTTATTTATTTTCCTTCTTTATCATTAATTTTTACAAGCTAGAGTATACCAACCCATGCAAATTTTATTTATGGAGGAAAGATGCCACCTAGGATTCACCATACTCAATTATATTAGAATGTGTCATGTCCCCTTTTCAAATAATTAAAAAATAATAATCTTTGCTAAGGTAGGCAGGCCCAAGAAAGTGAAGTTTCGGAAAAAGGGGGTTAATCTTTGGAAACCGTTGGACTAATAAATGAAAATTATTATTAAAATATGTTTCATTAACCTCTCTTGGATGTGAGTTACAGTTATGCCCTCTTTTAAGGGGTTTGGAGGCATTTTGGGCGGATTGGAGAACTTGATTTTTGCTGATTCTTTGTTATTCTTTAGAGGCTACCAAACCTGTGGAGAAGGAGACCCAAGAACGGGAGTTTGCAGGTTTCCAGGGAGACCTAAGAAAAGGAGTTTGCAGGTTTCCAGGAAGGCTAAGGATGAGAGTTTGAAGCCATTCCATGTGCATGCTCATACAGAGTTTGCCTTTGTGCTGAACAGTGTAGATTTGTGAGTTTTTGGGTGTGTTTTTTGCAAGAGTTTGGTGTTTTCAGTTGAGCATTTCATATCAGTTTTGGTTGCTGATGTATTTCAGACTTTAAGCTGTTAAAATAGAGCTGAATATATGTATTGGGACGTGATTAAACTTTTGAGATAGTTTATTAGTGTTGTGTGGTGTTTCCGGGCATTTTTGTGTTAATTTCGGGAGCCCGATGAGCATAGTTTTTGTCCTACATTTGAGAACTGTTGTGTAAAGGTTATACAGATCTAGAAATGTCATTTTGTAGGCTGTTATGCTGCTGAAATTTCTGTAAAAATGTCCACTTTCAGATTTATTAATAATTGGTGAAGCTGTGAAGCTTTTGGCACAATTTCTGGCATACCCGATTTGGGGTTTCTTGAGAAATTTGGAGGATCTTTGTGATATTAGTTGTTTGATCTTAAAGATCTGATTAAAGGTTGGAAATATCATGTAAAATCAGAAAAGGGACATTTCAGTGGTATCAAAGCCATGATCTTGCCAGCCTGAGGGTTTGTAGAAGTTTGCAGGTCAGTTTTGACAACAACCTAGATATTGCATTTCAGTTTTGAGAACTACCCAAATCTTGCATGTCATAATTTATGATTGCATGTTGCTTCTAATTAGCTGCATGTCAAAATTTATGGTTGCATGCTACTTCTAATCATTTTCATTTTAGTTCTTGGTGAATTTGGTGATTGTAGAAGTTTGCATTTCAATTTTGACAAGTACCCAGATCTTGCATGTCAGTTTTGACAACTACCCAGATCTTGCATGTCATAATTTGGTGGTTGCATGTTGCTTCTAATCAGTTGCATGTCCAAATATATGGTTTCATGATACTTATAATCATTTTCATATTAGTTCTTGGTGAATTTGGTGGTTGTAGAAGTTTGCATGTCAGTTTTGACAACTACCCAGATCTTGCATGTCAGTTTTGACAACTACCCAGATCTTGTATGTCATAATTTGGTGGTTGCATGTTGCTTCTAATCAGTTGCATGTCCAAATCTATGGTTGCATGCTACTTCTAATCATTTTCATGTTAGTTCTTGGTTTTTGAAGAAGTTATATCCTATTGGGGTTACACTCTACTTTATCCAGAATGGACAGGTATAGTACAGAGTCTCAGAGGGAACGATCTTGGACAATTGATAGCCAGAGTCAAAATAGTAGAAAGGATGGTTATTTAGACATTCGAGATAAACTTATGAAAATAAGCCATGACATGTCTAAATAGTTGGTTGAGCACCACCGTATAATGAATGACATGTTATCTGACCTAGCTAAGGTGGATAAGTTGACTGGATTTCTATTTGGCAGATTTTCTCACAGGACAGATGACACAATTCCCAAGAACTTGCATGAGGAGTTTGAGAAACTAGTTGATAGCCAGGTAGAGGTCTTAGATTCTACTCTACCACAGGAGGTGGTGGGAAAGGATATTACATAGATTGATAGTAACGGTCAACTTGATACTCAAATTAAGACAATTGTTTACAAGTTGTCAAAGGGTGATGCCATAGGTATTTAGGATGGTATAGTTACAACAGGTAGTGACTACAGTGTGGTGGGTTCAGATGATGATTATGAGGATGTTGTTGTGCAGGATGGTGAGATACCTGGTAGAGATGAGCAAACATTGAGCATTCATGACTTTGCTGAGAAAGAGTACCAGACATAGTTAGATGCTTAATCACATGAGGTTGAGGCAGGTAGTACTTCACATGATTTATCCCGCCAGCTGAAGTTGAGTGAAGATAGTATTTTGACTTCATTATCTCATCATGATAGGTATGTGGAGTTAGTTGGTATTGGTCATATTACTCAAGTGAGGATTTTGCTTGAGTTACCAGCTGATTCTAGTTTACAGATATGGACTCAAGATTGTTATATTGGCATTTGGGATTGAGTTGACAGAAGATCTTTAACACTTTTTGGTAGCAGTGTTTGTTTGGGTGCTATCATGGATTTGATTAGCAGATTGAACGGTGTTGTCTTTTCTTGTGCTAGCAGCTTGTCCAATGTTGGTATTAGTTTTTATACACCGATGTTGGGCTTTGTTCATATATCCAGTCGACCATACTTGCTAGAATGTGTTGATGATATTTCATATTTGGCAGTGTGTATAGATGAGTCCCAGGATCATATTGGCATTGATGACATCCAGGAGGATGCAGTGGGAAATTTTGAAGACTTAGTTTCCCTGGGTATAGAGGAGTTGGACAGCAATGCTAATGTTTTTGATACTCCGTATGTTGATATGAGTTTTAGATTTGATTCACAGGATATGGATGGTAATACTCTAGAGACTAGTAACTTTGAGGATACTCCTTTAGACAGTGCATCAGAGGAGGTTTGTAGGAGATAGTCAAGCCAGTGCCATCATGTGTCTAATCAGTTGAGAGTTAGTGACTAAGACATTGCTATCACTTGCCAGCATTTTGATGCTGCTCATCAGTTGTTAGCAGTTTATGGATGGGGTTCTCCTACTAGTGATGAGTAAGGAGGCAGTTATCTTTCCTTGACAGAGTTCCACTCTTTATGGGAGGCTAACCAGATTCTAAGATAGGATTATATGCAGTTGGTAGCTGATAGAGATTATCTTATGAAGTGGGGTAGTACAGCATATGATGCATTGTTGGCCAAGGAAGATGAGGTGAGTGAGCTTACTGAGCAGCTTGTGGTGACTTCTGAGATTCTTGAGAGTACACAGTTGGCTTTCAAGGAGTCACAGTTTCATTTGGCTAAGGTGACCATGGAGTTAGAGCAACTATAGTCTTCACCTGCTTCTATACAGTCACAAGCAGTGGTGTTTCGTGATCCAAGGATGTCCATGGCCGAGATTGTCAGAGACAGTGGAGATGGGGATGCATCCATTCTTGATACTAACATTGGAATATCAGGTTCATTCCCACTAGAGTTAGGTTCAGTTGAGTTGGGTGTTGTAGCAAATTGTTGTATGGCTGACATGTTGGTGGCCTCTAGTATTGATGGCACAGAGACTAGAGATTTATCAAAGATCATGTGTGATGTTGGTGAGTCGGCAGTTGGCATGGTTCCTACTAGTAACACTACTCCCTTGGTGATATCTTTGGAGGTAGTAGTTAGTTCCAACATGGTTAATGATCAATTGCAGTTAGCTTCATTTGGATTACAGTCTGAGCCACTGACTGAGATTGGTGCATTCTATCGTCATTACACTGTGAGGTATGCTCATCAATTTACCTTTGATGACCATGTTGATGAGATAATGATACAGAGATGTACTTTGGTTCCTAGTGCTTATCATCAGTTATGGGTCAATTTGATGCCTCAAGATGAGAGTTGTGATGGGCATGACATGGCGATAGGTTCTACAGTTGACAGCTTGATAATACATGACTTAGAGAAGGAGTTTTAGAGTGATGCTTCAGTGGGTGTTGTTATTGATTCTACTCCTTTGGCTATGACATCTCCTGACTTAGCTGGTGATCAGTCACAGTGGGTTGTATCACTTGTTCATGGTGAGTTGTTGACTAAGGTTGGTTTTTTTTATGAACATTATATTGCAAGGTATGTACATCAGTTAGCATTTGATCCTTGTGTTGAGGAGTTGATGGCAGGAAGATTTGGTTTGGGTTCCAATTCTTGCTATTTATCTTGTGATGGCTTTTCACCATCAGGGGTGCATGGTAGTTATGGTTATGAGATAGTGGCCGGTGATTTGCAAAGTTGTGTTGACTACAGGAGTTGTACAGCGTGTGGATTCTCCATACTTGGTACAGTTTCATTCGAGAGCATTCACCATTGTTGCAGAGTTGGATTGTGCATTCTGTATAGGCCAGTGGGATGCGTTGATGGTATTTACTGTGTTGGTAGTTTGATTTGTCCACTTTGCTTGGGTTCTGATGTTCTAAGAGTTTGTGCCTCATGGGTTTTTGATTGTGTTAGTGGTGATTTCGGAGTTTGGTTGAGCTATAATTGTCAGTTTGATTATGGATTCCTCTTGGTCATATTGCAGAGGATATTGCAGGAGCCTGTGTTAATTGGTAGTAGTATAGTTCATGACTACATTTGGGATCCAGGTGGATTGATTGGTTTATTGTTCAACCATTGCTTGAGGACAAGAAATGTTTGGGAGGGGAGGACTTGTCATGTCCCCTTTTCAAATAATTAAAAAATAATAATCTTTGCTAAGGCAGGCAGGCCCAAGAAAGTGAAGTTTCGGAAAAAGGGGGTTAATCTTTGGAAACCGTTGGACTAATAAATGAAAATTATTATTAAAATATGTTTCATTAACCTCTCTTGGATGTGAGTTACAGTTATGCCCTCTTTTAAGGGGTTTCGAGGCATTTTGGGCGGATTGGAGAACTTGATTTTTGCTGATTCTTTGTTATTCTTTAGAGGCTGCCAAACCTGTGGAGAAGGAGACCCAAGAACGGGAGTTTGTAGGTTTCCAGGGAGACCCAAGAATGGGAGTTTGCAGGTTTCCAGGAAGGCTAAGGATGGGAGTTTGAAGCCATTCCATGTGCATGCTCATATAGAGTTTGCCTTTGTGCTGAACAGTGTAGATTTGTGGGTTTTTGGGTGTGTTTTTTGCATGAGTTTGGTGTTTTCAGTTGAGCATTTCATATCAGTTTTGGTTGCTGCTGTATTTCAGACTTTAATCTGTTAAAATAGAGCTGAATATATGTATTGGGATGTGATTAAACTTCTGAGATAGTTTATTAGTGTTGTGTGGTGTTTCCAGGCATTTTTGTGTTAATTTCGGGAGCCCGATGAGCATAGTTTTTGTCCTACATTTGAGAACTGTTGTGTAAAGGTTATACGAATCTGGAAATGTCATTTTGTAGGCTGTTATGCTGCTGAAATTTCTATAAAAATGTCCACTTTCAGATTTATTAATAATTGGTGAAGCTGTGAAGCTTTTGGCACATTTTCTGGCATACCCGATTTGGAGTTTCTTGAGAAATTTGGAGGATCTTTATGATATTAGTTGTTTGATCTTAAAGATCTGATTAAAGGTTGGAAATATCATGTAAAATCAGAAAAGGGACATTTCAGAATGATAAATTTGGTTGAAAGTCCATTGAGGTTGAGAGTATTCCTTGTATTATTATGTTCAAAATATATCTGCATAGGACCTTAGTATTTGTTAAGGCTGTGAGTGACATGTGAACTACATAATTTTATCTTTACTGGTTTTTTGGAGAGTAAGTTTATTTTAAGTGATATCTAGTAAAATTTTCCTAGAAATTCGCATTCATGTGTATCTCCTTCTTGCTCCTTCTCTCCTTTCTATAAGTGATAATTCAAATTACCTTGTAACATCTCAATGCTTATTTTTCTATAATTTTTTTCTACTATGTGGTTTTGGATACCCTAATTGAGGGCGTACTACCTTGAAATTGACACACTTCATTTTGAGACCTTATAGCCTTCCTTAATGCAGTTTTGGTCTCTCTTTACTTCGCAATATTTCTCACATTTCTAGATCATCTCTTATCTTT
Organism: Cupressus sempervirens; assembly: GCA_028749045.1. Lineage (NCBI taxonomy): Eukaryota > Viridiplantae > Streptophyta > Pinopsida > Cupressales > Cupressaceae > Cupressus > Cupressus sempervirens. The sequence goes on from CM053793.1 coordinate 546,786,684, forward strand.
CAACATGGTCCTTTAGGTTCTATTTTATTAGCTTTTTTGTCATATATTTTAGTAGTTTTAGTTTTTTCCCAATTCTTTCCACAACTTCTTTGAGGCTTGCAAGATCCTTTTCTAGGACCCCCTCAAGAATAGGTCAACTTAGGTTAACCTATTTTGAAATAGGTTGACCTCGGTGGACCTTTTCAAGGAAAAGGTTGACCCAGGTTGACCTCTTCCCTAAGAAATTTTGGTTGTGGGTCCCAAAGTGCCTTGGGTTTTCCAATTGTTTACTCTTTCTCCTAGCTTAACCTACTTTATTTTTTATCCAAAAACATAGAATACTTAATTTTCATCCATCGTCATTCTACAAGAAATCAATAGCTAGCGTACATGAATTCACAAGACTTCAAGAAAGAATCTTCAAGCATTCATCAAGTTCAAACATTTACACCTAGCTTCTTCCTTAAAGATGGTAGTGGAGTTTTGATTCTAAGGAGGAGATCTATCATCCCAAATCATTCAAGTTATTCCATCCTTCATCATGAAATGTAATGTACATTCCTATTAATAATATTTTATCACCTTTTATTTCCTTTTGGCTTCTTTGAGTCAAGACTACTACATTTACGTGATCACATATCAAATTCAATTGCATCTACAAATCTAATTGTATCTTTAATTTGAATAATCAATCATACTAGATGTTATAATTTCTTGACCAATACATTTACATTTCAATTTTAAGGTTTATCCCTCAATCTAGGGATTTACCAATACAAGCCCTCATCCAACCAAAACAAAAACCACATTTTACTGTGTCTAGGAATAGAATATTTGAATTGTGACCATAGATATGGGCAATTACTCCCTTGAGACCTTTCCAAAGAAGTTGGGTTTAATTTTCTACTATGCCCTAAGAACATAATGACTTTAGGGTAAATCATCCAAAACATGTAGCACTAGGTCAATGTCTTCCTAGGACTCTAAGAAAAATACCATTTTTTTGTATATTCTATTGTGATTGTGAATCTCTAGTTGGAAGCTACCTCACAATATTAGATTTTTGTTTTTTAGAGTGAAAAGGTAAATTTATCTACACATTTCAAGGTAAGTGCTTTATCATTTATTTCGTCTTTAGTCTAGACCTATTTTCAAATCTTAATTGGGTCTATTGTTTACATTTAGCACCTATACCTATCTTACACTTCTCATTAAATCAAATAGCTCAATTACATATTTACATTTACATAACCTAAATCAAATTTACATTGCATGAAAAAGGAATTTCTTTCATACTTCCTTGATATGATTTAGGTTTATCATTAGCATCCCTTTATCCCCTTGTGTTTTTCTAATGTAACTTGGGTTATATTGAGAGTTATGTTTGGAAGCCCCTCTTCTCTTCTATTGAATATTAGTCATAAGTGGAGGCCCAATATTTACATATATTATTGTATGATTCCATTTTACCACAAAAATATTGGTTAATTTGACGTATCCCCTTGTTTTTCCATACTAGGAGGCACTTGGTTAGATGATTTATAAAATCATTCTAATGAAGAATTCTTGATTAAGAGCTTACAAGATGGTTGCAATGGGAAAAAAACAAATCATAATGGATGATCTAAATAAGTGGCACATATTTCCTTTTAGATCTCTTGAGTATACCTCGAGGATCCCTTGACCTTCCCTCACTATCTTGGCTCACTCTATGATTTTTTTGATATCACCCTAGGTCTATTCTCTACAATTGTGCTCTTCTTCACTCTCCCACTCTCTGATATTGAAAAATCACATTAAAAAATGAATTATTTATGTCATAATTCTCCAATGTCTAAGTACCAAAACCCCTAAAAAACATCTCAGTAAAAGTTGATGCATGCAAATTTTGAATCACATACATGGGATAGTGAAAAATACACATAACACCTATGAGTAAAGGTCTAGATTGGTAAGCTTACTAGTCACTCTATAGACTTATATATATAGCCTCTTTCTTGTAATCTTTAGTGTAACCTCAAGACTATCCATTCTATTATATAAGGTTGTAATATTCATACTCTACGATGTCAAATCAATGGTGGATCATCATGCTTTCTTTCTACCTATAGTTATTCTCTTCACATATTTTCATACAATTACCTTTCCTCAACTCTTCCTTAATCTAATTAGTGTAGAAGTCTATCAGTGGTCATTATGATTCATATCCTCATCTTCCCTTGTTTATCTATTTCTAATCATTGACAATACCTGGGTATGCTAAGTGTTAGCATCACCAATCTATAGTCCTCATGAAAATGAGACATGCAATCCCAATAATCTTGCCCTTTGGCATTGATGAAAAAACCTTTAACCATATTTTGACCATTCCATCAAGATCCTTTGGTTTTAAAACATCCCTCCTTTATTTCTTTGACTATACTGGCATAAGACTCTTACACTAGTGTGGACTTATTTGAAAATCTAGTAGGACTCCCCCTTGATGCTATATTCTCTACCCTTGTCTCTTCCTTCTTTTTCTTATTATCCCTTGTAAGCTAGATTATGCCTTTCTTAATCCTTCTCCTCTCTCTTCTATTAGCTTTCATTCTCTATGTTCTCTTCTCCTTTGTCTCTTGGTTTTCTTTTCCTTGATTCATTCTCATATTATTCCCTTGGATTCATGGTTCCCTTTTTAATCTTCTCCCCCTTTTACTCTCGTATTTATGTGTTTTATTATTCCCCCATTTTTTTTGTCAATTAAAAATGGTGTAGTCACAACCTATTGAGGTTCCCTTTGTAGAAGCCTTAAGAAAATTCTAGTTGTGCTTCCATTGAGAGTTTGAGATATTTTGGAGCATCTTTTTTGGGATATTTTTTAAGTAGTCTTCAATTTCATCCAATGTGTTCATCGTATCCTTGGCAAGGTGTATTCTAGCATCATAAATGTTTTCCTAAACAATTCCTACTAGAGGTGATAGGAAAAATTAAACCTATAGATTAAGTGTTCTTTTTTCTTGTTTATGTTTTATCCTATTGATAATATGAATTTTCTCTTGAATGTGCACTGTGTATTCTGTTGCTAAACTTGTCATGGTATAAAAAGTGCTATTCAATTTCGTAAGCTCTTTTTGATCTTTCTTCATGGTGTTATCCAAGTTAGGCATGAAAGAAAATGGATATGACACTTTCTACAATAATTGTGTGATTTTTTAGTATTCCAGTCATTATATCTTTGTCCTCTTCCAGTGTTACCTTTCACTTCTCAAGAAGGTTTATGAGCTTATCTATCTATTCCCTTATACTTTCTTTAATACTTCCTTCTCAATGTTTTTTGCTAGTTCTTATATATTATTAACTATTTTTTTTAGTTGACTTGTCAAGTTGGTATTGGATTCATATTGAATATCTCTATCCAAAATTTTAATCATGTCTCTGATTTTCTTGAGTGTTCTAGCTCTTTGTTGTATTTTTTATAGTTTCCTTGAGATTATCATGCTTATCAACTAACCATGAATATTATTTGATTTCTAGATGGCTCATGTCCTTAAGTCTTGTACTCATTTCTTTAATCACTTTATCAAGTGGGTCCTTTTCGCTTTCAATTTTTGTATCATGCTCAAATAGGTCTTTATATTTCAAACTAGAAGATGATGATGATGATGAGGGTGATGCATATTGACCCTTTTTCTCCTTCTTCTATCCATTTTATTATTCTTCCTCTAGATTGAGCTTCCTCTTTTAGGATTTAGTTTTTTTATACTTATTTTTCCTTTAGACATGCTTTCAAACACATTATACTTATTTGGTTTCACTTTTCTTATAGACAATTGCTATTTTATTGTACTTTGTCCTTTTTATCTAAGGTTTTTCTTCTTTTAGATACATTATCTTCTTTTTTTCCTTAATTACTTTTATATATTTTCTCCTTTTATGGTGACTTTTTCTTTAACTTGGTATTAGTATTTCTAGGATTCCTTTCTATCTCATATGCTCTTTCCTTTTTAGGACTTTTCTCTTTTGGTGGCACTTGGGCATAGTCACCTTGAGTGTCCTCTTGTTGGATACAATTGATTAATTGTATATTGTCTTTGATGCTACAAAAATGTCATATCATTATCAGAAAATATATGTCAAGTTCACTCAGGTAGTGAAGATAATTCACTATGTCTAGTGAGCATTCCTGTGGTTGCCTAGTTCAGAAGGTAGTGTCTACCAAGTTCACTTAGGTGTCAAAGGAAAGTATGTAGAAGATGAGTTTTAATTGAGCTCACTCAGTTAATGAAGCAAAGTTGGATGGAACTAGTGCTAATTGAGCTCACTTGGTTACCATAGGATCTTTACAAGTTTGCAATGTTAACCGAGCTTCTATTGGTTAACACAAGAAATTTTTTTTGAGTTAGTTTCTACTAAGTTGGGTTGCTTAACGAAGGATTTTCTTATTTTGGCATACTAAGCTCAATTGATTTATTGATTGGTTCTAGTTGACTAAGGTGATGAATATTAATTATTCTAAGTTGTATTTGGGTCAACTTGACAATATGAAAGATATAAGTATAAGGTTAGGTTAAGAATTTGAAAGAGGGAAAGTATGAAGATGTTATGAATGTATTGAAGATGAAGAGTGGAAGCAAATTTGAAGGATAAGCAGAATATCCTTGTAGATTAGAAAAGCTATATTCGATTAGGAAGGATCAAGTACAAGCCAAAATAGAGATCTATAATCAGAAATTCAGTTGCATTCAAATTAGGTCATCTCATTGTTACTCTCTAACCATTGTAGAAGTGATCTGAATCTATTAATAGAGTTTGCTTAATAGCTATTTGCAAATCCTCTAACAAGGTGGTAGTTCTATTGAGTTGTCTCAAGACCTCTAACAAGGCCACTCCTAATAGGGTGATTGAATCCTCTAATAGGGTCACACCTAACAGTGTGTTTTGTAACCTTTAATAGGGTTGGCTCCTAACTGGGCTCACTTCAGAAGAGTAAAAATAGTAACTAGTTGCAATTGGTGGTTTTTCCCAAATTGGATTTCCACATTAAGTCTTGGTGTCAAATGTGTTCATGTTATTTTTTTCTATGTGTTTTCAACTAAGTTAAAGTAATGTTAATCACAAATGACATTTAAAGATTTTCATAATAAGTAATTATTGAGTTACAACATTTTATGTGTGTTTACTGAGCTTTTGCAGTATTCAGTTTTCAGATTGTATTTTTGTATTGACATCTAAGGGATCTAGGATTTATTTTAGTAGTAAATGATTCACCCCTCCCCTCTTAGTTACTCCTCCTATATTTCTAACAATTGGTATTAGAGCTCTTGGTGCTTGTAGAGAAGGTTTCAAGGACCTAAGCTAAAGATTAGGATGTCTTACAGAAGAGAGATCCCTAAACTAAACAGAGACAATTTTGCAGCATGGCAAGGACTTATGAGGTTACACTTGGCTACCATTAGTGACTTAGGATGTAGATATCTTGATACTAGTGGTGTGATCCCACAATAATGGGTTCCATTTTTTGACCAATTTTGACATTGAAATCAATATTTTTGAAACAAACCTCACATTCAAGTGACTATATCTCTAAAACTATGAATAATTTCAAGATAGCATAAGCTAGTGATTTCTAGTACTCTATTCCTACTTTGTAACCATATTTTTAATTTAATTTTTAATTTATTTATGTCAATTTTTTATTCTCCTCCAAAAAGTGGTACATATCAAAGTTCAATAATTTTAAAGAGTGATAGCCTGTTTGACACACATAACTTTTTTTCTAGAAAAGATAATAAGGTATTTCTTTTGGTGTTGGATTTTTAATATCAATATCTAGAGGATGGATTTGGTTTGATTCAATTTGGTTGAATATTGTATAGTTTATGAATTTTTGAAGTGACAAGAATCATAATTCAGACATACGCTCATTTTGACACAGATAACTTGAACTCAATTTATCACAAATCTTTTTTTTTTTTTGAATATAAAGCTATCTCAATAACCTATTTTTAAGATTTTTTCAAAATAGTTTTGACCTAACTTACTAATTTTTTTGAAGTGTTAAAGTTAGTTGATGTTCAATCGGTAATGAACCTATAATGAGTTAAACTCATATTTGGACATCATAATGAATATAATATGTATTACAATTATAGTTGTTGGAAAGCTTTCTCCAAGCAGCACAAATTGACATTTTTTATTTTACAGTAGGAGATCAATCATTTTCAATTTTGGGTGTCAAAATAGCCAATTTTATTTTTTTAAGAAAAGAGGGTCAAAATTTTGTAATTTGACATGTTCGCTACGAACATACATAATGGGTTCGTTGTGAACATATGTTTGCATGAACACACACCCTTAAGTTTTTTGACTATATTAATGAGGTATGTTCATAGCGAACATGCCTAATATATGTGAAATATGTTTTTGCAAAAATTATTATAATATATGTTCACAACAAACATGGTTAATATGTTTGGGCAAACAATTGATAAATGTGATTTGTAGATTTTGCAAATTTTTTGGATTTTCTTCATCCCACAAAAGTGGAACCCATTATTGTGGGTTCACCCATTGAATATAAGACTCCCACTAGAACATTATTTGTTGAAGATATTGCTGAAAAGAAGAATCATAACATCATGAAGTTAATATAGCATCTACTCTTTGTTATGTTGAACTTGATGAAGTTAAAGATTGCAAAATAGCTCATGACATGTGGACCAAATTGAATGACATAAGTGGAGGAGATGAAAATGTAAGAAGGGCTAAGGATAAAAGTATTAGATTTCATTCTAATCAGATTTAAAATGAGAGAAGATGAAAACATTGCAAAATATGTGGAAAGGATCAAAGCAAGTGTATGTGCAATCAAAGCATCTGGAGGAGACATTGAAGAGAAAACAATTGTAAGAAAGGTACTTAGAACTCTTCCTCCTATTTATACAATTAGAGTATCTACTATTCAAGAGATGACATGTGATCCAAATAATAAAATATCATTGGATGCTCTAGTTGGAAGATTGACAGCTTTTGAGTTAGATAACTTTGATAACTATGTTCCTAGTTCAAAAGTTATTGAGTTTTCTTTTAAGGGAAAACTCTCACTCAAAGAAAAGGGTAAGAAATCAAAGTCTAGTCAATCAAGAAGTGAAGAAGAAGAAACAAAAGAAAGTTTAAATAGTTATTCTAAAGTTGTTGAAGCCCTACTTGCAAAGAAGTATTCCAAAGGCGGAGGAAAGTATAAAGGTAAAGTTCCTCTAATCTTCTTTTCTTGTGAAGAAATTGGTCACATTGCTGCAAGGTGTTTAAATAAAGAGATCAAAGATGAAAAGAAAATTAATAAGCACAAAGGCAAGAAGAATTCCAAGAAGTACAAGAAATATAAGGAAAAAGGTAATAAATATTGTTTTATAGCTAAAGATTTTGATAACAGTGAAGATGAAATGGTGTACATTGTTGTAAAAGATGAACCTAATAATGAAAGAGATAAGATGGCACTTATCTCTCATGTTAGAAAAAATGATATATTGATTATTGATAGTGGGTATTCACATCATATGACTAGAGAAAAAAACATAATTTGAGCACATGGAATATTATGATGGATGTAGTGTGAGATTTGGAAATAATGAACCTTGTAACATAAAAGGAAAAGGATGCATTTCATTGACTAAAGAACTTGTATGTGAAAATTCTTATTGGGTCGAAGGACCAAAGAAAAATATACTAGGTGTGGAACAATTGAATAACATTGGATTCAAGGTAGAATTCATGAATGGATAGGCCAAACTACTAGATGGAAAAGGAAATCTGGTTGGATCTAGCAAGCAAACAAAAGGTAATCTATTTTATCTTGATCTCAGTGATTGTTCATGTTTTATTGCTCAAATAGAAGAAAGTTGGTTATGGAACAAAAGGCTATGTCATATAAACTTTGATAATCTAGTTAAGATAAGAAAAAATAGAAGAGTAAGAGGTATTTCTAGTTTGAAGAAGCCTGATATGGGTCTATGCAAGAATTACCAAATTGGTAACATGGGAAAGACTAGCTTCAAAAGAAAAAACTATCAATTAGAAGAAATCTTAAAAATTGTTCATAAAGGCCTATGTGGACCTATTGGAATAGAGAGTTACAGTGGAGAAATATTTTTTATTCTTTTTTTTGATGATACTCTATTTACAAGAAATGATGACTTGTGCAAAGTATTTTTAGAAGAAATGAGTAAAGAATTTTAGATGTCCATGTTTGGTGAGGTAAAATTCTTTGTTGGGTTTCAGATACATCATAACAAAAATGGTATCTACATCACTCAATCTAAGTATATCAAGGAGATACTAAAGAAGTTTGGAATGGAAGATTCAATACTAGATGGAACCCCAATGTCTACTAGACATAAGCTATCTAAAAATGATGATTCCAAAGAGGTAGATTAGACCACATATAGATCAATGATTAGAAAATTGTAGTATGTAGTATATACAAGAACTAATATTACTCTAGCAGTTGGAATGGTGGCAAGATTCTTAGCAAATCCTAGAGAAAATCACATGATGGCAATCAAAAGAATCATGAGATATCTAAAAGGTACTAAAGACTATGGCTTATGGTATAAACTTGGAGGCAATTTGGAATTGAAGATATTTACTAATGCTGATTGGGCAGGAAATCTTGATGATAAAAAAAAAGCACTAGTGATGGAGCATTCTTTCTTGGTAAAAGACTAGTGTCTTGGACAAGCAAGAAACAAAATTGCATCTCTTAATCCATTGTAGAGGTAGAATATGTGGTAACAATAGTTAATTGTTCTAACATTGTTTGGTTCAAACAATTTTTAGAAGGAATGAAGATAGAGACCAAGGATCTTATAGTCATATATTGCGATAACACCAGTGCAATGAATATATCAAAGAATCCAGTGATGCATACCAAAACAAAGCATATTGCTATAAAATATCACTTCTTAAGAGAGTTTGTATAGGATAAAGAAGTTAGATTGGAATATGTTAATATAAAATAATAGATTGCAAACATATTCACCAAGCTATTACTTAAGGATGCATTTCTATATCTAAGAGGTAAGCTACAGGTCATTCCCCTATTTGAAGTTCACTAAACAAAGCTTAATGATGCATCAACCTGAGCAAGTTGCAGATCAATAAGTTGGTGTAGAATCATCAAGGGCATATTGAAAATGAATTAGTACTTAAGATACATTGATATTAACAAGAGTTGTTGTCTTTGGCATGTGTTTTCAAAGAGGGAGAAGTTTACTATCATATATCTGAGAAATTTTTGTCATTCAAAGAAGGAGAAGTTTGTTGTAAGAGGGAGAAAGTTTTTTCAATGAAGAATGAACTTGGTAGAAGTTTTTATTGATAGAGGAAGAATCCAATGAAAGGAAGAGCTCATACTGATAGAGGGAGTTCTCAAGAATAAATACAAAATTTCATTGTGTTATGACATGTTGTGTTGCCATCAATGTCAAAGAGGGAGATTGTTAGATATAATTGATTAATTGTGTATTATCTTTGATGTTACACAAATGTAATATCATTATCAGTCGATAAATGTTGAGCTCACTCAAGCAGTGAAGATAGTTCACTGTGTCTACCAAGCATTCCTATGGTTGCCTACTTTAGAAGACACTACCTATCGTGTTCACTTAGGAATCAAAGGAAAGTATGCTAAAGATGAGTGTTAACTAAGCTCATTCAATTAATTAAGAAAATTTGGATGGAACTAGTGCTAACTCATCTTACTCAGTTTCCAAAGGATCTTTGCGAGTTTACAGTGTTAACCAAGCTTCTGTTGGTTAACATAGGAAATCTCTTTTGAGTTAGTTTCTATAGAGCTGGGTTGTCTAATGAAGTATTTTCTTATTTTGGCATATTAAGCTTGATTTATTTATTGATTGGTTCTAGCCAACTGAGGTGATGAATATTAATTATTTTAAGTTTTATTTGAGCCAAGTTGACAATATGAAAGATATAAGTATAAGGTCAAGTTGAGGATTTTAAAGAGGGAAAATATGAAGATTTTATGAATGTATTGAGGTTGAAGAGTGGAAGTGAATTTGAAGGATAAGTAGAATATCCTTAAGGAGAAAAAAAAAATATTGGATTAGGAAGGATCAAGTACAAGCCAAAACAAAGATTTGTAATCAGCAATTTAGTTGCATTCAAATCAAGTCATCTCATTTTTACTCTCTAACCATTGTAGCAGTGATCTAAATATCTTAATAGAGTTGGCTTAAAAGCTATTTGCAAATCCTCTAACAAGGTGGTAGTTTTATTGAATTGTCTCAAGACCTCTAACAAGGCCACCTATAACAAGGTGATTAAATCCTCTAATAGGGTCACACCTAACAATGTTTTTTGTAAGCTTTAATAGGGTTGGCTCCTAAGAGGGTTCACTTTAGAAGAGTGAAAACAATAACTAGTTGCAATTGGTGGTTTTTTCCAAATTGGGTTTCTACGTTAAATCCTAGAGTCAAATGTGTTCATATTATTTTATTTTATGTGTTTTCAACTAAGTTAAAGTAATGGTAATCATAAATAACATTTAAAGATTTTCATAATCATCAATTATTGAGTTACAACATTTTATGTGTGTTTACTGAGCTTCTGTAGTATTTAGTTTTTAGATCATATTTTTGTACTAACATATAAGGGATCTGGGATTTATTTTATTAATAACTAATTCACCCCTCCCCTCTCATATACTCCTCCTATATTTCCAACACCCCTATGATTGGTGTGGAAGCACTGGTTGGTACCTATGGTTAAGCTATCTCTTTCTCCTATGCAACGGATTGCTAATAAGCTCCATTCTTATTTTTGATCTTAGGTGCTTACTTTGCTTTCACCTCTTGTTACTTGGGTGCCTTCTCTTGTTGTGTATTTTATGAAACATTTTCCTAAACCACTTCTATTTTCTAAGAAGTGTTAACCTTTCCTTTATGAGTCTCCTGGATTGATTTTCTTACTCTTACTAGTGAGTTAACACTTATTAGTGACACTAAACTAACTGGTGAAGCTTCCTTAGATGCTTCTTCTTTCCCATCTAGAGATTCCTCTTTAACTACAGTGGTTGTATATATAGGCAGTTTCTATTCAATAATTTCTACTAGTTTCTCCTTTTCTATTCCTTCTAGTGGATTGATCATCATTATTTTTCCCCCTCTCTGAGGACTTTTATCATGTTGTAGATTTGTGCAAGATTATCTTCTTGGTTATTTGAGGGGTTCAAAATTAATAGGCACTTTTGGTATCTCTTCTTCAAGTCCCTCTTCTTCGTACTCATCCTTCCTTGTACCCAATTCTCTCTTGGTCATCTTGTTTGCCTTTTCTTTTTACATTTTTTCCTTACCTTTTGGATTAGTATGATGGTATCTCTAACTATTGTTGTGTATTAGCGTCAAACACTTAGTCATTTACAAACTAGAGTTAGACAGCCATCAGTATGACCGAGCTACCTTATAGGTCAAGTCATGTACATTAGTATGTATATATTGATCTCTATAGGAGCCAAGTAAGTGTATGGTCATTACGTATTTTCTATACAAGCCGAGCTCAACACTGATTGACAATTTTCAAGAATACAAGTGTCGAGTTACATAGTATGTGCTGAGCACAATACAAATTGAGCAATAACAATATTGAGTATTAGAAAATAGTAAAAGCCAAGCAATGTAGAGTTTACATAAAAGTTAGGAACGGTATAGATTTTGAGGTAAACCATTTTCAAGAAAACATAGAAGGAATATTTAATATATGTAAAGGTTTTTATAGTGAGTTTTATGTGTTAATGACATAGATCATAGATCCCTATGTTTTGTGATCAATGATTCAAATGGAGAGGCTAATTATGAAAGCATCTAGAAAACTCTTTACGAAACTCTTTAAATATAGAAGATCTTAACACAAATCATATGGCATGGAGATGAATAAAGAAGAGTATGCATGTCAACAAGTAGAAATATATGAATGATGAAGTGAAGGATCAAGATCAGATTAGAAGTCAGTGAAAGTATTTTGTTATCTTTGAATATAGCAAGTGACCTAATTAGAGTAGTGAAGGAGAAGAAAAGTATTATCAGATTAGAAGAGAGGATCAGTTAGTAAGGAGAAGCTCAAAATCAGCTTTCAGAGCATATTGAGAGTCAGGTACTGAATCAATTCTAATCAACTTGAATCAAGGTAAATCTCTTAACATAGTGGTCTTAACAGGTCTTTGTAAATATCCTAATAGAGTCCTTAATTTATTGTAAGTGTTAAATCCTCTAACAAGGTGAGACCTAGTAGTCTCAAATTATTTTAATACATAAGACCCCTCATAGAGTAGATCATATACTATGATCAAATATTGTAACCCTAACAAGTTAACTTTGTTACTGTAGTAGTGAAGATGTGTGGGCGTCATCCCCACCCCAATTTTACCTTCACCTTAGAGGGTTTCTAAGTAACAAATATTGTGTTATGTGTTTATTTTCATGCATGTGATAGATCATATTTACATGTTACATCAAGTTTATTATTAAAAGTTTTACATGCACAAGTTAACTGGTGGATGTGTGAATGAATTATTAAAAAATAAAAGTGCTTAAGATTTAGATTCACCCCTCCTTGAGCAGTATCTTGTTATCCTATTTATAACTCCATCAATCAACATAGTATACCAAGGAAATTAGTTTTTAACTTCTTCCTCCTTTTTATTTATCCAAAAATCCTCTAGTTGATATTCTATCTCTTCATTTCTTCTATGTATACCTCTTTCTATTGACTGGTGGTAACAAGAGCTTCATTCTCTTGCAATCAAAAAACTTGTTTGTAAGCTTTCGTAAATGTTTTCCTTTCTTATGCATTTAGTTTGTTCTTATTCTTGCAAGGGTTTTATCAAGGATATTATTGAATTATAGAATCCATGCATGCCATTTCTTGGTCATAGTGTCTCCCACTTCTTTTGGCACTTCATCTATCACATATCTACAACTTCTACTAAATGTTGACATAATTAGTAGTAAAAAACTTATGATATTTTCCTCATTAAATTTAGAGAATCTATTTTTCAACTGTTGGAAAATTTTCAGTGCTCGCACTAAGATTTTTTATAAGGGTTTAACCATCTCCTATGTACCATAAGTTGAGTGGTTGTATCAAGCATTAATAGATTAGTCTTTTGGTGATCCTGCAACCCTATTCTAGTAATTAGTATAAAAGCATTAGGTTCCTGAAGGAAAATCTTAACATCTTAAGAAGATCTATGGTGAGTCATTTCTACAAAGAAAGTGTGAATTTTTATGGAACCATTATGACAATTGGAATGAGAAGATGAAGACGCATTTTCTATGCATGGGTATGGGATATTGGATAGCCACTAAGAATGAGAAACAAGTGGTTGAAGAATAAAAGCTTGAGGAGTGCACTAGACCTCAAAGAGAATTGTTTATGTGCAATATGTTTTCTAAGGAAGCACTTTTATTAGCCCTTCTTGAAAATGGTTATAGTTAGGTAAAATCCTTTAATTTGGAAATATTTGGAATCTACTTATAAAGGTGATACAAATGCTAAGAAGGTTAGTGAAGAAGATAAAATGATGGAAGATGAGTATGAAAGAAGTTATTTTGTAGAATATATGATATTTTTGGAGGAATTAAGGCTTGTGATGAGAAGAAGGATGAAGAGAAAATTGTATGGAAGATCTTGAAAACTTTGGCACCTACATATAAGTAGATAACACAAATGATTGAGCAAGTTATACCTTGCAAAAAAAAGTTCACAAGGGAGACTCTTCTTGGAAGATTGGAATAAGCTAAGATAATCTTTAGAAAAAGTGATGACTCACCTAGAGTTGAGACTACTTTCAGTGCATTGAGTGTTTGACCTACATTGACAAGAAGTATGAGTACTAGTGGAGATTATGCTAGAAGAAATAAAGGAAGATCAGAAGAAGACATGAAGATCTAAGAAGTAATTTCCTTACTTGTGAGAAGAGAACCTAAAGGTAATAAAATATTTAAATGTTGTACTTGCAATGAATATGGTCATTATGCTTCTAAGTTCCCTAAGAGAGTAAAGAAGTAAAGAGGAATTCCAAGCCTAATAAGCCTAAAGAATGTCTTTATGCAAAGAATGAAGATCTAGAAGCTAGTGTCGAAATATTCTTGCATGAAAGTGATGAAATAGGATTTTTTGCAATTAAAGAGGGAAGACCTAAAAAAAAAAGAAATAAGAGAAGAAAAGGCATTAGTCTCACAAATTAAAAAGAATAAATTTGATTGGATCATATGAAAGGTTTGTTTACATCATATAAAAGGTTTTTTTACATCATATGACTAGTGATATGAATAATTTTCTAGAGTTCAATAGTTGTCATGGTAGAATTGTTAGTGTTCAAAAAAATGCAGCCTATCACATAAAAGGAATATGATCTATCATTCTTGATAGGAAAGCTAACATTGATGATGTTTATTTTGTTGATGGTATGAATGTTGGATAGTTAGTTGACAAGGGATATTAGTTGTAGTTCACATAAAATACATGCATTATCAAAGATAAAAATGGTAAACTGTTTGGTATTGGTACAAGTTCAATAGGTAACATGTTTAAGTTGAATCCTACTGAGATGACATGCTTAGTTTCTAAGGTTGATAACATTTTGTTATGGCATAAGAGGTTTTATCAAATAAATTTTCATAACTTTGTGAAAGTGAGCACTACACTTATTGTTAGAGATTTTCCTAAAATTGTGAAGCCTACTCACAAGCTATGTAAGGCATATGTTATGGAAAAGAAGAAGAAGTCCAAGTAAAAAATTTATTACCTGAGTAAAGTTTGAGATAGGATACACAAAATTGAGTGGTCTTACAAAGACAAGAGAATTCTATGGACAAAGGTATTTCATGATTCTTGTTGATGATTTGAGTAGGATGATGTGGGTAGCATTTATTAGAAAGAAATACAAAGCATTTGATAATGTTAAGGTGTTTAAGAATAAACCTGAAAATGAATCTATATCAAGGATCAAATGCTTAACATCTGATAGAGGTGTAGAGTTTACTTCAAATGATTTTAATAGATTTTGTGAAGTAAATGGAATTAAGAGACATATTTCAACTCCTAAGACCCTTGAGAAAAATAGTATAATAGAGAGGAGAAATAGATTAGTAATAGAGGTAGTAAGAGATAAGATGTTTGAGAATAATATTTTGAAGATATTTTGGAGAAAAGTAGTTACCACAACAATATATACAATGAATAGAGTACACATTAGAAAAGGTACTGGTAAGACCCCTTATGAGCTTTGGTTTGGACATGCACCCTCAGCTAAGTATTTTAGAATCTTTGGGAGTAAGTGTTACATTAAGTGAGGAGATGATATTGGTAAGTTTGATGCAATAAGTGATGAAGGTATATTTATTGGTTATTCATTGAAAAGAAAAGCTTAAAAATGTTATAACTAGAGAACTAAGATTATTGTTGAGAGTTTAGACATTAAGGTTAATGAGAAGTTTGGAGTTCAAGAAAGAATGCTTGATTATAATTTTGATGATGAGACTAATCCAAAGGCTAACCAAGATAATGTTGAGTTGTTTTATGAGTTTGACACAAATTTGTAGAATGACATACAAATTGTGGAACATAGAGAAGAACCAAGGAGTCAACTTTGAGCTAAAGTCAAAAATTAAAAAATGAAACCTAGTAAGGATCTAGTAAAGAATCATCTCATCAATCAAATTATTAGTAGTAAGGATAAAGGATTAATGACAAGGAACATGGTACAAAGAGAAGAGATATGTTTGATTTCATAAGTGGAACGTAAAATTTCATATGAAGCTAGTGTTGTCACAAAAGTTTGCACCCTTGTCCAATTTTCTTTTACCTAAGGACAACCTTATGAAACATGGAAATAACCTCCAAGTTGTGGGACTTGAACTATGAGGTTGAGTCTTTATAGAAGGCAACTTCCTTTTCTATCAGGATGCACCTAACTACTCTTGGAGAGGAAAAGGAAGAAGGAATTTATAGAAAACAAATCTACCCATTCTAACCTAAGGGGGTGATGCACCAAAATGGAGTGTTTGACCTTATCTCTACCATAAATGCACAATTAACTAGTTATAACCTCAAAGAATATAGATTCTTAGGATGTCTCCAAAAACTGAAAAACTGCAATAACTTTTAAACCGTGGGGCATTTTGACCTGATTATTTTTCTGGAATGCTCTAAATTACAATGACAATCATCTAGCAAATTTACACCTTCTAGTTCACCAAAATGATAGCTCAATTACATACTCCTATTTTTTGGCATTTGCACGTATCCCAAGGTGTTCAAATACTCTATCCTAAAACATTGATAGTGGAACTATGAGAGTTGGAACCTTTACTTGACCCAAATGGGTATCCAAAAATGAAAACACATGAAACAAAAACTAATCCTAAGTGCATATTTTTGGTTGACACAGGATTGCCCCTATACCTCTAGATGCTCCTACATTAGACACCCAGGGTAGATTGAAAAGTGACCCTGTCACTTTATGAATGGTAGAGGAAATCCCAAATGGGAAACCTCAGCTGCTAATATCCAAGTTGAGTCCTCAATCGGCCATCCTTTCCACTTGACCAGATACATACTGCTTATTTTTTGTACTCTTGCACACTCAATGATCTAGAATGTCTTCTATCTCCTCCTTCTTAGAAGTAGGAATTGGACATGGCTCTAACACCAGCTCCTCATCTGCACCATCATCATGATACTCTATTAAGTTTGCAATGTTGAAAATAGGAGAAATGTCAATATCATCTGGCAACTCCACCTCATATGCATTTCCTAAGTCATGTTTCTTCAGGATTTTGCAGGGACCAAATTTCTTCATTTTTAGCTTGTTGTAAGTATCGACTAGAAATTTTTCTTTTCGTAAGTGCACCATGACTAGATCCCCTACTTGGAATTCCTTATATCTTCTCCTTTGATCAGCCCTAGCTTTATACTCTTGATTCATCTTGGTAATGTGTGCCTGAACCTCCTCATCCAGATGCTTGATATGTTCAGCAAATTCTTTAGCTTCAGCACTTGTCCTTGCTCTATCTTCCTCAATTCCGGTGTGTAGTCCTTGGGCTACTTCCATATACAATTTGGAATGGTGATTTACCTATACTCCTATTTAAAAAGTTATTGTAAGCAAACTCTGCTTGTGGTAGAATCAAATCCCATCCCTTGGGCTTATCCCCAACTAAATATCTCAGCAAATTGCCCAGACTTTTGTTTACCACTTTTTTTTGGCCGTCAGTCTGCAGGTGATGTGTGGAACTGAATTTCAAGTCCGTTCTTAACTTCTTCCACAATGTTCTCTAGAAATAACCCACACATTTAGTATCTTTGTCAGAAACTATACTCCTTGGGAGACCATGTAGTCTTACCACCTCTCTAAAAAATAAGTTTGCAATATCGATAACATCATTAGTTTTGTGGCATGGAATGAAATGTACCATTTTGGAGAACCTATCAACCACCACAAATACTGAGTCATTATCCCTTTGTGTCCTCGGCAATCCAAGAAAAAAATCCATACTTATGTCTTCCCATGGCTTTGATGGAATAGGCAATGGCTGATATAGTCCAGTATTGTGATTAAATCCCTTGGCAACTTGACAAATCTGACAACTCTGTACAAACTTCTTCACATCTTGTGAAATCAGAGGTCAAAAATAATGTTCTCTAAGAATGGCAATGGTCTTATCTCGACCAAAATGTCCTGTCATCCCTCCACTATGTTTCTCCTTAATCAAATTTTCCCTCATGGAACTCCTTGGAATGCATAATTGACTACCCTTGAATAACATACCATCCTGAATCAGATAGTCTAACCACTTAGTTCTGTCTATAGCAACAGGCTCTTTACAAGCTTTCCATGCTTCAACAAAATCAAGATCGTCAGGGTACAGATTCTTGAGTTCATCAAACCCAACTACTTCAACCTACATTACTGTAAGAAACAACTATCTCCTACTTAGTGCATCTGCAATCCTATTAGATTTTCTACTTCTATGTTTGAACACAAATGTATAGCTCTGCAAGAACTCTACCCACTTCTAATGCCTTTGATTCAATTTACCTTTTCTATTTAAGTACTGTAATGCCTAATGATCAGTATACAAAACAAATTCCTTTGGAAATAAATAATGCCTCCATTTCTTTAAGGCATGAACTATTGCATAGAACTCTTGATCATAAACATAATACTTCCTTTTCGCATCATTCAATTTTTCACTAAAATATGGAATAGGCTTACCTTCTTGGCTCAATACAACCCCAATAGCACTACCACTAGCATCACAATCCACCTGGAACACTTTTCTAAAATCTGGAAGTGCCAACACAGGTTGTTCTGTCACCTTCTTCTTCAGCAATTCAAAACTTCTCACAGCTGCCGTAGTCCATTTGAACTCTTTTCTATCCCCTCTTATTGTGTCAGTCAGGGGTACACATATGCCACTAAAATTCTTAATGAACTTCCTGTAAAAACTAACAAAACCATGAAATGATCTTACCTCAGTAGCAGACCTTGGAGTAGGCCATTCCAAGATGGCTTTTACCTTCTCTAGATCCATTTTGAGACCTTCAAGTGATATAATAAACCCTAAGTAGACTAACTCCCTTTTTGCAAGGATATACTTCTTCAGATTAATTAACAGTTTCTCTTCCCAAGAAAGTGAAGTTTCGGAAAAAGGGGGTTAATCTTTGGAAACCGTTGGACTAATAAATGAAAATTATTATTAAAATATGTTTCATTAACCTCTCTTGGATGTGAGTTACAGTTATGCCCTCTTTTAAGGGGTTTGGAGGCATTTTGGGCTGATTTCCAGAACTTGATTTTTGCTCATTCTTTGTTATTCTTCAGAGGCTGCCAAACTTGTGGAGAAGGAGACCCAAGAATGAGAGTTTGCAGGTTTCCAAGGAGACCCAAGAATGGGATTTTGTAGGTTTCCAAGAAGGCTAAGGATGGGAGTTTGAAGCCATTCCATGTGCATGCTCATACAGAGTTTGCCTTTGTGCTGAACAGTGCAGATTTGTGAGTTTTCGGGTGTGTTTTCTGTATGAGTTTGGTGTTTCCAATTGAGTATTTCATATCAGTTTGGGTTGCTGCTGTATTTCAGACTTTAAGGTGTTAAAATAGAGCTGAATATATGTATTGGGATGTGATTAAACTTTTGAGATAGATTATTAGTGTTTTTGTGGTGTTTCCGGGCATTTTTGTGTTAATTTCGGGAGCCCGATGAGCATAGTTTTTGTCCTACATTTGAGAACTGTTGTGTAAAGGATATATGGATCTGGAAATGTTATTTTGTAGGATTTTATGCTGCTGAATTTTTTGTACAAATTTCCACTTTCAGATTTATTAATAATAGGTGAAGCTATGAAGCTTTTGGCACAATTTCTAGCATACCCGATTTGGGGTTTCTTGAGAAATTTGGTGGATCTTTGTGATATTAGTTGTTTGATCTTGAAAATCTGATTAGAGGTTGGAAATATTAAAAAAAATCAGAAAAGGGACATTTCAGTGGTATTAGAGCCATGATCTTGCCAGCCTGAGGGTTTGTAGAAGTTTGCATGTCAGTTTTGACAACTACCCAGATCTTGCATTTCAGTTTTGAGAACTACCCAAATCTTGCATGTCATAATTTATGGTTGCATGTTGCTTCTAATTAGCTGCATGTCAAAATTTATGGTTGCAGGCTACTTCTAATCATTATCATATTAGTTCTTGGTGAATTTGGTGGTTGTAGAAGTTTGCATGTCAGTTTTGACAACTACCCAGATCTTGCATGTCAGTTTTGACAACTGCCCAGATCTTGCATGTCAGTTTTGACAACTGCCCAGATCTTGCATGTCAATTTTGACAACTACCCAGATCTTGCATGTCATAATTTATGATTGCATGTTGCTTCTAATCAGCTACATGTCAGAATTTATGGTTAGATGCTACTTCTAATCATTTGCATGTTAGTTCTTGGTGAATTTGGTGGTTGCATGTTGCTTCTAATCAGTTGCATGTCAAAATCTATGGTTTCATGCTACTTCTAATCATTTGCATGTTAGTTCTTGGTGTTTGAAGAAGTTATATCCTATTGGGGTTACACTCTACTTTATCCAGAATGGACAGGTATAGTACAGAGTCTCAAAGGACATGATCTTGGACAATTGATATCCAGAGTCAAAACAATAGAAAGGATGGTTATTTAGACATTCGAGATAAACTTATGAAAATAAGCCATGACATGTCTAAACATTTGGTTGAGCACCACCATATAATGAATGACATGTTGTCCGACCTAGCTAAGGTGGATAAATTGACTAGATTTCTATTTGGCAAATTTTCTCACAGGACAGATGACACAATTCCCAAGAACTTGCATGAGGAGTTTGAGAAACTAACCGATAGCCAGGTAGAGGTCTCAGATTCTACTCTACCACAGGAGGTGGTTGGAAAGGATATTACATAGATTGATAGTAATGGTCAACTTGATACTCAAATCAAGACAATTGTTTACAGGTCGTCAAAGGGTGATGCCACAGGTATTCAGGATGGTATAGCTACAACAGGCAGTGACTACAATGTAGTGGGTTCAGATGATGATTATGAGGATGTTGTTGTGCAGGATGGTGAGATACCTGGTAGAGGTGAGCAAACATTGAGCATTCATGACTTTGCTGAGAAAGAGTACCAGGCACAGTTAGATGCTTCATCACATGAGATTGAGGCTGGTAGTACTTCACATGATTTGTCCAGCCAGCTGAAGGTGAACAAAGATAGTATTGTGACTTCATTATCTCATCATGACAGGTATGTGGAGTTAATTGGTATTGGTCATATTACTTAGGTGAGGAGTTTGCTTGAGTTACCAGTTGATTCTAGTTTACAGATATTGACTTGAGACTGTTATATTGGCATTTCGGATTCAGTTGACTGGAGATCTTTAACACTTTTTGGTAGCAGTGTTTTTTGGGTGCTATCATGGATTTGATTAGCAGATTACGCGGTGTTGTCTTTTCTTGTGCCAGTATCTTGTCTGATGTTGGTATTAGTTTTTATACACTGATGTTGGGTTTTGTTCATATATCCAGTCGACCATACTTGCTGGAATGTGTTGATGATATTTCATATTTGGTAGTGTGTATAGATGAGTCCTAGGATCATATTGGCATTGATGACATCCAGGAGGATGCAGTGGGCAGTTTTGAAGACTTAGTTTCCTTGGGTATAGAGGAGTTGGATAGCAATGCTAATGTTTTTGATACTCTGTATATTGATATGAGTTTTAGATTTGATTCACAGGATATGGATGGTAATACTCTAGAGACTAGTAACTTTGAGGATACTCCTTTAGACAGTGCATTAGAGGAGGTTTGTAGGAGACAGTCAAGCCAGTGCCATCATGTGTCTAATCAGTTGAGAGTTAGTGACCGAGACATTGCTATCACTTGCCAGCATTTCGATGCTGCTCGTCAGTTGTTAGCAGTTTATGGATGGGGTTCTCCTACTAGTGATGAGTAGGGAGGCAGTTATCTTTCCTTGACAGAGTTCCACTCTTTATGGGAGGCTATCTAGATTCTGAGACAGGATTATATGTAGTTGGTAGCCGACAGAGATTATCTTATGAAGTGGGGCAGTACAGCATATGATGCATTTTTGGCCAAGGAAGATGAGGTGAGTGAGCTTATTGAGAAGCTTGAGGTGACTTCTGAGATTCTTGAGAGTACACAGTTGGCTTTCAAGGAGTCAAAATTTCATTTGGCTAAGGTGACCATGGAGTTAGAGCAACTACAATCTTTACCTGATTCTATACAGTCACAAGCTATGGTGTTTGGTGATCCGAGGATGTCCATGGCTGAGATTTTTAGAGATAGTGGAGATGTGGATGCATCCATTCTTGATACTAACATTGGCATATCAGGTTCATTCCCACTAGAGTCAAGTTCAGTTGAGTTGGGTGTTGTAGTAGATTGTTGTATGCCTGACATGGTGGTGGTCTCTAGTATTGATGGCATAGAGACTAGAGATGTATCAAAGATCATGTGTGATGTTGATGAGTCGACAATTGGCATGGTTCCTGCTAGTAATACTACTCCCTTGGTGATATCTTCAAAGGTAGTAGTCAGTTCCAACATGGTTAATGATCAATTGCAGTTAGTTTCATCTAGATTATAGTTTGAGCCACTAACTGAGATTGGTGCATTCTATTGGCATTACATTGTGAGGTACGCTCATCAATTTACCTTTGATGACCATGTTGATGAGATAATGATACAGAGATGTACTTTGGTTCCTAGTGCTTATCATCAGTTATGGGACAATTTGATGCCTCAAGATGAGAGTTGTGATGGGCATGACATGGTGATAGGTTTTGCAGTTGACAGCTTGATAATATGTGACTTAGAGCAGGTGTTTGGGAGTGATGCTTCAGTGGGTGTTGTTATTGATTCTACTCCTTTGGCTATGACATCTTCTGACTTAGCTAGTGATCAGTCATAGTGGGTTGTATCACTTGTTCATGGTGAGCTGTTGACTGAGGTTGGTTTTTTTAATCAACATTATATTGCAGGGTATGTACATCAGTTAGCATTTGATCTGTGTTTTGAGGAGTTGATGGTAGGAAAATTTGGTTTGGATTCCATTTCTTACTCTTTATCTTGTAATTTCTTTTCACCATCAGCAGTGCATGGGAGTTATGGTTATGAGATAGTGGCCAGTGATTTGAAGAGTTGTGTTGACTGCAGGAGTTGTATAGTGTGTGGATTATCCATACTTGGTACAATTTCATTTGAGAGCATTCACCATTGTTGCAGAGTTGGATTGTACATTCCGTATAGGCCAGTGGGATGCGTTGATGGTATTTACTGTGTTGGTAGTTTGATTTGTCCACTTTACTTGGGTTATGATGTTCTAAGAGTTTGTGTCTTATGGGTTTTTGACTGTGGTAGTGGTGATTTTGGAGTTTGGTTGAGCTATAATTGTTAGTTTGATTATGGATTCCTCTTGGTCATATTGCAGAGGATATTGCAGGAGCCTGTGTTAATTGGTAGTAGTATAGTTCATGACTACATTTGGGATCCAGGTGGATTGATTGGTTTATTGTTCAGCCATTGCTTGAGGACAAGAAATGTTTGGGAGGGGAGGACTTGTCATGTCCCCTTTTCAAATAATTAAAAATTAACAATCTTTGCTAAGGCAGGCAAGCCCAAGAAAGTGAAGTTTCGGAAAAAGGGGGTTAATCTTTGGAAACCATTGGACTAATAAATGAAAATTATTATTAAAATACGTTTCATTAACCTCTCTTGGACGTGAGTTACAGTTATGCCCTATTTTAAGGGGTTTGGAGGCATTTTGGGCTGATTTCCAGAACTTGATTTTTGCTCATTCTTTGTTATTCTTCAGAGGCTGCCAAACCTGTGGAGAAGGAGACCCAAGAACGGGAGTTTGCAGGTTTCCAGGGAGACCCAAGAACAAGAGTTTGCAGGTTTCTAGGGAGACCCAAGAATGGGAGTTTGTAGGTTTCCAAGAAGGCTAAGGATGGGATTTTGAAGTCATTCCATGTGCATGCTCATACAGAGTTTGACTTTGTGCTGAACAGTGCAGATTTGTGGGTTTTCGGGTGTGTTTTTTGTATGAGTTTGGTGTTTTCAGTTGAGTATTTCATATCAGTTTCGGTTGCTGCTGTATTTCAGACTTTAAGGTGTTAAAATAGAGCTAAATATATGTATTGAGATGTGATTAAACTTTTGAGATAGATTATTAGTGTTTTTGTGGTGTTTTCGGGCATTTTTGTGTTAATTTCGGGAGCCCGATGAGCATAGTTTTTGTCCTACATTTGAGAACTGTTGTGTAAAGGATATATGGATCTGGAAATTTCATTTTGTAGTCTGTTATGCTGCTGAAATTTCTGTAAAAATTTCTACTTTCAGATTTATTAATAATAGGTGAAGCTGTGAAGCTTTTGGCACAATTTCTGGCATACCCGATTTGGGGTTTCTTGAAAAATTTGGTGGATCTTTGTGATATTAGTTGTTTGATCTTGAAAATTTGATTAGAGGTTGGAAATATTAAAAAAAATCAGAAAAGGGACATTTCAAATACATTCAGTACAGAGAAAATAGACTTCAAAACATGCCCTAAGGGCTTACAATAGTATAAGTCTGGAGATAGTTTCTCCTTTTAGTACCTCCTCTCAAACTCCACTTCGAACTGCCTTTTACAATGCCATAAATGTTCTTAAATAGACCCCAGAGTTTTAAAGATTAGGAATACATTCTAGAAAGTGCTAGTAGGCATCCAACGACCAAATAGAAGGCTCTAGAAGTCACATTAGAAGTTGGCACAAAATTAGAAGAATCCAGAAATGATAACCGAAATTCCAGGAGGCATAACTTTTGAACTGTAGCTCCGATTGACGAACCGTTTACATTTCTAGAAAGCTCTCAAAGTTCTCTATAGCCTTATAGAAAAGGTTCACTCATCCCCCATTTTTTGGCCCTTTTCAAGGTCATTTAATGCCCCTAACCTCACTTTGAAGCATTCTTAGGATGTCTCTAGAAATTGAAAAACTGTGATAACTTTCAAACCATGGGGCCTTTTGACCTGATTCTTTTTTTGGAATGCTCTAAATTACAATGAAAATCATCTAGCCAATTTACACCTTCTAGTTTACCAAAATGATAGCTCAATTACATACTGCTATTTTTTTGGCATTTACACGTATCCCAAGGTGTTCAAATACTCTATCCTAGAACATTGATAATGGAACTGTGAGAGTTGGAACCTTTATTTGACCCAAATGGGTATCCAAAAATGAAAACACATGAAACAAAAACTAAGTCTAAGTACATTTTTTTGGTTGACACAGGATTGCCCCTATACCTCTGGATGCTCCTGCATCAGATTGTGCAAGAAAGCCCAATTTTCCTTCATTTTTGGCCTATGAATCAGCAAGGTCAACAGTCAAACAAAGTCTTGCAACCAAGATGAGCCATGTTGACCAATATCATTATTTCTTTTTTGCCACCTCGCAAGGTCTTCATAGGTTTGACTACCCCATCACACAACTAACTATGCCACCTTCTAAAAATTGATCGTGACATCTCTATGAAACCACAAACTTAACCATCCTTATAAACTATAGTGTTTATTTCCTTAACTATGCCCATAGGGAAACATGGCCATTTGTTACTTGCTCACAATATTTAAATTCCTTGCAATTCCATAATGTGGGAAAGTGTTGATTGTTGATCTACAAAAGATCATCGATCATGGAAAACCTTCATTATTATTGCACCCCCCTTTAATATTTTTGATCGCATAGACTACTTAGCATCCAACACGACAAAACATCACCCTTTCTAGTGAATTAACATGAAGCAACTAGAATGAGATCGACCTCAGCATGACTTGGCATCCTTTTTGGCATTATTTTTTAACCTTGGCCCCCACATGAAAGAATGGATCCACCAGTCCACATGGAAAGTTCTTGCTATGTTACTATAACTAAAATACTTGCATCTTTCTATAATGACAAGTGAGGACAATTGATCTGCCATCATATGATGCTAAAACATAAACTGGCCCACCTGCTAAAATTGTTAGTACTTCGACCAATTCAAAAAGCCTTTTGTATGCCAACTTAGTTCGACTCATCACCTTGTCACATTGTAGCCCACACAACATGACCTTGCCCATGAGTCCACATGTCATAACATCACTTCCCCAAAATTTTAGAAATTTTGACAAAATACAACATGCAGGAAAGTGACAACCAATAGAATTCTAGCCATATTCCAATTCACATTGACATGTTAGCATAGTTAAAAGATAGCCCACAAAAAAGAAGCAAGGCCCCACCCTAGATGTGTGGTAGAAGATCACTTCCTTGCATTTTTTAAACACTGGGCTATTCCAAAATGCAGGAAAGTGACTACCGTAGATCTATGGGAGATCTAATGGTAATAGAAAGTTGTGGGGCCCAAAAAAAAACTTGGGAAGACATGGAAATATTATAAGACTTTTATTTAATTTATTTTGTACTTCCATATAATTTTTTAATATTAAAGGTGGGACATGACCCTTTAACATTTGAATTCAAATATAGTAATTTTGGTAGGAAGGCAAATTTGACCAATAATTCTAGTGACTCAGAGAGGATGTAAGCCGACTATGCATAGACCAGTAGCCTGCACATCCATTGAGCAATAGAGTCATAGATATCATGAATATCCACCCATTAAAAAACCCTAAAATCATAGAAAACATGTCCAAGAACCTCAAAATTGCCTCTCTGCAACTGAAACCAGGGACCCAAATCCTCTGCAACCTCTGCAAAACACGTGTTTGTGCACTTCTTGGAAAATAGGAAACCACAAGAAGGAAACTAACTTAATTATATACATGAAATACTCATCTTTTATCAGAAGTAGGACTTAAGATATATTCCATTAATTAGAATAGGTAGAATTTCACCATTAGGCCTAATTAATTGAAAAGCATTGGCTTGTTTGTAATTGATAACCACACAAACACCACTCCATAGTGCATCAAATTTTGAGTGCTTCCCTATTTTTTCTCTATCTTCATCCCATTTTGAGCACAATGCCACCCTCTCTAAATATTCTAACCTTGGCCCTCTTATTAGAGCTCTTTTTCATCTATTGCTGATGTGCCTCTAAGGTCTGCGTGGCCTAGTTTCTTTTCTCTTCTAGCTCCTTTAGCGTTTTTATTCTTACTATCATGGCATCAGTTTCCATTATCTCCAACTAATGAGCTAGTTCTAGAGATGGGAATTCTAATGAAATTGGAAGCCTTGGTTCCTTGCCATATACCAACATAAAGGGTGAATTTCTTATTGCCCTCTTAGGTGTTATTCTGTTAGCCCATAGTGTTGTCTTCAACTTTTGATGCCAACACCTCTGATTATCCTCTTTAGTCCTTTTCATAATCTTGATTAGGTTTTTGTTAGATGACTCAGCCAATCCATTTCCCTAAGGATAGTAGTTTGAGGATGTGATCAACTAGATATTATGGTCAACAACCTATGCACAAATCTAAGCTCCTAAAAAAGATTTTGCTTTTTCTAAAATAATGGTTGAAGGGACACCAAGCCTGGTCACAATTCTATCAAGGAATTCAACAATTGAAGACTCCATGGCATCCTTTAATCCTATTGCCTCTATCCATCTAGTAAACTAATATGTAGCAATTAGGATCCACTTGTGACTAGATTTGGAAGGAGAATTGATAAGTCCTATGAAATCCAATCCCCATTGAGAAAAAGGATAATCTACATGAATGGGGTGAATAGGAAGAGCTACACATCTTTTCTTACCAGAGAAGAAAGCACATTTTTCACACTTTGTCACATACTTATGACAATCATGGAACAAGGATGGCCAGTAGTAACTAACTCTCATAATATTTATTACAGTTGTCCTTTTTAAAAATTTACTACCATTAGGTCCATCATGAAGCTCTTTAA
The DNA here is from genome assembly GCA_028749045.1 of Cupressus sempervirens. Taxonomy (NCBI): domain Eukaryota; kingdom Viridiplantae; phylum Streptophyta; class Pinopsida; order Cupressales; family Cupressaceae; genus Cupressus; species Cupressus sempervirens. The sequence goes on from CM053793.1 coordinate 546,814,163, forward strand.
TCATTCTTTTAGCTTGGTTTGTATCAATGCATCTCAATAGGGCTCCATCAAAATTTCTCTTGAAAATGATACCATCAACTATGACATCAGGATTTGACTACAACCTATACTGTCTCCTTTTAGTTCTATCCAATCCTTGAGGATATCCATTACCTGACAAGAAGGTCATCATGTCATCCATCCAATTCCTTGGATTATCATTTCTTTCTTCTTTTTACTTTGTCAATAACAAGGCAAATTCTTCATCTGATTCCTGAGATGAGATCATCTATTTGCACAATCCCTTGCCTCTTATCAACTTGGTAATCTGGATGTCCACGTCATAATCAATTACCTTAGTGATCCAACCTACTCTCTTCTCACTAATATCTTTGTTCAAAAGAAAATCCTTCACACTAGCATGAGGTACTAACAAATGGATCTTGTTATGAGATGGAAGGTCTATAAATTTCTTCAAAGCTCCTATGACTACAAGGGCTTGCTTCTCTACATAATTGTATTTATCTTTATATTCCTTAAGACTTTCACTAAAGAAGGTAATATATTTCCCCTTATTCTTATCATTTGTTTCATTTAAGACAATAGAAATGCTTGACTCACCACCTAAGATATAAAGAATGAAATTCTTCTCAAAATTCAGATTGATGAGAGTAGGGGATTTGATCTCTTCAAAACTTACCTTCTCTTCCTAGGTCCATATAAACACTATATTCTCTTTAGGATTGGCTGTCAATAGATAATGGAATTGAAACTTTACAATCAGAGGACACCTTTGAGAAGAAAAATTCTCCTTCTCCAACTTTATCTTTGTAGAGATTTAAAAGGTTGCAAATTAAATGGCTTGGATAAGAAACAATTTCTTGATACAGTATGGAACAAATGGACATTTATGCATAGGGTACCATCAATTATGTGAGTGATGTAGATGCAGTCAAATTTTTTGGGGTCAAAGCCACCAATTAATATATGATTTCTAATATCCATGAGGTCAACATTGTGGTTGTAAGGGCTATGGGGAGGGCACTTCTTTATTGTTTTCTTCATCACTGATTAACATGCACCATATACCGGTGGTCTTCATCTTTGTTGTGGGCTCCTATCCCCTAGGTGAGTGTTGATGCAGAAGTTGAAGAGGAAAAAATAAGTGAAAGCATTTTGAATAAGGTTTCTAATCTTGACTTGGTCAACATTGTTGATTGAAGGGCTATAGATTAGGCAATTCTTCAATGTCCAATTAGGGGTAGCATTGCATCCTCTTTAACTATTACATGTATTGTCTTAGGAGGAAATAGATTGTTGACCACTTCTTCTAGCCTTGCACTTTCTTGTTTGCAAGTTTTTCTCAAACATAGCTCTACATCCATCCCTAATTTCAAGCAATTTGGAAATGCATCAATTTGCTGTGAAAAACAATATCCATTTCTTGTTTTGGTTTTTGACAGGTCTTTCTCAACTTTTTCATTTGGAGAGAAGGTTTCTATCATGCAAAAAATTCATAAAACATCTCAAGGTAAAACTGAAGGTGAAAATGAGTACAAGCATATGCTTGACTTACCTCTGAAAAGCTTCACACTTAGAGAAATTCAATAGCACATGAACTAGAAATACAAAAGCTATGGGATGAGAAACAAATATTAAATAGTTTAAGAAAACTTAACTACTATGCACAACAAGTTATATGAAAGGTAAATATGCATACCTGATGATTAGTAATCATCTATATGAAAGCCTGATACTTAGAATATTGGTAGTGATACTAAACTTGATTCTTGATCGGTATGTTGAACTATAGAAGGTGTCTTCAACTCGATATGAATTAGTAGATAATACAATAGAGATTCTCAAAAAAAATGTATGCATATATATATATATATATATATATATATATATATATATATATATATATATATATATATATATATATATATAAAATCTAATTTGACATATATCAAGTTTTTAGTTAATACATAGGTAAGGATGAGTTCAATTGATCATTGGACAATCGAGGACAATTGAGGAATCAATAGTCTACAATTGGATGGATTGACCAAAATTTTAAAAGTGGTCAGCCGACTTGTCAAGATGATATACATAATGAATATGATAATAATGGAAATATATTGTAAGGAGAAAAGACAATCCATAGCTGCAATTTGTTTATAACAAAAAATAGAAGTTCATATATTAAGGAAAGCATCCATGATTGCTACTGAAGGAAATATAATTAGTTGACCAAATTAGCAAGTTTGATTAAGTTACATGAAGAAGTGTTATTTGTTGCATGAGACAAAATGGTTTGATATGACTTCTACCATCATGCCTCCTCAAAACATATTAAGGAAGACTAAATTACTTCTCAAAGGACATCAATCACATCTATTCATATTTACACACCATAATCAAGCCATTAAAGAGCCTTGTCACAGCCAAGAAGGGTCATATAGATCCACAATTATCAAGATAAAGAAATGCATGTGCATCTAGACTCAAACAGAGGTAGCGTCATAACAAGATCATCACACAAACAAGATGGACAATAATTAGAGATGGTGATAATCATATTTGTATATTTATAAAAAAGATTTCTATAAATAGTGATTGCATCAATAATTCATTTACCCATTCATACATTCTCAAGTTATAATAGACTTCTCTTCAGATTGGCCATCATATCAGGATTATTGTTTGGATAAAAAATTGTACTCATCCAATCCATATAGGATTGATTCACAAACATATCCAAATATCTATCTTACAGAATCAAATATTGGATTTGCAACTCATTCAATATATAAAGAGACAAATTAGAAAAATTTCAAACTTCTTTCCATCCTAAATTTGATTCTATTATTCTAAGAGCATTATTGATATTACTGAAATTGACATAACATATATAATTGTTTATATAAATTTATCTCCATTATCTGAAGTAGTCTAGATATAAGGTTTATATAGCTAATATTTGTTTGATCTAGATAACATCCACCAATGGTAAATAGTTAGCCTCTCATATGGGAGTCTTGGGTTTGAGTCTCCTTGAACTTAACACATAATAATAATTAATTTCAACAAATAATAAAATAATGAATAAACTAGACTTCAGCCCATTACCTATTAAAAAAAATTGGTCATATTATGACAAGTGATGACATAGGACAAGTGCTAAAGTTATTCAATTTTTTTACCTACCTACTCATATGCCTAATGTATAAAATAATTACAAGGATGCATAGTTATGGCTACAAGAAGTTGGCAAGAAAGAAAGTGTATTAAGATTTGGTGATGTTGAAATTCTTCTTTCTAAGGACGTGAAGAGGAAGAATCATGAAACTTCATTGGCAGACACTTTCATAAACAACAAAGGGGGCAAATCACAAGGAGGTAATCATTACTATAGAGGAATTTTCAGATGACTGTTGGACTTTACATTCAACAATAAGCACATTATCTATCATCTTGAATCCATTTATAGAGTGTCATAATGTCTATATAGAGTGTTACAATGTCTATGACCTTACTTGTTTATGAGAGTTTCTTTTCAGCACTACAGACTATGGAAGCTTCCCATGCTATTCACACTATAAAACTTACAAAATATATTGTTCGACATTGTTGGTTTAATTTCTTATACATGTTACAAAGTAATTAACAATATTTGGTTGTGGGAAAAAGTTTGTAGAATGTCGATTCATGCCCCCCCCACCCTCTCAGTATTATCTATTTCTAACACATATATGGTTTTTAATTTTTCCCACATTTTCTTTGCACTATCAAAAAAATTTATTTCATCAAACTTGGCATAGTTTAGGGATGAGGCAATCTCCAACATTTCTTGATTGTGATTTTTTATTTTGCTTCAATTGTTCAGCTATTAGAGGAGTAGTTGTTACCTTGATGTACTCATTATCCACAAAGTTGATAGAAACATCACTGATACTAGATATATGCAACCTCATCAAGGTTTTTCATGCAGGAAAGTTCTCCTTATTCAACTTCAATACATCTCTCTTTTGAGTCATGATCTTTGGCTTTAAGTACATTCAAAAATTTCTTAGTAAGCACTGAGCTATGATACCAATTATTAGAAATGTTTAGAATAAATGAGAGGGGGGGTGTGAATCAGTTACTCAAGGTCATAAGTACCATTTGAATAATTAAACTTAAAATTATTATTGTTCTTCTTATCCTTTTGTTACTCAATCTCTAGTATATTGATAAACCAAAATTACTATTTTAGAAAATTTTCACTCTTTTGAAGTGAGCTCTATTAGGATCCAACTTTGTTAAAGGTTTACAATAAACATTGTTAAATGTAACCTAGTTAGACAATTTAATCACCTTGTTAGGAGTGGCCTTTTTAGAGGACTTTGATCATTCCATTTAGAATGTCACCCTATTAAAGGATTTACATAGATTATTAATTCCTTCAAATGACTGTTAGGTCAACCTCTGTTAGAAGGATTTCAATACAAACTATTTACAATGATTAGAAAGAAAATAGTAGGTTTTTGATCTGTATGATTACAACTCACTTTGTAATTTTAGATCTTTCTTTTGTTCATGTGTTAATTCAATGATAAGCTCTCCATTGTCATCTTTGTTCTTGATTTTCTTGGCAACCCTTCAAGAAATCAATCTTCCTTCTTCAACAACACTTAAGCCTTATGCTTATATTCACTTATCAATATCAATAGCATATGCGTAAGCATTCTCTTTTAGCTTTGCATTCACTTTTTCACTTGTGCATCTCTGATCAACCTTCTTTTGTACTCACCTCACACACACAGGCACTTACACTCACACTTTTTTATTAGTCTCTATACCTCTTTATACAGGAAATTATTCCTTTATCCTTTTCCACAATCATCATAGATCTTAGGGTTTATGATAGAGTTCAACATGATTCATTATATCTGTCCATCTTCTTGATCTTCCTCTAGAAAATTCTCTAGAATCTATCTATTAGGTCTTTATCTAATCCTCTCCTTGAATTTAATGATCCAACTCATCAATCTTATCTTCAACATAGTTTGTACATCTCACAAGAAATCACCTAAGTTAGCTGGGAATCATGATTTCCTCAAATTCATCCTCAACATTGTTACACGACAATCACTAAGTTTTGACACTTGGTCATCACTTGACACTTGGTCGTTGTAAATTTTTTGGCTCGACATCAACTAAATTTCTCATTCAATATTGATGCTTGGTCAACAGTATATTTTCTTAGCACTTACTATGGCTTTGTTGACACTAGCATCACTTGATATTCCTTAACCATTTACTCTATTGCTCATCTTAGCTTAACTATCTTGATATAAATAATAACTTTTTCTCATCAAATTCTAACTAATCAAATGTCCATTGTAGCTTCCTTTTCATAACTCAACCTTTCCTCCAGGTGCTATTATTATGAGAAATTTCTCAAATCCTCTTCATAAATCAAATATATATGACATTTATATTAGGTAGAAATATTTCTTATCAATAGATTTGACATAAATGAGAAAACAACTATTGTTTCAATTGTAAATTTCCAACAATAAGTGGACACGAAGATTGAAACAATTATGAAGAAAATTGGTATGAATAAATAAGAATTCAAAGAAGCTATGGGAATTTCTAGAGAAATGAGGGAAAGTGAAAAATTAGACATCTTGATTGCCACACCAGTAGCAGTTGGAGGAATAGCCAAAGGTGTGACAATTACAGGTCCATCTTCACAAATTCCTAGCACATCCTATGCAACAATTTTCCAAGTACAACCTATTATTTCATAGACAACACAAAATAGGGATGATGAAGAAGATGTGAGCATTGTAAAAGTGTAGTCAACCACTCTTTGTAGCATCATAAATTCCACAAGACCTACATAAGTTAGGAAGGAGAAAATAGAGCCTCCTAAATAGTGGAAGAGACTCAAACAGATGGCCAATGGACCTCAAAAGAGAAGAAATACTCTTACTCCCAAAAGGAAGACACATATAGGTGAATCTGAATCTAAGTCATCAAAAGAGGAAATAGAGGTGAAGGAAGATGAAGAGAAGAAAATAGAGACTAGAAAACTTATTGGAAGGAAGGCATGGAAGCTAAACATTGAAACTTTAAATGATGGCATCATAAACAAAGAAAATTTTGTGTACTTGAATAAATTTTATAATTTGTATTTTTTTTGAAAGATTTGAAATAGAAAATGTAGTAATAAGACATTTTATTATTAATTATAAGAATCTTGTAGATATGCAAGGTCTTATTCCAAAGGACTTGTATAAAAGACTTGTAGATAGAAAATACAGATTTGTAGAAAAGGACAAAAAGATATAAGAAAATCACCTTACAAAACTCTATAAAGTAACAAGTGGAGATCACTTGAAAATTTTGATTAGCATCCTTACCCTATCTAAGAAACAAGAAAAGATCCATAATCATTATGGGAGGAAACTATGAAAAGGTGAACAAGGAGACATAAGTAGCTATTGTAAAAATGATGATAGATTTGAAGAAATCTAGTCAACAAGGAGAAGTAAAGGATATAGAAGTACCCACAACAATTGATACAATCATGGAAAAGGTATATCTTACTCCAAAAATAACCATATGAAAATATACAATTCATATTTATTGTACAAAAATAACTATTGATCATAAAGAAGATATTTTTGAAGGGTATGGTTTGAACATTATTAACAATTTGCTCAACTATTCTAGTTCTAATGATGAAAAGGAATAAGACATTAAGAAAAAGAAGGAAGAAAAAGATAAGAAGAAGAGAAGAAGAAGAGAAGAAGAAGAAAAAAGAGGAAGAAAGATGAGAAGTAGGAAAGAAAAGAAAACTTGAAGAAGATGAGAAGAAGAAAAATATTGAAGAGGACATAAAGAAAATGGAGGAAGAACACAAGAGAATGGAGCAAGAGAAGAAGAAAATTGAGGAGGATAGGAAGAAATTATAATAGGAACAAAATAAAGGGAAGAAGAAGAGAAAAGGAAAGAAGAAAAAAATATTTCAAAGAATTATGATGAGATAAGTCTAATTGAGATGAATAAGGAAATAATTGAAAAAAGGTTCTCACTTCTCAGAGAACACCTATCACTAAAGATCAACACCCTTGAATAACAAGTAGAAGAATATCTATAGGTCAAGACATCAGACTTGAACATAGTAGAGATAGCATCTTATGGGATATGCACACTTCTTAGTATATCAGAGGATTTAGAGTCTTGTGGGAGAAGAACTTCAAGAGTTTGAAAAAAAGTTTTGATGATTTCATTACACACTTATCAACCTAATTGAGAGGTAAAGGATCAAATTTTGAATTGTACATAAATTGTGACACATTTTTCATTGACGTCAAAAGGGGAGTAATATAGGAAAATTATATGAAGTGAGTATATACGAAAATTGTATGATGTATATAGAAAGGGGGAGTAGTAGTAATGTAAAGGATTATAATTGTATAATTGTGTAGATATGTATGAAAGGTAAATTAGTCAATGGGGGAGAAATATTGTAAAAGAAGATATAAGGAAAGATGGTATAATAATATAATGATCCACAAGTTTTGAAGTTTTATAAATTTTTGTTAAGGCCAAATTTTGTAATGATTTGTATCAACATTTTGGGACTTAGCTAATTTTCCCATATGTTACCATCAATGCCAAAAGGGGAGATTGTTGGAAATTTGGCTAGGTAGATAAGTTGTAGTTGTCATTTATGGAAACATATATCTTGTATGAAGAGAGAATAACATAAAGTCAAATATACAATAGCTATACTTAGAAAATTGTCCAAGTATTAGTTAGTTTATTAGGCAAAACAACCACAGTTTTGATATATACATTTGACAAAGAAAGTATTGGCACATGTGTAGTAAGGTACAAAAAGGAAATAGTGTCAGAATGATGAATGCCAAAGCACAAGCTAAAAAAAAATAAGTTATGGGGAAATTACTAGTTACAACACATTATAGGCATAATAAAGCATGACAAGAAATATATAATTATGGATCAAGGACTTATTTTGTTTACCAAATAATTACTTAATTAACTAGGGATAACATCCTAGATATTAACCCTAAGTTAGTGAAATCTAATTTTTTATTTTGTAAAGTGTGTGAAATATTGAAGGTCAACTCAATAATATTTTATAATTTGTAAAGGTATATAAGAAAAATATTATATGTGAAGTTAAGTGTGCTTCTAAGGAAGACTATGTGAACTATATGTGATGCAAATTTTGATGTATGATCAAAGGAATGTGAATATTTTGATGAGCAGAAAAGGAAATATTAGTTATTAAAGATATCAAAAAAATGAAAGAGGTTATTGTATCTATCTCTTTATATCAAGAAGTTATATTGTATATTTTATGTTTTGGCAGTGGGCTCTTCTTGCATACACTTTGTATTTGTATATAACAGCTCCTAATAGGGTTGAGGCTTCTAACAAGTCCTAAGTCCTCTAACAAGGACTAAGACACTATAAAAATGTAATAGACTCCTAATAGGGTCAATTTCTTTAACTAGATACTTTTGATTAGTGGATCATTTTTTGAGTACCATCCCCACTAGAGTTTTTCCTTGGACAAGGTTTCCCTAGTTAACAAAATATGGTGTTATGAGCTCTCTTATTGCATGGTTATGTTTACCATTTGGAAAATTTAGTTTACTTTCATATGAAAGATATAAGGTAATTAATAATATTTAGTTTTGGGCTAAAGCTTGTAGAATACTAATTCAACCCCTATCAATATTCCCTATTTCTAACATATAACATATTGAAAGAAACTATAATGAGAATAAAATAATTTAAAAAGCCATGGAAATAGTAGTAGAGATGAAAACAAGTGGGAAATTATAAATTCTCATTGCTAAGCCTTTAGCTATTAGGAGTGTAGAAAAAGGAGTGATAGTAGTAGGACTATCTATGTAGATACCTAGTATACCCTATGTAGCAATGTCACAAGTGCAACCCTAGTTCATCCCACCTATTTAGAGAAGAGAAGAAGAAGAATATGTTAGCATAATCAAAGTTCAGACAACCACCCCTCCTAGCACCAAATGGTGTGTGATGTTTATTTAATTTAAACATGAGCCAATTGAATCTCCTAGACACAAAAGAGTCAAATAAATGAATATTAGATCAAAGAAGAATCATTATACACTTCTCACATATGAGGGTGAGTAGAGAAGAAAAACTCAAGTTGTTTAGTCTGAATGAGAAGAGTTTGAAAAGGAAGAAGCAAAAAAAAATTAGAAAAATAATCATAATCAAAACCTCCTACTAGAGGAAGAAATATGTGGAAACCAAAGATAGAGACATTGAATTTCACAATCATAAATGAAGGAATCTTTGTGTAGTTAAACAAATTCTATGATTTGTACCGTAATTTTGAAAAGTTTGAGCAAGAAAATGTTGTGAGAAGGCACTTGATATTAAGTGGTAGGAAATTTTATGATCTAAAAATTCTTATTACCTAATACTTGTATGAAATACTTTTTAATAGAAAGAAGAGAGCAGTAGAAGAGGATTATAAAATAAGAGAAAATCAATTAAGAAAGCTTTGTGAAGTTACCAATGAAGAGCACTTATAAACTCTATTGATTAGTGTTGGACCTTACCTATGGAATAAGACAAGTCCTATACTAATCATGGGAAGAAACTATGAAGACATTAACAAGGAGATAGAGGAAGTAACAATAAAGATGATGGAAGAACTCAAGCCATCTAGCTTATAGAAATCTACAACAGAGACAACAGAATAAGAAAGGTAAAGCATTGTGATAGGGAGAGTAGTCCCTAGGGTAGAAACATAAGAAGAGGTAAGGGATAAAGAAGTATCAACAAAAAAAACACCTATAAAATATACAAAGATGATAGATGCATCAACTACCAAACTATTAGAGGTACCTACATTAGTTATGGTACAAGTTACAATTAGGATAGACACAATGTAAGGGGAAAACACAAGTATAAAAAATGAATACATCAGAAGATCCTTTGAAGAATTTTGGCCCATTAGTTGTCAATTTGGTAGGTTACACAAGCTTTGAAGAAGAAGAGAAAAAGGACAAGGAAGAGGAAAAGAAGAAGAAAGAAGAAGGAGAGAAGAAAGAGGAAGAGAAGACGGATGAAGATGAGGAAGATAAAATAGAAGAAGAAATGGAAGAGGAGAAACTTAAGAACAATTGGAAGATAATCATGCAAGAAAAAATATTTAAGTGATAGTTGAAACATACAGAGACTATGATTGATAAAGCTACCTTTCAACATGAGGTATATATCTTATTAGAAACCCCAGTCAAATCTAAGTCACCATTAGAATCTGTTTTGGAAATTTTTTCTTGATATGATGATGATGATCATATTGGAATGATATCATCTTTATGTGAGTTATTTGAAAAGAATGAGAAAGTGAAGAGCCTTCAAGAACCATTAGAGGAAGTTTCTAAAAAATTGTAAATTGTTATACTAGTTAGAATTATAGAGGCAGATCTTGAAGTGAGATAAAGAGAATTGATTAAGGATTTTTATAATGAGTTTAATCCATTATCAAAAGTAGCAACTGCATAGGCACAAATTAAACATGATGCATTTTTTTCAATACAGTGTATAAAAACAATACAAATGACTTGGTAGGACTTCACTCTTGCATAAAAGAGTTAAGGAGATGTACAATGGCAAGAAAAACATTGTATGGACAATGTACTTTTTCATACAATTTGATTATAGATGTGAATTAGGAGGAGAATAAGAAGTATAAATAACTACATAACTTTATTAATGAGCTACAACAAATTAACATGAAGATTGAAGACTTGAAGACTAGAATTGAAAAGATATATGCTGATATAAGTCTAATTGAGTTGAAAAGAGAAAGAGTCATCAAGAGATTTTTATTGTTGAGAGAATATTTGACATTGAAAATCAGTAATGTAAAATAGAAGCTAGAGGAATGTATTAAGGCTAAAACATCATATGAAAAAAATGTATATTCTAATTTAATGCAGTATTAGTGGCATATTATGGATTGTGCACCCTTATCAGTGTATTTGAAGTATTCAAACCCACATGGGAGAAATAATTTAAGAATATGAAAGGAAATTTTTTGTTTGCATTAAAAGAATATCAAAATCAACATGAAGGAGAAGGTAACAAAATTTTGACATGTATATAAGTTTTGTCTCTACCTTTATCATTGATGTCAAAAGGGGAGTGAGTGATGATAGTTGTACGTAGAGATATGATATGTAAAAGGGGAGTATAGTAATACAAAAGATAGAGTATAGTCTAAGGGGGAGTATCCCTATGTATGTAAGATCGTATAAATTGATGCAAGAGCATTCTTGGTTGGCTTCTAATCTCTTAGGATGGTGTGGTTTGGCTTTGGATTTTGGGAACTAGGTCAAAGAAGGAAGTGTGACTCAATCAATACTAAGTTGGTTTGGTTGTTGTATTCAATGAGTGACTTAGTTAATGAAAATGTTTGGAATAGCTTGGGGCACTCAGAAGATACTAGGAGATTAGTTTACTCTAGGAGCTCATGAGTAATGTTGCTCAATATAACTTGGTCAATGAAGGAACTTTTTTGCTTCTTGGAGCTTGGCATACACTGTGGTGCTCAGCATGTACTAGGATCTTAGTAATGATTAGGAATTTAGTCATGCTTGACTTGGTATTACTAATGCTTGGCTTGGTCTTGGTTCTTGTTGGTGCAAAGTTGTCTCTAAGCTAACTTTGGGTATTTAATTTGTGTTGGAGCTGACTTGTGGCTCAACATATATTTAATGTAAGAGATTTAATTTAATTTGTTATGCACTAGGCCAACTTGTAGCTTAGTAGGGTATAAGTAAGGGTTTTTGTGGAGTCTTTAGGAAATAATTAACATCTAGCTGGGAAAAGACGATGAAAGCTAGATGTAATTTTTGAAGAGCTAATAGCTGCAACTTGAGAACTAGAGGATTTTCTTGGTGGATCTAAGGGTAAAAGTGTGGTTCTTCTTGGTGTTCTTATCTAGTTATGGTTCTAGACTAGCTGGGATTGAGATTGTAAGTTGGATCGTGTATGATCTTGTAGAACTGTTATTATAACTATTATATGTATTTGGCCCTTACATGGAAGGCCTTACAATTGGGCATATTCCATGTAATTAGTTATTATATGAATAAAGAGTTGTAATTTGGTATCAGATATTGCATAATTATTGCTTTTTGTTGTGTTTTTTCTATGTGGTTATTTTTTGGGGGTTAGGACATCTCCTTTGGGGATTCTCATACCTTTCACTACAAAATGTGATATAAGATCGAAGGTTTTCCTGAGCATGTAGATAGATCACCAAAGTTGAGGCAGTTTACACTAGGATCTTACATTGGAGAAGGTTCATCTTGTGGAACTAATTAATCTTCTAGATTGGTGGATCTATTACTTTGGGTTTGCAAATTTTTTGGAAGATTCCTTGAAGAAGATTGGACCCTAGGGTAATTTATGATCTTAGTGATGCTGTGGAGGAAAGGATTTTGGAGAAGATTTTAGTAGAATTTGGATTTGAGATTGCATTTATGAAGAGTGACATGATTGCTAGAATTGTGAGTGCTTTAGGTGGTGTACCTAGGCATATGGGTACTGATGATGGTTATGAGGAATTTTTTTAAGACTTTGAATTTTTTGGATTTAGTGGTGAGGATAGTTATGATCATGTGGAGAGACCTATTGGAATTAGGGTTGGTTAGTTTTCTAGTCGTAGATCTTAATTGAAGCTGAAGCATAAGATGGAGGTTTCTAATTTCTCAAGTACTTTGAGTCCTAAAGACTTGATTGATTATATTGGTGAATTGGAAGAGTAATTTGAGCTTGAGGATATTAAGGATTTTCTTAGAGTGAGGTTGGCACAAAATAAGTTGAAAGGACATGATGCTCTATGGTGGAAAGAACTGCAAAGATATAAAGAGGAGGAAGGTGAAATAAAGATCACTAGATGGAGGTTGATGGTGACTAAGTTGAAGGCTAAGCTCATTCCTTTTGATTATCAACTTGAGTTGTTTAAGAGGTTACAAAATCTAAAGTAGAAAGATATGAATGTGAAGGATTATATGGAGGAGTTCTACAAGTTGACTATTCAGTCTGGGCATAGAGAATTGTCAAATGAGAAGGTAGCTCAATACACTAATGGTTTGAGATTCAATATTTAGGATGAGATTGGTATACTCAATATTTCTTCAGATAAGGATGCTTATCAATATGATCTAAAGATAGAAGATAAGTTGAAGAAGAAAATTCAAGGTAATGCTAGAGGGAAGGAGAAGCAAGATAACTCGGCAAAGGCTAAACTAGGTGTTGAAGGTGAACCTAAACTTGTTGATAAAAAAAGAAGGATAGGTGGAGGTGGGTTTAGTGGAAATTGATTCAGATGTGGTGAAGAAAGGCATAGCTATTTTTAATGTCCTTGTGGTAGGAAAGTTGTTATTGTGAATGAGGATATAGTCCAAGAAAGTCAGCTTGAGGAAGGAAAGAGTTTACTAACTTGGTAAGTACTAGTTGGTCAAAGGACACTGGATTCCTATTAGAGGACTAGTTTTATTAGGACTTTTTGTAAGTCGAGTGGTAAAGTCTGCAAGATGGTTGTGGGTGGTGGTAGTACTGATAACCTTATTGCTAAGGAGATGGTTTAGAAACTTGGTTTGAAGAAAGTGAGACATCCTTATCCTTATAGGATTGGCTTGTTGCAAGGTGAGTATGCTTTGGAAGTGAGGGGGACATTCCTTGTTGATTTTTAGATTGGGAAGTATAAGTATCAAGTGTTTTGTGATATTGTGGACATGAAAATTTTCCATGTGTTGCTTGGTAAACCTTGGCAATATGATTGTATGGTTGTACATGATTGTGTCAAGAATGTGTTTACTATTGAGAAAGGTGGTAGGAAGAATTCCTTGATTCCTTTGTAAAATAAAGAACTTGGTAGGAAGAACCTAAGTATTGGAAACCAAGTTGAGTTAGAAGATTTTGAGAAGGTTGGGGATCAGTATGGAAAGTAAACTTGTAGCACTCCTAGAATGACTGTAAAGAAGTAGAAGAAGAACAAGGGAAAGAGTGTACAAGTTGAAGACTTAGAGGATATGCATGTAAAGAAACAATTTGGGATTTATGTGCTAAATCCAAAAATATGTTCTTCTAGCTGTTAAGAACATCTTCTTGGACCTAGGGTGTTTGATGCAGAAGCATCCCTAGTTGGCTTGTAATCCTATAGAATGGTGGGTTTTTTCTTTGGAGTTTGGGAACTCAGTCAAAGAAGGAAGTGTGACTTAGTCGATAGTGAGTTGGTTTGGTTATTGTGTTAACAGAGTGACTCAGTTAATGAAGATGCTCACCATAGTTTGGGGTGCTCAGTAGATACTGGGAGCTCGATTTACTCAAGGAGCACATCAGTAGTGTTTCTCAAGTTAGCTCGGTCAATGAACGAACTCTATTTCTTCTTTGAGCTTGACATACACTATGGTGCTCAACATGTACTCAGATTTCAGTAATGCTTGGAAATTTTAAGACACTCAGCTCGGTCTTGGTGATGCTTGGCTTGGTCTTGGTTCCTATTGGTGCCGAGTTGTCTGTGAGCCAACTATGGGTATTTAATTTGTGTTGTAGATGACTTGTGGCTCAACATATATTTAATATAAGGGATTTAATTTAATTTTTAATGAATTGGGCTGAATTGTGGCTTAGTTGGGTATAAGTAGGGGGTTTTGTGGAGTCTTTAGGTAACAATTATCATCTACCTAGGAGAAGAGGATGAAGGCTAGATCCAAACTTTGAAGAGCTAGTAGCAACAGCTTGAGAACTAGAGGATTTTCTTGTTGGACCTAAGGGTACAATTGTGGTTCTTCTTGGTGTTCTTATCTAGTTGTAGATATACACTAACTAAGATTGAGATTGTAAGTTGGACCTTGTGGAATCTTGCAGAATTGATATTGTAATTGTTGTTTGTATTTGGCCCTAACCTAGAAGGCCTTACAGTTAGGCATATTGCATGTAATTAATTCTTTTATGAATAGAGTTTTGATTGGCATTAGATCTTACATTTATTTTTGTTGTGTTTCCAATGTGTAGTTATTTGTTGGAGGTTTGGACATCTTCTTTTGTGATTCTCCTTTCCTGCACTGCACCATAAATAAATATGATCCACAATTTTGAATATTTTTGTAAGGCCATAAGTTTTGAAATTTCAAAGTTTATGTTTCCCAAACCAATTATCCCATATGTTTCCATCAATGCCAAAGGGGGGGATTATTGAAATTTGAATAGGTTACATAGTATGATGCTTTTATTTATGGAAAGATATAGTCAAGACTGACCGAGCAGATCTTTGAAATAAATTTTTGGGATAAAGACTTAGAAATTTGTTTAAGAATAATATAGTCTATCTATTAGCATAGACACTATTTTGGTCATCACAGTTTGCCAAAGATTTTATTTCATGTGTATGCTTTTCTAGAAAATGTATAGAATGTAATAATTATGTATGCATGCGTGAAAGACCATACAGTTAGTATGGACATAGTTACAATGATGTTGCTAGTAATAGTATTGAAAAGAAAAAACATGGCAAACTTTAAAAAATGAATGTTTTGTGTCAAGGAATTATTATTATCAAAATAATTACTTAACTAATTAGGTATGACATCATAGATGTTAAATCTAAGTAAGAAAGAGTTAATTTTGTAATTTGCAAAGCTTGTGAAGTAATGAAGGCTGACAAGTTAAAGAAATCAAGTATAAAGGAAGATATTGTGAATGTGAAGTATCGAGTACTTGTAAGTGATAATAATGATATATTTGAAATGTGAATTCTAATGTAAGATCAAAGCAGTGTGAATTTGTGATCAAGTTTTTTCAAAATAACAACAAAGGAAAACATCAAATATTGAAGATAACAGCTAATTGTAAATAGGTTTTTCTATCTACTCTTTGTATATTGAGTTTCATCATATATTGCATATTTGGGTAGTGGACTCATCTTGTATACTTTTTAATATTGTAATAACAACTCCTAATAGGACCAAGGCTTCTAACAAGTCTTAGTCCTCTAACAAGGACCAAGGCACTATATAGATGTAATAGATTCCTAACAAGGTCAATATCTAGATCCCAAGATAGTTTTGATTAGTGGATCATTTTATGGGTACCATCCCCACTAGGGTTTTCCATTGGCCAAGGCTTTCGTAGTTAAAAATATATGGTGTTATGTGTAGCATTATTTTAAGGTTGTGTTTAATGTTCAACATAACTAGTTTACTTTCATATGTAAATTATAAGTTTGTTAAGGATATCCATAATTGGGAAAAAGTTTGTGAAATGTTGATTCACCTCCTCTCTCAGTATTTCTTATATCTAACATAGTGTATAACACAAAATCTTTAAGCATTAAATAATGTCTCCATTTATTGAAATCTTGAACAATAAAAAAGAATTTTTGATCATAAACTAATTATTTTCTTATAGCAGCATTCAACTTCTCACTAAAGAAAGATACAAGTCTTCCTTCTTGACTTAAAACAACTCCAATGGAACTTCCATTAGCATCACATTCCACTTGAATTTTTTTTAGTAAATCAAGAAAACCAAGTGCAAGTAATTATGCAATCTTTTGTTTCAATATTTCAAAACTCTTTTATGCTCCATTCGTCCACTTGAAATTCCTTTTATCCCCTCTCATAGTCTCAGTCATAGAGTTATGATTGGAACTAAAAAATCTAACAAAATACATATAAAACTTGCCAATCCATAAAATGATCTTACTTCTCCAACCACTACAATATTTGGGGTCAAATTGTGACAAAAAATTGCAATAGTAGTGTAATTAGTGTGTGATTTTTTATTTTTTTTTGCAAGTTCCCTTGATGTCATCATAATATCAATTTTTTCATCGTAATTATAACAATTTCTTGATTATAAACAAAGAAAAAAAGAAAAAAATCTATCATTTCCCCCAAATGCAGTTGTGCACATGTACGAAGAGGAGCCAGGACAAAGTGCATAACTTGATCTTGGAGGTTGCATTTGGGCTAGAACTTAATCCAGGAGGTTGCATTTGTGAGGATCTAGAAAAGATCAGTGCCACACATTGTGATTTTCAAATCTTCCCTGCATTATAGTTTGCTTAGGGCATAATTGATGGTATATTTTCTTTACAGTCAAACTTGCTTATTTTAGTATTTTACTACTTTGGAATGTGAGATGATATTTATGAGCTCATATGATTCTTGAATAAAATCATCAATGACTTTCTTTTTCTATAATTCATCTAGCATATTTTCTACATTATATGGTTGTTGTTCAAACAAGAACATATCTATTTCTTGAACAAAATAATTAGAAATATTGTTTATATGGGGTACATTTATAGCTCCTCTCTAGATCCTCCCTAATATTTTCTCCATCTTCTTTTACAACATCTAGTAGATTATCTACACCTTCCATGATTAATGAGTGTCATTACATGAATAAATCTTGGATTTTTCTCTCCTCTTCATCTTCTTTTCTTCTCTAATTTTCTAGGGTTCCACTCTTCTTGTTTTGGACACCATTTTTGGATCCATTCTAGATGTGGCTTATTGTAGCAAGATTTCTATATTTTTTGGTAGTTTTTAAATCTTCTATAGAGAAAATAATATGGATATGTGTTGAGTTCTTTTAGTTTTTGTAGTTGCAAGATATTGTCATGCCCTAAATTTCACACTTTTTTTTCTACAAAAGATTTTTTATTATCTAAACTATTTACTTAACTAAAGCATCCATTCTTTTATTCTAGAAATGTTATTGAAGTCTCTAGTGAGCTCATACACACATGCACATGGGCATATAGACACACACACATGAAACATGCACATATTTGAAACATACATGCAGCTAGCCTTAGAATTATATCTCAAATACAATGTGGAATTTTTCAATGTGACAATCTTATTTTGCATAGATGTTGAAAATTAAAATAGAGATCCTAAAAACTTTTATAGTTTCTCATAGTTGATTTGAACTTAAACCAATGCACTTTTGCCTTTGTAACTCAACCCAATTTCACAAAACTTGTAATAATTGCATAGATTCTCTAACAACATAAAAACAATTCTTATTGAACTGTTATTTCTCCTTTCCCTTTATCAACATCATATAAAGATATAAAACTTTCATTTTGAATAAAGTGTAGTATCCATTTTATATTCTTAACAAAAAAAGTCAAAATCTTTTACACTTCAAAGTTTAAATATGAAAAGGAGTATCTTTGTAATACTTAATAACAACATTGTCTTTTATAAAAGTTACTTTGGATAAACTATATTTTCTCCCCAACCACTAACATGTATTAGAAAATGCATTTAGTTAGGAGAATCTCCAACACTTGTTATAATAAGGAAATTTAATACAACATAAGGGAAAATAATAACAACTACAATATTTACTCCCAAGCTTTAAAATGTCTCCTCAGGAAAAACCTACAATATAAGACATAAATACTATGCCATGGAAATTTCTATTCTAGGATATAGATTCAAATTCTAAGTTGTGAAAAAAACATATGGGTTCATAATCTAATTTAATTTATGAACTTAACTTATGAGTTTAATCGAACACCATATTTAAGTCTTTCTAAACCCATAATAACTATTAGTTTCATATGGGTTTTTGGATTTGAATCATAGATGATAGATCACAAAAAACAAAAAGTTCTAATGTAATTACTAGCTGCAAAGTAGGCTCTAAAATACTACTTAAAAAATTCTACCATCTTCAAAACCAAATGTGTAGATATAAACATTAAGTATAATATGTCCAATTTTTTTGCAGATATACACATTAAGTACACCAAGTTTTTTCTTTCAAAACCATATATGCAGATATAAACATTAGGAACACCATGTCCAATTTTTTTCAAGGCTTTCTCTCTAATGTCAATGTGTATATTGAAATGATTATAAATGATAGGTCTAGCAAGTACAACCAATTAGATAAGGGTAAAAGAATAAGTTATTCTCATGAAGAATGATCATGTTAGATAATACAAGGGAATTTTATCAAAATGGGGAGACAACTAGTATATTATTGTCTAACTTTCAAAGAGAAGGTGATGAAAATTGTTATTGTCCTTGCAAGAGTTGTAATTGCTTAAAGACAAGAAGAATCAAAATCAAAATAGCTATAAGACATTATAGGGAGAATGGTCACTTTAAAGGGGGGTTTGATTATCATCCATTGGTAAGTTGTTTGTTATACTATTTTTATAATTAGTATACATATGAACCATGGAAGGGGGTTTGGTTATCACATTGAAGGGGGGTTTGGTTATCATCATTTTTATGTAGGTCAATCTCCCCAAGGTAGTATGTGATATGGATCACCACATCTCAGAGGAACATGGAGGTTTGAGTATTGAAAGAGAAGATCATGATCCCATGGAAGATGATGATCATGCATTAGAAAAAAAATTTGATGATGATGGTATGAATGCATTAAACTATGGCACATTTATTACTGGTGTTGTTGTTGTTGATGATGATGATGATTATGATGAGGATGATGTTAAGGTCATCCATGATATACATCTACTTGAGAAGGAAAACACAACCCTTTAGGAAGTATCCCAATCAAATCTTCTCTCTTCTATATTCTTGTTGGTGAATTTTAAGGTTATGAATGGTTTATCCAAATAACAATATCACATATGATAAGGTTTTTCATATACATTATTATATTCTATAAAAGGTGAAACATGTACCATTAAGATTGTTTATACTAATAACTTATATTTATTTTGGTAGATTGACAAGTGATTTTTTGTTACCACCATCAAATATTCTCCCTAACACGTACCAAGAATTATGTGCCACTATGAAACATATTGGAATATAGTATCAAGCAATAGATTCTTGTCTTGAAGATCATGGTATTTTTCATAAAGAACATGAATATGCAATATAATGCCCTGAATGTCATATAATAAAATATCAAGATGATCAAGTGATAAAAAATGTGCCTCACATGTTCTTTGTTACATCCCCATTATTCCACATCCTAAACGATTATTCAATTGTAGTAGCTTGGAACAATGTATGGATTACCACGCATGTAATAGAAGTTGAGATGACAATATTTGAATGCCTATGGATGGTTCAAGATTTATGGACATAGAGGAAAAGTGGGCACACTTTAAAGAAGAAGATCAAAATCTTAGGTTTTCTTTGGTAATTGATGGTGTCAATCATTTGGAGAGATGAGATCTATTTACTCAGTGTGGCTTATTTTTGTTATCAACAATAACCTTCCTCCATGGAAATCAATAAAGAGGGGGAACATTATGTTGGAAATGATTGTTCCAATTATTTTATTATTTTATATTTATCTACATTTAATTAAAATTCTTGGAGTGTAATGACCACAATAATTATCTGATGTTGTCGTTCATTCAACTAGGTAAGTACCAATTGAAAGATATGAATGTATATATTGCACCTCTTATTGATGAGTTGTTGGTGCTATGGAATGGTTTCACTATCTATGATATCTCTACACCAATTGGACAAAAAAAATTTTAATTCCATGCAATTCTTGTATTGACAATTCATGATGCCCTAGGGTTGACACATTTTTGTGGTATGTTATGATGAAATCTAGTTGTATGTGATAATTCTAATTATAAAAATTAATATAACTAATCCAATTGTATTTTTATCTTGTAGGTCTTCAAACAAAGGGAAAATTTGCATGTCTAATGTGTGGTCCAAAGATGAAATCTCATCATTCCAATTTTTTAAGAAACCAGGTGTTTGATAAGTATGGGCACTTCCTCCATAGAAATCATAAGCATCAAAGTGCCGAAAAATATCTTTTCAATAGGAAAGAAGAGACTATATCAAAGCACAAAGAATGACACCTCACCTATGGTAGTTGGAATCTAATAGAATTTAACATAGTATCACTCCACCTAATTAATGGTTTATGTTTGGAAATTACATATTTTGATTATTTTTTGTTGGCTAATTATGTAATTGATTATTGTGAAGGTCATCAAGGCATCACTAACCACCTTCTAAAGGGACTAAAATATTATTTTGAAGAATTTAGTAGGCTTCCCTACTACGAGAAACTACATATTGTGCATTTTTTTGATACTATGCATATTGAAAAGAATTTAACAAAGACATCATGGAAAATATTGGATGGAAGGAGTGACAAAGAGAAACTTGTAAAAATTTGTAGTGACATTCATGATTCCAATCATGCAATGAAAAATATCATTGAATCAAATAGAAATGGAGACGAGATCAATGCAATTTCCCATCCTTGGTTATTAATGGAGAAGCAAAGTAATGTCATAAAAGAAGTCATACAAAAAATTTGATTTTCGATAGGATTTTCTATGAATATAAGAAATCTCATTGTTGAAATGTCTTAATCGGAAGAGATCTTCTAAGAGGGGGGGTGGGGGTAGGGGGTGGGGGGGTTTGAATCAAAAGTACCGGCCTTTAATCACTTTTAAATGCTTAATAACATATAATTAAAATTAATCATGCATGCATATAAACATTAAACAATCATGAGAGACAAACATGCATCACCACATAACACTTGAGATTTTGGTGACCCAAAAACCCTCCAAGAATAAAAAGATAAAATTGGGGTGGGGATGATACCCACGAAATTACTGCAGCAATTGATTTCAACCACTTTTGATGGTTTGCCCTATTAAAGGCCTAACCTATTAAAGGCTATAACACACTATTAATATGTGACCCTGTTAAAGGATTTCTACACCCTATTAGGAGTGTGCCTTGTTAGAGGACTTAAGAAAATTCAACTTAGAATGCCACCCTATTAAAGGATTTACATAAGGCTATTAAACCTACCTAACTCAATAGGATTTCCAAATTCCTAATACAATTGTGAGAGAGTATTAGAATAATACACCTAAACTAATGCAATATCTAATGTCAATCTCAGGCTCTTGATCTACTCATCTATCCCTAATCTTTGCTAGATCTGATCTGTTGATTGTGTTCCTTGTTCTATTCTAATCAACTATATGTGTAAATGCTATCCTTTCCACTAAGTCTTTGACACCAATGCTCTACAACAACCTCAATAAAAGGCTATGTTGTTCCTTCTTCTCTCCAACTCTTGGTTCAATGGCGTCAAGACTCCCTTATAAAGATTAGTGGATTGTTATGCATCCTTACATAAAATTTTCCCACTCAAACCCTTGAAATTCACCCATTGGCTACATGTAATTCCAATTTTTTGATTGGCTACATGAGGATTGCATAGGTAAATGGGAGGAGTTGATCTTATCTGCTTATCCTATCATGAGTCATGCATAACCATTTTACACCTTGTTTTGTATTGGCACAAACTCTTATGCTAATCCTATGTTGCTCGGCACATGAAGTAATATTGATGCTCGACACCATCTATTCTGGATTGCTCGACATCCACTGTATTTTCTACATTACTTAGCTCCTATTAGTTTTCTTGCATTGATCGGCTTCTACTATTTCCTAAATCACTCAGCTCCTATTAACTTTGCAATGCTTGGTACACACTATCTTCTGATCTACTTGGTACATGTATAGCTCGACATATACTAAAATGTGTTATGCTCGGCATCAACTGTAGTTTGCTCGGCACTATCTGTGACTTGGCACATAAAGAAATTATATCTCGGCTTCCATTGTGTACTTAGCATGTATAGTGAAAATGGTTAAGTGTGTTGACACTCATTTGTCAATCTTATTTATTTGATCAACACTCATATCAAAGAAAAGTGAATTTGGGCTAGGGCTAAAAATGCACGATTGACATACCTTCATCAAAGTAAGTCATGGTATTTTTTAACTACAATATATTTGTAAAACTATATTCAATTTTCATTGTATTATGTTAGAAAAGAATGAAATGATCAGTCAACAATTTTTGTAGTATGTGCTACCCCTATCACTCCCAAACAAATTCAAAAATAATATCAAACAAGTGATATATTATCTTGGAAAATGCATGAGGTAAGTAGTGATATTTGTTTAATATATCAAATAAGTAATATACTATAAATTCTTGTATTTATATATTTTTGTGCCTTGAATCCCTTGTAGGTGGTTGTCATCTAAAGAAATCCATAAAGAAGATATAAAATATCAGAAGAAAAGAATTCATTGACCAATGTGTGAAATGAAAACATGTTTTTTTAGTGCACAAGAACACTACCTCATACACAAAATTGAGGAGATTGAATTTTGTGGACCTATACAGCCTAGGTCAATGTGGATGATTGAGAGACACTTGAAATTTTTGAAGGGTTTGGGTCCAAAAAGAGAATTTCCCAAAGGTCCTATGGTTGAGGGATATATGGTATACTAGATGATGGTGTACATTAATCAATATCTCCCTAATCTTGCAGCAGAGACCCATATAAATTGCATTTGGGATCTCGAATCTATTAAAAAAATTTAAGGGGAGTAATTAGTGAGGAACGATGGATTTAGGAAAGTGAAAAGTAATAGATTATGAGATTTTATTGCAGTTAATTAATTCTTAGGACTAAAAATAAATCCATTGAAAATCATCTATTTACTTTTGTGTAGTTTCTAAAGAGTGGGATGCAATACATTTGTTTATTGCAAACAATCAAGATTGGATGATGGTATGGATTGAATGATGTCAACATTCTAGTCATAGATTAAAATGGGAATCTATATCTTTGTTGGTTATGCAAGATCATTGTAATGGAGATCCCAATGTTACACAAAAGGAAATAGATTTAGCATATGGTTTAAGAGATCTCTAGGTACTTTTAAATTTATTAATCAACTATATGTTTTTGAACTCATGATGCAATAATTTATACATGTTTCACATTATTGTAGGTGAAACACCACAAGGATATGTTATGAAATGGTTATAAATTTTGCATCAAAAATTTGGATGACACGAAGATAACTTGTGATTCTTGGATAAGTGTAGTCTTCTAGGTGACCAATATCTCATCTAGAAATGACATACATCCTCGAGAGTCTCAAAATTGACACTATGGAATTTTTATTGATGTACTTGACTATGATTTTAATTCCTTCAAATTATTTCTCTTCATTATCAAATGGTACATGCTACAACTCAATGAAAATCATCCTGATAGAACTATTATTGAGCATGAGAATAGATTTCCAATTAATGAGCCAGTTGGGGATGAGCCCTATGTTCTTCCAAACCAATGTGAGTAGGTATTTTACTCAAAGGTTTCACATAAAGTTAGTTGGTCATTTTTTTTAGACATGATCCAAGAGGAAGGTTGATAAAGTATAATGTGATGGAAGAAGAAGCTACTAAAGGAGAGGAAGAAGTGGATCACGATCAATAGTTAGTCAATGATGCTCCTGACACAAATGATTCTCCTACTAATCATGATGATGATGATGATGATGAGGAGGAGGAGGAGGAGGATTATGAGGAAGATGATGATGATGATGATGATGATGATAATATTGATGATGATGATGACCATGACCATAATAATGATGGTGATTATATCGATGATGAAGATGATCCTAATGATGAGATGGATGAAGAATAGTATCAATGACAGAGGGTTGATTAGATAAAATTGAAGGGGGTTTGTATTATCAATGACATGAATGAAATGTACAATTATGTGATCAATGCTTATACTATTCAATATTAAGTTCTTGAGAGATCAATCATTAATTTGATTAACTTGTCATACACCTTTTACTGTTTATAATTAATATTTGATGTAATTTTGATTATATGTATCATGGTTAATTTATCTAACATAAGACAATTGATTTACATATGCAAAAGCCTAAAGCCCTCTCATAAGCATGCCACATAGTCTCATGGATCTTTAGGTAAATGTCAGTACACCCCATAGAGATTAATTTATTTTACCATTTGTAAAACATCTCTCCCATTGCCACCCATCTCTCTTGTTTCATGAAGTGTGGGAACCAATGAATAGGTATTTATTAGAATTTTCTTCCTTGAGCAAGGAAAATGTAGGAATGGAAGAAGAAAGTGAGACATTTAGTGTGTCTAAATCAAGGAGGTTGAGTTGAGGTCAAAATATCATAAAGAAATTCAATAAGTGCATGAAATATTTCCTTTATTAAGGGGGGGTCATGTTCTTATGATGATGAGATTGAAGGCCACTCCAATGTGCCCTTTAGGGACAAACATCTACAAAAATAATGGGTCCCTAATGAACTTCCTCCACTAACACTAATTTTTTTGTTAGATAGAGGATATATCGCATAGCACCATCCTTATTACATGGTTTGGGCCTATTTTACATGGATGGCATAATTGTCTCTTAAGAAAAGGTTGTTGAATTGATGTAGTATGTCATACCTTGCTATGATTACAGTAGTTGGATGAAAATTTTTAGGTATAAAAAAGTATTTGTAGGTACGCACTAGCAAAAAATTAGATACAACAAAAAATCAATAAACAAGGTAAATTAGTAGCTATATACATTGATAGAAGGCCAAAAGAATCAAAGAATATTGGAGGTGTTATAAATAGTACATGACTTGCATCAATTAAGAAGCAACCCAATTGTATATTAGAGGCATAGGAGGGAAATCAATATTTGTATGTGTGATAAAATCAATATATGGAGGAAAAGAGATTCTTATTGATTAGAATTTGAATAGCATAGATACAAACAAAGCCACTATCATGGGTGATGTGCTATGTATTATGCACATTTAAAATCAATTGCAAGCAATGAATTCAACACACCATTTTTTTTTTTTTTCACCAACTTAGAATAATAACACATGTTTTAACATGTCTCAATGCTTTTTAAAAAAAATATAGGGTTATTGTATGGATCAACAACCACATGATACACACGATGATGATGGTTCTCATGAGACTTCTTCTTCCTGATAGGTACAACTCATTGTTGTACAAATCAGATACAAGAAATATGTCAATGCATATTTTTTATTATGTTTTATTCTTCAATACTATTTTGGGTTGATTTTAAATATAAAACTAATAATATTGTTCTCACAAATGAGTGTTGATCAAGAAAAGGGAAAGGAACAAGTAGTCTATGAGGAGCCATAGGATGAGTAGGATCAATATATTATTAATTTTGTGTCATTCGTTGATCATGTGATTGCAGTATAAAAGGTCCTTCATGCACTATCAAGAGAATTAACTCAATTGGCGTCAATTCAACATCAGACTCCTCAAATACAAATGAGAGAGGATGCATTGATGCACCTAGTTCAAACTTATACAATAAGTATTAATGTAGTTTTTAATTATAATAAAATTTCATTAATGGTTTTTATAGTATACTCTTTTATTCATGTATGTAAATAGTTCAAGTGGTTCAAGTACATTGCATGTTCTATCTAACAATCTTGTTTTTTATTGCTTTGACAACCTTATTTATCAGTGACTAGCATTAATCCTATGTTCAGTATGCCACCTACTATGAGGAAAAAAACTATAGAGGTAATGTTGAGTACAATGTCAACAACGTGTAGCATGACCACAAATGCAATGGCAATGCCTATTGGTAAGTAGGTTCCTCTTATTCCCTCTCATTTTTCATGTGTTTATCTCACTTGAACTATTATTTGTTAGGGGGAATTTTTTAATATTGGATTCATTTTATTCAGGTTGTGATGAGGACATTCCTAGATGTACCCGTGTTAGATGTACATGAATAATAAAGAATTGTGATCAATTTCTCGTGAGAAATGAAGATGGACTTCCCTTGAGAGTAGCCCAACTTCTAGGTACTTTAAAGATTGATCCTTTCTTTTAACATATAATCTTATACTCATAATCAAATGCACTAACCTCCCATTCAGTATCTTGCAATAACTACTAATCCTATTATTATTTTTTCAAGAATAATCTATTTTATGAAAAACTTAATGATGAATGTTTGCAAATATTTGGGGCAACCATATGCATAGGGTATCATACCTTGATTTCATTGTTCGATCAGATTTCCTTTGATCTATTTCTTCAATTAAATTAAAAGGCAGCTTCAATTCATTTATGAATCTAATATTATTTTTTCTTAAAGGGTGGAATTTTATAAACTAAAGAGTTAAAAGATAAACTCATTGATACTATGGCAACACTTTTTGGACCCAACATCTTTCCAAAACTTAGGCTCCTTGAGAAAGTAGGCCAAGATTTGAAGTATATTAGCTACAACTACAGGACCCATATGGAACGTAACCCTTATTATGAGTGCCCCCACTATATTCCTATTATTGAGTGGGAGAATCTTAAAAAGGATGCCACTAAGAAAAGTGCAAGACATGGTGGAGAAACAGTACCATCCAAGGAAAGAAGGAATGTCATAATATTAAGAATAAAATTATGTACTACCTACTCTTAATATTTATGTGATCTAACATATTTCAAACTTCACATAGGTTTCTTGACAAATTAAAGGCAACCAAAGGAATAAAACAGAAGCACAGACAACACAAGCTCATCTCGAGTGGATATTCAAAATTTGCTACATGAATTATAAGTATAGCTAAATGAAAAACCATGTGAAAATATTTATAAATTATAATAAATTTGGTCTTGATGAAATTCACTACAAAAAACTCATGATACCAAGCAAAAATGTAGGCCTTGGAGTTTAAAAAGATAATTTCTAAAGAGGACAAGAAAATAGCCCAAAGACAACGATATACAGTTGTGGTTGAATGACTCCAAGAAATGAGTTTGCAAGGTTCTTCTATTGGATATATTGATAAGATAATTAAGTCAATTGATTTTTATTTCAAATTGAATGATTTACCAATTACTGTATTTGATATTGGATTATAGCATGCCAATCCTGATACACCATCGGAGTACTATGGAGGCATCAATTAGAATGTGCATTGTAGTACTCAAGGTATATATTTTCTATTCAAATTTTGATTTCTAAATTATTAATACAATTAAATTTTTTTAATTCAATTTGATGTAGTAATACAAATTTATCTATAATATGTGTTGGGATTAAGAAAACATCTTGTATTGTAGTTGCAAGAGATGTAGAGGTTTTTCATGATGAGCATGTTGACATTCAAGTTATTGGGAAAGATGATGTGGTTGGACAAGGTAAAGAGAGCTATGCTTATGTTCTTTAAAGTCTCAATTTTTTAAAATTTAACCCTTTTATTTGTCATTGCAGAGGACCCACCTTTACAAATGTGAGGCTTCGCCCCAACCTTTCATAGCCTTAGTTGTTATTTTATCATTTTGACACTCATGACTCGAGATGCCGAGACATTATCTGATACTTAGAACATATTATATTATTTCATGTTACTTTTAGATATATTGATGTTTGTCATTTAATGTTTTATGTATATGTATGTTGATGAAATCAGTAAATGTATGATTGATACTTTGATTTAAGAAATTTTAAATGGTTAAGAATTAAGTAGGATGGAAGAAACCCTGATTGATGTATGGTTCAATTTATGTGAATTTCTGATACGTATATATGTACATGTGATTTTCGGGACTACTGATGTGTGCAATGAGTGTGCAGATATTTTAGTTGAGGAAACTGACGGAGGAACAGAACTGATCTCTACGTGTTAATTTTGGAAACCTTGTTGTTTTTAATTCACGTATTGTACTATGAGATGTATGTATGTATCTTTCTATGTTCAGTGAATGTTAGTGCTCGTAATTATGTTCTTTTAGTGTCGCTTGACACTCGTAAATTGATTATGTGCTTCAGTGTGTTGTTTAGGGTTAGTTGTTTAACCTTTGGACCCAAGTTGGTTTAGTTGGTGTTAGTTTGCTAATTGAGTTCTTAATCGAGTTTAGTCATCCCTAATCTGCATTAGTGCTTAATCTTCTTTTTAAGAGTTGTTAGTGGGTCCTAATTATTTCCTAGCCTTTGTGTGGCTCTAAACCTATTCATAAGGCTTTAAAACATGAGATAATTATACCCAAGGGGTATGGGTATGGGTTAGGGGTCTTTTCCAACCCCTAAGCCCCTTTTGTTGACTTTTGAGACCACTCAAAAAGTCTCTTTTTGCTTTTGTGCGAAAATTGACTATGGTTCCATGAGATGCCTCACCCCACCTCCTTTTGGTGTCTAACCATAGTGTGGGTTGAGTTAGGAGTTTCTAGAATTTGCTAGTGGGTGGGAGAAGTTATTGATCCTTTTGGGTGGTTGAGTTTGAGGCTTATTTAGAGGCCTTTCTTGGACTAGTGAAGGTTGTTACCCAATCTCTACATTTAGAGAGGAGTTCTTGAAGATTGAAGCAAGGAAAGGGAAGCTCTACTCAAACTTACTCATTTTCCATTACCTCTTTATGAAGGTAGGAATTCTCATCTCCCTTGTTCAGATTTCATTCTTGATTTATGCTTATGCTACCTTGTTGTTGTTTCAATGTTTGTATATTTGTGGGTATGTTGGGAAGCTTTTAAAACCATGTTATTTTTGGGTGATTTCCTTTCATGTTATGTTTGCAATTTTGAGATTTTCTTGCATGGGTGTTTTGGTATTACTCACCCTTGGAGAGGGCAGAAGTGACCAATTTTGGGAAAGGTCTGTTTAGTCAGACTCCAACCAATGTAGAGTCTCTTCTCAGGATGAGAAGAGGGAGAAAGGGTAGGGTGTTATGGGCCCCTACCTATCAGCACAAACCTTGTATGATTCTGGTATGTTGAAATGGAAGAACGGAAGTTCTTGGTATATAGCCCCGATTGGGCATCTGTTGGTGTTGTGCTTGACTTCTCCTGGTTGGAAGAATCCACCTTTCCCTAGTGTTGATTCATTGTGAATCTTTTAGTGAAAAACCTTGTGCGAATATGCATGGTTGAATTGTTCTTGGTCTTGCTTGTTATCACCTGATTAGATTTTTTTTCCTCCACGGTTCATAGAAATGTGTTGCAGAATTGGATATGGAACCCTTGTTAAGGGTCATGAAGGAAATTTCATTTAATTGTTGAAATTTGGGATTGAGATCCTATTGTAATTCATATTTTAAACCTTGTTGTAGTTGGCAACGAAGCCGAGTTTTCTTCCTGATTCATTCCCGGCTGAGCCTTTGAATCAGGTTTGCCAATAAAATTGGTGTTAAGTATAATTTCTTGTCATATGATTTAATCGTAAATTTTAAATTGGATGGATGCATATCAAATAGGATGGAATTATGATAATATGATTTTAATTAAGCAAATTTTTCTAGTATTCCTTATATGATATATGTGAAAAACTATGTTGAGGAAAGGATAATGGTTAAGGTTGATTTAGTTTAATCCAAGTTATTTAGAAGATCAAACTAATCAAGTATTATTGTGACACGATTATTAACACCATGTTTAAATCCATTCAGTTCTACTCTCTTGTATAAGTGATGGAAGGATATTGATCAAGGTATGATCTGTGAATGCTCCTACATGAAATCTGGTGTGAATTGAATGACAAATTTAGTCCTTGGTTTAATCTATTTTAGATGTGATGAGAAATTGTATTAAGAATGGAAGTTCAGTTTTGTGATTAATGGAGTTAAATCAATTCTTGCATTATAGTTAAAATGGATCATTCAAATCCTTGGCATATTTAATTTTGAAATGGGTCCTATTAGATTTACTTTAAAAATATATATATAACCTCCCTTGGTAAATCAATCAATTTCAAAGAAAATTATATATATATATATATATATATATATATATATATATATATATATATATATATATATATATATATATATATATATATATATATATATATATATATATATATATATATATATATATATATATATATATATATATACTTGGCTTGAAAATTCTATACTTAGAAATTTTTCCTCAAAAAAAAAAAAGAGTTGCAAGAGAGTAAAACTCTCTGCCTTTTGTATGGGAGAGGCGATCAAATAGTTTTGTGCAATAGAGAATATTCTTTGTGATT
The DNA here is from genome assembly GCA_028749045.1 of Cupressus sempervirens. Taxonomy (NCBI): domain Eukaryota; kingdom Viridiplantae; phylum Streptophyta; class Pinopsida; order Cupressales; family Cupressaceae; genus Cupressus; species Cupressus sempervirens. Next base: position 546,845,124 of record CM053793.1, read on the forward strand.
CTTTATTTTTGTTCTTAAATCTGAAATTTAAAATTTAAAAAAAAAAGATTATGCATGACTAAATAAACACTATACAATATCCTAAAATATCTATTTCTACCTATAAAACTTTAATACATCAATGTTTTCCTTCTTTGGTGGGCGTCAGTTTTGAAAAGGGGATTAAAAAAGTTTTTATTGCTTTGTAAGCCAAATGTCATCATTTGGGATGACGTCACCCCTGTACCACCCTCCTTGACTTGGTGCAAGTTTTAACAGCCTTAGCAACGTCAGTTTTGGAGGAAGGAGATTTTATTTATTTCCAACTTTCTGTCTGACCTCCTGTACTCATGCCTCCTCCTTGTCTGCACGTCCCCTCCCACTTGGGCAGCCCGCTGTCCCAAGTGGAGCGCTTGGGAAGCGCAGCCTGGGATGGGATGGGATAGGGGTGTGGGGTAAGGGTCGATTTGACCTTGGGAGATGGGATAGTTAGGTTAGTTAGGTTTTAGATTTTGTTAGTTACTTTGTTTCATTAAATTCTTTTTTTTATTAGTTAGCAAGTTGTATTATTAGTGTTAGTTTAGTTTTTTTTTAAAAAATTAAATTAGTTAGTTTTAAATTGTAAGTTAGTTTTAGTTTAAGTATTTTGTTAGAATGTAAGTTAGTTAGTGTATGTTATGTTAATTTACATTCTTTTGTTAGTAAGTAGTGGAGTTAATATTCATTTTAGTTTTAGCATATTAGTATTTAAGTTACTTAAATTATGAAAGTTTTATGTTAGTTATTGTTTTTTATTTGTTAAATATTAATAATTTTTAGTTAATTAATTATTATGTTTGTTTTAACGTTAATTGGTTTAAAGATATATGTTAATTCATAAAAAGTTTTAGTTTAAAATTAGTTTAGTTTAGTTGCTTGTAATTTGTTAAGTGTTAGTAAATAGATTAGTTTGGTTGTATATATATATATATATATATATATATATATATCTAGAAAGTTTCCTTAAATAATCTAAAAATCAATAGTAGATATAATGTTAATTAAGTAATGGTTATACTAAGAAATCAGTTAGTCTTAATTTAAAATTATAGATGTAAGTTAGTTTCGATTTTCGATTCATTCAATTGTTAGATATTATGAATATAATCGTTAATTTAGATTTGATTTCTTTTAATTAATTTTTAAATGTATTTAGTTTTGGTATTGAAGTAAGTCTGAATTTTTGAGTACTAATTAGTTTTAGACTTCAAGTTATTGTATATTTAAAATAAGTTTTAATGTCGATGTTATTTGCTTAGTTGTTTCATTAAACTAATTATGTAGTCATCTACATCATTTTATATATTTATATATATAACTTTTACTATAATGTTGTATAAAAAAAATGTAAGAACATAAGTTTATCGATATCAATCTTAATGATGTAATCATCTTCATGTTTATAACCTTAAAATGATATGTAGAGAACCTTTAATTTGTGTTGTTAACCTTATCAAACTTAAAGCGTTATAATTATTAAATTATATTAAAAAAAAAAAGTGTGTTTTTGCCCTCGTAGTTTGGGCATGACAACAAAGGATAGTGAGATCACATCCATAGGTGAGAAGAAACATTAATGGTGATGTGGATATGCCTTTGCAACAATATAGGAAATGACAAAAAAAGAAAAAGAAAAAAAAGAAATGAGTCTCATTTAAACTTATTTGATAATGATTAATATTTTAATTATGTTCTATTGAATGTTCATATGAATGTTCTAATAAATCTTATGTTTTAATTTTCATGTGAATGTTCTAATGAATCTTATGTGTTAATAAATGTTATCATGTGATAATTCATGAATGTTACATTTTATTAATAGATGAATGAATGAATTTTAGATGTTAATGGGGAATTTATCAATATCTTGGTTTCAGGCAATGTAGAAGGAGGTCATAGTTCAATATGTAATCTCAATTCATATGCATAGGAAATCAGGTGGAGCTAAAAAATGCAACAGGTTTTCATTTTTGTTAAAGGTATTTAATTAGGTATTTTAAGTTATAGACCATCACAAACATTATAAATTTTACTCTTATAGGTGAGGTTAATGTCCTTGTTGCTCAACATGCAAGAAAGTGAAGACTTTTAATGTGCTATCTTGTTGAGGACATTCTCTTGGCCATGGCAGCTAGAGTTCTAACATTCACGATCATCTATAATTTCAAAAACTTAATAGACCTATTAAATAAATGTAAATGTTGTGCATTTTTTTAGCTCCACCTATTGTCCATGAATATAGAACACAGTTGCACATGCATTCTCAATTTAGAGTGCAAAATCTTCTAATTGTGAGTATTGTGCATGACAATGAGTACTATGGACTTCTAATTGTACTTTTTTCTCATCGATTATACATGTTTCATTATAGATAGTTTATTTTAACTTGTGGATGATTTATTAAGGCATTTTGGTTGACATAGTTATCTTTGCATAAAATTTTGGTTTTACTTTAGTTTACTATTTAACTTAGCTTGAGCTAGGGTTTGTACACAAAATGGGATCTCCCTCCTAAACCCTATGGTGTAAAATATTCAAACTTGGCATGAAGAATGGATGTAGGATGGAGTTTAATTTTTTGGATTGTGTTCTTGTGCAACCCACATTCTTGAAGGATTTTGGATCTCATTAGTATAAAAATCTCTATGTGCTTGGCAAAGTGAAAATAGATTTTCTTATTGAAGGATAGTTGAAATAGATTTTCCTGTAGTGTTGTTGTACAACAATTTTATTTGTATTTATCACCTCACAAGGATGCAATAGTGTGTAATTTATTTGAAATTGTGATTTTAAAAACTATTAAACATCAAACTCTATTAAAGATGTTGCATGTTTTTAAGCAAGTAATCAATTTTGTATAACTTTGTCTTATATTGTAGATATCATTATCTTGTGTAAAAGCTTAAACAATGTCTTTTACAATGATTTGATGCTTCTTGCGATATACATGTTTATGGAGCTGGTGTAAAAATTGACACACTTTGTCTTGGGCCTTGTCATACACCTTGAGAGGTGATAAAAAATGAAGTTTTGAATAATGGGGAAATCTAGACAACCTCTTCACAAGTATATTTTATTTTCTATGTCCCATTTCTCTTTAAGCTTGAGTTTTGCATTTTTTCTGCTTCATTTTTTATGGTATCCTTGTTCCCTCTGTAGGATAAATGAGGAAGGTATAAATTCAAAGAACTTGGCAACATTTCCAATGGCTGGAGTTATAATGAAGAATAAACTGTGAGTCTCTTCACTTTTCCCTTTGTCTTGCAACACAACCATTATTCTACTATTAATTATTTTTGTAATACTATAGAGGTTAAGCATCAAAATTGTGCTTTGTTCTTAAGACTAAGAAGATTTATTTATGAGTTTTATAGCCTTCCTACATTAGTTTTGTACTTCCTTATGGTTTGTGTTCATCTTAAACAACTAAACTAGAAAAAATTATTTACTTAGGTTCAATATTATTCTTGTATGCTGGTGCTCACAACTCCACACTATATTTTACTATGTTAAATGCTCATACTATTATTATTAGTTTGGTATGTACTCCTTATCCATAAAGGTTGTGCCCATTATACATTTTGAACTCGGATGATTCACTTGATTATCTCCTTTATTAAATGCCCACATTGTGTCTATTGATTTGGTGTTTATTCCTTAACCATGAGGTTTGGATAGAGATCATTTATTTGATTATATTCTTCCTTAAATGCTCATATTGTGTCTATTGATTTGGTGTGTACTCTTTAGTCATCAAATTTTGGAGTGGAATGATTGAATTGTTCATATTCTACATTAAATATCTTTCTTTTCATAGTTAGAGTTCCTAATTTTCATTAAAAGAAAATTGTGTAAATGCATATTCTACATAAATGCCTTGTTTTGATACTTAAAGCTCCTCTTTTTCATAAATTTTGAGTGTAAATCTATGTGGACTTTCCTTGCCATAAGAAATGAAGTTTTGAACAATGGAAATATTTTGAATTTAGTTTTAAAATACATATGGTTAATGATAATAAATTTGCAAGTTCCATATTCTTATGTTTTTGGATGAGATTGTGTGTTTTTTTATTATCAGTCCTTCAAATCATGTTCTATGAATAAGATAGCTTAAGAATAATTGAGTATAATTGAAAATGTTTGTCACCAAAAGAAACATAATCTCATCCAAAAACATAAGTATAATATGTATGTTTATCATCATGTGAGAGGATAGGAAACCATATCTTATATAGATTTAGAATCTTGCCCCATAGATTCATAAATTGCAGCCAATAGCCTTAAACTGAGGGATCTCATTTCCTTAGCACACTCCACTGTAATCTCTCTATTTTTTTTAAAAAAATAAAAGACTCATTTTTACTTCTTATTTGAGAATCCTAGAGAGAAAAAAAAAAAAAAGATTTTTCTTTAGATCTCACTTGTAACCAATAGGTCTATGAGTCCATGCATGGATGTATTCCTCTACTGAATGACATGTTTGTGTTAGATAATCCATCCAGTTAAAGATATTTTCCTTTGGTGACATTGAATCTTGTAGAAAGTCTAACCAATTTGTGGTAACAAGAGAGATAGAAGCACAAAGAAGTATTTGAATCAATGTATGTCGACATTACATATTTTTTTGTTTTACTTAAAACATCTAATTTATGTAGTTTTTTAATCAAATCCATTGATTCATGTTTTATGAGTGGTGGTTCATAAGAAAATATTTTTTATGAAAATGAATGGTAGAGTTTGAATATATGGTCTCTAGGTGATATAAAGAGTAGTGGATTAACACGCAAAAGTTGCAGTTAATGAATTGTGTTATCCATTTTCACTATTTTGAAAAGTGATTTTCATGCCCTTTCCAAAATAAAAAAATTCTTTATTTCAAAAGGCTTAATTTATTGCCTTTCTAAAATAGAAAATTTTACTATTTTGAAAGGCTTACTTTCTTGCCTTTCTAAAGTAGAAAAAATTGCTAATTTGCAAGGGTCATTTTTGGCAGCACACAAAATTGTGAATTTTTTTCTAATAATTCAACTAGCCATCACAATTATGGTGGAAAGTCTTGATGGATAACTATCACTTCTACAAGATAGTTGTCATATATGTCATAATTTTGATGTTAGAGTCAAAGTTTTCACCATCATAAGGAGACAAGGTAGTCCCCCACCCTAAATGTGGTGTGTTGATTAGTGATAGCTGCTCCAAGGTAGAAGTTGATCCATGACCATTGAATGATGTTCCTCCCCTTTCGAAGAAATAATGTTAGAGGTACAGGTGAGATGCTTTCTCTATGTGTAGAAAGAATCTCGATGATGAAGGGTATCTTTGAAACCTGCTCAACTATCCCCATGTCGATACTGATGGTGGCTCCTTCTAATATTGCTAAGAAGAAGTACAGATCTAGCAAGGATGTATGTAGAACATGTCCCAAAGAACAAAGTGTCTCCTCAAATGATAAAGAGACATCTTGCAACTGTTGTACATAAAAATTCACAATCACATCAATCTATGAAGACTGATCATGTAGAGAATGGATAGAAGGGTAAAAGTTAGCCCTTGCAACAATTGAAGAAGGATCTTCATCATCAAAGAGAAGATGTATATCATCAAGAATGTCTCCCAAGTTTTCTATGTGGGACTCCACAAACAAAACTTCAATGTCTATCAAGAAGTCATTTGTAGAAGCTAGTGCTAGAAGATAAAGTGTATTCTGTTGTGCTGAAGTACATGAACCAATCACTATGCCCATGGATGAAATATTTGCCTCAATAAAGAGAAGATGAAAATCATCGATGATGTCTCCCACATCTTCAATGTGAGACTCCATGAATAGTTTTGTAATGTCTAGAAGGAAGTCATTGCATTAAGGTAAAGTTGGAAGACATGAAGTGTCCTACTGCACTAAATTTGAAGCATATGTGGCTTGAATAGGATTATGAGGAGTAATAGGAGCATTTGGAGGTGTGATCTCATCTGGAGAGGATGCAACTACCATTGGAGATAAAAGATCTTTTGGGAATGAAGGAATGTGTGGATCTCCATACAACTCCCAAAGATAGATCCAAACATCATATGGATCAATAGACTTTATGTCATCAAGTGAATTTGTAACCTCCAATCTATAAATAGATAGACAGTACGAAAAATGTGAGCACTTGTGTCCACATGGTAGGTAATTCCTCTCACATATGATAGTGCATTGTGCTGACTAATATATGTAATAACCAATTGACTCCATTCCTAATAGTTGTTTGGTGTCAAGATAATTAAATCTTCCTCTTCCATGATGTACTAATCAATATACCCCCCAAAATGCCAAAAAGAATCAAACAAACCCCCCAATGTATGATTCAGGCACTTTAAAGGTAGTGTGTGTACAATAGCCAATTTAGGACCTATTTTTCAAAGCAATATTTCTATCCATTGAACCTATAATCTAATTGTAGATCTAGAAAGTAGAAAAAAAATATGCACTTTAAAAAAAAATGGAACCTAGTTATGTGTCAAGATGAGCTCGTACTAAGCATTTAAATTGGAAAAAATAGGATTTGTGAGTTATTGAAAAATTTAGGAGTAGAGATCTCAAACCACCTACACTAATGTGTAGATCACAAAATTCTACCCCAAAACAAAAAAAATGCTTGCAAAAAGGAGTCTGTATGAGGGAGATATCACTGTTTGAAAATCCTTGCTGTAATTATTTTTCCTGAATCACCATCGTCGCATGTCCAAAAATCAATTGACTCTAGATTTCACCTTAGATGTCTGATTTTGATGAAACAAAAGCCAATTTGGGGGTTTTTTGACCATCTGAATATGATGCCAATATCTGATTAGCACCAACAAGCTACAATCTTCACCTACAAAAAATCTCTCCTACTAGCCTGATGGTGAAAATTTTCCTAGACAAAATACGTAGATCTAAAAAATAATGTACATAAATTGTAGAGTCTGAAATAATAAAATATGTAGATCCAAAAATTAAATTCAAAGATCTGAAATGATTATATTGGATTTGCAAGTCAGGCCTTCGGGTGCTAGTTTACAAAAACAATTGGCTCAAATTTGACTATGGCCTAGGGTAGGCCAATTTATAGTCAAATTTCACCAAATCAATGTTTTGGATGCAATGACAAGGTCTGCTTTGGCTCTAGATGGTCCCAATGACTATGATACTTTAGATTTGGGCTGAGGTGCTGAAGCAAGAAGATGGTCTTGAATGGCTATGTGAATAGAAATTCCTCAAGCTCTAATACCATGTAAGAATTTGGCATAGCTCTGATACCAAGTAAGAATTTACCTTAGGGAAAAATTCACCCAAGATCAAAAAACTCAAGCACAAGCACAACAATAGACTAGAAAGAGTATGATCAAAATATTGATATGTATTCGATTCAATGTGAAAGTACACTAGGAGTGCTTATATATAAATTCCTTTGGAATGCTTCTAGAATGCATAGGAATTAGCAACATGATAAGTCATACAACTAGGCACATGTCCACCAGATATGGTTTATCCTCCATTAAGCATAGGAGTAAGTGCAATGATGAGAGGATAAGCCTACAAAGGTATAGCATGAAAAATAATGTTATAGACACCATGTGCTAAACTAGAGTTGCTTACTTCTATATTGTCAACATGATAACTAATAAAAGTATGCAAACTCCTAAGTGTCTCACCAAATAAATAAAATAATGCATAATGATAAAATAATTCATTAACCTAAGTAAATTTAAGTAAAGTGTAATAAGTAAATACTTATATACACTAATAATAAGTATGACAGACAACTTCCACCATGGCGACATCATGAACATGAACTCTTGTCCCTCCCGTCTACCAAGTTATTACTATGTCTATCATCACCATTATGAAAGATGCCCTTGCCATCAAAATTTACAATAGCAAAAGTTTGATGATAGTTTGATGGGAGCCAACTCATGGTTCTATCACTAGGATGATAGGTAGATGTTACAATTACGATGGCTTGCCATCACAAAATGGCTCCAAATGTAGTAGTGACCATTCTTAGATGTAGGCCACTCAAGAATAGGTTTTACCTTCTCAAGATCCATCCTTAAACCATCACCTAAAATAACATAGAAAACTAAGATAATCAATCTCTTCCTTCATGAATGAACATTTCTTCAAGTCAATTATCAAATTTTCCCCCTTTAATCTCTACAATAATTAACTTATATTCTCAAGGTATTCCTATTTATTTTTATTAAATATCATAATTTCATCAAGAAATATAATCACAAATTCACCCAAAATTTTCCTTAGAACTTCATCCATCAGCCTCATAAAATTACTAGGTGCATTAGTTAAACCAAAAGGCTTAAGCAACCACTCATACAAACCCACATTAATCTAAAAATTAGTTTTCCATTCATCTCCTTCTCTAATTCTAATTGAATGATAGCTTCTTTTCAAATTAATTTTGGTAAAATACTTTTCTCCGCTCAAACAATCCATTATGTCATACATCCTAGGCAAAGAAAATCTATACTTCATTATTATCTTTTTTTATAGTTTTAGAATAGTGCACATTATCCATTCTTCAGTCTTCTTAGGTGCTAATAAAATAGGTAGTGCACAAGGACTAAAAATTTCTCTAATCATACCTTTCTCAAGCAATTCTTGCACTTGTCTGTTCAACTCATCATTTTCAACATGTGTAAACCTATGTGGGTGCTTTATTAGGAAAACTAGCTCTAGGAATTAAATCCATACGATGACTAATATTTCTTGTAGGAGGTAATCCATTAGGTAAATTATCATTAATAATATCTTGAAACTTTTCCAACAAAGATTCAAAAATTAGGTTCATGTTCTTGTTCATCTTATTTCTAAGTCTTTCTAGAAATCAAAGCAAAACAAGCATCATGTTCCTTCATATTCTTAGCAAATTATTTTCTTTTAGCCAAACATGCTCTAACTATGGTACAATGATTATCCTCAATATTTTCAACCAAGGGCAACGATACTTTTTTATTTTTATCAATCCAAATAGTATATTGATTTAATCTACCATTATGCAAAGCTTGTTTATCATACTGCCAAGGTCTACCCAAAAGAATGTGACAACAATCTTTAGGCATAATATCACATAAGACATTGTCATGATAATTCCCTATTTTGAATTTAAAAAGGAATTATTCACTTAAAATTAAATCATGCTCCTTCTCGATCCAAGCAAAATGGTATGGTATAGGATGTCTCAATACTAGCATCTACAACCTGTTAACCATCTCCTTAGAAGCTAAATTATCAGAACTTCCATTGTCAATGATTACTTTGCAATATTTTCAAGTGATCTTACATCTAGTCTTGAACAATTTTTTTCTCAAATAAAGTTTTTCACCAAGTATTTCATTCAAGAAGATCATTATCAACATTAGGTTCTCACCAATTTTAGTTTCATTGAGTGTTTCAACAACTTATTCACAAGCCAAAGTGTTTTTGTTGGTACCTCCAATCTTCATTCCAAAGTTAGTACATTCAAAAGTTCTATGTCCATCTTCTCCAAACATGAAACAAGTGCCCTTAAACCAAGATTTTTCCTCTCTCTCTTTCTACTATTTTTATTCCTAGAGTAACTAGTGTAGCTACCTTTAGTGTAATTACCTATTTTCCCAACAGGTTATTCTTTCCATTCTTCTTTCCTTATCTTGCATTGCATTTTTAGGTCTTTTTATTTCTCTATAATTTTTTCCTCTACTTGTTTGAAATCTACTATCTCTACCTATTTTCCTTTGATCAAGTTTATTTTCCAATCTGTCTTCATCTTTCAAAGCATATTGATATGCTTCTTCTACACTATCTATCTCAACATAGCTAATCTTATCTTGAATTGATGTCCTCAAACTATTCAATTATCTAGCCAGTTTCTCAACTTCATCATCCACATGTCTAAATATAATATCCAACTTTTATAACTCATGAATATATTCCTTCACACTCGTGTCCTTTTGTATCAAATATTTCATCTTCCTTAACAAAACAACTTGGTAATTTTTAGGAGAAAATTGTTCTTCATCTTTCCAATTATTTTTTCCCACGTCTTGATATTTTCTCTTCCTCTCTTTTGTCTTTCATTTTTCTAATGATCCCACCAAAGTAAACCATGACCCTTCAAATTTTTGACTTCTATCTTTACCCTCTTGTTATCTAAATGCCTTCATGCTTGAATTACTTATCAATCTTAGAGATCCAATTCAATACTGGATTAGTCTTAAGTCTTCCATCATAGAAAGAAAATTTAGCAATAGGTCTACCATTGTCCCTAGACAAGACTCTCAAAAGTCTTTCTTCATCTTGTTCAACCTAAGGTTTAGGGTTAGGATTAGGTGTCACTTCTTCATCATCACTAAAATCTTCAAAATGTACACCTCTTCTCTAGGTTGTCTCAAAAACTTCAAGTCTCACTACAATCTTCCTCAACATGTCCATTCTAACATTTTTTGCATTTCCTCTACCATGAACCATTTTGACAATAGTTCTTGCAAGATCTAATCTGTTACAAGTTATAGGTCAAATTTTAGATCTACCACCCTACAACCAATCCATAAGAAAGAACTCAGCTTTGATACCACCTAATACAGGGAAAAGAGTAAGTAGGACTAAGGTGGAATAAACCCAACTTAAACTTACTAACACTCTTTGACTAAGAGTTGTACATGGAATTTTTACACATAAAATTGACAAGGAACATGAGGCCATTGACAACAATTCAATAGGTGTAATTATTTCACTTCACATATAAAGAGAAACATGTCTGGTTGTGAGGCCTTCTAGGTTGTGGCCGTATACAAATAAAAATTATGAAATTAGAGTCCAATCTTGCATCTTCTATCATTTTTTCTCTAAGATCTACCATTCCTACATCTAATCAAGATTATTTTATAGTCCACAAAGCCACAAGTTAGCTAGTCAAGCATTTAATTACTTTATAGGTCCGATCTTGGAAGAGTAAAATAAAACCCAAGAAAAGGATTTAAAAAAATTTCTTGTCGTAGGAATGGGTCCAAAAACTAATTATGGGTTAGCTCCCAATTTTTCAAGATGCTACATTAGCATAGGAAACTATTCCAAAAGAAACATAGTTCCTTACTAGATGAAAATTGTAGGAAACTAAGACTACAAAGAACAACATAGAACTCAAAGAGTATGAAACATCAAATTAAATGCACCTAGTAAAAGGATCTAGGATAGGTCCTCAAAATGATATAAAATGTGCACAACATGAAACCAAAAAAAGGAAAGGTTTCTTTGAGAACAATGGGCTAGTGTAGAAAACAAGAAATATTTTTGGTTGATGCAAGATTGCTCAACAACCCAAGATGATCCTACATAAATTTTAATCCTCATTATGTGATTTTTTGTCTTTTCCTTTTGAGGCTCATTATCCTACTTTATAAGAAGCATAGTATTCATTCCCCTTGTCTCCTCACTTAGGGAGCAAGGGTTCTATTTCATTTTTTATGCGAGAGTATTCTTAGTGTAAGAGAAATCTTGCATCACCCAAAAATATTTCTTCATTCTTTCTTGAATAAGGGTTGTCTTAGGCTAGAGTTGTCATCTATGAAATCTTGATACTTATTAAGTTAGTCATATAAGCTTAGAATATCCTAATTTTAGAGGTGGATGTTCATATTGGATATACCAGCCTTCCAGTTGACGCTCAGTGTCATATCATGAGTATTTATGAAGTTATTGTAAATTTTTAGTATGTAATTTTGGTAAAAAAACATTTAATCTCAATTTTGAAGACCATAGAGGTACTAGATTTTCTCTAAAATGAGGTCAACTAAAGCTTGCACAAGTGAGACTTTGTAGATCAAAAGCTGAAGATTCCAAAAATAGGTAATAACAACCAATTAGAGCAATAGTTAGAGAGTTATGGTCTTCCAAAGTTGGCCCAACCAAAATTTCAAAAATAAGTGTCAAAGGTGTATCTAACTAACTCTATATGTAATTCTAGGGTTTTTTGGTCTCACTAGTTAGGGTTTGATGTCTGTAAACTTCTTAGATGGTGTGAAAATGCTTATATAAGGGATGCATACACTTTTTCTAGGATATCTTTGGGTGATAGTTTGCAACTCTGTGTTACTAGTTATTGTAAGGAAGGCATACATGTGGGTTTGTATATTGTATTTCAAAATTCTATAATTCTACATTTGTAGTGATAATAAGAAGCCCATATTTTGTTCTTGCAAATTGTTTTTATTTATACTTTTATCTTATGTGATTGTGGTATAAAGTAGAGCATCCTTCATCAAGTCATATCAAAGTAGGAGTTTCTGAGTATGTAAATAGATCGTTGACTATGAGGCAGTTACACTAGGATTGTGGTTTGGGCTAAATGTATAGATAGATCACCGATTGTGAGGTAGTTTGCACTAGGTTTTCAATGAAAGGACAAAAATCCCTATGCAAAGAGAGCATGGTAGACATCCATAGATGTTTCACTTGAGGTTTTTAGAGCCCTCCAAAGATAGATGCAAAAGAAGAGATTTTTCTAAACCCAAATTAAGAAATACATTTCAAGGATAACTCCAAGATTAGAAAAAGACCTCATTTTGAGGTCCCCACATTTTTGAAAATTATTAACCTAGAGGAGATGATCGATTAGATCAATGAATTGAAGAAATACTTTGAGTGTGAAGATATTGAGGATCCTAGTAGGCTCAATTTTGTGAAGGCAAAATTGAAAGGGTCATGCAAAGATATGGTTGTAGGAGATTTAGTTGGAGAAAAATAGAAGAGGGAAGGACAACATAGCCAAATGAGAGCAGATGATAGCTAAATTAAAGTGACAATTAATTCCCATAGATTATGAGCTTGATATACTAAAGAAAATACAAGGGTTGAAGCAACTAGGAATATCTATTTAGGAGTATACCAAGGAGTTCTATCAAGTTCTCATCAGAATTGGCCATGTAGATGTTGATAAAGAGAAAGTTGCATATTATCTTAATGTGTTGAAGCCAAGCATTTAAAAGGATTTGAGTTTAGGATAAAGGAATAGTATTGAAGATGTAAACTAGTTTTCCCTAAGAGTTGATGAAAAAGAAAGAAGTCTGATGAGAACAATAGTGGAAAATGTCATAGTGGAAGATCTGGCAAATTATCTTATCGAGGTTGAAAAATGATCAGAAGAACAAGGATGAGGAAAATAGTAGTAGTTAGAACTAGAGGTACAACAACTCCAATCATTTCAATTATTAGAACAATAGAGGTCAAAGAGGAAGAGGCAAAGAGAAAGGATCCAGAAGAGGAGGTTTCCATGGAAAATGCTTTTACTATGGAGAAGAAGGTAATAGAGCATTTGAATGTTCCCATTGTCAAGGAAGGACAAATAAGGTAATAGAAGGCTAGGCCAAAGTTGTACATGTTGATGAAGATGTCAAATCATCAAATTTCAAATATGTTGAAAGAGGAAAAGTACTAGTTAATAGAAGAGTCCTTCTAATTAGTGAGAATAAACCTAATCAAAGGAGGAGCTTGTTTAACACAAGGTGAAAATGTGAAGATAAGTGTTATGATCTGATCATTGATGGTGGACGTATTGATAATACAATCTCAGATAAATAGTCATGAAGTTAAAAATTAAGAGGTAGAAAAACATGTGTCTATATCATACTATGTAGATGCAGGATGACCACAACATCATGGTCAACGAGCAATGTCTAGTGAAGTTCAAGGTTAGAAGCTACTAGGATGAGGTTCTTTGTGATATCATACCTTGGACATATGTCATATGTAGCTAGGTAGAGCATGGAATGTTTATAGACATGATATACATGATGGGTGTGTAAGTACCTACACACTAACAAAGGATGGGAAGAAACATATGTTGAAGCCATTTAAGGATGCATATGAAAAGGTATGTGGGGCTACTAGAGTATGTTGATGAAAGAGTTCTTGGAGGGTATGAGGCATGAGAATATGTGTTTTTTTATAATTCCAAAATATGGTAAAGAAGAAGTAGAAGAGGTTCTTGCAAAAGTTGTGAGTTTGTTGGAAGAGTTTTTAGATATTATCTCAAATAATATACATGATGGATTACAATTAGTGTAGAAGTTTGGTCACTAGATGAACTTTATTCCAAGAGCTAGTTTTCCAAATAAGGAAGTGCATAGAATGACCCTAACATGAAGAGTTGAACAGAAAAATGCATGAGTTGTTGCAGAAAGGACCAATTCAAGAGAGTCTAAGTCCATATGTTGTACTAGTAGTATTAGCACCAAAGAAGAATGTAGGATGGAGGATGTGCATAGATTTTTAGGCTATCAAAAAGATAAAAATCAAGTACAAAGTTTCATTTCCATGGATGGATGATATTATAGACTGTTTGAGTAGACATTTGTATTTCACAAAGATAAACTTGAAGAGTGGGTACTATTAGATTCACATTAGAGAAGGAGACAAGTGGAATACTACCTTCAAGATAACAGACAGATTGTACAAGTGGTTAGTCATGCCTTTTGGGATAACGAATGCACCAAGCACTTTCATGTGGCTCATGACTGAGGTACTAAAGGAGTTTCCGGAAAAGTTTTTCATTGTTTGCCTAGATGATATTTTGATTTTTAGTAAGACATTGGAGGAGAATTTTATGCACATTCATAAGGTGTTTGATAAGTTAAGGATGAAAATGTTCTTATAATTTTGAAGAAGTGTAGCTTTGTGAAGGAGTTAGTGTACCTGGGATTTGTAGTTTTAGTGGAAGGCTTAAAAATAAGCCTTGAGAAAGTGAAGTATGTCCTTGAATGACTTACTCCAAGGAGTGTAACTGAGGTAAGATCTTTCCATGGACTTGCTAATTTTTACATAAAGTTTATCAGAGGTTTTAATGGTATTTTTGGACCCTTGACTCAACAATGAGAGAGGATATGAAAGAATTTAAGTGGATTGTAGGAGCATATAAGATTTTTAATCTATTGAAATGGAAAGTTATAAAGCAACCTATTTTAGAACTTCCATATTTTAATAAGGTGTTTCAAGTTGACTCTAATGCTGGTGGTACTACAATAGGATCTACTTTGAGCCATAGAGGTAGACTTGTTGCTTATTTTAGTGAGAAATTAAATGATGCCAAGAGAAAGTATTCTATTTATGATCAAGAATGTTATGCTATTGTTCAGGCATTGAAGAAGTGGAGACATTATCTTCTTCCTTAGGAGTTTGTTTTGTATATTTATCATCAATCCTTGCATTATTTGTATAGTAAAGGAAAATTGAACTAACGACATTTGAAATAGGCTGAGTTTTGCAGAGTTATACATTTATTTTGAGATATAGGAGTGGTAAGTATAACAGTGTTGTAGATTCACTTAGTAAAAGAAATAGTTTGCTGATAGAGATGACGATTGAGGTGGTTGGGTTCAAGGAGCTCAATAATTTGTATCCAGATGATCCTAATTTTGGTGAGGCTTGGAAATTTTGTATAGAGCCTATTACACTTGACATGACAAAGTGATTGGATTTTATAATCCAAGATGGTATGTTTTTCAAGGGAAGTTAATTATGCATTCTTATAAGTTCTATGAGAGAGAATCTCATTAAGAAGAAGCATAGTGGAGGATTGGTTGGACACATTGGTAGAGATAAAACCTTTACTTTGGTTGCCAAGAATTATTACTGGCCATAATTATAGTAAGATGTGAAGAAGTTTTTTTAGAGTTATAGAGTGTGTTAGATGGAAAAAGGAGTGAAGAAAAATATAAGGTTTTATCAACCATTACTTGTACTTGAGAAGCTATGAGAGGTTGGTAGCATGGATTCTGTTCTTGGTTTACCAAGGACATAGAAAGGGCATGATTTAATATTTTTGGTTGTTGATAGATTTTTTTAAATGGCACATATCATTCTCTCCAAGAAGAATAGTGATGTTACTCATGTGGTGGAGTTGTTTTTTAGAGTAGACGTCAGGCTACATAGTCTTCCAAAGAAAATAGTTTCTGATTGGGATACCAAGTTTGTTGGGTATTTTTGGCCTACATTGTGGAAGAAATTGAAGATAGATTTGAAGAAGATAGATTTGAAGTTCAATTCATTACATCATCCAAAGACTAGTGGACAAACATAAGTTGTGAATCAAAGTTTTGGAAATTTACTAAGATACTTGGTTGAAGATAAACTAAAGGGTTGGGATATGATTTTACCATAGGCAGAATTTGCATAAAATAGTTCTATCAATAAGAGTAGTGGTAGATCACCATTCTAGATTATATATGAGAGAAGTCCCAAAAATGATTCTAAATTGAGGTAGTTGGATAAAGGACAAATAAGAAGTGTTGAAGCCAAATATTTTTTAAACATTTGAAAAACATCCACAAGGAGGTGAGGAAGCACATTATTAAGATGAATGAGTAAAAGTACAAAGTTGTGTCACCTTTCAAGCTGACTTATTAGAACAACTAAATTTAAGTATTTCTATCTAAAAATCAATTTTTTTCAAACATATGATCTAGATTAATACTTTCTATCTAAGTTATATATTTTCTCACACTTTTCCAATTGGAAATGTATATTAAATGCATGTTTTATACTAGTTTGTGTCCAATTACCAATGAAATAAAATTATTTCAGAAAATTGATGTTTCAATAACTCTTACTCTTTTTAATGATATATTTTCAATAACATATAAAAACCATTTTATAGATCTCAAAGTTAATAATATTATCATATAAAGTGTTTTACTTAGATATAATATATTGTAATTAAAAAATATGACAAGTACGTATTTACCACTCAAGAAGATGTTGATTTTGAGAAAGAAAAAAATAGTAAATCTTATCCAAAAAAATAAAATCATATGACATTCTAGAGGAGAGATTCATCTTCCAAAATGCATAAATTTTATTTTGGTTAGAATAGATTTATTTTGAAAAATGTGGTACGAGATGAAAACTATCAATTTCTGGTGAGTTGAAATTTGAATTGTCATATCATATAAAATATAGACCAAAAGCCAAAAAAAATATTTGACTTATCTAGCTATATATTTCATCTATAACATAATATGAGATCACAGGGAAAAAGTTTTATTTCCATATAGTTTTTTGGTGGGAACTAGACCCCTCATTTTCAACATTTTTCAACAACTAAAAATCATCCTTAAAAATAAAAAAGATATATAAATTATTGTTCCAAATAATCATTAAAAATAATAATCATAAGCCTCATCCTACACATATCATTAGTTTACTTCATTTTATAATTATAACTAATAATACTAGTTGCATGTCATTGAAGTTGAAAAATTATGCTTTTGTTGGCCTTTACCTTTATAAAAGGGTGATATAGGTTTGTGTTTTTATCTAAATACATTGTACAAGGCTCAGGTAGATGTGAAAAGGAGGTATAAGGAATTGTATATTGGAGATGATGTCATGGTTCATTTGATAAAGAAGAATTTTTTAGTGGGTGCATATAATAAGCTGAAAATGAAGAAGTTTGGAAAATGCAAGCTAGTGAAAATGAATGATTTTGGAAATACCTATGAGGCAAAGTTGTCTATTGAATTGAATATTTAACCAGTATTTATTATATCCAATCTAAAAAATTATAATGAAGGAGGTGGTGGAGATTAAGTGGCAGAAGCACAGTGGAGTATTCTAACAGCTAGTTTAACTACAAAGGAGATTAAGGAGATATTGGACAATCATGTTGGAAAAAGTATATAAAAAAAACTTATGAAGAGTACCTAGTCAAATAGAAAGGGATGCCAATAAAAGATTCATAATGGATAGAAAAGGAGGAGGTTAGCCATCTTTTTTTTTCTCTGAACACCTAAAATGTGATGAGGTTACTTCTCAAATTACCTTGGTTGTTTGATGCAAGAGCATCCTAGGTGTAAGAGCAATCTTGCATCACCCAAGAAGTATTTTGATTTTGTTTATTGAATAAGGGTTGTCTCATTACAAATTTGATGTTTGTGAAGGCTTCTTACATAGTAAGTTGGTCATATAAACTCGAAATGTCCTAATTTTAATGGTGGGTATTCATCTTAGATATATTGGCCTAGTAGTTGAGGCATAGTGTCATATCATGAGTATTTTTGAGGTTATTGCATATTTTTTGTGTAGTATTTTTGGTACAAAAAGTTTAGCCTCATTTTTTAAGACCTTAGATTCCCTAGAAGGGCTCTACAACAAGTTTGATTGGAGCTTGCGCAAGTGGGATCATGTAGATCAAAAGCCAAGGATTTTGAAAAGGGGTTATAGTAGCCAATTAGAGCAACAATTTGAAAGTTATGGTCATATGAAGCTGGACTGACCAAAATTTTCAAAATAAGTGTCAAAGGTGTATTGGGTCAACTCTATATGTAATTTTAGGGTTAGTTTGCCTCAAGAGTTAGTGGTTTATGTCTAGAAACTTCTTGGGCAATGTAAAAATGCCTATATAGGAAATTCTTGTACATTTTCTATGACAACTTTGGGTGATATTTCACAGCTTTGTGTTGTGAATTATTTTAAGGAAGGAACCCATTTGGTTTTGCATATTGTATTTAAAAATTCATTAATTTTGCATTTGCAGTAATAATAAGAAGCCCATAATTTTTTCTCGCAAATTGTTGTTTTTTTTTTTTAATGTTATGTGTTTGTGGTATTAAGGGGAGCACCCTTCATCAATTCCCCTCTCTATATCATAGGATAAATTTTCTCCTTTTATTAATTTATTTTCCTTTTATATGATAACATATTTTATTCTATTCATTTATTGTGTTAAATATGGATTAACATCCTAAGTGAAATCTTATGTTTTCTTTAAATCACATGCCTAGTGTTGTGGTCTCACAACACACCCTATTTTGAGTTACAAAAAATGGGGGGCTTTTTTTTTTAGTAGAATAACCCTCTTAAAACACCTAGTCAAGTGACTCAGTCGATTAGGACTTTCCTCTAAGTCTAGGTTAGTCATTGATCCCTGATCCGGCAAAATCAATTCATATTTGAAGGTTAGAAACAAAATTTTTTGCTTCATAAAGCCAAAAGTGCATAGATGCACACTTATGCTAAGTTTTCATGTGTGAACTCACCTCTAGATGAGGATGCACACATGGCCACGTGTACATGTGCACACCCTCAGAGGTGTACACCATCAAAGGTGTGCACCATAAAGGGGCTATGCCTATAAATAGACCCCCCCCCCCCCCTTCTTCCTTCATCCTCACTTTTCTTCTTTGAACATTTGAATGTCATACCTTCACACCCCTCAAGACTCTATAGCTTTGCTGCTCTACATTAATGGCATCTACCTTATTGAAGGTTGAAAAACAAGTGTTGGGGATGTTCACATGTGCATATGCACATGTACACCCCCAATAGGTGCACATTATGTGCATAACAAAATCTCGTGCATGTTCTTCACCAAACAAATGAAGTGTGCAATTGTGCACATGCTCTTGGTGTGAAAATACACACCTTCTATTAATTAGAGTGTTTGATGCTTGCAAAGAACACATATGCACACCTTGCACACATGCGCAGGTGTGTAAGGTGCACATGTGTTCATTTTGGGCATAATTAGGGGATTTTGATAGCTTCTTCTATAATTTCTTAGTATTCTATAAGTTTGAGTCATGCTTTAGCTCCATCATAGGTTTCCAAAATTAGAAGTAATAAAGTTTCTCCTTTTTTTAGATATAATGACATCTTCTTCATTTTCTATGGTTGTGAAGATAGCACCAAAACTAGTTGCCTTCAAGTATCGAGGAGCTTCAAAGAAATCTTAATTTCAAGACAACATTATGAAATCTAAGACACTAAGCTAGGGTATATTGACTAGAATACTTTTTTATTATTGTGTAACAAGCCTAAATAGAGGTCATCCATGGTGTCAACACTGATCCAAAGTGTTTTGGTAAATATTTCCTCTCATCTGGTGCCAGTTCAATCATCAGAATTGATCATGACTTTAGCACACCATTATGTGCCAAAAGAGAAGGTGGTCAAGAGAGTGACCAAAGATATAGTCTTGGACATTATACCTTAGAACATTGAGAAGGTCTTCCATCTTCCATGAGTAGATCAATACCTATCGATCACCTATGACAATGCAAATAGATTGTACAAGGAGAATGTGTTAGAAGCAAAGGAGTTGGTACATGGGAAGTACCTAATTGACATAACACCTTTGAGAAAGAGAAGTGGAAAGGTCAATATGGCCATGCTGGTGTTTTAAAACTAAAAAATAGCACTAGAGTACAAAAAAAATAGATACCTAGGGGTTAGCTATTTCCCATATTCAGCAAAAACCTATTCAAATCTAGACCAACTTAACAAAGCACAAGGGTTTTCTACACTTTGGGCTCTGTAGGGCTAAGGTGGATACACCTAGGGATTTATCATTTACTAACTTTCCTTACCCATTATTCATCCCTTATAGCTGAAAGTGGTCTGTTATCTTCTTGAAATTGAAATTAACAATTGATTTACAACAACTAACTATAAATTCAATAGGTATAGCAATAACTAAGTGGCCAACATGTAATTCTTTGTTATAGACTTTAGATAATTTATTTTCTTTAAATGTGAATTATGCAACCAAATGATAGTTCCAATTTATAGCTCAATTGATGACTAGTCCCTTATGCATTGTTACACAGAGTCATGCCAATAAATCTTGATCTATTCAATTGTCTTGCAATTAAATTTATCAACTATTAACCCTAAATCATATTCTTATGATATTCCAAACCCTATCAGTTCATAAAAGCATTTACTTAATTTCTTGAATTAAAAACAATAATGAATTTTCATACAACCTATCCAAGATGCCTTAATTTGCAATGAACTTTTCTCACTCAATCTAAAAATGACAAATATATGAAAATGGAGACATAATTTAAAGACATGGATATTCATAACTTCCTTTTGTATTAATATTCTTGATAATAATGCACATATCTGATATAAAACTCATAATATAACTTAGAACTTGAAAAATTTGTCATTAAATATCCATTATATTCTTTGAGATATAGATTTGAAACAACATACAGTTTGACACAAAATTTTGGACCGACTATCAATAGAATAAGCACTAAAAGAAAAAGAAAAATTTGCCTTCAACTCCACATCTTGGGAATCATTTTATAGAAAAGAATTGCGAAAAGCTATAGATGGGAGGACACTTGTCAAAATTTGATTCAAAAAAAATGCAAAGATAATATTTTTTCTTTACAAACATTCCATGTACTTTGACAAAAGATAGGAAGCAGTTCCAAAATTGGCAAGTGGTAGCTTTTCTTCAGGTGTCTCCAAGATGAGCATGTGTGCAACTTGAACAACTTGTCATAGTCATTGTCTTCTCTCTATTTTGTCTCTTCTTCCATCTATTTTTTATTCCTAATTTCTTCATGTGGATAGAGCTTTAATTTCTCCAAGTGCTTACCACACATAAACTTCTCTTTTTCTTGGTCATACAGTGCCTATAACCTCTTCCAAATCACTAACTGACTTATTCCACCTGGTATCTATTATGGCTCTTAATTCAATTACAAACTAGATTATATCAATTTCTACTTTGAAAAGAGAATCAATTAAATTGTTGAAAGAAACATTATTTTCATTATAAAAAATGGTTGGTACTCCTCCTAGAGCTAGTATTGAATCAAAAGAGTTTGACCATTCCTGCCAGTCTTTCAACTTATTTTTAGCATCCAGAATTTGTGGGATGTAAGAATCAATCCCTCTTGTCAAAATCTAAATTTTATTTTGCACAATTTGCAACTTACCAATAAAGAAGCCAATTAATTGTCTTATAGTCTCCAAGCCTTCCTTTACTATGAAGATTTTATCAAGCAGATATGGATTCTTTTCCATTAACAAAATTATTCTTTTAAAGAAATTACTATATGGCCCCCATTGATTAAAAATAGGTAATAGCCAAGTTAGTGCTTCATTGCATACATGCTCAATACTTTGTAGAGAAATAAAAAGGCTACATGCTTGTTGAGAGATCTTCTTCAATTTGTCTATCATGTGGCGTATCATACCTTTTAGAACATTAGTTCTTGTCTCACCACCTTTTTTGGAGCTTCAACATCTATTCTTGTTCTCATGGTTTTACATCACTCTATGCTTGCTCTATTGTCTGAGTCAATGTTTCAAGAGTAGTCTTTGTTGGTTGCTCACTCCTGATCTCTAGTCTACTCTGTTCTTCTACACTGAGTTGTTCATTTAAGGATGCTATTTTAGTTTCTAACTTCCTGGCCTTTAATTCCATCTCATTTATTTCTTGCCCATAGACATAACTCTTTCTGAGCTCTTCCACATATGATTTTTTGATATCAGTGTAGTCATGGAAGGTCTTGGCTAGTTTAGTCTCTATTTCTTCACCCTTGGTCTAATTCATGAATGAAAAGGGTTTTAGGTCCTTTGAGATCTATGTTCTAGAAGTACTATACATTGTTCATACTATCATGTTGGCTTCAATAGTGTTCTAAATATCTATTAACTTTGGATTATTTTTTTAGGTGTCATGCTCCACATTGCCAAGGACTTAGAATCTATGTTAAAACTTGATCCTTGTTGGAAACCATCAACACCAAATGCCTCATATGAAATTGATTTTTCTTGCTTCCAATTCTAATCAAGCATGAAAGCTTTCTCAAGATCCCATTCAAACACTAGAAGTATTCCACTTCTTTGAACAAGGTCCCTAGCCTCTACAAGAGTCATTTTCTCACTCTTGAGATTATATATCTATAGATTTCCTACTAATTCCTGAATTTTCTCTTCAAACTTACCTGGTTTGAGTTTTAGGACCAAATCACTCTACTTTACTCTATACAAAAGGCTTTTAAATTTAGTAGACTTCAGGAATTCATCATCTTCCATAGATTTTTCTACGTGGATGATCATATCATCTAGTCTAGTCGTTGTTAGTTATAAATTTGTCAGAGACTTCTCTATTGTTATTACCTTATCTTGTAAATAATCTTTCTTTAAGTTAGAAAAATATTGGTTCTTTCCAGGCATCAATTGTAGTGTCGTATATTTTACCTTATCAAGTATTTGGATCACCTTTTCCCTTATATTTCCCTTGGCAACCCATGACATTGTTGTTGGCTCCTCCTCTTCAGCCTCCAAGACTACATCAGGCTCAAGGGAGTCAAGGTTTACTCTCTCTTCTTCGCCTACTAGTTCTTCAGGCATTTGTGCCATGATATCACTATAGTTATCCACCATCTTTAATATTGTGTATGGGTATAGGGCATCTAAGTAGAAATCCTTAAAATTTTGGTATGTCCTCCTCAACTCATTCTCTACCCTTAGGATGTCATCAAATTTTCTAAATTTTTCTATAGTTTCCCCTTTCGCTACAATATTTGTGATAAAATCCTAAAGGGGTGATTCCTTGGTAACAGGCAACACATAACCCTTGATTTCTTTCAAAGTATCTCCTATAAAAAAAATTGGGTCATACATCCTATATGGGGCAGTGGACAAGTTAGAGTGCCTAAGGAAAGCATGGATTTGATTAAGAGATTCTTTTCCAATTGAAAAGTCTCCTATCCTAAAAAATCTACACAAAAATGTACCTTTGTGCAATTTTGGTCCTAAGTATTCCTTATTTACCATGAATAACTATCAAATGAATTCAATGATTGAAAATCTATGAGGGATATATTTTGGCAATACATGTGGTGGATGGGGGCATGCATAAACTCTCGTAAGAGAAAAGGTTTGAAATAAGAAGATATCACCCTGATTGTGATATAATCTCTTCTATTTAGGCAAGAGGGTTGTTCTTAATAAACTTTTCAAAATTTCAAGGGCCCTAAAGAAACTAGGGCCTAACATTCTCATTATTACTACACTGAAATTATTGAAAAAAAAATAAAAAATCAAAGTAATGGTAATATCTATCCCATACGTGTGTCCATAGTTGTATTGAAAGCTCTCCATTCTCATCAGATATCCTATCAATAAAATTTGGGTTGATGTATCACACATTTTTGTATAATATAAGATGCATTAACAATGAATAATGGTGTAATCTAAAATTCCCCAGCTCTCCTCTCTATGTTGATTCAATTTATTCTTGTATCTTCTCAATGATGTAAGCCACATAGTTATACTCAAAGTTTTGGAAAGAATCCTACACATCTTAGGCTATTATGTATATTAACCAATACATCATGTTAGGGCCATCACTTCCCACTACCTTCTGGATGCCATACACAGTTTTTTGAAACTAATTTTTTAATTTTTCCACACACATTATTTTATGTACATTCTTAGGATAATCCCCCATCTTTTTGAGGCCCATAGGGATATGATGCATCATATATTTTCCAATTTAAGAACTTTTATTTCCTTCAAAATTCCCTTGAAGCTCATCTATATCAAGTGGGGCACTCATTTGACCCTCCAATCCGAAAGCTTCAATGAATGAAGCATGGTCTAGTGCACACAGAATACTCTCATTGTGTCTAGAAATGATTTGTTTGCTAGATTGTATGATTTGATAAGGGCTTTCACCAAGTCAACATCTACATATACCTCTAGGAACAAAAATTTTGCCAAATTTTTCCGTCATGGGTTGTAGATAGGGATCTTCTCAAACCTATTATTATAAAAATATCTAAACAACTCATAGTCATTGAAACTAGGGAAAATTGCATCCCTACAAAATATTTATGGGTCTCTGAAGTCATGATCATTTGCAGAGATGGCATTTGATGACTCGGGGAATATCTTCATCCACTCAGTTGCATATGTATTTGTCTTTCTCTACCGAGTTTTTCCTCCTTTAGAGGTTGATGTTTCTGCAACCTCCATGTCCTTAGATTGAATCTCTTCTATTTCCTTCTCTAACATCTCTATTGCAAATAAAATCCAAAAGCTCTACAACTAAAGTCTGAAAACTCAAATTCTTTGCACTCTATGAATAGTATCTTGTTTCAATCTAGAAAGGGTCTTTTATGTCCTACATACTTCATCAACAACTTTGTTGTATTTATTTTTTGCATGCACAAGATTTAATTCTTATTTTTTTCTATCACCTCATGGAGTGTTGACTTGATTATCCATCTTAACACTTTATTGTACCTTGAAAAACCCTATTGGTTGAAACCTTTCTATCATTTTCTAGCTCAGAGAAAGTAAAAAATACTTTTTCATGTTATATATAAGGCTTGTGATCTTACACCTTTTGTTTGAAATTTAAACCCTTTGTAACGTCATAAACAAGAAAAATGGCCTTTATGATCTTTCACTCAATCCCTTCTCATGTGAAAGGAGACCTATTTTAGACTCCTCATAGCCTTACGCTTATCAATTTATCATAAGATCAGAAACATTATCTACAATGTTATCTTCAAACCACAAAATTATGCTTGGTAGTCCACAACCATTTTAATAACATCAATAATGTGTATTTAAACATTTATTAACTTGTGCTTTAATGCTACCCATTGCATCGTGGTACCTTTCCTAACTATTGTCTTAACTTTCCAACCATATGCTAGATATTATCTTCATTTACCATAACCTTAGAGGCTCTTACTTTGTCTTTGCTTTAATCTTATGATCATGTGCTTAACTCTTCATTGTGGTATCTGGACTCTCCTTATTTCATCCTTTGATCTTTCACTTTGCCTTTTCTTTTAGTTGTGGAAGTCTTTGTATCCTACCTTCATGACCTTATGATCTTCCACTTTTCATATCCCCAAGAGACTTTATTGACATGTGCTCAATTCTGCTATGCTTATGCACTAGGCCCCACATCATAAGATCATAACACCATATAACTTTAAAAATTTACACCTTATGATCTCCCACTTCTAATCTTTGTGTATAGTCAGTATTCCATAGAAAAGATTTTACTCTTCTATGTTGCTCCTTTTATCATAAAATTATAACACTTGTTGATCTACATGAAAGCACTTATGATCCTATGCTTATGATATGAATGTAAGATCGGAACCAATTTAAAATAATTCTATGCCTTTACACTTATTTTAGACTTTGTAACTTCTAGAGATTGAAAATCTACCACTTATCATCCTATTCTAAAGACTTTGATTGTAAGATCGTAAATAGATAAGGAAAGTTTTGAAAATCAAATGTGATCTCCTACTAGACACAAAACCTAGGGTTAAAACCAACCACATCATGGAAGATGAAAATTTTCAATGATTGAACATGGGACAAAATTCTTAGAACAATTGGACGGTTCTAGGTTTGGGGAAAAAATTAAAAAGACTAAGGCATATACCTTCTAGGTTAGGGTTTATATGGAAAACTTTGACAACAATATCTTAAAATCCCTATTTGCACAAGACTCTTCATAACATTTTTACAATATATTATCTAGGTTTTAGCACAATGAATTTTTTTTTGAAAATAATTGATTAATTTTGTATTATATTTGATGTTACACAAAATGTCATATCATTACCAATTAGTGTATGCCAAGATCACTTGGTTGATGAAGACAATTTCCTATGTCTATCAAGCATTCCAGAGTTTGCCAAGTTCAAAAGAGTGTTTCTACTAAGTTCACTAAATTGTCAAAGGAAATTTTGTAGAAGTTGAGTGTTAACCGAGCTCACTTGGTTAATGAAGAAAATGTTGAATGAAACCAATGTTAATTGAGCTCACTTGGTTATCAAAGGATCTTTTTGAATATGCAATTTCAACTAAGTTTAGTTGGTTAACATAGGAAAACCATTTCTAAGTTAATGTCTATTGAACATAGTCAGCTAATGAAAGATTTTCTTATTTTTACATATTGAGCTCAATTGGTTTAGTTGTTGGTTCTAGCTGACTGAGAAGATGAATATTAAGTATTCTAAGTTACATTCAAGCCAACTTGAAAATGTATAAGACATAAACATAAGGTCAAGTTGAGGATTGAATGTGAAGTGGAAAATAATAGAAGATTTGATAATGCTTAGAGGAAATGAATTAGAAGGATAAGCATAATATCCTTGTTGAGCTACAAAGATACATTTAGTTAGGAAGGATCAAGTATTCAAGCTAGAATTGAGATCTGTAATCAAAAATTCAGTTGCATAAAAAATTAGGTCATCTCATTGTTACTTTCTAACCATTGTAGTAGTGATCTAAATATCTTAACTGAGTTGGCTTAACAACTATTTGTAAATCCTCTAACAAGGTGACGTTTCTAGATTGAAGTGTCTAAATACCTCTAACAAGCCCACTCCTAATAGGGTGATTAAATCTTCTAATAGGGTCACACCTAATAGTGTGTTTTGTAACCTTTAATGCGGTTGGCTCCTAATAGGGCTCACTTCAAGAGAGTGAAAATTAGTAACTAGTTCCAATTGGTGGTTATTCCCAAATTGGGTTTCCACATTAAATCTTGGTGTCACTTGGGTTCATACTATTTCTTTTATGTGTATACAACTAAATTAATCATAAGGTTAATCACATTAAGATTATTATATTCAATTATTGTTGAGTTACAGTATTTTCTAGAGTAAACCAAGTGCATTTGTGTTTTCTGAGTTACAATAGAATGCAGTTTAATCAAAATATTCATTTGTATTGACATCTAAGGGGTCAAGGATTTATTTTTGTAGTAACTGATTCACCCCTCCCCTCTTAGTTACTCCTCTTATATTTCCAACAATTTGTATCAAATCTTTTTGGTGCTTGCAAAGAAGGTTTCAAGGACCTAAGCTAAAGATCAAGATGTCTTATAGAAGGGAAATGCCAAAGCTGAAAAAAGGTAACTTCAAAGCATAAAAATAACTCATGAGGCTACACTTGGAAACATTGGAGGTTCAGTGCTAAAGAATCTAGACGCCAAATATAAGGCTCCTACGGGAACTATGACCAATGAAGAAATTGTAGAGAATAAGAGTCATAATATCATGATGATTGATATTGCTTCATCTCTCAACTATAATAAATTTGATGAGGTCAAAGATTGTTGAATTTGATGAGGTCATTAGATGAAAATTAGAGATGATGAAAACATTGCAAAATATGTTGATAAAATCAAAGCCAATGTCAGTGCTATCAAAGCCTTTAGAGGAACAATTGATGATGTAATAGTGGTAAGCAAGGCACTCACAACCCTTCTTCCTATCTATTCAATTAGAGTGTCTTCTATTCAATAAATGAGATGTGATCCAAATAGCAATATAAATTTGGTTGCTCTAGTTGGAAGATTGACAACATTTGAACTAGATAACTATGACAATTATACTCCTAGTTCTAAAAATCTTGAGTCTACATTTGAAGCCAAGGTATCACTCAAGAAGAAAGGGTAAAATTTCTAAAATTAAACAATCTAAAAGTGAAGAGGAAGATATTTTTCATAGTTATCTCGAAGCCATTGAAGCATTTCTTGCAAGAAGATATCCCAAAGGCAAAGAAAAGTATAAAGGTAAGATTCCTCTAATATGTTTCTCTTATGAAGAAGTTAGACATATTGCTACAAGGTGCCCAAATAGAGAAAACAAAGATGAAAAGAAAGACAACAAGTTCAAAGGAAAGAAGGATTTTAAGAACTTCAAGGACTACAAGGACAATGGTAAGAAATCATTTTTTATGGCTAAAGATTTAGAAAGTAGTGAAGATGATGAAATGGTTTATAATGTTGTAAAAGATGAATCTGATGATGAAGGAGATAAAATGGCACTTATCTCTCATGTTAGAAAATATGATGCATGGATTATTGATAATGGCCACTCACATCATATGACTAGTGATAAAATAAAATTTGAACACATGGAACATTATGATGATGGTAGTGTGAGATTTGGAAACAATAAACCTTGTTGAATAAAGGGAAAAGGTTGTATCTCACTAACCACTAAAGTTAGATGTGACAATGCTTATTGGGTTGAAGAAGTAAAACATAATTTGCTGAGTGTGGCATAATTGAATAACATTGGATTCAAGGTAGAATTCATGAATGGGAAGGGAAAACTATTGGATGGAAAAGGAAATCTGGTTGAATTTGGCGAACAAACAAAAGGTAACCTATTCTACCTAGATCTTAATGAAAGTTTATATTTTATTTCTCAAGTAGAAGAAAGTTGGTTATGGCATAAAAGGTTGTGTCATGTGAACTTTGATCATTTGGTGAAGATAAGAAAAAATAGAAGAGTAAGAGGTATTCCTAGTTTGAGGAAACCTAATATGAATCTATGCAAAAATTGTCAAATTGGTAAGATGGGCAAGACAAGTTTCAAAAGCAAAGACTATCATTTAGAAGAAGTCTTGGAGCTAGTATATACAGACTTGTGTAGACCCATTGGAACAAAGAGCTATAATGGAGAGAAGTATTTTATTCTGTTTTTTGATAATTATTTTAGAATGATGATTGTAATGTATCTAAAATAAAAATTTGAAGCTTTCTAAAAGTTTAAGTGGTATCTGGAAAGAGTGAAGAAAGAAACTAGAAAGAAGCTGAAATGTTCGAGATTAGATAGAGGTTGAATTCATTTCCAATGAGTTCAATAAATTTTGCATTGAAAAAGGAATTAAGGGATAGGTATCAGCCCCTAGTACACCTTAGCAAAATGGTATAGCTGAAAGGAGCAGATCCATCATGGATTGTGCAAGAACCTTAATGATAGAAAAGATTATTGCAATCAAATACTGGAAGGAAGCAATCAGTACTACAGTGCATGCCTTGAAAAAATATAGTTGAAGAAATTTTCAAATCAAACTCCTTATGAACTATGGCATGGCTACAAACTAATGTAAGTTACATGAAAGCATTTGGTAGAAAAAGTTATATCTTGAAAGAATCTAGGAAAGATAAATTTGATGTCAAAAGTGATGAAGGCATATTCCTATGATACTCCTGCAGAAGTAAAGCATACAAGTGTTTGAATCTAACTACTCATAAAATCATAGAAAGTGTACATGTGAGAATTGATGAATTTACAAAAAAGAGTGAAGAGGAAAGTATCCAAGAACTTGAGGATTATAGAAATTTTTTTTACTATGAACCTGATACTTTGCCAAATCTATTTGGAAGTTGGGAGGCCTTACCTCCCAAGTCCCCAAAATATCCAAAAGCTACCAAGTTGCAACCAGTGCAAACCAAGTCACAATCTGAAGGACTCAAGTCATAGTCAGAAGCTACCAAGCTAGTGCATGAATAAATTGAGTCAAATGGACCCAAGTCACAGATAGTGGGACTCAACCTTGATATAGAAGATCATGAAGAGGTTAATGGAACAATATCTAAACCCAAAGTACTTTTGTTATCAAGATATGTTGGAAGGTACCATACACCCGATCAAATCATTGCAGACAAGTCAAATGAAACAATGACAAGAAACAAATTGAGAGGTACATGTTTGCTTTCTAAATTTGAACCTAGAAATGTTAAAGATGCTTTGGATAATGAAAGTTGGATTGTAGCTATGAATGAAGAAATAGAATAGATAAAGAAGAATAAGACTTGGACTCTTGTTCCTAGACCCAAGGATAAAAATGTAATTGGCACAAAGTGGGTATTTAGAAATAAGCTAAATGAAGATGGAAAATTTTCAAGAAACAAAACAAGGTTAGTTTGTAAAAGTTGTTCTCAAGATGAAGGTATTGACTATGGTGAAACTTTTTCTCCTATTGCAAGATTAGAAGGTGCTAGAACTTTACTAGCATATGCAGCACATAGAAGATTTAAATTTTATCAAATGGATGTAAAATATGCATTCTTCAATGGAATTCTTAATGAGGAAGTTTACATAGAACAACTTGAAGGTTTTGTAGATCTTAGCAAAAGAGATATGGTCTTATAATTACACAAAGCATAGTATGGTCTCAAGAAAGCTCCTACAGCTTGGCATGAATGACTTCATAATTACTTGATAAAGATTGGTTTTCAAAGAACAAATAATAACAATAATCTATATATCAAAGAAGGACCAGACAAGAAGATTGTGTTGGTAGAAATCTTTGTGGATGAAACTTTATTTACAAGAAATGATGACTTATTCAAGGAATTTTTGGTAGATATGAGAAAATAATTTGAGATGTCCATGTTTGGAGAGATAAAATTCTTTGTTGGATTGCAAACCCAACAGAAGAAATATGGCATCTATATTACTCAATCCAAATATATCAAGGAGATACTAAAAAAGTTTGGAATGAAAGATTCAAAACCTATTGGAACACCTATGTCTATTGGACATAAGCTTTTCAAAAATGATGATTCCAAATAGGTAAATTAAATCACATACAAATCAATGATTGGAAAATTGCAGTATGTAGTGCGCATAAGGCCTAATATTGCATTAGTAGTTGGTATGGTGACAAGATTCTTCAAAAATCCCAAAGAAAATTACATGATGTAAATCAAGAGAATCATGAGATATCTGAAAGGTACTGAAGACTATGGATTATGGTACAAAAAAGGAGGCAATTTGGATTTGAAAGCATTCACAGATGTTGATTGGGTAGGAAGTGTTGATGATAGAAAGAGCATAAGTGGTGGAGCATTCTTTCTTGGTAAAAGACTAGTATCTTGGACAATCAAGAAGCAAACTTGTATTGTAAGTCCATAGCAGAAGCAAAATATATGGTAGGAGCAAATAATTATTCTAATGTTGTTTGGTTCAAGAAATTGTTAGCAAGTATGAAGATAGAGATTAAGGATCTAGTAGTTATCTTCTGTGATAACACTAGTGCAATTAATTATCCAAGAATCCTATGATGTATACCAAAACCAAACACATTGCTATAAAATATCATTTTTTGAGAGAATTGGTACAAGATAAAGAGGCAAGATTGGAATATGTAAATACTAAAGAGAAAATTGCAGATATATTCACTAAGCTATTACCTAAAGATGCATTTTTGTATCTAAAAGGTAAGTTAGGGGTCATTCCCCTATCTAAAGCTCACTAAATGTAGTTTAGTGATGCATCAACTAGCGCATGTTGAAGATCAGACAGTTGATGTAGTATTGACAAAGACACATTGCATATGAATTAGTACATTAGATACATTGATATTCACTAAATATTGTCTTTGGCATGAGATGTCAAAGAGAGAGAGGTTTGTTTTCATATCTCACAGAATTTTTTTAGAGATGTTAAAGAAGGAGAACTTGGTCTGATATCAAAGAAGGAAGTTTTCTATCAAAAGAAGATGTTGAAGATAGATTTTTGCTAATAGAGGGTGAAACTAAAGGTAGAGTGAGTTCACACTAATAGAGGGAGTTCTCATGGATGAGAATTAGAATGAAACTAAGGATATGTTCCTTACTTTATTCTTTCTCTAAAAAATTCATTGTATTATGACATGTTGTGTTGTCATCAATGTCAAAGAGGGAGATTATTGAAAACAATTAATTAATTGTGTATTATTGTCTTTGATGTTACACAAAATTTCACATCATTGCCAGGTAGTGTATGTCAAGCTCACTCGGGTGATGAAGATATTTTCATGTGTTTACCAAGCATTCTAGAGTTTGCCAAGTTTAGAAGACAGTCTCTAATGAGTTCACTTGGTCGTCAAAGGAAAGTTTGTAGAAGTTGAGTGTTAACTAAACTCACTTGGTTAATGAAGAAAATCTTGGATGGAACTAGTGTTAACCAAGCTCACTTGGTTACCAAAGGAGCTTTGTGAATATGCAGTGTTAACTGAGTTCACTTGGTCAACAAAGGAAATTTATTTTTGAGTTAGTGTCTAATGAGCATGGTTGACTAATGAAGGATTTTCTTGTTTTAGAATATTGAGTTCAATTGATTTAGTTGTTCATTCTAGCCTACTAAGAAGATGGATATTAATTATTCTAAGTTGTATTCAAGCCAACTTGACAATGTGTATAATATAAATATAAGGTCAAGTTGAGGATTGGATGTGAAGTGGAAAATAATATAAGATTTGATGATGCTTAGAGGAAGAAAATTAGAAAGATAAGAAGAATATCCTTGTTGAGCTGCACAGATACATTCAATTAAGAAGGATCAAGTATTCAAGCTAGAATTAAGATCTATAATCAACAATTTGGTTGCATTAGAAATTAGGCAATCTCATTGTTACTTTCTAACCATTTTAGTAGTAATCTAAATCTCTTAATCTAGTTGTCTTAGCAATGCTATTTGTAAATCCTCTAACAAGGTGGCATTTCTAGATTGAAGTGTCTAAAGACCTCTAACAAGGACACTCCTAACAGGATGATTAAATCCTCTAATAGGGTCACAACTAGAAGTGTTTTTTATAACCTTTAATAGGGTTATCTCCTAAGAAGGCTCACTTTAGAAGAGTGAAAATTAGTAACTAGTTGCAATTGGTGGTTTTTCCCAAATTAGATTTCCATGTTAAATCTTGGTGTCACTTGTGTTCATGCTATTTCTTTTATGTGTATGAAGCTAAGTTAATCTTAAGGCTAATCACATTAAGATCAGTATATTCAGTTGTTGCCAAGTTATAATATTTTGTAGAGTAAACCAAGTGCATGTGCGTTTGTCGAGTTACAATAGAATATAGTTTAATCAGAGTATTGATATGTGTTGACATCTAAGGGATCTAGGATTTATTTTTAGAGTAACTAATTCACCCCTCCCCTCTTAGTTACTCCTCTTATATTTCCAACTATGGGCTAACAGGCCAAAGGCTGCATGATAGATGATATTGGCCACTCTATAGTTCTTATAAGTAGAGCCATGGGCCTTTGTGTAGTTGGTCATCTAGAAACATGGATGGTGCCCTTCATAGAAACCATCAGAATGGGGAAGATGCCCATTGATTGGGCTACATACTCAGCAAAAATCTAGGTAAGAAACTAATTTTAGTAAAGAATTACCCCCATTTTTATATGACCTCCTACATAATGTATCTTCTAGTAGCAAGACCACTAACTACTCAAGGTAGTACAGGAAGGGAAGTATGCAAGGTACAAATTCCTAGCCATACATAGTTTATCCATAGTTGGTGAAGAAAAAAATCCCCCCTATAGAGTTCTAAATATAGGGTGGTCAATGATGGGTTCATATTTTCCATCATTTGGTTCATTAAAGGAGATTATGCCAAAAGAATATTAGTAGAAGTAGCAACACAAATAACCCAACGTGGAGTTTATTAAATCTAATTCAAGAAATTTACTTATATTTGTGAAGATGGTAATCTCTTGTAGCTGAAAAATCTCCCATGATATCCATCAGATAGACTATTGCTATTGGAGACAACATTACAATTATCTTGTGCTTATGATAGGGTGAGGAAGCAACATAAGAAGACTTAGGTGTGGCCAATTACCATTGGGGCTTTTGAAGTTAAACATAAGTAGTAAATTGCTACATTTGAATTAGAATGGGATCAGTATCCTCTTGATGATTACTAGTCACCTTTCCCATATTTTGATAATATCATAATGGTGCAATATTTGGTGGGAAATAAATTTGTGCCCAAAGTAGTAGTAAAAATAATTAGATAAATTTTATAGATGACCATGATGTCTAAATTAGAGACTTATAGAATGAGTCTATAAATTTATGAAAAAGGTGTTTAACATGGAAATACCTCTCAAGGTATGGAATAATGATGCCCCCAAAGCATTGGATCCCTTATACAATAGGGACAAGATATACGAGAGGCTCATAATGAATGCATAAATTGGGCAAGAGGAAAATGATGATATTAATCGTTGACTCAACATATTGTCGAATTGATAAGGGAATGGATTAGAAAGCCTTTCTATCTGGACCCAGTTCCTCAAGTTCTAGCTCTTCAAGTCACAGCTCAACCTAAAAATGGAAAGTGAACCAAATTAATTATGCCTACCCTAAAAAATCACGAGTTTGGTTGGAAATGGTACATTAGAATGAGTGAGAGGTAGAGTACTTTCAAACAGAAAGGGTAAAGAGAAAGAAGAGAAAGAGGGTTGCTCTGGTAAGGGATCAAGAGGAAGAGGCCTAGGAATACCCATCTATCCAAGGGGAAGAAGCCCAACCTAAATAGGAAGAGGCTTAGCTAGCAAAAGAGGAAGTGCAAGCACCTAAAGACCATACAATAGAAGCCTCCCTGTCAGTAACAATAAGGGGTATTAATTAGATGATGGTGGTAGAAGAAAAGAGAAGGAGGTTGAAGAAAAAGAGAACTCCATCACTTTAGGTACCTAAAACTATCCTTGAGGTGGAAGATAAGGAAGAAGGGGAGAAAATAGAATATGACCCCTTGAACAAAAGAACCTACTTAGCCAGAGCCATAGAAGAAGCAGTTTGACTTAAACACCACCTTCTATTCCTCAAGAGCATATCCACATCGAGATTTGAAAGAGGAACAATAAAAATGGATCAAAGAAATGGAAGGTGAGAGAACTAATGTTTTTGACATCTCATAGTTTGACTTTATGCTATTAGGGACTAAAATGGTAGGATAGAAGATACAAGATACTCCTTAGAATGAGCCATTTGGAGAAGATTGGAATTAATTGCCTCCTTTACCACAAGGCCTCTTGGTATTCCTCTTCCACCATCATGAGATTTTCTATTAGTGCCTCTTCAATTGGACCAAGAATTAGTTTCCATACCTCTTTTGATGGCCAAACTTGAGAGTCAAACCTTAGAGGAAGGAGAATATGTCTAGTTACATGTTGATGAATTATCAAAAGAAGGAGAGATTATGGAAGAAAAGTAGCAAGCTCCTCCCAAGACAAAGATTACATCTCTAGCTCATGTTGACACATAAGCTCACTCTAAAGTCCTTCCTCAACACAAGAAGACTCTAAAAAGGAGTGATAAGGGAAAAGGACTAGTGTCAGAACCCACTTCTTTGGAACAATACATGTCACCGATGGAAACAATGCCATCATGGTTTAAAAAGGTCTTATTTATACAAAGAATACAAGTGGAGTTGACTAAAGAAGAGGGCATGGTGGATTTGATAAAAGCAGTCAAGAAGCCTGAGCCCAAGGGTGATGCCAAAACACTATCTTTCATTATGAAGGATCAACACCAAGATCTTTTTGTGCATATTTCTATTCCACCTCCTTGCATGGATATAATAGAGTTGACCCCTACAGACTATTAAATGAAGGAGA
The DNA here is from genome assembly GCA_028749045.1 of Cupressus sempervirens. NCBI lineage: Eukaryota > Viridiplantae > Streptophyta > Pinopsida > Cupressales > Cupressaceae > Cupressus > Cupressus sempervirens. Next base: position 546,881,141 of record CM053793.1, read on the forward strand.
TAGTACTAGGGAAGCCCACTATGGATACAAAAAAAATTCTAATCACCACTAGTCTCAAACAAGTGTTCTCACATCTAAACAAATATGAATTAGAGCTTTTGGTTTTAATGAAAGAAAAATGAGATATTAAGAGGATATTTGAATGAGATAGTGGGTCCTATAGACCTTTATCACCATGCAATTACTTTAGGGGTGGCAATAGAGAGAAAGGAGGTAGTGCAATTGTTGGGAGATTCATTTTTGGATGCTTGTACAAGGTCCCATCACAATTTTAAAAATAGAGGAGTACAAATAATAGAAGGTGATTTGAACCTTCTATACAACATCCAAAATAATGTTGAAAAATTGGCTTCTATTGTAAACTAATATTTTGGGTTGATCGATGAAGTGCATACCCAGGATAAAGATTTGCAAGCACTGAAATCTATAAAAGGGAAAAGGTATTGGATGTTAATGGAGATTTATATAGCAGAAGGATTAGATAAGTTAGATGATTGGATTGAGAAAGTATAAATAGGGAATACAATGATAGAAGGACTATATGAGGACATTCATGAGATAAAGAATAAAGCTCAAGGGCAATGTTTGGAAGTAGACAAATACTACAATGTCGCTAGCCTAAAGATTTTTTAGGATGAGTCAAGAACAAAAATTTCTTCAATGTAGATAGTAGTTCAACCATTTAGAGCTTTATTTGACTTTTCTTTGTCTAAAGATGATGTCAAACAAATTTTCAAAATGGGAGAAGCATTGTTGGAATTAGACTCTAAGTTTGAAGATTTTATTGACATGAGGATAGAAATAAGTGATTACCATTATGTGGTATGCAATGAGTTTGATTCATTAGACTTACTGGAGGCTAAGGAGATCCTGGATTTGATTAAAAAATTCAAGAGAAAACATCTTGACATCATTTTGGTCTAAAGGGGAAGAAAAATCGGATGTTGGAAATTCAGTTTTGACACTTAGAAATTTATTTATATTTTTTAGTCCTATCATCAAGGTGTGCTTGTTAGAGGTGTTTTTTTTCAAAAGTGTGCTTTCTAGAGCTATACCAAATCAAGAGGTGCATTGACAATTTTGAAGAAGAAGTAGTGCACCAATAGTTAACCACCAATTGCCATTTTTGAGCATTCCATGCATTGAAAATGAATTTAAACAATAGTTCAACTCCCAGAAACACCTAGAGAAAGCCAAGCTTCCATTTTTATAAGTTTCAATGACTCTTAGATCATCTAATGGCTTATGCCTTCTTATCTTATTCTTCTTTTATTTTTTTAAGTCATGTAAAGACACATGCACCCATTAACTGATATAAACAAGGGTGGACACCTACTTAGAACCATTTAGAGAGTTAGTTTGTAAGTATTTAACTTTATTTTATTAATTTTTAGCATAGTGTTTGCATTAAAGCTCTCACTTCTGACATAGAAGGAGGAGAGGATTTCTTTTAAATACATGGATATAATATGTATTCAAGGTTGATATTTTAATGTAATAATAATAGCTATTGGTACTCTCATTCTAAGTGTAGTAAATCTTACTAGAGCGTATTATTTTTTGTGGATTCATGTGCATGAATGATAATGGATCTAATGGTTTTATTGCATTATTATAATTGTGTGATCTTTTAATTTTGATATTCACCTTATGTTAACAAATTTTGTTGTTGTGATGAATTGGAGAAAGGATCTTTATTGTTCTTACATAGCATTTTATCTTGTGTTAGCCCACTTTATGTAGCCTCGAAATTTGATGAAACATGCACCATCTTTCAGTTTTTCATTAAAGTTCCCATCAATGGATTTGAGGAAGTTTTTCTCCTACTTTCATTGGTTTCCTACCAAATTGTTTTGATAATTTAATTCATAGACCTATTTTTATTGTGGTTTATATTCATTAGGAATTTCCCTTTTAGTAATTTTCTCTAAATCTCTCATTACTCTATCTTTTTTATTTTATTCTTAAACACTTGGTTAAAATGGGAATTAATATAGTTGCATTAATTATAAATTACATTCATCATAAAAGAGAAAATATAAAAATATGTCATTTTTGTGGTTACATTTCAGCAAAATTGTGTAGAATTGGTAGCTACCAGCAAAGACCTCCTTGTGAATAGTCACATTTATCTTCAATTGATTTACCCAGTAGGTTGAAAAATAGCCATCTAGAACCTTGGAGTTAGTCATTGATTAGCTTATTAAGAGAGAGATTCAAGAGAATTTTTTTCATTAGCATCATGCAAAATGACCACTCAACACCTAGTATAAATTAAAACCACTTAGGGAGACATAATGTATCCTTCCTCTTGTTTAATGCATCCAATATCTGTTATGAATTTGTATTATCTTATATCTAGATTTTATCTCTTAGATGTAATCATTTTGTTACATAGGGATTAGCATCTTAAGTGCAATCTTATGCTTTTAAGTGCATCTTTTTGATATAGGATCTATCATTTATGACATAAATTTTATTTTCGCTCTTTTTCTCAAGGATCTATTATCTCTTTACTGTTGATTTCATGATAATTAAGTAGGTATAACATGGTTTCATTTAATCTCCCTCTTTCATTTCTATATGGATTTGTATTATTTTATGGCACATTCCTATCTGTGGGTATTCAATCCTTCATTCCATGCATACCATGATTATTTCTTCCTAACAATGTATTTTCCTACCTTGGATTTTAGTTGTCATTTAATAATCATCTATAGTTTACTTCATATGTTATATCTTTTCTAGCCTCTTATGTTTGTTGCAATTGCATATCCTATGATGTTTATTTCCTTCTTTAATTCTATAATGTGGTATTATTCCACAATACTTTGTGTTTGATATAGGGTGTTTTTCTATGCATGGCTACATTATGGTTTCTTCTTATAGTTCATGTTTCTATCTTATTGTGTTCTTTTTATATAATCCATCATAGGATTTACTTTCTTTCCTTGTGTTTTGGGGGCAAGGGTGAGTTGTTTATATATTCTTTATCTCTCTTTTCTAAGGATCAACTTTCCTTAGTATAGTGGTATTTTTTTATCATGTGACATTATTTTCATATAAATAATTGTGTCTTGTCTATCTCGAGTCGAGAGAATACTTAGAGACTTTTCCTTTATATCAGTCTATGCATACTTCTCCATTCCAAGGGTATATTCCCTATGGGATTTACTTGAATATTCTAATCTCTTAATGTGAAAAATTTATGAAAGAGGAAATTAAAGGAGTTTCTCGTACATTTTCCAAAGAGTGAAATACACTCTCCTAGTACTCTTTTTATTTTCTCAACTATTCTCTTTTTCTCTTTTCCATTCATTTTCATATTCACATCTAGTTTATTTAGTAACTTCATGGATTTAATTTCAAGGCCTTAGTTTTAATTATTAACTCACTTCCACTAATGTGGTTTTGACCATGCATTCAATTTGTGAATAACCTATTGAAATCTATTGAAAACATTGGAAATTAATTTAAGAAATAGAACATAATATTCACTTGAAAGACTAAGAATTCTATGCTATACATTGCCAATTAACAAGAACATCTATGAAGTCAATCTTTTCATTTCCTCACAATTGTGGCCAGCTAGGAGTACATTCACCTATAGTTCCAATCCAATTATGAAATCAACTCACTAATTCAAGCATATTTAGAATGCAATTTTCATAACATTTCATGAACCAATCCTATAATAAATCAACACACTCTTATTCACCTTCAAGAATTATTGACTACAAAGAGCTAACTCTTTGGAATGATATTTGAACATATTACAACTCAACTTATCATGTCACAACAATCCTTGCTTTTCTTTGAAATGCAAATGCATTTTAGTATCACAATGACTCCTTACATAAGAATCTATCATGTTTTCTTCTACTACAAATCTTGCAAGAATACAATACAACAAAGATGAGCAAGGTGGAGGATACTCCATTATAATTTATAAAGCAATATGTCAAATTTTCTCTCCCTCAAAATGCACAATCATGATGACCAAATCCAAGATTTTTCACTTCATCTGTTATGCACAAAACTTGCAAATGCTTTTGAACAAACTATGGAAAGCTCACCTCCGAACCTAGGCATTTATAAGACCACCCACTGAGCTAGGAGAACCAAGGCCCAAATAGGCTACAATCATACAAGTTTATAGATGCATAAATATCACAATTAAAATATTTAACACCCTCAACCATGAGCTTCACAATGAATCACAAATGGAACCATAAACAAAGGGTAAAGATGGGCTTTTCAAGAGGAAAATTTCCATGCTATTATCAACTAATCCATAATAAGCATCAATAAAAGTTAGTGTTGACCAAGCATTAGTATCAAAAGAGTGCTAGTGTATATTTTGAGTAAGAATTCTATAGAGATTGAGTAATCCAATGATGACCAAGTGTCATAACGCAGTGTTGGCCAAGGAACAATATTTTAACTATTTGTGAGGAGTCATAATTTCCATCTAACTAAGTTGATTTCTTGGGATATGGAAAGCATGTTGAAGATAAGGATCGATGAGATGTATCATTTAATTATAGGAGAGGATTAGGTAAATGACCTAAGAGATGGATTCCAACATAAGTTTCTAAAAAGGAAGACGTAAATGGAATGGCGATCAGATTCATTGTATTTCATAGATTGAATCATAAACCTTAAGATCTACAGTGTTGTTTAAGTAGAAAAATATTAGAATTGCCTATTAAGGAGTTATAGAGGCAAAATTTTAGAAGCATTTGTAGACTGCAGAGAGGCTATGCACATTTGAAGAAGTTCCAGAGAGTTAGAGTTATTACTAATGTTGTTGACTGGTGAATCTAAGCATAAGGCTTAATTGAGTTGAAAATGGAGGCTAGACAATAAATTAGTACATTTGGTTAAGAAGTGAAGGGTAATTTCTTGAAGATTTCCCATGTGAATAAAAGATTGAGATGAAAATGAAGGCTACACAGTAAATTAGTACATGTGAGCTAAATAGATATTTGTAAATGAAAATTGCATTGTACTTAATGATCAAAGCCTACTATTACTTTCTAACCATTGTGAACATTATTTGAAATCCTTTGATCAAGGTTGACCTAATAGTCATAAGGACCTAATAGCCTATGTAAATCCTTTAACTAGGTGAAATTTTAAAGAAAAGTTGTAAATTCCTCTAACAAGGCCACTCCTAACAAGGTGATAAAATCCTTTAACAATTTCACATTTAACAGTGCGTATTTTAACCTTTAATAGGGTTGACTCCTAACAAGGCTCACTTCAAAAGAGTGAAAAATGGTGACATGTTGTTTGTGGTTTTTCCCAAATTAGGTTTCCACATTAAATTCTAGTTTCAAACTTGTGGGGATGTTATTATGAATTTTTATTAATTAATGTTTATATTATGCAATTCTATTTTTTCTAGAAGAGTGGAAAGCTAGCTAATGTTACTAAAAGTCTACAATAGAGACTGAGTCAAGGAATGATAAGACCTAAAGTTTTTTAAGTGTTTGTGTTGCTTAATTGGTATAGTTGGACCTTAGATAATTTATTTACTCCCCCCCTCCCCCTCATAGTTATTCTAAATATTCTAACAATTGGTATCAGAGCATTGGTTCTTGTAGAGAGAATTTTGAAGGTACTCAAAGCTAAAGATCATCACGTACAAAAATGGAGGTACCAAAGTTGAACAAGGAAACTTTTCCTACATGGATAAAGTTTATGAGGCTACATCTAGCTAGTATTGGTGATTTTGCATTAGATTTTATGGATATTGCATATGTGGACATAACAACAATCCCTTTCACTACTCAACAATTGAAAGATAAGAAAGAACATAATCAGTCAATGTTGGAGATTTCTTTAGCCCTAACCTATGTTGAGTTTGATGACCTAAAAGACTATAAGAATTTAAAGGAAATTTTGGATAAATTGAAGACAATCTATGAAGGAGATGATAATATCTTAAGAGCCAAATCAAAAAGTTTGAGAGGTAAGTTTAATGAAATGAGAATGATAGAAGATGAGAACATAGTGCAGCATTGCATAAGAATTAAAGATGTTGTTAATGCTATTAGAGGATCTAAAGGAAATATGGTAGATGAAATAATAATTAGCAATATATTGAAAAATATAATTCCTATTTATGCTATTAATGTTTCTACAATACAAGAATTGAGATGTACTTCAGGTAATAAGCTAACTCTAGAAGGTCTAATTGGTAGGCTTATTACTTTTGAGATGTATAATTTTGATAATTAAACTCCTTGTATTGTTGAATCTACATTTAAATTATAACTAGTTCTTAACAAGAAATGAAAAGGAAAACATGTGAAAAGTGTCAATGATGCTTCTGATGGTAAACTTGAAGCATTGATAGCTAGGCGATTTGGAAGAGAAAAAGGAAAATACAAAGGTAAATTTTCCATAATTTATTTTTCATGCAACAAAGTTGGTCATATTATTTCTAGGTATCTTGATAGAGAGGAAATGGATGAAAGGAAAGAGAGAAAGTACAAAGGAAGAAGAGATGACCAAGACTTCAAGAAGAATAAGGACTACAAAGACAAAGGTAAGAAATCTTGTTATATTGCTAAAGAAGAAATTGATATTGAATCTAAAGTAATGATGAAGAAGTAGTATATGTTGCTATGAAAGATGATTCTAATGAACATGAGAAAACTATTTTAATCTCTTATGTAAACAAAAGTGATAGATGGATTAATTGATAGTGTTTTCTCAAATCATATGGATAGTGATAGAAGTAAATTTGAGGACATTGGACCATACAAGGGTAGTTGTGTCAAATTTGGTAATAATGTTCCGTGGCCTATGAAAGGTAAAGGGTTAATTCAACTAACTAACAAAATCAAATTTGAATATATTTATTGAGTTTAAGGACTTAACTATAATTTGTTTAGTGTTTCACAGTTAAACAAATCAGGATACAAAGTTAAATTCCATCATAGAAAGACTAAAATATTTGATGCTAATGGTAAATTAATTGGAAGTGGTGACCAAACAAGATGTAACTTTTTCTATCTAAATTTATCTGATGAGACATGTTTGTTTTCACAACATAAAGATATTTAGTTATGACACAAAATGTTATGTTGTGTAAATTTTGACATTTTGGTTAGCATTAGCAAAATAAAAAGAGTAAGAGATTTGGCAAAAATAAAGAAACTTGACAATGCTATGTGTACACAATGTCAACTAGGAAGAATGACAAAGTCTAGTTTCAAGAGAAAAACATATACATCTAATGATATTTTGGAACTGGTTCATACTAACTTATGTGGACCTATTTGTGTTCAAAGCTATTGTGGAGACAAATATTTCATTCTATTTGTTGATGACTATTCTAGAATTATGACTCTAATATTTCTTAAGGAAAAATTTGTCACTTTTCAGCTATTTAAGTGGTATATGGCCTGAGTTGAAAAAGAGACAAGGAAGAGTTTTTAAGTGTGAGATCTGACAAAGGTGGTGAATTCATTTCCAATGAGTTCAACATATTCTACAATGACAGAGGAATCAAAAGATAGATGTCTACACTTAGGATCCCTCCTCAGAATGGAATAGCTAAAAGAATGAATAGATCAATTATGGATTATGCTCAAGCATTTATGATGGAGAAGAATGTGTCACAAAAATATTGGAGAGAAGCTATAAGTATAATTTTTTATACTCTAAATAGAGTGCAAGTCCAGAAAGGTACAAATGCTACACCTTCTGAATTATGGTATGGATATGCACCTAATGTGATATATTTCAAAGTTTTTTGGAATAAAATGTTACATAAATAAAATAGGCATGAAAAAATTGATGATAAAAGTGATGAAGGTATATTCCTAGGATATTTCACTAAGTGCAAAGCTTATAACTGTTTGAACTCTAACACTAACAAAGTTGTGGAAAGTGTGAATGTGAAAGTTGATGAATATATAAAGAAAAATGAAGTTGAATGTAAGAAAAAACCTAAAGAATATATTTCATTCATATATGTGAATGATAATGCTCAAAAAACTCTACCTTTATGGAAACAAAGTTGCATATCCTCAACAAACTAGGAATGTTGATTTGTAATAGCCAGTAGCTAAGGAACAGACTATGGGTACTGAGTAATAGGTAAATGTGTTGATTCATATAAAAAGGAAGCCAAATATTAGGAAGGCAATGTCAAGCATGCAAAACATGAACTAGAACCTAAATGAGAGAGAGAGAGAGAGAGAGAGAGAGAGAGAGAGAGAGAGAGAGAGAGAGAGAGAGAGAGAGAGAGAGAGATTGAAATCATTTTTCAATATGAACCTATTGAAGAACAAAGAAGAAAATAGACTGTGTTAGCAAAATATGTAAGAAGACTTCATGAACTTGAAAAATAATTGGAAATAAAAAGTCTAGTGTTATGACAAGAAAAAGACTCATAAGTGATACATGCTTAATTTGTGAGCTTGAGCCCAAATCTACGAAAGATGCTTTGGATAATGAATATTGGATACAAGAAATGAGTGGAGAAATTGAATAGATTGAAAAAAAAAAAAACATGGTCCCTATACCTAGACCTAAAGACATAAATGTTATTGGAAAAAAATGGATATTCAAGAACAAGCTGAATGAAAATGGTGAATTCACAAGGAACAAGGAAAGACTGGTATACAAAGGATATGCACAAGATGAAGATGTTGACTATGGGAAAAAAATTTCCCATGTAGCAAGACTAGGAGTAGAACATTGCTTGCATATTCTACTTGTAAAGGATTTAAGGTATATCAAATGGATGTAAAATCTACATTTCTAAATGTGATACTTGAAGAAGGAGTATACATAGAACAACTTGAAGGAAGAATATGGTGTCTAAGCTACACAAAGATTTATATGGATTGAAAAAAGCCCCTAGAGAATGGTATGAAAGACTGCATTATTATTTGGTAAAGATTGGTTTTGCAACGATAAATGACAAAAACATTCTATATTTCAAGACTTGTAAGAATAATGAGGTATTATTATCTAAAAAGCTTTTTGATGATATCATATTTGAAGGAAAGGAAGAATTATGAAAATCTTTTATTGATGAAGTGAAGAAGGAATATGAAATGTTAATGTTTGGTGAGATAAAAATATTTTTTGGTTTGCAAGTGATGGGGACACAACCCAAGCATAGAATAGACACAACAGGAAATGGGAAAATTTTATTAACTATGAAAATATGCTAATACATTCAGTACATAGAAAATAGACTTCAAAACATGCCCTAAGGGCTTACAATAGTATAAATCTGGAGATAATTTCTTCTCCCAGTACCTTCTCTCAAACTCCACTCTGAACTGCCTTTAACAATGCTAGAAATTTACTTAAATAGACCTTGGAGGGTTAAGGATTAGGAATACATTCTAGAAAGTGCTAGTTAGCATCCATTGACCAAATAGAAGGCTCTAGAAGTCACATTACAAGTCGGTACAAAATTAGAAGAATCCAGAAATGGTAACCAAACTTTTGAAAGGCATAACTTTTGAACCGTAGCTCTGATTGATGAATCGTTTACATTTTTGGAAATCTCTCGAAGTGCTCTATAGCCCTATGGACCAGCTTCGCTCGTCCCCCATTTTTTGACCCTATTCAAGGTCATCTAATGCCCCTAACCTAACATTGAAGCATTCTTAGGAGATCTCCAGAAACTGAAAAACTATAATAACTTTCAAACCGTGGGGCCTTTTGACCTTATTCTTTTTTCTGGAATACTATAAATTATAATTACAATCATCAACCAATTTACACCTTATAGCTCACCAAAATGATGGCTCAATTATATACTCCTATTTTTTTGACATTTACACGTATCCCAAGGTGTTCAAATACTCTAACCTAGAACACTGATAGTGGAACTGTGAGAGTTGGAACCTTTATTTGACCCAAATGGGTATCCAAAAATGAAAACACATGAAATAGAAACTAAGTAAAATGGCAAGAAAGAATTCAAATCATTCAAAGATAAATATAAGAAAACATGTTTTATGGCTAAAGATTCTAATGATTCTAATGATGAAGAAGAAGATGAAATTGTCTACATTGCTATGAAAGATGAGTTTGATAATGATGAGGAAATGGCACTCATTTCTCATATGAGAAAAAATGATACATGGATCATAGATAGTGGTTGTTCTCATCGCATGACTGGTGATAAAACTAAGTTTGAATATTTTGAAGAATATGATGGTGGCAGTGTAAGATTTGGTAATAATGAACTTTGTTGTATAAAAGGAAGAGGAAGAATCTCTCTAACCAAAGAACTTATATGTGATAATGCCTATTGGGTAGAAAGACTAAAGCATAACTTGTTGAGTGTGGCACAACTACTCAATAACAGATTCAAAGTAGAATTCATGCATGGAAAAGCAAGACTACTGGATAGCAAGGAAAACTGATTGGATCAGGCACTCAAACAAAAGGTAACTTATTTTATCTTGAACTTGGTGAATGCTCATGTTTTATTGCTCAATTTGAAGAAATTTGGTTATGGCATAAAAGGTTGTGTCATGTCAATTTTGATAACTTGGTAAAGATAAGAAAATTCAAGAAAGTAAGAGGCATTCCTAATATAAAGAAACCTAAGGTTGATCTATGCAAGAATTGTCAGATTGGTAAAATGGGAAAGACTAGCTTTAAAAGTAGAAACTATCAATCTAAAGATATATTAGAAATCGTGCATACTGATTTTGTGGACCCATTAGAATTGAAAGTTATACTAGAGAAAAGTTCTTCATTCTTTTTGTCGATGACTACTCAAGAATGATGATTGTCATGTATCTAAGGAATAAGTCAAAAGCATTTGAGAAATTCAAATGGTATTTGGCCAGAGTAGAAAAGGAAACATGGAAAAGATTGAAATTCTTGAGGTCAAACAAAGGTAGAGAATTCATTTCACATGAGCTCAATAACTTTTGTATTGAAAGAGGAATCAAAAGACAGGTGTCAGCCCTTAGAACTCCTGAACAAAATGGAATAGCTAAAAGGTGGAACAGATCTATCATGGATTGTGGAAGAACCCTAATGATTGAAAAAAACATTGCTATCAAATATTGGAAGGAAGCTATCAGCACTGCAGTTCATACCTTGAATCGGGTACAACTTAAGAAAGACTCATTCAAAACTCCCTATGAGCTATGGTATGGCTACAAACCTAATGTAAGTTATCTAAAAGTATTTGGAAGTAGATGTTACATTTTGAAAGAATCTAGAAAAGGAAAATTTGATGTAAAAGGTGATGAAGGAATATTTTTGGGATATTCTTGCAAAAGTAAAGCATATAGATGTTTGAACTTGTCTACTAACAAAGTCATAGAAAGTGCACATGTGAAAGTTGATGAGTTTGCACAAAGGACTGAAGAAGAAAGAAAAAGGGAACCAGAAGATTATAGAAGGTTTGTTTTCATTGAACCTTGTACAGTACCAATCAATTAGGAATCTTCTACTCCTGAATCATCAGTAACCGAGTTACAGGAAGTTCAAAATGAGCTACAACAACACAAGTTACACTCAGATGCTACCGAGCAAGTGTCTACCGAGTCTAAAGGACCCGAGCCAATATCTATAGAGCCAAAATAGCTAGAACCTGAAGTTGAAATGCAAAAGGATAACAATGAAATTCATTCAAAAGGAAAAGAACATGTTTTAGCAAAATATGTCAGGAGACATCATTCAGCAGATCAGATCATTGGAGACAAATCTGAAGGAACCATGACAAGAAATAAGTTGAAAGGGTACTTGTTTACTTGCTGATTTTGAACCTAGCAAAGATGCTCTAGAAAACAATAGTCGGATTGAGGCTATGAATGAAGAAATAGAGAAAATAGAGAAAAACAAGACATGGACTCTTGTACCCAGGCCTAAAGATAAAAATGTGATTGGAACTAAATGGGTATTCAGAAACAAGTTGACTGAAGATGGTAAGGTATCAAGAAACAAAGCTATATTAGTATGCAAAGGATATGCTCAAGAAGAAGGAATAGACTATGGAGAAACGTTTGCTCCTGTTGCAAGACTGGAAGGAGTTAGAACCTTACTTGCATATGCTGCTCACAAAGGATTCAAAGTTTATCAGATGGATGTCAAGTCAGCATTCTTCAATGGTATACTAGATGAAGAGGTTTACGTTGAACAACTTGAAGGTTTTGTTGATCCAGATAAAAGAAACATGGTCTACAAATTACACAAGGTAGTATATGGTCTGAAACAAGCTCCTAGAGCATGGTATGAAAGATTGCATAACTATCTTATTCAAATTGGTTTTCAAAGAACTAATGATAACAGTAGCTTGTATATAAAGGATGGACTAGATAATAAAATTGTCTTGGCAGAAATATTTGTAGATGATATTGTTTTCACAGGAAATGATGATCTTTGCAAAGAATTTTCAAAACAAATGAACAAGGACTTTGAAATGTCTATGTTTGGTGAGATAAAATTCTTTGTTGGTCTTCAAATTCAATAGAATAAAAATGGTATCTACATCACTCAATCAAACTACATCAAGGAGATATTGAAAAAGTTTGGTATGGAAGATTGTAAACCAGTTGGGACTCCTATGTGTACTGGATTAAAACTTACCAAGGAAGATGAATCAAAAAAAGTAGATCAAACATTGTATAGATCTATGATTGGAAAGTTGTAGTATGTAGTTCATACTAGGCTAGATATTGCCCTTGCAGTTGGTATTGTAGCAAGATTTTCAGCAAAGCCAAGAGAAAATCACATGATGGCAATCAAAAGAATAATGAGATATTTGAAAGGAACTAAAGATTATGGTTTATGGTACAAATTTGGAGGTAATCTAGATTTGAAAGTGTTTATTGATGTTGATTGGGCAGGAAATCTTGATGACAAAAAAAGTACAAGTGGAATGCATAATTGACTACCCTTGAACAACATACCATCCTAAATAAAATAGTCTAGCCACTTGGTTCTATCTACAGTAATAGGCTCTTTACAACCTTTCCATGCTTCAGCAAAATCAAGATCCTCAGGGTATAGATTATTGAGTTCATTAAACCCAACTACTTCAACCTGCATTACTATAAGCAACAACTGTCTCCTACTTAGTTCATCTGCAAACCTGTTAGATTTTCCACTTCTATTCTTTAACACAAATGTATAGCTCTGCAAGAACTCTACCCACTTCATATGCCTCTGATTCAATTTACCTTGGCTATTTAGGTACTGTAATGCTTGGTGATCAGTATATTAAAAAAAAATTCCTTTGGCAATAAATAATGCCTCCATTTCTTTAAGGCTTGAACTATTGCATAGAACTCTTGATCATAAACAGAATACTTCTTTCTTACATCATTCAATTTTTCACTAAAATATGCAATAGGTTTACCTTCTTGGCTTAATACAACCCCAATAGCACTGCCACTAGCATCACAATCCACCTGGAACACCTTTCTAAAATCTGGAAGTGCCAACATAGGTTGTTTTGTCACCTTCTTCTTCAGCACTTCAAAACTTCTTGTAGTTGCGACAGTCCATTTGAACTCTTTTCTATCCCCTCTTATTGTGTCATTCAGGGGTGCACATATGCCATTGAAATTCTTAAATAACTTCCTATAAAAACTAACTAGACCATGAAATAATCTTACCTTAGTAGTAGACCTTGGAGTAGGCCATTCCAAGATGGCTTTTACCTTCTTTGGATCCATTTTGAGACCTTCAGGTGATATAACAAACCCCAAGTAGACTAACTCCCTTTTTGCAAAGATACACTTCTTCAGATTAATTAATAGTTTCTCTTCCCTTAACCTTTCAAGGACACTATGAATATGCGATAAATGTTCTTCCAAAGTCTTTCTGAAAATTAAAATATCATCTAAATAGACAATAACAAATTTTCCCAAGAACTTCTTAAGTACCTCATTCATAAGCCACATGAAGGTGCTTGGGGCGTTCATCAATCCAAAGGGCATGACTAACCACTCATAAAGACCCTCCTTGGTCTTGAAGGCTATTTTCCACTCATCTCCTTATCATATCCATATATGATGATTATCCTTGATACTTGATGATTATCCTGTTTATAGCTCAAGAGTCTATACACATCCTCCACTCTCCATCCTTCTTTGGTGCTAGTACTAAAGGTACTACAAATGGATTCAGGCTCTCCCAAATCAACCCCTTCCTCAATAGCTCCTGAACCTGTCCATTTAGCTCCTCAGTTTTAGTAGGAGTCATCCTGTGAGCAGCCTTGTTAGGTAAACTAGCTCCTAGGATTAAATCTATCTGATGACTTATTTTCCTTACTGGTCGCAATCCTTCTAGAACATTATTAGAGATGATATCTAAAAAACTCACCTATTAAATTTAAAAATTTAAGTGGTATTTCACTACTACCTTCTTTATCTTTCCTAAGAATCAAAGCATAGCACATACACTGATGTTTCATGCCATCTAAAAACTTCCTTCCATCAACAAGACAAATCCTAGCACTGCTACATACCTTTTTGCCTTCCTTTTTCATGGGCTTCAGTTTGTGGCGAACTCCATTCTTTGTTAGAGAGTATGTGTTTGCATGACCATCATGCACTGCATGCCTATCAAACTGCCACAGTCTACCCAACAATAGATGGAAAACATCCATTGGAATAACATCACAGAGAACTTCATCATGGCAACTCCCAATTTTGAACTTCACTAAAAATTGTTCACTTGCGAGGACCTTATGATCATCTTTCACCCAAGCATTCCAATAGGGCTAGGGGTGTTTCTCCTCTTGAGCTTCAGCTTAGAGACCATTTCCTCTAATACCAAATTATCAATGCTACCACCATCAATGATCACATCACAACATTTATCCTCACACTTGCACCTAGTACGGAATAAACTCCTCCTTTGTCCTAGTTCAATCTCACCATTTAGTAGGACCATTTCATTTACTAAAGTCTCTCCTCTTTCTGCATCTTTTGAATGTGATGATTGTGCATCCTCATCCACATGAGCAACCCTAGCTTAACCCTCAGCTCTCCTATCTGTCCTTCCTTGTCGTTGAGGGCATTCAAAGGCATGATGACCTTCTTCATTGCAATGGAAATAGGTACCACAGAAGCCTCGTCTTCCTTGTCCACATCCTCTACCTCTTCCTTTCTGATTTCCAAAGTCTTGATCATGAGAGCGGTTGAAACCCTCATTCCTCTAGTTCCTGCTAGTACCCACATCTTCATTTTTCTTTTCGGCTTCATTTCGGCCTCTAGATGACCTACCACTACCCCTTCCTCCTTGACCATGCCCTCTTTGTCTCCCTTAAAATCTTTTATTTAGCTTATCTTCAACTCATAGGGAAAATTGGTATGCCTCCTCAATGCTAGTCATTCTTTTTCTACTTGCTTTAACCCATGCATCTTCTTAAACAAATCAAGCTCATAGACAACAAGAATGACTTGCTTCTTTAATTTGTCCACCATGCGATCCCACCTTGTGATCTTATCCTTTCCACTTATATTTCTTTCCAATTGAACCTCTTGCCACTAGATTTTTGCATGTCCTTTTAGTTTGGCCTTTGCAAACTTAACCCTATCTAGGTCCCTGATATCCTCATACTCAAAGTATTCTTCCAGTTCATTAATCCAATCGATCAACTCATCTAGTTTTAGATTTCCTAAAAATACACCCACATCAATTGTAGGTCTTTTCCCAAACTTAGTAATGGCCCTAAAAAGCCTTTCCTCTGCCTGATTTAGAACTTCCCTATCAAATTCCCCTTCTGGTTCAATTTCTTCTTCTTCATTGTCATCCTCACTTTCGTCACCTGTAGCAACATTTGTTCCCCTATGGAGCTCCTCTTGCAATGCTTGGATCTGCATTTGGAGGGCTCTAACCTCCTCAATATTAATAGCTCTGACCCTTCCACCACACTCTCTTCATGGAGGCATCTTCTTAACTCAAACCCACAACCACATAGTCTTGGTGCAAACTGCCTCATAGTCTGCGCTATGTCTACACACTCAGGAAAATTCGCTCTGATACCACTTGATGGGGACACAACCCAAGCATAGAATGGACGCAACAAGAGAGGGGAAAATTTTATTAACTATGTAAATATGCTAATACATTCAGTACAGAGAAAATAGACTTCAAAACATGCCCTAAGGGCTTACAATATTATAAATCTGGAGATAATTTCTTCTCCCAGTACCTTCTCTCAAACTCCACTTCGAACTGCCTTTTACAATGCCAGAAATGTATTAAATAGACCTCAGAGGGTTAAGGATTAGGAATGCATTCTATAAAGTGCTAGTTGGCATCCATCGACCAAATAGAAGGCTCCAGAAGTCGCATTAAAAGTCAGTACAAAATTAGAAGAATCCAAAAACAGTAACCGAACTTTCGGAAGGCATAACTTTTGAACCGTAGCTCTGATTGACGAACCGTTTACATTTCTAGAAAGCTCTCGAAGTGCTCTATAGCCCTATGGACCATCTTTTCTCATCTCCCATTTTTTGACGTATTCAAGGTCATTTAATGCCCCTAACCTGACTTTGAAGCATTCTTAGGAGATCTCCAGAAATTGAAAAATTGCAATAACTTTCAAACCATGGGGCCTTTTGACCTGACTCTTTTTTTTGGAATGCTCTAAATTATAATTACAATCATCTGACCAATTTACACCTTCTAGTTGACCAAAATGATGGCTCAATTACATACTCCTATTTTTTTGGCATTTACACATATCCCAAGGTGTTTAAAGACTCTAACCTAGAACACTGATAGTGGAACTATGAGAGTTGGAACCTTTATTTGACCCAAATGGGTATCCAGAAATGAAAAAACATGAAACAAAAACTAAGTCTAAGTACTTTTTTTTTTGGGTGACACAGGATTGCCCTTATACCTCTGGATGCTCCTACATCAGCAAGTGTATCAAATGAAGCAAGGTATCTTCCTTGCTCTGTCCAAAAATATCAAGGAGATACTAATTTTTTTTGGAATGGAAGATTCAAAACTAGTGTGTACATCTCTGGTTACTGGACACATATTATCTAAGAATGATGATTTGGTTGATGTGAACCTTTCACAATACAAATCAATGACTAGTAAAATACAATATGTTATTCATAGTAGGTTAGATATTGCATTAGTAGTTGGGATAGTTGCTATATTTTTAGAAAGTCATAAAGAGAATCAAATGATAGTAGTAAAAATAATACTGATATATCTAAAAGGAACAAAAGACTATGGATTGTATTACAAGAAGAGTGATAGATTTGAATTGAAGGTATTCACTAAATCTGATTGGGAAGGAAATGTTGATGACAAAAAGAGTACAATTGGTGATGCATTCTTTCTAGGAAAGGATTGATTTCATGGAAAAGCAAGAAGCAAAATTATATTTCTCAATCTACAACTAAAGCGAAGTATGTGGTAGCATCAGTGAATTATTCAAACATCATATAGATCAAACAATTTTTGAAAGGTATGAAGGAAGAGATTACTGATCTAGTGGTTATCTATTGTGATAACACATGTGCTATTAACATATCAAAGAATTCTTTTATGCATACAAAGACAAATTACGTTACTATCAAGTATCATTACTCTAGATAACTAGCTCAAGATAAAGAAGTGAAATTGGAATATGTGAATACCAAAGAACAACTACCTAAAACATTCACTAAATATTTACTAAGGATGCTCATAAATATCTTAGAGGTAAACTGGGGGTGATTCCCATAAATAAAAGCTACTGATAAAAAGTGTATCATTGCATCAAATGCGTTGATCAGACTATTTTACACATTGATGCAAACAATTCTACTCTAGGAGTTGCCTAAGGTAGTGGTAATAGTAAAGAAGAAGGATGTAATAATGGAACAATTATATGAATATGAGAAATAAAGCATTCAATGAGACATGAAGCTAACTACTTGAGAAAGATTTATGAAATAGAAATAGTGCATTTGGAATTGTTGTTAAAGAGGGAGATATATATCCAAAAGAAGAGAATATCTATGACATCACAAGGAAGAGATTATCAGCGAATTAACATGAAAGAAGGAGAAAGTGAAAGTTGGCAAAGACATGTTAAGTAAGAGGGAATGATTACTTAGAGGGAGTTCATAAGATTTACCTGAGATGTTTCCAGATATATGGATTAGAATCAAACTAAGTATATTAATGAAGATCTGATAGTGCTTCTTGTAGAGGATTAGGTAAATGACCTAAGAGATGGATTCTGATAGAATTTTCCAAAAAAGAAGAGATAAATAGAATGATGATCAAATTCATTGTGTTTGATAGATTAAATCATAAACCCTAAGATCTACAATGTTGTTTAAGCAAAAAAAAATCATAATTACCTATATAAGTAGGTATAGAGGTAAAAAATTAGAAGTTTGTGTAGAGTGCAGAGAGGCTATGCATATTTGAAGAAGTTCCAAAGAGTTGGAATTGTTGCTGATGTTGTTGACTGGTGAATCTAAGCATAAGGCTTAATTGAGTTGAGAAGAAGTGAAGCATGATTGCTTGAAGAGTCGCCAAGTGAATTAGAGATTGTGTAGTGCCTTCCCCTAGGTCACATTTTTGTTATCATTGTCGAACTATGTTAGACTAGTTTTATGTTGATGGTTAGTAGCATTGTTTTGAGACTATTAGATATTATGCTATGGATTCAGTTGATATATGATGTGATTATTTAGACTCTACATTTTATGTATGCATGATGATTATTATGTTATTTCTAGTTATTGATGATGATTAGTTAGATGTTTTATTATCACATGTGTTTTCTTATGGATACTTACCCCTACTTGCATTTGTATGGTGTGCATATTTGTTCTCTTATTGTATGGCATTTCTGATGTGGTTAAGGAAGGAATTTGTAGTCACCTACTAGTTGAGATCTACATGATGCACTACTTCCTTCCATTTCCCATTTAGCTTAGCATATATATATTGTATGTACATGCATGGATTTTATGCAGGTTGCAGGTACTGGGTATCGACTTCCCTGAATTTCTAGGATGAGTGTACCCTATCACACTATCTCAATGGTAAGAGAGGGGAGATAAATTCTCAAGTCCAAATCCTAAACCCCTAAACCATTTGTCCTAGTGAGGTAGGACAAGTATCTAGATATTTTACCTTCCGAATGTGTCGGATGACATAATTCGTGATTTTTAACCCTTTAGACTAATTTTGTATGGATTGTTCTATGATGGGTTTTCATATTTTATCTTGGAGGTCTATGGTGAATTTTCTATTAATTAAGTCTTAAATAAATAGATTTAATTAATTAATTAATTATTTGGGAAAAATTAATATAATATCATGATCTCTAGATATTTTGATTTTAATTAATTAAATGAGAATTAATTGAGAAAAGAATTAAATAAAAGAAATTAGAAATTTAAAATTAATAATAATAATCATAAAATAATAATAAAGTAATAAATAAATAATTAAGTTACGTAATAGAGTTTTAATTGATATGATTCTTTTAACGAAGTTGTAAAGTATTTACATCAAAGATTGATAAGTCTTATTCTAATGACTTGAATAATGACTTTAGATATTTTAATGGTTATTAGTGATGATTTAATTATCGTAATGATTAAATTAAGAGACTTAAATTTTAATGATATTGGATTAAGATTTAATTAAGTATTATTACTATGATAAAGAGTCATACCTATGTTCGTTATTAATTGATTTACTTAAGATTAATTAATAAAGTGAATAATTATAATTAAGGGACAATGAAGATTAGTTTAATGAGTAAATATTTATCCTTCAATCATTGTTAGAATGTGATTTTAAATAATGGAAGGATAATGCTACCGAGGGAACAAATGGGTTGACTTTTATGTCAAATGATAAATCCTATACACTTGAAGTATACTTGCAAATAAAAACTGAAACCTCCACATTTTATTCAACTATGGAATTTTAGCAAACCAAAACATGTACTTGCATTGTGTTTTCTCTATGCTTCTTGTTTTGGGTTTTTGGGTTGACTAGTTGTTGACCAGTTATAGGACGTCTACCAGAGGCTCGGGGGTTATGAATTGTGATGTCATGATGATGTCTTTTGATCTTGATTCTTTATAAACCCAACCATGGTTATGTGATGGTATGCTCTATGAGATGTTTGTATTTACTGATTGTTATTGCTCATTAGTCTTCTTGAGTGAAGCTGAGTTATATGTATCTAAGACACTTGAATTAACCATTTTGAGTCATCGATTAGTTATCCTTGGATTACTTTCCAATCACCATGATGGGACTGAAGTGTTGATTTATTCTTGATGTTGTCATGTTGTGACATGTTTTGACTCAACCATTTTGGAGTCATTTGATCAGTATTATTTTGAGATGCTTTTTGGTTGCTTGTTAAGAACCAATGATTATTGTGATTATCAGGGATACCTTTAGTTGCCAATAGAGAATTTTTGTGGTCATGATTATCTATGGATTTTTTCAGTTGACTCATGGAGATTTGATGTTTATATTGTGGATTATCTTTTGATATTTTGTGATTTATGATTCCATGAGCTTAGGGTAGTTTATCTACTTGTAGTGATGGGAAGTGGCTTGCAATGGGGGTCGGGGCCCTAAGAGGCTGCCAGGGTAACTCATTGTAAGTTATCTTAATAAGTGAAAACATTCACACCTAATACTAACTTAATGAACCTAAAAAAGATAATTGTTTTGTTCTTGCCCATGCCTCGAGTGCTATTTAGACTAGGATGGGAATAGAGAGAATGCTTGGTTGTGACCTTGCATTTTGTAGTATGCCTCGTCTATATGAGAGGATACTAGTGGCCACATAGGGATCACTAGGGGGTCAGGATCTATTGAGAGTATACCAAGGTAACTCTAGCGTGATCCTTGCGATGACACTTTCCTGCTTGTATATTAGGTTTCTTACATGTCTTTGTGTGCCTCTAGAATTAGATGTCAGTTTTGTGATTTGGAACCTTTGAGTTAGTATACTTTTAGGATTCCTAGACTTAGAGAGTATTTGTGTTATGTGATTTTGATAACCTGTTTGAGATTTGATATTATCTCCTCGACACGGTGGGAGTGGACCATTTAGGTTCCACATGGTCAGGTGGTAGTGCTATTTCCCTCTTATCATTTGAGATCTGTTTGAGACACCATGGCTGATGTATTTTTGTGGCATCTATCTTCATTTTGTTCATGGATTATGATGCTGGACATGTATCCTTACATTGATGATTGGTATATGTTAGATGATGTTATTACTTTGCATGTTAGATTTCTTTTCTGCATATGATGTAGTAAGATTTAGGAGTGACATTCCTACTATGTTAATATCGATGATCTCTTCATTGATTTGGGATGTTATGCACGGAGGGATGGCTAGGGCCCACGATGGTCTAATGATGGTATTTATGGTTGGGAGAAACCATGCACTTAGTTAATCATGTTTTTGATAAATGGTTATCTTTTATGATGATGTATCATGTATGACATGTGATTACCTTTACTTTGTTGCATCATGGATTAGATTTAGAAAGATGATATACTTTATTTCACACATGTATATTCTTTTAAGCCTTTCATACCCTATGGCATGTATAGTGGATGATTGAGCAATCTGAAATGTAATCACTAAAACAACACTTGTATATTGTTTAAGTATGTTGGATGTATCATTATTATTTAATGAGGATGTGATGTTAGATGAATAGATAAATTAGATCTGATTCAACATTAAGGGATCCATAAAGAATGAAACTTGTTATGTGGGTATGTTTATGTTTACTTTCAGTTGGACATTGCTATTGCTTTCACTACTATGTTATGAATGGTTTTACTTTCATGTTTTAAAAAAAAAAAAAAATTCCAAACTTAGTGAAACTTTAGGTTAATTCTTTGGATCCCTTGGTGGGGCATTACAGATTGAGATGACAATGGAGGCTAGACAATAAATTAGTACATATGATAATATATATTTCTACATGAAAAGTGAGTTTTACTTAACAGATCAAACCCTATAATTAATTTTTAACCATTGTGAACAATATTTGAAATCCTTTAATGAATGTTGATCTAATAGTCATAAGGACCTTATAGTCTATGTAAGTCCTTTAACCAAGTGACATTCTAATGGAATGTTCTAAAGTCCTCTAACAAGGCCACTCCTAATAGGGTGATTAAATCCTTTAACAAGGCCACATTTAACAGTGTGTATTGTAACATTTAATAGAGGTGGCTCTTAATAGGGCTCACTTCAAAAGAGTGAAAATTGGTGACATATTGCTAGTGGTTTTTCTCAAATTGGGTTTCCATGTTAAATCCTAGTGTCAAACTTGTGTGGATGTGATTATAATGTTTCACCAATTAAATTTTACATTCTGCAAGTCTATTATTTTAGAATAGTGGATGACTAGATAATATTTCTAAAATTTTATAGTAGAGATTGAGACATGGAATGATAAGACCTAAAGTTGTTTAAGTTTTTGTTTGTTTAGTTGGTACATCTAAACCTTGGATAACTAATTCACCCCCTACCCCCTCCCCCCCCACCCCCCAACCCTTAGTTATTCTAAAAATTCTAACAATAACATAAAAATTTCAAGGCCTCCACAAGACTTCAACAACATATTCTTCTTTCACAATAACTTCTCTTATCACCCCCAAAACACAATAACAATTTTTAACGCTTCATGGAGTCCATACTCCATGAAATTCCTCTCTTCTCTATTAGAAGGGGCTCTCAACTACATTGTTAAGCCCATCTAACCCCTTTATCCAAGGCTACTCTTCCCTCCCAAGGGTGAGTAATGCCTTCACACCAGAAAAAAAAACATTCAATCCAAAACCACAACAAGGAAAGGAAACACAATGCAAGTAATCTTTCACAAACAACAATCTTCTTACAATATGGAATTACAATCCTACATGCTCATTTTTGCAACACCAATACTAAAATTCCAAATGAATGAAATTCCATGGAAAGATACACCAACCTTGGTCCTATGAATACATAAATGAATTTTGATTAGATCTCACTTTTCCCTTGGCTTCCAATCTACCTAATTCAAGATCTACTTTACATTTACATACATACAAACAAGGTGACACCTAACATTTATCTTTTCTTTTAGTCATTTACATTTACATCTCTCAACTATGGTTAATTCCTTAACCTAGGGCTTGACCAAGGAAAGCCCTCATTAAGCCCCAACCTCCAAACCTTTCTTTTGTGTTGGTTTGTAGGTTGGGAGTGAAAAGGATTACACATTTGGAAGCTATAGTTCATAAGCTTTCTGGATTCATTAGTTGCAGATCATCAGAATATGTCAACCTAGTTATAAGACATCTTCCCAAGTTGACCTAGTGCTTCAGTCTCATATTCTGGGGAGATTTATGGGTTTTGTTCCTTTCCTAATTTTACTTCAACACTCGCAAATAGGTATTCTGATAAATTTCAGATCTATGAGCTTTGGAGTGAAAATGCATCTTCCTCTACACACTTTGAGGTGAGTCATTTTTATTTTATTTTATTTCATATCTTTACCCTAGATTTACATCTTAATTAGGCTAATTGCCTTCACATAGCGTCTAGATTTACATGATTAAAGCAATTAGCTCAATTTTGCATTGACATTATCCTAATAAGGGTAAAAGAGAGTACATTTCCTTATATTGTATTCCTCCTTATAATTCAAATTTAGCATTAGCTCCCTTCTTCCTTTGGGTCCTAGCTAATCTAATTCAAATCATAAGTGGAATCATATTTAGAAATTCCTCTTTCTCGATCACACATATATTTCAATCGGTTAGTGACCTAGTAAAGTGGAAGTCTACATCCTTATTAAAGTGCTTCCATTTTACCAAACTAAACATTTTGGTGAACCTAGCTGTAATACCCCAAAATTGGTACCTCTCCATTCTGAAACAATTCCAGTGCATTAGTCTCCAACATCAATTTCTTGATCAGAAAAGTTTTATTTTACTAGGCATTTTTTAACAATTGTCTCTACTTGATCTTAGTATCAAATTGCAAATAAATCATAAAATTACAATAATCACATATCTTATTTAATTCCTAAACATTGACTTAATTTGGCTACATAAGCCTTCTAATTGAATTAATTTAATTATAAGTCCTAGCACTTTAATTAAATAAATTCACCCCCTTTAGCTAATACACATTACATGAGGAATTAAATATATTTGATTTAAGTAAATACCCACATCTCAATTATTGGATTTAATTATTCAATTAATTACAATATTCAATTATGAGGTCATATTTAATTTATTAAATCAAATATTATCTTTAAATATTCTCTCTAGTACTAAATTTGAAATTATGAGTTAACTTGGAATTAGAAAAGGAAACAAAGCAGTTAACTCCTTATCCTCTCCAAAAGCAATCAATTAACTAATCCAATCATGGAAACTCTCTAGTTGAACTCAACTCTCCTCTAATCTGAACTATTTATCTGATTCAATCTCAACCGTCAATTAGTTCTAGGAGCTTATAAAAGGAACCTTTTATCTCTCATTCTAGAGGATGCAATTGATGATTATCAAAACTTTGTCGATTTGAGAGCTCACCATTTGGGCATTTGAAGCTTTCTTGCATTTTCTTAGTTCATTGCTTCATTTTAGATTAAATATGCATACATATAGTCTAGTTTTCTCTTTCTTTCAAAAGATTAAATTTTCATAGTCATATAGATTAGTTCACTTATCTTGCATAGAAAAGTCCTAAAAATCTAGAGTAGATTGCATTCATTTGATGTAGGTGCATCTGAGGTTCTTGAAGATTCAGGTATTTTTATGGAAAGCTAGAGGTGCTTGGTCATCTCTATGTTGTTTCTTAGGTGGAGGTTTGAGTGAATAGGCTTGGTGGATAAGCATGGTGCTTGGTCGAAGGAGTGGTGTTTGGTCACTATTGGATGTAGTTGTGGTTGAGGAGCTCGGTCATTGAAGGGGCTTGGTCAACTATTGGAGGTTGGGACCTATTGTTTTTGGAAGGTGATGGGTTTCCTGATATGCACTTGGAGTTAGGTAATTCTTGTGGCTTGGTTGGTGCTCAACTTGGTTTCCCTAGCACTCGATCTGGTCTTGGTTCCTATAGGTTTTGAGTTGTCAATAAGCTAACTTTAGGTATTTGATTTGTGTTGTAGTTGACTCTGGGTATTTGATTTGTGTTGTATTTGACTTGTGGCTCAACATATATTTAATGTAAGGGATTTAATTTAATTTTTAATGAACTAGGATGACTTTTGGCTTAGTTGGGTATAAGTGGGGGGATCTTGTGGAGTCTTTAGGAATTTAGATTCATTCATTTGGAGGAGTGGATCCTGAGTTCTGTGTGGAGTAGTTGAAGGGGATTTTTTCCTGAGTCTATGGATAAAGCATCAAATGTGAGGTAGTTTACAGTAGGATTGTAGTGGAGTTGTGAGTTTTTGATCAAGACTAGTAGCTGAGGCTTGAGAACCAAAGGATTGATGGGTGGACCTAAGGGTAAAAGTGTAGATTCTTCTTGGTATTCTTATCCAGTTGTTTATCTGGACTAGCTAGGTTTTGGATTGGATCTTGAGGGATCTTATAGAACTATTACTTTTTTTATAATTGGCCATAATTGAGAAGGCCTTACAACCTAGTACATTATATGTAATCAGTTATATTTATGAATAAAGTGTTGTGATTTGGTATCAAATCTTGAATTGTTGTTGTGTTTTCATTGTGTGGTTATTTTTTGGGGGATAGGATATCTCCTTTGGGGATTATCCTACCTTTTACTACATTAGATGGTATTAGAGTGAAGGTATTCTTGAGTGTGTAGACTAAGTGTCAAAGTTGATGCAATTTGCACCAGGACCTTGGGTTTAAAGAAGTTGATCAGAGAAGATCTTGATCAAGTGGTGGATTGTTCTTTTTGTAGTCCTAGATCTCTTGGTTGTGAGGTGGAAGATCATGGTTCTAACTTCAAATTCAAGAGGACTTGTAGATGGATCGATGGATTCGAAGATGGAAGATTAATCTTTTTTATACATGATCATAGAGAGTTTGTGTGATGAGCATTTTAGATCTATTCTTGGACTTGTGATTTACTCCTAGTTGTTCATGCAAGGTGACAAGTTGCAATCTAACTTGCAAACAATTTGGGCTTATCATAGGGGCATAGGAATAATTTGTTTCAAAGGATTTGTGAAGTTCTTGGAAGGTGGCTCTAAGAATATTGGACCCTAGGATGATTGTGAATCTCCATGATGTGGTGGAGAGGAGGCTTGTTGAGACGTCTGCTAAGTTTGAAGCTAGTTTGGTTGATCAAGCTCAAGAGGTGTCTGCTTAGTTTGAAGCTAGCTTGGTTGATCAAGTTAAGGAAGGGATGGTTGATTTTTGTAGATATTTATGGAGTTGGAACCTACCAATCTAGACGAGAGTTGTCTAATCAGTTAGAAGACCTATTTGAGAGAGAAGATGGCATAGCAAGGTCAAGGTGGAAGATTTTAGTTTTGTTGATTAGTTTGTAGAGTTTGATACAAAACCAATACAGCAACTAGTGGTTATTGTTGAGGATATTCCTAACCTTGTTGATGTTGGGATGGAGATTGGTTTTCATGTTTAGTCAATTATGTCTAATATCGAAATTGCAGAGCACTTGATCATGGAGGACCAAGTTGTTGTTGGTGATGAGTTATGTGTTGTAGAACATCTTGTTGCAAGAAATGAGATAGTTGGTGTTGTGAGTTTTGAATGTATTGATAGAGATCTACATATTTCTGTTGATGCGGAGTTTGTTGTTGCTGGTGTGATTTCACTAGTTACTAATGTGAATGAGGTTTTGTTGAGGAAGTATTATGTTTAGTTTGTTCCTCAGAGTGAGCATGTTGATTAGATGGTGAAGATTCTAGTGTTTGACAAAATGATATAGATCTGGATAATTTGCATGTTGGTTTTCTTATCCCTGTTAGAGTGGAAGCCTTTGGTGAAGATGAATATGGTTGTGGATTTTTTATTGGGCATTAAAGTCTAGAACACACTTTTCTTTGTACCCCAGGAGTCTGATGCAAGGGCATTTGAGTTTCTAGAAGATTCAAGCATTTTTATGGAACATTGGAGGTGCTTGATCATCTCTATGGTGTTTCTTGGTTGGAAGCTTAACTGAATGGTCTTGGTGGATAAACTTGGTGCTCAGTTGAAGGAGTGATTCTTAATTATTTTTGGATGTATTTGTGGCCAAGGAGCTTGGTTATTGAAGGGGTTTGGTCAACTGTTGGAGCTCATCATCTATTGTGCTTGGTAGGTGATGGGTTGCTTGGAATGTATAGATTTCTCAGTAGTCATTATGCTTGACATGCACCAGGATCTAAAAATTCACTAAGAGCTTGGCAATGCTTGTGGTTTTGCTAGTGCTCAACTTGGTTTTCTTGACACTTGGTCTAGTCTTAGTTCCTGTAGGTTTCGAGTTGTTAGTGAGTTGACTTTGGGTATTTAATTCATGTTGTAGCCAACTTTTGGTATTTAATTTGTGTTGTAATCAAATTTAGGTATTTAATTTGTATTGTAGCTTACTTGTGGATTAGTTTTCTATAAGAAGGGGGGTCTTGTGGACTCTTTAGGCATATAGATTAATTTATTTGGAGGAGTGGATTTTGAGTTTAGCATGGAGTAGCTAAAGGGTGAGTTTTCCTAAGTCTATGGATAAAGCACTAAATGTGAGGCAATTTATAGCAGGATTGTGGTAGAGTTGTGAGTTTGTGAGTAGGGCTAGTAGTTGAATAGGCTTGAGAACCATAGGATTGTTTGGTGGACCTGAGGGTACAATTGTAGATTCTTCTTGGTGATCTTATCTAGTTGTAGATCTAGACTAGCTAGGTCTTAGATTGGATCTTTTGGATCTTGTAGAACTATTACTTTCTTTGTAATTGGTTGTAATTGGGAAAGCCTTATAGCTTGGAAAATTTCATGAAGTTAGTTATATTTATGAATAAAGTGTTATGACTTTGTATTAGATCTTGCATTTTTGTTGTGTTTCTACTGTGTGGTTATTTTTTGGGGGCTAGAACATCTCCTTTGGGGATTCTCCCACCTTGTACTACATTATCATTCTAGTTTAATCTTGCATTGCATATATTCAAATCCTTCATTCTAGTTGATTTGGTTACTAAACTCTTGATTCTAATAGCACATAGTAAAACCTCATCTGGATAGAAGGCAACATATCACCTTATGCAAACATTTAGAGTGAATAACCTCATGTTCATTCCTAGATGTACCTGACAAATAATGATCATTGTTGAAGTGTGTAGTTGAATCAGAGGCCTATATTTAACACATAGAAGTTGTAGATATTTTCTAATTTTAGTTTGGAATCTAACATGGGTTATATTAGAGATAATTGTCTATATATTTCAAGGCAATTCTACATTTTGACATTCTTTTTTTAATTTTTAATAGATATATTGTTTGTTTCTTTAGAGGCTAATAAACTAGTTGAGAAGGCTATTTAATAATGTGACTTTGAAGCTTTATAATTGGAATATTCTTGGGAGTCTAAAGTTGATCAAAGTATAATCTCATTTAGATTTTTCAATTATACATAATGGTTACACATTTCATAATTTATCTCAACACTTTGTAGGCGTTTGGAAGTAGTTTTGAGGTGATAGTTGTGAGATTGTATTTATATTTGTTTGTAGCTTTGAACAAATTGAGGTTGTATTTTTTTATTTCTATTTTAAAATTAATGATTTATCATTTAGAACTAAGTTTTGGAGTTTTGTAATGTATCTTTGAAAACAATATGATAATGCAATGTCCACAAACACCTTTTTTGGAGTATTTTGGGATTCACTGTAATCCAAGTTTTCAGAGATATGTTGGATGCCTTTAACCCATGGATTCATTTTGGTTGGATATTTATTCTCATACATGTTTATTAAAAATATCTTTGATGTGTAGATCAAATATTTCTTAGGAGGTAGAAATGTTATGTGTGTATGTGTTTTACAGTGTGGCTTTGGATTTTTTTTTAAATTAAGTTAAAATATATGTATATCATTGTGAGAAGTAGTATTTAACATTAAAATTTTATAAATTTCATTTTGAATTGATTATTAACATTTTGTATCAATTGTACAAAGTTACAACTTGAGCTTAGTGTGATTTGATAAATATTTTTGTTTTCTCAATTTTCTTATTTTTGTCCTTTTTCTAAATCTTATAATTGTTGGAAATATAAAGTAGGCAAGGTTATTGAGAGGGGAGGGGTGAATCAGGAACCAATAAAACCTCATCTTACTTCATCAATTAATTATTCATATAATACTCTGATCTAACTGCATGCATGAAAGAATGAAAGAAAATAAACATTCATAAAAAATTGACACAAGATATGGTTACCCAAAAACCTTCCAACTTGAAAGTAAAATTGGGGTGGGGATGATACCCACAAACTTAAGGCTTACAATTGACCACTTCTCATGATGTGCCTTAAAAGGATAAATAAGGAATCTGAGGTCCACCTTGTAAAAGGATTTACAAACATACAATGAAGTATGCACTTGGTTAAGAGATTTAGCAAAGAATTTAAAATCTACCCTATTAAATGATTTGGTTGTTGACTTGTTAGGATGAACGAGTGACTGATCTCTAATTTTCTAGTTGAGATTCCTTGTATTACAATGATCACTTGATTGTGATAGATAATATTTTGTTGTCCCTTATACTTCTTGTAGCCTTTTTTAATTCACACTTCTTCTCATCATATTCTCTTCACATACATCCTTGGATATGATACAATACATTACATGTATACCAATCCAAATCACAATTTATTGGGATTAGCTACAATATCTCCAAATATTGTAACTCAGGTTCTGAAGAAAAACTCAGTGATGTTTTGATATACATGGAAAACACTATCAATGCTTGACAATATTTGGGACTTGGTTGAACTTGAAGCTTGGTCCATAAAAATCACTTCCAAGTAGCTTGAACTCAGTTAGCACTGTATGACTCGGTGAGTTCTGAGAAATTCAGTAGCAATTGGATCACTAGGTTGACACTGTATGACTCAGTCAACACTAGATCCACTTCATTAACTCTGAGAGCTCAGTAGAAATTTTTGGACTTGGTTAATACTACAGAGCTTGGTTAACACTGTGATCTTCTTCACTTCCATTGACTAGCTCAATAGCCTCTCCTATGCTCAGTTTGCACTAAACTTTGTCTCTGAAGCTTGGTAAACATTGTGTAGCTCAGAAAACACTACAAACTAAATATTTAGCTTGGAAATAATTGAATCACTTGGTTAACATTGCAAAATGAATGATAATCTTGGTAGCAATGTAACCAATTTGACTAAGTGTTGAATCATTGATAGACAAATTGACCTCACTGTCAATAATCTCCCCCTTTGGCATTAGTGACAAAAACACGTATAAAAAAAAAATCTTATCAATCAAAACTGTATTTCAAAATTTAAAATGTAATAGATTTCTACAAGTGTGGCCCTGATCCTAGCTTCCTCCTTTAATAATTTTTCTTGCAAGTTTGTCAGATATTTGATTTTTGAATAATGTGTACAACTATGGCTTGGGTCAAGTGATAGATGGTGCGCACTTGCCTTCATGTTTTCATCTATCTTGGAAATTTTCTCCTTGATATCCTTAGTAAAGATAGATGTGTCACTTGAAAAATAATAATACAACATTATTAACATATGTTTCTAGTGTACCAAGAATAGTAGCTAACTCTACTTGATCTATTGCAATTCTTTGTGCAACTTGTTCTAACACTCTGTTCTTAAACTTACTTTTTGCGCAACTTGTTCTAAAACTCTATTCTTAAACTTACTTTTTGCTCTCTGAAGTAGCTTCTCCTATCCATTCAAGTTGTCATAGAATTTGTGGACAAATTCTGTTATTGATCAAGAATAGGTTGAGTACCATCAACCTCAATACTCAAAGCATCAAAAAAATGCTCTTTATGTCTTCAAAATTTTGATTTTCTTTCTTCTTCTATTCTCCAAGATTTTTCTACTTAGCTCTCTTCTATGGTAGTTCTCCCATGGTATTCATTTGATCAAGTGTGAGGGTAGAGATATCCCAATTTGGAATTACTATATCCCCATCCATATTAAGAGCTTCAACTTGTTTTCCCTTTTCCTTTAGAGTGGAAACAATTTATTTTCCCTTGTCTAGGACTTCAGTACTCAAGTGAGACTCTTTCGTAGTTGTCATTGTACTTTCTATAGATATATTTGGAATAGAAACTAACGGACTAGCAAAAAATGTTGAAATAGCACTAACAACAGAAATACCTTGTTGTTGCTCAGTCAAGCTTGATGATGTAAGATCATCCTAGGCTTTCTTGCAATCCTCCATGTTGGAGCCGAGTGCCAGTGGTTTCCAATTTTCTAT
Organism: Cupressus sempervirens; assembly: GCA_028749045.1. NCBI lineage: Eukaryota > Viridiplantae > Streptophyta > Pinopsida > Cupressales > Cupressaceae > Cupressus > Cupressus sempervirens. Next base: position 546,912,526 of record CM053793.1, read on the forward strand.
TGTTGCTGAACTATTCAGTGGATGTCAAGTTATAGTAGCTCCTAGTGGATGTCGAGTTACTATAGCTCATAGTGGGTGTTGAGTTACTATAGCTCCTAGTGGAGGCCAAGTTACTATCGCTCCCAATGGGTGCCGAGTTATAGTAGATCTTAATGGATGTCGATTTACTATAGATGGTGGGTGTCGAGTGTTCCTATATGTGATGAGTGCCAGTATTGATCTTGGTTTTGTTTGTGTTGAATTCCTTGTGAGCCAACTTTTGGAATTTATTTTATGTATTGGTATTTAATTTAGTGTTGTAGCCAACTTGTGGCTTGACCTTTATTTAATGTAAGGGATTTAGTTTAGTTTGTAATGAGCTAGGATGACTTGTGGCTTAGTTGGGTATTATTAAGAGGTTTTGTGGAGTCTTTAGGTAGTAGTTATCATTCCATCTTTGAGAAGGGAATGAATTGTAGATATTAATTTTGAAGAGCTCAGGTTGTAGCTTAGAAACCAAAGAATTTCTTGGTGGACCTGAGGGTACAAGTATGGATTCTTCTTGGTGTTCTTATCCAGTTGTGTATTTGGACTAGTTGGGATTAGGTTTGTAAGTTGGATCTTGTTAGATCTTGTAGAACTAATTTTGTAATTTTTTTTGTATTTGGCCCTAACCTAGAAGGCCTTACAACGTGGCATATTGCATGTAATTAGTTACATCTATGAATAAAGAATTGTGATTTGGTATCAAATCTTACATTATTGTTATTTTGTTATTGTCTTTCTATTGTGTGGTTTTTTGATAGGGGTTTGGACATCTCCTTTGGGGATTCTCCTACCTTGTACTATGTTAGATGGTATCAGAGTGAAGGTTTTCCTGAGTGTGTAGATAGATTGCTAAAGCTGAGGTAGTTTGCACAAGGATTTGTAGAGAAGGTTGATCTTGTGGAGCTAATTGATCTTCTAGATTGGTGGATCTATTGCTGAGGGTTTGCTAAAATTTATTAAGATTCCTCCAAGAAGATTGGACCTTATGGCAATTGATGATCTTAGTGATGTTGTGGAAGAAAGGATCTCAGAGAAGATAAGAGAAAAGTTTAGATATGAGATTGCATTGATGAAGAGTGACATAATCACTAAAATTGTAAGTGCTTTCGATGATGTACCTAGGAATGTGGGTACTGAAGGTAGTTATGAGGAATTTGTTGAAGACTTTGAAGCTACTAGATCTAGTAGTGAGGGAAAAAATGGCTATGTGGAGAGATCTATTGGAACTAGGGCTAGTTAGTTTGCTAGGCCTGAATCTCAGTTGAACCTAAAGCATAAGATGGAGGTTTCTAATTTCTCAGGTACTTTGACTCCTAAAGACTTGATTGATTGGATTAGTGAATTGGAAGACTACTTGAGCTTGAGGATATTGAGGATCTACTCAGAGTGAGGTTGGCACAAACTAAGTTGAAAGGACATGTTGCTCTTTGGTGGAAAGAATTACAAAGAGATAGAGAAGAGGAAGGTGAAATAAAGATCACTAGATGGAGATTGATGGTGACCAAGTTGAAGCTAAGTTCATTCTTTTTTATTATGAATGTAAGTTATTTAAGAGATTATAGAATCTAAAATAGAAAGATATGTATTTTAAAATATTATACCAAGGAGTTCTACAAGTTGACTATTTGATCTGGTCATAGAGAATTGTCAAAGGAAAAGGTAGCTCGGTATATTAATGGTTTGAGATTCAATATTCAAAATCAGGTTGGTATGTTGAATATTTCTTCAATTGATGATGCTTATTAGAATACCTTGAAGGCAGAAGATAAGTTGAAAAGGAAAAGTCAAGGTAATGCTAGAGGGAAGGAGAAGTAGGATAGCTTGGCACAAGCTAAACCGGTGTTGAAAGTGAACCAAAACCTATTAATAAAAAAAGGAGGATAGGTAGAGGTGAGTTTAGAGGTAATTGTTTTAGATGTGGGAAAGAAGTTCATATATCTTTTGAGTGTCCATTTAGTAGGACAACTACTATTTTGAAGGAGGTTTTAGTTCAAGATAGTTAGCCTGAGCAAGGAGAAAATTTTTTGGCTCGGCAAATACTGGTTGGTGAGAAGACATTGGATTCTTGTCAAAGGACTAGTTTGTTTAGGACTTGTAAGTTTGGTGGTAAAGTCTACAAGGTGATTGTAAATGGTGGTGGTGTTGATAACCTTTTTGCTAAGGAGATGGTTTGGAAACTTGGTTTGAAGAGAGTGAGACATCCTTATCCTTATAAGATTGGCTGGTTTCAAGGTCAACATGCTTTGGAAGTGAGGGAGAAATGCCTTGTTAATTTCTAGAGTGGGAAGTATAAGGATCAAGTGTTGTGTGATATTATGGACATGAACATTTGTCATGTGTTGCTTGGAAGACCTTAGCAGTTTGATTGTAGGGTTGTGCATGATTGTGTCAAGAATGTGTTTATTATTGAGAAAGGTGGTAGGAAGTTGATGGGGACACAACCCAAGAATAGAATGGAAACAGCAGAAAAGGGAAATTATATTAACTGAGAAAATAAGCTAGTACAAATAGTACAGGAAAATAAACTTCAAAACATGCCCTAAGGGCTTATAATAGCTTAAATCTAGAGATAAATTCTCCTTATGGTACCTCCTCTCAAACTCCACTCTGAACTGCCTTTTACAATGCCAAAAATCTCCTTAAATAGACCTCGAAGGGTTAAGGACTAGGAGTACATTCTAGAAATTGCTAGTAGGCATCCACCGACCAAATAGAAGGTTCTAGAAGCGGCGTTAGAAGTCGGTGCAAATCTAGAAGGATCCAAAAATGGTAACTGAACTTCTGGGAGGCATAACTTTTGAACCGTAGCTCCAATTGATGAACTGTTTACATTTTTGGAAAGCTCTCAAAGCGCTCTATAGCCCTATGGACAAGCTTTTCTTGTCCCCCATTTTTTGGCCCTTTTCAAAGTCATTTAATGCCCCTAACCTGACTTTGAAGCATTCTTAAGAGGTCTCCAAAACCTGAAAAACTACAATAACTTTCAAACCGTGGGGCCTTTTGACCTAATTCTTTTTTTTGGAATGCTCTAAATCACAATTACATTCATCTAGCCAATTCACACCTTCTAGGTCACCAAAATGATGGTCAAATTGCATGCTCCTATTTTTTTGGGATTTTCAAACACACTAATAGTGGAACTGTGAGAGTTGGAACCTTTATTTGACCCAAATGGGTATCCAAAAATGTAAAGACATGAAATAGAAACTAAGTCTAAGTACATTTTTTTGGGTGTCACAGGATTGCCCTTATACCTTTGGATGCTCCTGCATCAGAAGTTTTCCCTAATTCCTTTACAAAATGAAGAGCTTGGTAGGAGTAACCTAAGTATTGGCAGCCAAGTTCAGTTGGCAAATCCTGAGAAGGTTGGAGATTAGTGTAGAAAGAATATTTGTAGCACACCTAAGATGGATGTGAAGAAGAAAAAGAAGAACAGGGGAAAAAGTATACAAGTTAAAGATTTGGAGGATATGTATGTGAAGAACTAGTTTGGGATTTATGTGTTAAATCCTAGAAGATATTCTTCCCATTTCTAGAACATCTTTTTGAACCTAAGGTGTTTGAAGTAGGAGCATCATAGGCTTACTTGTAATCCTACATGTTGGAACCAAGTGCAAGTGGTTTCTAATGTTTTATTATTTTTGAGTTGTTCAGTGGAAGCCAAGTTATTGTAGCTCGTAGTGGATGTTGAGTTACTATAGCTCCTAGTGGGTGCTAAGTTACTACAGCTCCTAATGGATGTCGAGTTACTCTAGCTCCCAGTGGGTGTCAAGTTACTATAGCTCTTAGTGGATGTCAAGTTATTGTAGCTAGTGGGTGTCGAGTGTTCCTATATGTGTTAAGTGTCAGTATTGGTCTTGGTTCTATTTGTGTTGAGTTATCTATGAGTCAATTTTTGGAATTTAATTATGTATGGGTATTTAATTTAGTTTTGTAGTCAACTTTTCGCTTGACCTATATTTAATATAAGGGATTTAATCTAGTTTGTAATGAGATGGGCTAAACTTGTGCTTAGTTGGGTATAAGTAAGAGGTTTTGTGGAGTCTTTAAGTAGTAGTTATCAATCTAGCTTTGAGAAGGGGATGAAGTGTAGATGTGAATTTTGAAGAGCTAGGGCTATGGCTTAGAAACTAGAGGATTGCTTGGTGGACCTAAGGGTACAAGTATGGATTCTTCTTGGTGTTCTTATCCAGTTGTGTATCTGGACTAGCTAGGATTGGGTTTGTAAGTTATATGTTTTTGGATCTTGCAGAACTAATTTTGTAATTGTTGTTTGTATTTGGCCCTAACTTGGAAGGCCTTATAGTTGAGCATATTGCATGTAATTAGTTACATCTATGAATAAATAATTGTGACTTGGTATCAGAGCTTGCATTATTGTTTTTTTTTTTTTTGTATTTCCATTGTGTGGTTGTTTGTTGGGAGTTTGGACATTTCCTTTGGGGATTCTCCTACCTTGTACTACATCACTTGATGATGAGGACCTTATTGGTTGGCAAATGAAGTGCTAGATACTTTTTTCATTGTTACATTTAGATGAATAGATTCAGAGCTTGGTTGGGTGCTTGGCATAGTAGTTGTAACCACAATTAACTTAGTAGAAGCTTTCTCTGAGCTAGATTACACTAAGGTTGTGCTTGGAGAGTGAAGAAATGAGGCCATGATTGCTGTCGCAATTTTATCTACATCAGTTTCCTCAATACCTTGTATCTCTATAAGACTTCCTCTAGTAGCTTCCTATACCTCCTCTTCATCATGCAGATTAGCATCATCAATCTCATCATCTTTTATTTCTATATCCTCATCCTCATCTTTATCATCATCTTTGTCATCAACATGTACAATAAAGTCACTAGGTTGATGCAACTTATAAATATTTTCCATGTAGTTGTGGCTACCTTTACTACATATTTAGTTTCTTTTATCAATATCATACATGTGTTCATTTTGAGAATGAAATTCTTCTCATTTTTCTTCAAGGATCCTTTGACCTCATTCTTACTGAGATTAGGCATGAGTTGCTTCAATGTTTGCTCAAAGATGTCCTTGAAAATTTTCTTTCCATGCTCCCATCTAGGCTTAATTGCTTGCATAAGCTCATTAGGAATCTATTGTGCAAGCTCATCAGGTGAGTACTTCCATTTACCTAGCTTGGTCATAACATCATCCTCAATTTTTTTTTTCTCATCCTTATTCCTTGTCTCATATTTGAAAAATTTGAAGTTTTCCATTCCAGCTCCTTCTTCCATTTTCTTTAATCTTTCTTGAAGTTTAGGTGGATCTTTGTTGAAGATTATCTGCTCAGCTTCATCTTCACCTAACTTCAATTTCTTCCTTGACTTGGTTGCCCGTCTAGTGAACACAACAAGGGATGACTTGGCAGGTCTAGTTGTGATAACCTTTCCTTTCTTCCTTAGAGGCTCCTATTCCTTAGATTTAGCTTCTTCTTCTTCATCTTCAATACCATCACCTTTTGCCTCGGTGAGCATAAGAGTAGAACTTTCTTGTTTTGTGCCTTTTATTATTTTCTCTACTCTTTCCTTCATTTATTTATCATGTGAGGTAGCTTAATTTCAAGCTCTATTCTTTCCTTAGCCTCATCATATGTTCCAAAGTATGTAGATTTAGGATCCATAGGCTCATTCAGTAGAGCCTCTATGATATCGTTGGTGTCATCAATGTTAACCTCATATTCTAGAGGCTTAACCCATGCCACTCTAGGTTTGACTACTTGAATGTATAGTTTTTCATAGTCCACCATGAAACATATATCATCTTTATAATCTTCTACAAGCTTCTTAGGAATCCTAAATCTATTATTCATCTTCTCTTTGAATTTTTTAAAGTAGTTATCCATGATACTTTCAAGAATTTCACACATCTCTGATATGTATTCATTAATCTGATACAAAACATGAACATCTTTCCTCCATACTATTGTACATTTGGAAGGAAAAAATAAATTGAACAAAGAAGAAAAAAACATGTTAAAAGGGATCTAAACTTACACAAATTATTCTTCAATCCTTCGATTCTCTCCATATTCTTGTTCAACTAGTTCAACAGTAACTTGGCAAGATCAAAGGATAGCTTATTCTTCATAACCTTGTATGCGAGATCAACAACTTCACATGACACGTTGTTTAATCTAGTAGAACTGTAAATCTTATGTGCAATCATATGAATGCCAAACTTTGATTTTATGTCAATTACACTACTAATTTTCATTCCTCTTTCATCGCACTCGGCAAGAGTTCACTTTCCCAGTTTGACCCGACATAGTGTTTTGGTTGACTTTTCTTTATTAAGCATTGGGAGCCCAGTGATTCTATGAATCATTTTCTTGGTTATCTAAATAGGTTGCTCCACCTATAACTACCCATTATATACACCACTCAAAATTCATATCATCCATTTGACTTGGAAGTCTCTTGGCATATGAGAGATATGTGTCAAGCCCTTGGTTTCCAAATGTTGATGTTTGGGTTTGAATGCACCATCCACACATAATTCCCTGAATGCCTCATTCATTTCTAGAGTTTTGATTTCTTATTTTGAGCAGTGATAAAAAGAATGGATGTCATGCAAAAGTAATACCTTAGGTAGAATTTGATATTGTGCACAAGCTGGTTCAAGTGCCTCTTCATTTATGACTTAACTTGAAATTTGGTGCCTTGCAGTTGACTCCACAAAATAACATTTTAGAACCTTTCTTGTTTTTTTTGTTGGAAGATTCTATTTCTCGATAGGGTTACTAAAAACTTGAGAAATCTTCAACAAGTACTCAAATTGCTTAGGGGCTCTAAATTCACTCTTCTTAACTAGCTCTAGAAATTTGCAATGAAACAATGCCTTCAATTTCTTTCTTTTAACTAATTTCCACCTTTCAATCACCATTAATGCTTCATACTTCATACTCACTCAGTGACAAACTATCTTCCACTCAATTTAGTCTTTAATGTTTGGAAGACATATACAACTTGGTAGAGTCACCATCGCTTGGCAGGAACTACCAACTTGAGTCTACAACAATATGTAACCCAACCTAGCTTGGTAAGGTATTGCAACCCAACCTTGCTCGGTAAGGTCTTCCACTTTCCATTAGGCTTGGTGATCCCTATGCATCTTGAATGTTGATTAGATCATTTTTCTTATTGGCTAGAATTGGTGTTAGATTTCTTCTTTTGAATCATAGCTCTAGTGATCTCGATAGGACACTAATTTGAAGTGTTTGGAACACCCAACTCATTGACTTGGGTATCATTCACTTCATGATCTTGGTATCCATTGCTGCCTCATTTGCTTTCTGATATTGTCATCTTTGACTTTCTTTTCATCTTCAAGTTCATATAGTTCTTAGCAAGATGTCCAAGTTGTTAGAAATAATAGTCCACCAAGATAGTTGAGAGGGGGGGGGGGGGGGGACTCAGTTATCTAATTAAAACATTTATCAACCTTAATTATTCTTAACCATTCAATCAAAGTAAGAAACAACCATAACAAGATGCACATACACAATTACACTAGATTTGTTAACAAGGGAAACCATTGATTAGAGGGAAAATCCTAGTGGTAATGATGCCCACAAAGATATACTAATATGTATATTCCTTGTTAGAGGATGGACCCTATTAGGAGTCTATAAACACATTCAATACATAAGAGTCCCTGTTAGGAGATTCCAACCCTATTAGGAGTTGTAGAAGGAAAAAGGACCCACTGTCCAAACGACTTCTAAGGCAAGACCACTAAACTTTGCTCTCCAACTAATCTCTCAACTATTCCTTGGAGAATAATTGTTTGTATTGTGCTTTATCCCCTTTCCTTTATCCTATCAACAAGACCAATCACTATTAATCCTTGTAGACCAAGTCACAAACCTTGGATCCAAATGTCAAAGCTCTGATCTTAAAATAAAACCTTGGCAACAAAGTTTTCTTCACCTTCACTCTTCTATGCGTATCCTCATATGTCAACTTGTTTATTTTCTATCCCTCTCTTTGTGCTTCATGCAATAGTCCATACATAACAAAGGAAAATGTCCTTCCTTTATATTGAATCCATAAAATAATTCTTTAAGTTGGCTAATACACCTTCTCAATTAATTATTATAAGACTTTATTAAGAACATGTTATACTTAGTGATAACATTAATTTGTCACCTTGTAACTTGAATAAATTTTCATACATGTAATATTATGGTGAATGATCTTAACCACATCATCTCCAACATGTCTTCTACACACTTTTAAACTTGCTTCTCAGAATAACAACTCTAGTAAGAGATATAACAAGTTTACCAAAACATGCTTCTATGAACTCTATCTCAAAATAAAATTCACCAAAACTTACATAACTTCTTCCAGACTTACTCAATTTTTCTCTCCCATTAACATTGCTAGTGAAAATGGTCAACAATCTATCCATACCAACTTGATCTTTACCTTTGTTCTTCTATCAGATATCATTGAAAAATTCCATGTTGACATCAATGGCAAACATAGTCATGAATGTAACATATCATGATGATAATGATCTAATCATGTTTCTACCATACTCCCCTATGGGAATATCATCAGCATTCATGTTTCCAACAATCTCCCCCTATGACATTGATGGTAACATAGATGAAAAATATCTAGTTCTAAGAATACCAATTATTAAAGACTATTATCCTTTATTTTCAAATCCTCTTTATTAATCAATCTCCCCCATTGATATACCTCAATTTTCTTTCTATCTTCTCCATGTATCAATTTTTTTTTTATGCTATAATCTCTACCTCATTGGCATCAATGTCAAAGGTTTCAGCAACCATATATCATTGCATCCTATAAATTTCTGAAACAACTATCTCTGACCTACTCAAGTGTCCAAAGACACTATTCAAAACAACATATATTGAGAATCCTAGATGAGTTTTTCCATCATAGATACTCCCCCATACAAGAAGCATTAACATACAGTCTAGATAAACAATAGTGCTCTATATACTCGACTGATGTAATCTTTCATCATCTACTTTGAAGTAAGTAGGGGCATAACCCCTAGCGTACCTCACAAATACTCAAAAGTCTCTTTGGGAAGAGGCTTGGTGAAAATATCTCCAATATGATATCCTTTTCTAAAACTTTTTCTCTCAGCATGTGATATTTGATAAAAATGTACTTAGTCTTAGAATTCAACACTGGATTCTTAGACATATTCACTATGGTTGTGTTATCACAATGTATGACAACAGGTTCATCAAATTCTATCCTTATATCCTCCAGCATCCGCTTCATCCAAACAACTTGATTACAATTGTTTATTGCTACAACATATTTTTCCTCTATTATACTTTGTAAGATATAGTCCTAATTCTTGCTTAACCAAGAAACCAATCTTCCTCCAAGAAAGAATGCTCCACCACTAGTGCTCTTTATATCATCCACACTGCCTCCCCAATCAACATCAATATAAGCATATAAAGTGAAATCATTAGATCTATCATACCACAATCTAAACTCTGGTGTTCCCTTCAGATATCTAAACATCCTTTTAACTGTAGTATAATGTTCTTCTTTGGGATTAGCTTGAAATCTTGTAACTATTTCAATAGTATTTTCCATATCCGGCCTTGTGTGAGTCAGATATTGCAATCCTCCAATCATAGATATGTATTTCTTCTGGTCAATAGTAGGTGTCCTATCCTTTGTAGATAACTTGTGTCCATTTATCATAGGTGTTCCAACTAGTTTACATGTTTCCAAACCAAACCTTTTCAATAGATCTTTCAAATACTTAGTCTAAGAAATAAAGATTCCTTTTTTATCCTGCACAATTTGTAATCCTAGGAAGTATTTAATTTCCCCTATTATGCTAACTTTAAATTCCTTCTTCATTTCTTTTGTAAACTTGTCACTTTCATTGTTATCTCCTCCAAATATGATATCATCAACAAATATTACCAAAAGCATCAATCCATCATCTATTTATTTCCAGTATAGATTATTGATGCAGGAGCATCTTAAATCATAAAAAGGGGGTGTGATCAAATTTTTTTTTTTTTTTTAAATTGTGGAGGAGAGAGAAAGTGACAAAAATTAGAGGAAAATAAAATTTAAATTTTTTTTAAAAAAAGGAAAAAGTGGAGAGAAAGGGGAATTTCTATTTTCAAGGTGCATAGGTGGCATAAATAGAAACATAAGAAAAATAGTTGTCATTCCATTTATCAAGGTGTGTAGGTGGAATTTTAGAAGTTTGTGAAAAGTTCCTTAAATCATGCATTCAATATTTGTTGTGATCCACAAAAGAAATGTAATTTTCTAATTGGCCACATGGTGGTGCTTAGTTGTATTTGGGTGGGAATTTAATATTTATTTTAAGGTAGTTGTATTTACCTTTTATCCCACATTGGTTGTGTTTGTAATGTCTTGGGTGGTAAGTGCCTATTTAAGAAAGGCATATGAGCATTTGTAATCAAGCTCTTTGAATGTAAGCTCTTAGTGTGCAAGCTAGCTAGAAGCTCTTAGTGTGGAAGCTCTCTTATATTGTAAGAATTTTGAGTTCTCTCATTTGGAAAATATTGTAATGAATTTCAAGTATTAATGGATGCTTTATGAAGAATTTTATCTTCTCTTTGTTTCCATATTGTTGCATTCTTGGTTATGAGTTGGTAAGGGTGGCGTGGCCCTTCATCAATTATTTTCTACCATATCTTTGCTAAATCCATTTTTTGTCAAATGCTTGTCCAACCTTGCATACTGAGAGGTGCTTGTTTTAAGCCATACCGTGATTTTGTCAATTTGCATACCATGTCCTTGTCATCTGTGAAAGGAAAACCTTCAGGTTGTTCTATGTATATTTCTTCTTCAAGTTCTTCATTCAAAAATGTTGACTTGACATCCATTTGATACACTTTGAATTTCTAATGTGCTACATAGGCTAGAGTAACCTTACTACTTCAATTCTTTCCATAGGAGCATAGGTTTCATCATAGTCTATTCCTTCTTGTTGTGAGTAACCTTTACATACCAATCTTTCTTTGTTTCTTACAAATTCACCTTTTTCATTCATTTTGTTCTTGAATACACATTTTGTTGCTATCGCATTCTTGTTTGCTATTCTAGGAACCAATTCCCATGTCTCATTCTTCACTATTTGAACCAATTCTTCTTTCATAGCTTGCTTCCAATAGTCATCTTTGCATGCTCCATCTGCATTCTTTGGTTCAACTTGAGATATCAGACATAGTTCTTCATTGATTCCACTTCTTTTCATCACACTTTTATCTCTACTTCTGATGATCTTCTCTAGTGGATGATTCTTCGTCATATTCTTACCAGAAGTAGGAGTTGCTATCTCAACTCTTAGCTCAATTCTAGGTTCTAAATTGTGTTCCTTCATTTTCTCTCCTTCATTCTGCAAATCATTTTTAGTCTCAACGAATACTTCATCATTCCTTGGTTTAGTAACAACAACATTCTCATCATCAGAATTGTAGTCAACTACTCTTTGTTATATCCTGAATTTCTCATCAACTCTTATACTTGCACTTTCAACAATAGTCTTAGTTCTCATATTATAACATCTATAAGCTTTTATTTTCAATGAATAACCATGAAACATACCTTTATGACTTCTAGCATCAAATTTACCAACATCGTCATCTCTTTTGATATAACATTTTCTGCCAAAAATTTTGAAATACTTAACTGTAGGTGAGTGACCAAACCATAGTTCATAAGGGGTCTTGTTTGTGTCTTTCCTAACTTGTACTTTGCTCATAGTATAAACTATTTTATTCATAGCCTCTCTCCAAAATATCTTGGATACATCATTCTTAGCTAACATAGCTCTTGTTTCTTTTATTACTGACTTGTTTCTTCTTTCTGCAATATCATTTTGTGCGGGGTTCTAGGAGCTAAAATTTGTCTTTTGATTCCATTAGCTTCACAAAATATGTTAAAGACATGTGAAGGAAACTCTCCTCCTCTATCTGATCTTTAACATATAATCTTCATACCTGATTCATTCTCAACTCTATTTTTGAATATCTTGAACTTGTCAAATGCCTTAGGTTTCTCTTTAAGAAATGCAACCCACATCATTTCAAAAAGGTCATCAACAATAATCATGAAATACCTTTCACTATAGAATCCTTTAGTCTCTATAGGACCACTAAGATCGGTGTGCACAATCTCCAACTTTTTTGTAGTAGTAAACTTCTTGCTAGGAAAAGAAACTCTGTTATGTTTTTCCAATGCACACTCCTTGAAAATTGTGAGTAGGCTTTACAATCTTAGGTAAATCTTTAACTACAAATAAACTACTAGTTTTCACAATGTTGTTAAAGTTTTTATAAGAAAATCTCTTATGTCATAACCAACTATCATCTACGTTTACAACCAAACATGTCATTTCAGTTAGATTCAGTTGAAATACATTACCTCTAGATCTAGTTACTGTTCCAATTACCTTTACATCTTTGTCTCTGATAATGTATGTATTCTCTATGAACTAAAACTGATAACCTTTATCCATTAGTTTTCCAACACTCAAAAGATTGTGTTTTAAACCATCAAAAAAATATGCATCCTTAGTGTTAGTCTTACCATCAAGAGTTATAGGTTCAATACCTTTAACATGGCAAGCTACATTATTTCCAACTCTGACAATGTCTCCATCATAACTTTTTGAAGTCAACAATTTTTTTCATATCACCAGTCATATGATGTGAACAACCACTATCAATTATCCAATTAGATTTCTTTTGAACCTATGATACCAAAGTCATTTTCTCTAGACATTCTTCTTTAATAGCCACATCCTATTTCATCATCATTGGCACTTACTTCTTGTTCATCATATTCATCTTCTACATTGGCATACAAACAATCTATATCTCTTTGAGGTTTGAACCTCCCTTTATACTTTTTCTCTCTTTAAGGACACTTAGATGCATAATGAAAAAACTCATTACAAGTCCAACATTTAAAGATTTTCTTACCATCCTTTTCTATTCTTACAAGAAGGGATACTCTGCAATGTCCCTTTTCTGATTTTACATGATATTTCCAACCTTTAATCATATCTTTAAGATCAAACAACTAATATCACAAACATCCTCCAAATTTCTCAAGAAACCCCAAACCGGGTATGCCAGAAATGGTGCCAAAAGCTTCACAGCTTCATCTATTATTAATAAATCTGAAAATGGAAATTTTTACAGAAATTTCAGCAGCATAGCAGCCTACAAAATGAAATTTCCATATCTATATAGCCTTTACACAGCAGCTCACAAATGTAGGACAAAAACTATGCTCATCGGGCTCCCGAAATTAACACAAAAATGCTCGAAAACACTACAAAAACACTAATAAACTATCTCAGAAGTTTAATCACGTCCCAATACATATATTCAGCTCTATTTTAACAGCTTAAAGTTTTAAATACAGCAGCAACCAAAACTGATATGAAATGCTCAACTGAAAACACCAAACTCATGCAAAAAACACACCCAAAAACCCACAAATCTACACTGTTCAGCACAAAGGCAAACTCTGTATGAGCATGCACATGGAATGGCTTCAAACTCCTGTCCTTAGCCTTCCTAGAAACCTGCAAACTCCCATTCTTGGGTCTCCTTGGAAACCTGCAAACTCCTGTTCTTGGGTCTCCTTCTCCACAGGTTTGGCAGCCTCTGAAGAATAACAAAGAAATCAGCAAAATCAAGTTCTGGAATGAGCCCAAAATGCCTCCAAAACCCCTTAAAAGAGGGCATAACTGTAACTCATGTCCAAGAGAGGTTAATGAAACATATTTTAATAATAATTTTCATTTATTAGTCCAACGGTTTCCAAAGATTAACCCCCTTTTTCCGAAACTTCACTTTCTTGGGCCTGCCTGCCTTAGCAAAGATTATTATTTTTTAATTATTTGAAAAGGGGACATGACAAGTCCTCCCCTCCCAAACATTTCTTGTCCTCAAGCAATGGTTGAACAATAAACCAATCAATCCACTTGGATCCCAAATGTAGTCATGAACTATACTACTACCAACTAACACAGGCTCCTGCAATATCCTCTGCAATATGACCAAGATGAATCCATAATCAAACTGACAATTATAGCTCAACCAAACTCCAAAATAACCACTACCACAGTCAAAAACCCATGAGACACAAACTCTTAGAACATTAGAACCCAAGTAAAGTGGACAAATCAAACTGCCAACACCATAAATACCATCAACGCATCCCACTGGCCTATACGAAATGTACAATCCAACTCTGCAACAATGGTGAATGCTCTCAAATGAAACTATACCAAGTATGGAGAATCCACACACTGTACAACTCCTATAGTCAACACAACTCTGTAGATCATTGGCCACTATCTCATAACCATAACTCCCATGCACCCCTGATGGTGAAAAGCCATCACAAGATAAACAACAAGAAATGGAACCCAAACCAAATTTTCCTGCCATCAACTCCTCAACACAAGGATCATTTGCTAACTGATGTACATGACCTGCAATATAATGTTGATTAAAAAAACCAACCTCAGTCAACAGCTCACCATGAACAAGTGATACAACCCACTGTGACTGATCACAAGCTAAGTCAGGAGATGTCATCGCCAAAGAAATAGAATCAATAATAACACTTGCTAAAGCATCACTCCAAAACTCCTACTCTAAGTCATGTATTATCAAGCTATCAACTACAGGACCTATCACCATGTCGTGCCCATCACAACTCTCATCCTGAGGCATCAAACTCATAATGTAATGCCGATAGAATGCGCCAATCTCAATCAGTGGCTCAGACTGTAATCTAGATGAAACTAACTGCAATTGATCATTAACCATGTTGAAACTGACTACTAACTCTGAAGATATCACCAAGGGAGTAGTATTACTAGTAGGAACCATGCCAACTATCGACTCACCAACATCACACATGATCTTTGATACATCTCTAGTCTCTGTGCCATCAGTACTAGAGGCCACCACCATGTCAGGCATACAACAATCTGCTACAACACCCAACTCAACTGAACTTGACTCTAGTGGGAATGAACTTGATATGCCAATGTTAGTATCAAGGATGGATGCATCCCCATCTCCACTGTCTCTGACAATCTTGGCCATGGACATCCTCGAATCACCAAACACCATAGCTTGTGACTGTATAGAATCAGGTAAAGACTGTAGTCGCTCTAACTCCATGGTCACCTTAGCCAAATGAAACTGTGACTCCTTGAAAGAAAACTGTGTACTCTCAAGAATTTCAGAAGTCACCTCAAGCTGCTCAGTAAGCTCACTCACCTCATCTTCCTTGGCCAACAATGCATCATATGCTGTACTACCCCACTCCATAAGATAATCTCTGTCGGCTACCAACTGCATATAATTCTGTCTCAAAATCCAAATAGCCTCCCATAAAGAGTGGATCTCTGTCAAGGAAAGATAACTTCCTTCCTGATCATCACTAGTAGGAGAACCCCATCCATAAACTGCTAACAACTGACGAGCAGCATCAAAATATTGGCAAGTGATAGCAATGTCTCGGTCACTAACTCTCAACTGATTAGACACATGATGGCATTGGCTTGACTGTCTCCTACAAACTCCTCTGATGGACTGTCTAAAGGAGTATAATCAAAGTCACTAGTCTCTAGAGTATTACAATCCATATCTTGTGAATCAAATCTAAAGCTCATATCAACATACGAAGTATCAAAAACATTAGCATTGCTGTCCAACTCCTCTATACCCAAGGAAACTAAGTCTTCAAAATTGCCCACTGCATCCTCCTGGATGTCATCAATGCCAATATGATCCTGGGACTCATCTATACACACTCCCAAATATGAAATATCATCAACACATTCTAGCAAGTATGGTCGACTGGATATATGAACAAAGCCCAACATCGGTGTATAAAAACTAATACCAACATTGGACAAGCTACTAGCACAAGAAAAGACAACACCGTGCAATCTGCTAATCAAATCCATGATAGCACCCAAACAAACACTGCTACCAAAAAGTGTTAAAGATCTCCTGTCAACTGAATCCCAAATGCCAATATAACAATCTTGAGTCCATATCTGTAAACTAGAATCAGCTGGTAACTCAAGCAAAATCCTCACTTGAGTAATATGACCAATACCAACTAACTCCACATACCTATCATGATGAGATAATGAAGTCAAAATACTATCTTCACTCACCTTCAGCTGGCGGGATAAATCATGTGAAGTACTACCTACCTCAACCTCATGTGATGAAGCATCTAACTGTGCCTGGTACTCTTTCTCAGCAAAGTCATGAATGCTCAATGTTTGCTCATCTCTACCAGGTATCTCACCATCCTGCACAACAACATCCTCATAATCATCATCTGAACCCACTACACTATAGTCACTACTTGTTGTAACTATACCATCCTGAATACCTGTAGCATCACCCTTTGACAACCTATAAACAATTGTCTCAATTTGAGTATCAAGTTGACCGTTACTATCAATCTGTGTAATATCCTTTCCCACCACCTCCTGTGGTAGAGTAGAATCTGAGACCTCTACCTGGCTATCAGCTAGTTTCTCAAACTCCTCATGCAAGTTCTTGGGAATTGTGTCATCTGTCCTGTGAGAAAATTTGCCAAATAGAAATCCAATCAACTTATCCACCTTAGCTGGGTCAGATAACATGTCATTCATTATACGGTGGTGCTCAACCAACTGTTTAGACATGTCATGGCTTATTTTCATAATTTTATCTTGAATGTCTAAATAACAATCCTTTCTACTATTTTGACTCTGGCTATCAATTGTCCAAGATCGTTCCCTCTGAGACTCTGTACTATACCTGTCCATTCTGGATAAAGTAGAGTGTAACCCCAATAGGATATAACTTCTTCAAACACCAAGAACTAACATGCAAATGATTAGAAGTAGCATGCAACCATAGATTTGGACATGCAACTGATTAGAAGCAACATGCAACCACCAAATTATGACATGCAAGATCTGGGTAGTTGTCAAAACTGACATGCAAGATCTGGGTAGTTGTCAAAACTGACATGCAAGATTTGGGTAGTTGTCAAAACTGACATGCAAACTTCTACAACCACCAAATTCACCAAGAACTAACATGAAAATGATTATAAGTAGCATGAAACCATATATTTGGACATGCAACTGATTAGAAGCAACATGCAACCACCAAATTATGACATGCAAGATCTGGGTAGTTGTCAAAACTGACATGCAAGATCTGGGTACTTGTCAAAACTGAAATGCAAACTTCTACAACCACCAAATTCACCAAGAACTAACATGAAAATGATTAGAAGTAGCATGCAACCATAAATTTTGACATGCAGCTGATTAGAAGCAACATGCAATCATAAATTATGACATGAAAGATTTGGGTAGTTCTCAAAACTGAAATGCAAGATCTGGGTAGTTGTCAAAACTGACCTGCAAACTTCTACAAACCCTCAGGCTAGCAAGATCATGGCTCTGATACCATTGCAATGTCCCTTTTCTGATTTTACATGATATTTCCAACCTTTAATCAGATCTTTAAGATCAAACAACTAATATCACAAAGATCCTCCAAATTTCTCAAGAAACCCCAAACCGGGTATGCCAGAAATGGTGCCAAAAGCTTCACAGCTTCATCTATTATTAATAAATCTGAAAATGGATATTTTTATAGAAATTTTAGTAGCATAAAAACCTACAAAATGAAATTTCCAGATCTATATAGCCTTTACATAGCAGCTCACAAATGTAGGACAAAAACTATGCTCATCGGGCTCTCGAAATTAACACAAAAATGCCCGGAAACACTACAAAAACACTAATAAACTATCTCAGAAGTTTAATCACGTCCCAATACATATATTCAGCTCTATTTTAACAGCTTAAATTCTAGAATACAGCAGCAACCAAAACTGATATGAAATGCTCAACTGAAAACACCAAACTCATGCAAAAAACACACCCAAAAACTCACAAATCTACACTGTTCAGCACAAAGGCAAACTCTGTATGAGCATGCACATGGAATGGCTTCAAACTCCTGTCCTTAGCCTTCCTGGAAACCTGCAAACTCCTGTTCTTGGGTCTCCCTGGAAACCTGCAAACTCCCGTTCTTGGGTCTCCTTCTCCACAAGTTTGGCAGCCTCTGAAGAATAACAAAGAAATCAGCAAAATCAAGTTCTGGAATGAGCCCAAAATGCCTCCAAAACCCCTTAAAAGAGGGCATAACTGTAACTCACGTCCAAGAGAGGTTAATGAAACATATTTTAATAATAATTTTCATTTATTAGTCCAACGGTTTCCAAAGATTAACCCCCTTTTTCCGAAACTTCACTTTCTTGGGCCTGCCTGCCTTAGCAAAGATTATTATTTTTTAATTATTTGAAAAGGGGACATGACATACTCCTTCTATCTTTTGGTCCTCATTTGATTTGCTACTACTAGCAAAATCTCCTCTAGCACTTGTGCTTCTTAATAGACTAGGTTGAATGTTTAGGGCACTAAAAGTTGTCTTTGTTCTAGACAATTCTCCAGAGTATCTAAGCTCATTTTCAACTACTTCAAGTCTCCCATGTAATGTTTCCTTGGTGAAATCTTTGGTACAAGAGATCAACAATTGTATCATTTGAATTGCTTTCTTAAATGGTGGCATTAAACTCTTCAATATCTTCTAGATCACCTCATCATCTTTCTTGGTTCCTCTTTAGATCTGATACCTACACTAATTTCTAATGTTCTTCCTTCATATGTTCTTATGGATTCATCTTCCATCATTTTAGCATCTTGAAATGCACAAATATAGCTTTGTAGCCTCATTTTCTTAGAATGTTCATGACCTTCAAAACTATTTTCCAAAGCTTTCCAAATCTCATGAGAAGTATTACATGTTTTTACCTAGTTGTACTCTATTTTTAGGAACTGCAGACAATAGTGCTTCTCTAGCTCTCATATTGCACATGAAAAGTTCTCTCTCATCCTTGGTACAAGGTTCCAATGCGCTTTCAACAATAATTGTCTTTTCTATTTTTTTCAAGATCCAATATCTTGGACCCATACACAACAAATATGTCTTCATCTTTTCCTTCTAGCTTTCATAATTTGTTCCATCAAACTTTGGACTATCCTTTTTTAATATGTTAGCCATGGATCTCCCAAAGTTGTTAAACTTTATCTTCAAGGACCTACTACTCTAATACCAATTGTTAGAAATAATAGTCCACCAGGGGGGGGGGTGAATCAGTTATCTAATTAAAACATTTATCAACCTTAATTAATCTTAACCATTCAATCAAAGTAAACAACAACCATAATGAGATGTGCATACACAATTACACCTAATTTTTTAACTAGGGAAATCCTTGATCAAAGGGAAAACCTTGGTGGGAATGATGCCCACAAAGATATATATATATATATATTCCTTGTTAGAGGATGGACAAAAATTGGTATGACCAAGTTCAAGCAACTGAGTTGCTACTGAGTAGCTTGAACTTGGTGAACACTGTGTGACTCGGTTGAAACTAGATCACTAGGTTGACGCTATATGACTCAGTCAAGACTAGGTCCACTTCATTAGCCCTAAGAGCTTGGTAGACACTATTGGACTTGGTTAACACTACAATCTTCTTCACTTCCATTGACTAGCTCGATAGCCTCTGCCATGCTCAATTTGCACTAAACTTTGTCTCTGAAGCTCGATAAACACTTTGTGGCTTGGCAAGCACTGCAAACTAACTACTTAGCTCAGGAACAACTAAATCACTTGGTTAACATTGCAAACTAAATGATAAGCTTAGTAGCAACTCTAGAACTCGGTAGCAATGTAACCAATTTGAATAAGTCTTGAGTCATTGATAGAAAAATTGACCTTAATGTCAACAATAATGAAGTCCATTAAAGGGTTTTCAAATATGATTATTTAAGTAGAAGGGACATTACAAAAGGGCAATTGAAGTTATAGATTATCTTCTCAATTTTTGGTTATGACAATTTGAATTGATTACCCTCATGTTACTCCTAGATTTATGAAGGTAGTTCATTTGATTTTTATGATAGATTCTATTACACATGAGATTTGTAAGATGCACAAAATTTATTACTTACCATTGCAACTTTATTGACTATAATTATATGGGTGTCACATTCTCACTATGGATTATGAATTTTACTCATAGTTTTGGATACTACTTGAAGTTTCTATTTATTTTTACCCTTTCATATATTAGATGGATCTGAAGAAGAATTATAAAAGTGTGATTTGTAGGTAGTCTTATGTTCTTATACATAAGATTTGAGTTTATTTGGGGGTGGAGTCTTTTTTCACAAGGGCTTCTTCACGCATAGTTTGTGTTTTGGCTCACATTTTTACATTTTTCTTCTCCATTGTTACATATATATTATTGTCTCGATCACATTAATTTATCCAATTAAATTGATATCTTGTTTGTTATTAAACATGACTTAAGTGTAGAATATTGGACCTATGTTAAAATTATTTTTAGATATTTATGTAGAAATATGTATTATTATATTTTTACCATGCAGTATGCAATGTGGGAATTCATTGTATAGAGAAAACTTTATGGATGCTAATTAAATTAGGGACTTGGATAACAAGGGCATGACAAGGGACAATTTTTTTGTTA
This sequence comes from Cupressus sempervirens, assembly GCA_028749045.1. Taxonomy (NCBI): domain Eukaryota; kingdom Viridiplantae; phylum Streptophyta; class Pinopsida; order Cupressales; family Cupressaceae; genus Cupressus; species Cupressus sempervirens. The sequence continues at coordinate 546,933,240 of CM053793.1, forward strand.
TTAGATGTGTTACTAGCTATGTAAAAAAGAGTAAACCAACAATTACTCTTTCCACACTTGGAATAGAATATAAGGAAATAAATTATTGCAAAGAAGTAGTTTACATACAAAGAATGGGTTTAGTTATTGGTTTTAAAAACATGATAGTGAGGATCAATCATTTTAGTTAGAGTACCATTAGTTTAGATAAGAATCCTACTTTCCACGGTCACAAAAAAATATTTTGATGTGCAACACCACTCTATTTTATTTTCGAGCGTAAGAAGGTCATGAACCCATAACTAACTACATTTTGTTTAACATTATTGATTTCTTTAGATCAAGTGTGCATCATCAATTTATTTGGTGTAAGGAATCTCTAAGGGTGTTTCCCCTTTGCTATAAACTTGTTTACTTAGTTTTTTTATTATTATTATTATTATTTTATAATATATCTAAAAATCAAGAATTTCTTTGTACTACATGTCAATCCTTGGTGAGATTTCATGTTTTTATCATATATTAGTATACAATATTGACATTCTTAATATTTTTAATTTTGTAAGTGGAATCTTAGGTTAGGGTTCAACATTATGAAACATAAATATTTGTTTTACCATTTATCATGTTATGTAAGAGCATTGAGTATGTGAGTTACAAAGTGCAATTTTTCTCTTAAGAATGACACTCTTCTTGGGAAGTTACAATTTTGTCTCCTAGTTTAACTAGGTTTTATAATCAAGGAATATCTAGAATAGGAGTTACATTTTCTTATGCGAAAAGTGGTGTGACTATGAATTGATACCATCTTAGAGAAATAAATAGTTTTAGCATCTATATAAATTGAAAGCTTGAGCTACTTGTACTACATCACAAGTTTGGATCAAGGATGTGTTGTTAATTTCATTTTAAAGTTTGGAGGAGATTATCATTGCATGATATTTTCTAATTGCACATGTTATTCTATTATTTTATCAAATACCATTTTGTTTCTCTTTGATTCTATGTTTTTCTCTCAATAAGATTTTCTACATTATATGTTGTTTGACCATTATTTTATGTTTGTTGTGTTATTACATTAAGCATCTTAATTTAGTCTAAATGATGTTTAGTTAGATTTTTTAACAACAGGCTAAATATTAATACCATTTTGTTTCTCTTTGATTCTATGTTTTTCTCTCAATAGGATTTTCTACATTATATGTTGTTTGACCATTATTTTATGTTTGTTGTGTTATTACATTAAGCATCTTAATTTAGTCTAAATGATGTTTAGTTAGATTTTTTAACAACAGGCTAAATATTAATACCATTTTGTTTCTCTTTGATTCTATGTTTTTCTCTCAATAGGATTTTCTACATTATATGTTGTTTGACCATTATTTTATGTTTGTTGTGTTATTACATTAAGCATCTTAATTTGGTCTAAATGATGTTTAGTTAGATGTATTAGTTACACATATTTACCTAGAAAATCGATTAAAAAATTGTTGGGAGGAGAATATCTAAAAAGTTCGAAAGGTTCTTTACAAAATTATCAATTACTACAACTTGCAAAAAAAATTAAGTGTTCTTTTTGTGTAAGTACTTTGGATACACCATTAATCTTGATTAGCCCATGTGAACCTTGAAAATTACCATATCCATTAAAGATTAGCCTACTTACTCCTTATAGCTTTAATATTGAAGGTTTCTAAGTCTTAACAACTTCTAGTGAAGATTTATGTTGGTACTCCTTATTCCTTTGTAACAATTGAATCAACTCATTTGATCTAAGTCAATGTTTTCATGGGTATGTGCACAACAACAAGAATCTGGACAATTCAATTCTAGGCTAGTACTTTGCATATATCCTTATAATGCATGTCATTAACCAACCTCTCAAATAAATAAAAAACGCATTTGATTTTACACTTGGTGTAATACTCTCTCAACATGGAGAAGTAATTCTATGGCACTCTAAAACATCCATTGATGTCATACAAAGATAGTCTATTTAGAAGAATGAGCTAGGTACAATTGTTCAATCCTTAAACTAGTGGAAAATAAATCTAATTACGGTAAGATGACTATCAATCTTTAGGTTCTTAAATAGTTTTATGCAAACTCGGGTTATGATTTTTGCAACCTAATATGATAAAACAAGTCTAACTTGACACCTCTTCAATTGAAAGCCAATGACTAAAGAGATCATTCTATTAAAGTTGATTGTGACACAATCTTGACCTCATCCCTTATGGTGTCACGGTCTTATGCTCAGTAATACTTGATCCAGGTGCACTTATTAAGAACCAATTCACCAAAGATTAGATGTTTGTTCAAAGTGCCTCTAGTTTCTTTTTCTACAAAACTAAATAATTAATGCAAGGCATGTTGAAGAGACAATTCAATTGCAACTATCCCAACATTTGATGATCAAGCACAAACAACTAAGGTTAATAAAGTAGCCAACTTTTTTTGTACACCACTCATCACTTCAATTTTACGTTAGATGAGAGGGCCCAATAGTTGAGTGGGTACTACTAGAAGTGACATTAATTATACTTTTGAAGCACAAAATTTTAAATAGTATAGTACTATCAGTTACAAGAGAGGAATCAATAGTTTAACACCCAATACTAATTATAAAAAAGAATACGGTTGTAGTTCAAAAAGCTAAAAAAGCATTCAATGTGACATCAACATACCAACAAAACATGACTTAATGCATAACTATTGGATCCTAGTGTACTATTATTCCAACCCCTTTTTTCAATGTTTATTATGATGCCTCAACAAAAAGCATATAAGGACATAAATTTCACTCAATACACAACTTTTAAATCACGATGTACTATTACTCCAAACTATTTTGTCTATATCATAGTACCATAACAAAAAAAATGACATTAATTTGGCAATTACATGTCATATGATTATGGACCAAAAAGATTTAGATTATCCACATCCATTACTATTTAATAATATGATTTGAGAACTCTAACACCATACATGTGAATACTATTATATGAATCAAGAAAATTAATATAAACCACTCTAAAACTCTCCCTAAACATGAACACCTTGAGTAATCTTTGTGAAATAAGAGTTGTAGATTTCTTGATCAAGATTCAAAAGCAATAGATCCAAACCACTATACAACTATTCCTAGACATGAACACCTTCAGTAATCTGTTTTGCATGAACGCCTTGAGTGATTTGTTTGAAGAAGAAAAGAATAGTTACATTTTTATTATTATCAAGATACACAACAGAAGATCCAAGATGCAAAAGGAAAAATACATTTAGTTGACATGGTGTTTTGGGCTTTTTTGTTTTAAACTGACATGGTGTCTTAGGCATTTTTGTTTCAAAATTTCTATAGTTTTATGTTTACTAATTGTCCATTGGTCTGTTGTTTGGCCTCGTGGACATTATCAAAAACTCAACCAACTGATGGAGAACTTGTGCTCTTGAAAGAGAGGTCAGTAGCTCAAATCCCACAATGACTAAGGTATGCACACCTAATTTGTAACACAATCAGACACATCCTCCAAAGAGTACAAGGTAGTCCCCGCAAGAAGGACAAAGTAGTCCCATATTACCATCACCATATGTAAACCCAAAACATATAACAAATATCATAAGCTCCTTACGTAAGGAAGTAGGCTTGGCAACAAAAGTTGGGCACATGATTCCACCCAAAGAATAATGTTAGGTACTACATGATAGGTATGGGCCACCTCTCCACAAGAAGCCATGCCCTAGAAGGAATATATTTTTAGTGGCCGGAGAGGTGGGGGACACCCTTAAGCGCTGGGCTATTGGGACCCAACAAGGAATGTTGAGCCATGATGCGTGAACTATGACCATGATGGGCATGACATGCATGGCATCTCATGCATACGTGTTCACGTGGAGTACGGGATGTCTTTTCAGGCGGGAGTCGTGGTCTGACACGTCATCTTACGTTGGGTCAAAATCACGGGTTGAAAGACGGGTCGTACAGATCACCACCTTAACTACCTGTTGATGACACGGAATGTGGTGGGCTTGTGGGCCCCGCTTGGAGGGCTGTCGGTCACACTTTTCTTTTGAGGAGTTCGGTGTTAAAGAAATGCGTAGGTTGCTCTTTTGGGGTTCCCCCTTTTTGGATGTTGTGCACTTTTGCAAAGAGGGGGCCAAAGAAAGAAATAATTGGATGTTGTGGGTATTTTAATACAATTTTGTTATTAGTAAAGAAATAGTTGGATGTTGTGGGTATTTTAATACAATTTTCTAATTAGAAAAGTTTAGTTTTGGGGTATTGAGATTTTGAATTATGATATAAAATAGAGTTAAGTAGTTTAGGTAGTTGTAAAAGGTTGTGGGGAAGTGAATGATTGATTAGGATGAAGTGTGCATTAATGTTTAAAGTGTTTTTTTTAAGATAAAAGACAAGGACAACATGATTAGGGGGAACGAGTATTCAAATTTGAATTTGAACTTTCTAGAATGGAAAACTCTTTTAGATGTAAGATATGATTATGTGGTGGATTTCTAATATTTCTATTTAGGGGATGGCTGGTATATATATAATGTATGCAACTTTTTCCTTTTCAAAAATATTTTATGTTGGGCATCATTGTAATGTAAAAATTTGTAAACCACTATAATATTTATTTATTTTAGGGTAGGTTTTGTATTAACAAGTTAAACAATTAGATATTAACAAGTAATATTTTGTGTTAATTTTAATTTATAATTTATTGGTTATCATTTTCTTGTATTGATATATTTTTATTTTTATATATTCAAATTTATTTCATCTCTTATATATTTATTGCTATTAGTCATGCTTTTGCCTACATACAAATATATATCTATGCATTAGAATCTATTGAAATTGACAAGTCACATTGGAACAATTCCAAATAGTGTAGGATTGTGCACAAAAAAAAATATTTTTTAATACAAATGTTAAATCTCCACTCTTTTGCGATAGTCTTTATGAGCAAACTTGATGTCCATTTATGTAACTTTCTTTTATATTAGTATTTAAAGACACAGAAACATATTTATTTCATATAAGGTAGAAAGGACAGACTTTAGAGTAGACTTTATTCTTAAGGGACAAAGATATATAATTTGCTTCGAAATTGTATATACAACTTGTGTGCTTGATAATGTTGTCTTAAATGATTTTATTAGAGACTCAAATGCAATGCAATAAGGGTTTGACCTTGGAGAAATTCACTCAAATACTATTAATATCAAGAAACACTACGAGTGGTGGTGAATAAATGTTGTGGCACTTCTAAACAAATTCAACAATTTGTAACTTAACTACATGCAACCATAAACTATAATGCATAGAAGTAAAACATACATCAAAGAAGTACTCATAACACCATGATTTATTCTCGAAGAAATCCTAGCTAAGGGAAAAACCCAATGGAGATTGAACCAATGAGATTTTGCACTAATCTACAAGTATCTTTGTTAGGAGATTTGACCCTTTTAAGATTCATTACATTGCACTTATTACATGAGTCCCTGTTAGGAGACAATACCTTGTTAGAGGTCTACAACCCTATTAGAAGTTGAGAATAGAAAGAGATTGCATTGCTTGAGAATCAAAGTTACATCCATCTTCTAGACTAACTATCCAAATATAATAAATTATTACATAAAAAATGAAATACTACATAGCATCGCAATGTCTAATTAGTTCCACTAAATCTCACATCAATTCTAATATGTAATTCAACATCAATGCTTGCGCATTATATTAATATCACATCATATCGTATCTACACATGTTCACATGTCATATGATATTTCTTTTATATAGTTATGATTTATTAATTCAATCAACTTAATTGACCTTTCATAAGACATGTCCACTCAATTCCTAATATACAAAATTGGACCACACTATCCAAGAGTTAAATCATTAGATTTCATCCCACTATCGTTCAGTAATTGAATTGCCAAGGAAATTCAATTTGCTATCCTAAAATACTCGATCACCAAAATAAATGCTATCCATAATTAAAGAACAAAGTATGTCAAAACCCTTTCATGTCAAAGTTAATTCTAAAGGTCACGACCTTAGTCCTTAAGCTTAGTCTCAATATGTTGGCACCCTTTCCAAATTTAGATAAAAAAGCATACCTCCTCATTCACCCCTTCCATCCATCTTATGTCTATATATTCCTTCATCCAATAGTTCACAATCTACTTACCCTTTCCCATATGTTAGTCAACAAAGGCATGCATCCTAGAGAACCTTGCACCCATCTGAGATTTCTTCACATACTCATGTCTATCTATTAATTTCATTCCATCTCCAAGTAATTTGGATGCCAAGTATAAGGTTTACGAGTGTAGGAATCCACATACAGTCAAAGATCAACATGTCCAGTCTAATCACCATGTGAAAAAAACCAATATATGATCCAAAAGGAAAAAGAAATATAAAAAAGGCCACAAAGGCCCATTAATCAAAAGGAATAATCAAAAGCACTATGGATTCCTCAATCTCTTTTGCAAATGATGCAAGCAAAGGACCCACACAAGAATGAAAAGTCAAAATAAATTTGGATTCCCAAGAAGCTTCTTGAAGCACAAAGTCCTAAAGAAAGATCAAAGTTGGCATCCAAAAACTTTTCATCTTCCAAATTTATTTTGGGTCCTTGTGTCCCAAAATCTATATCCTTTCATTGCCAAATCCAAAATCTCCTTTTCCTCCATCATTCCATCACCCTTCAAGGTATGTGTCAATGTTGTTCTTGCATCCACTTCCATCCACTAAACATAAAGCCTTCTTCCACTCCCTCCATCCTCCTACATATTTTTCCTATCCTTTCATTGAGCCTATTCAATCTCTAGCCTAAATCCCTTTCATCCCCATTTTTCATACCCCTAACAACCTCTTTGAGCATACTCTCATAGTCATGGTCCATTATTATATAACTTTCAAGAGAATTGTTCAAAGAATAAGATTCTCAAGTCCTTCATCCATGCCATTTCATATGTTCATTATCTTTTGAAGAGTGTTAAAAAGTTTTTAAAAAAAAACATAGAAAAATATGGGGAAAAAAAAGAAAATAGTTACCTTGGTAAAAATTTGGCAAACAAACATCTTGCCGTGGAAAATAAATCAAAGAAAAATATTTTTGTCCAATAGTGAAAACCTGACAAACAAGCACTTTGGACAAGTCTCATGATGAAAACCTAGCAAAAAGGAATCATGTGTAGTCTATGAACATCTTGCATTCCATACTTGGGGAAAGTTCCACCCACATTATCCTATTATTATTTCCTATCATACCTCTATTGTTTCATACATTATCATGTGTCCCTTATATTCCTTATCCTATTACCATTCACATTTCCCTTTTCCCAACTTTGATCTTGACAAGGATATGAATCTCCTTAGAACCACATCATATCCTATCTACTTTACATTATGCTTATCCCCTTTGGTCCATACTTTTCCTATCCTATTGTAACCTCTAGTCCATACTCCCTTGTCAATTATTGATCTTGTTGATCCTATCATTTCCTATCACAATTCCTATCTTGGTCTTGATGGAATTAAGGACAAAAATACAAACCATATTTTCAAAAACCTCTTGACATGTTCATCCTCATGCATTGTGTACCATCTAGTTCCCAAAGTTTCAATAGCCTATCATTGGCATATCATGTCCTTGAGTCATAAATCATGTCCTCCCATTCTATGTATAATCCTTTATCCTTTATCCTTTGTACTTTCCACTCATCCATCCATAATTCCCTTTCCTTGCTAGACAATTGAGAAATTCTAGCTTTGTACATACCTTAAAGACCTTAAAAAATGCCCAAAAAATCACATATGATCTTGAAAAAAATCAAATCAAATCAAACATGATCTTGAAAAAATCCCAAAAAACTCAGACACAATCCTTTAAAAAAAATCCAATAACACCGAATATGATCTTGAAAAAATATCCAAACACTCAAATACTATCCCAAAAAAAAAACCTAAAAATTAGTAAAAAAACATAAAATGTTCTAAAATTTTTAAAATGTCTTGAAAAATCATAACATAATAAGATTGAATCTCTTCTAAAAACCCAAATAATAAAAAAACCCACCAAAAAGATATAATAAACCTTGTATAGAATCGTTGTAAATAACCACTACTTTTGCTAAACACTAGCACATGCAAACTCAAACTTAAACATTGCACTTCAATGAATTCATACTTTAATAGATGAACTATCCAATCACATCAATAATCAATCATATCAAACTTTTCATAAAAATTTAAGAAATATAAACCATTCCTTGATCAAGATGTCATGTGTCTTAGATGGGATGTGTCCTTCCTAAAATCAAATGTATTGATTATTATAAAAAACATAAAAACAAACCATCAACTTTAACAATAAGATCATAATGGTCATGGGCTTACTTTTTTTAGTGAGTCTTATCTTCTATTGATTTATTTTTCTTTTTATGTATTCTTGTGGAGTGCTTTTCAAAATATTATGGGGAATGTGTGTCATTTGCTTCAAGATGGATGAAAACATTCCTTGTCAGCAATGTGTTTGTTTTTACACTAAAGGATTGCATTATTGCTCTAGCTCTTTATGCCACAATGCATTGCATCTATTTTTCATATTAAATAAAGCTCCCATGACATAAAGTGTACTAATGAAAGAAAAATTCATCATTTACCAACTCTTTTCATTTTCCTTTCAATCTTTCTCCTAATATTTCTTCTACCAATCTTTCCCATCATTTTTCTCTTTTCAAAAAATTGTCCTCGAGTCAATTTCTTGCCTTATTTTCTGAGGGGGTATCCTACATCCTTCTTTCAATTTTACTGGGGTATGATCTTTTATCTTTATTCTTTGATACAATGCTCATAATTGCATTATATCAAAGAGGGGCCAAATATAGATGCTAAAAAATGGTTTGTGGTTACTCTTTCATCAACTTTGCATCCTAACTTGTCAAATTTTCTCAATTCATCATTCAAACTTGTTTTATAATATTCTCTAAATTTCTTTTAACATGTTTTTCATCATCTTCAACCCTTTTCAATCAAATCCAAATCATCTCCAAATTTCAGTTCATATCTAATCTAAAACTTTTGAAACCATTTCAATATCATCAAAATCACTTGAAATCAACCCTAATCAATTATCATCATTGATCCTTTGGAATTGTTACATCCTTCAGTGCCTTATCAATATTCATCAATTCATGTCATTGTTTAAAACTACAATTGAACAATGGTTATGTCATTAATGTCAAACCTTATTGGTGAGATAGTTTGCTATCTAATTTGAGCATCATCTAGATGATTGATGAAGAGGACTTGAGAATTTGATCATAACAAAAACACCTAGAGGAAAGCTTGAGTTATGATAAGAAACTACAAATGGACACTTGATTAGTTAGACTTTGACAAGATAAAGTTATTGTTTAATCATACTACAAGAGAAGAATACAATTGTGTTGAAGTTTTCAAGAAGTAATCAAAGATTGACCAAATGCATAAGCTTGACTAAGCAACAAAGTGGAAGATTAGGGAACTTGAAGTTTGTGCCGGGTGATGCTAGTGTTGATTGAGCATCAGTATTGACCAAGTGATAGTATATGTGCTAAAAAAGAAAGTTGGTAGTGACTGAGTGTCAGAACACAATATTGGCTGAGGGACATCATTTTAATAGTTTATGAGAATTTTTGATTTCCAGCCAATAGAGTTGATTTCTTGTGATATGTAAAGCATGTTGAAGATAAGGATTGATGACCTAGAACATTTAAATCAAGGGAAACCATGTTTGCATGTTTCTATGCAAGAATTCAAAGAGAAGTTTCTAGAGAAGTAGAGGATTAATAAGAAGGTGGACAGATTCATTATATGTGTTGAATTTGATCCTAACCCTAAGATCAATGGTGATGTTTAAGCAGCCAAAGATCAAAATTACCAAGGGTAAACCTAATGTGGTTGGAGTAGTTGTTGATTCTATTGATTAGAAAACCTAAGCATAAGGCTTAGAAAAATTGAGAAGAGATGAAGAGTGATTTCTTGAAGGGTTGCCAAGTGAATCAGAGATTAAAATGACAATGAAGGCCAGTCACTAGATCACTGTTTGAGCCAAACTAAGATCTATAATTACAAAGTGAGTTGTATTTGTTAGATCAAAACCTATTGTTAGTTTCTAGCCATCATATCAGTTTGAAATCCTTTAATGAAGGTTGACCTAATAGACATATGTAAATCCTTTAATCAAGGTGGCATTCTTATGGAATGTTGTAAAGTCCTCTAACAAGGCCACTCCTAACAATGTGATTAAACAGTTCAACAAGGTCACATTTAGCAATGTGTTTTGTAACCTTTAATAGGGTTGGTTCCTAATAGAGCTCACTTTACAAGAGTAAAAATATTGGTGACATGTTACTGGAGGTTTCTCCCAAATTAGGTTTGCATGTTAAATCCTAGTGTCAAACTTGTATGGATATTATTTGTGATGATTTAGTATTAATGTTTACATTCTGCATGTCTATTATATTTAGCATAATGGATTATTTTTTATTAGGAAAATAGGTTTTACAGGGATCCTGAAACCCAAAATTTTACAACAGAAAACAACTTAAAACTGAAAAGATAGAAAAAAAGGTGCCTCAAAAGGCCAGAAACAAAAAGGCCCGAAGCCTGAGAAACAAAGGCTAGGAATAGAGCTTGGCAGACAGACTAGTGTCCCTTCTTTTCCATTGCCTGCAGGGTTTCTGAAGCATTGCTTTCCTTTTGGTTGGCCTCTTCCTCCCGGATCCTGGGGAGGAAATGCTTTTGGTCCCTCCGACTTTCTTGGTTTCCAGTCTCTTTCTAAGGATCTTCTTGGCTGGTTCCGTGCTCTGTACTCTGCTCCACGTTCCCCACAAGATCGACATTGGTCAAATAGTCTCCTAGATTAACAATGTTTTCATTCAAGGTATGGAGGGTATCCACAATCTGTTTAGTCACAATCTGGTGGATGAAATCCAGCCTTTGGACCTTCTGCTTGAGCCGGGTGATTCTGTCCTCCTGATTATCTCTGGGGTCCTGGCTTCTGTCTTTTTCCTGGCTGCCCTCCTGGTCTTTACTACCTCTGGCCTCATGATCCTTGACATCCCCCCTATTGTTGGTCTGGTTGGACTTGTCCTTCAGAGTCTCAATTTCTTGAAAAAGCCACTTAATGGAGCAAAAATTGTCAATCAGGCTGTTCTTTGCATTGTTAAGAAAGTTGAAACCCATTTCACAAACATTGTCAGAGAGAACCAAAAGAGTCAGGTCAAGGAGCTCGTCATAATGGGTGCTACTGTCGAGATCCCCCAACACCTAGATTTTAGCAGGTTCTCTGACAATGCCCATACTGGCCCTATCCACATTGAAATTGCTCCAGGCTCTTCTCTTATTTTTCTTGATGGCCTCCCCCACCTTTTCAATCATGATTTCTATCATCTCTTCTAGGTGCGGAATGGGGACCTCTAGGGGGGAGGTGGGCACAGTAGGGTTGGGGGGAAAATCGGCGAGGTCACTGAGATGATCATGGGTTGGGGTCTAGTCCAATTTTCTTTTCTTGGGGTTATCCTGGGTTACCAAGGGGGTCACCTCCTTCTTGTCATTATCTTTCTCCTTGTCATCTTCCAACTCACTTTCCTTCTCTACCACTGAATCCTCCTCCTCCGACTCCATATCTGACTCATCACTAGACTCCTTAGGATGAGGGGAAGGGGGGTTAGGGGGAGGGCACCTGGGGCTCTTCCTACTAGGGAAGCGGGGAGAGGGATTGGATTTTGGGGTTTTAGACTTGACAGATTTCACAACGCGCACTTCCCCTAAGTCTGAGCTGGCGGTGTCCTCCGAGGAGCCACCCGAAACCCCAATGGACTTGCCTCTTGTCTAGGTTTTCAGAAACTCAAAAATGAGGAGAAGAAGGCCTTCGTGAAGAGTGGGGTTCTTGACAAGACATTTCTTGTAACTCTCTATATTCTTAGTCATAGAAGTATTAATATAGAAAGGAAAGGAGATTTCACTTTATGTCTAAAATGATTAAGCAGAACAAAATGATGGGTCCTGACTCTATCAAACCTGGGCTCCAAAGTGACATACTCTATGATGATCCTCAGAACATGCCCCTAGATCTTCTTGATGGACTCAATGTCATAGTAGGTGTCAATCTTTACCAGTTTTCTTTTCTCCTTGTCGTTCTTGACAAAATCATTGACAGCATTGGCGGACATCTTCTTATCCCTGAAGAAGCTCATGCCTTCCTGGGAGAAGCCAGTCACCTCCACAATGAGACCCTCTATGATTTGGTGGGAAATACCATCAATTTTGACCTTTCCATTGTGCCAGGTTTCAACCATAATCTTGGTAACCCCCGCGTCGAAACCATGGAGCCTCTCCATGAAGCTGATTATGCCGCCCTTCTGGAGTTTTTTCCAAACCTTCCCTTTTTCTTTCCAGCTCTTTGTTTCTCCCCATGGCTCTCTTCTAATCCTTTCTCCCACCATTGTGATATTATTCCTCTCTAACCCTAAACCCTTAACAGAATTGCAGAGCTCAAAGATGAAGAAATTGCTAAGGACAAGAGCTTTAATGCGCGTGTTATTGGGTTTAACTCTGGCTTTCTTCTGCTCATGTATTTCGTACATGTTATTATGAAATGGTGGGGGTTTTGCATAACTCCAAATGATTCCCTTTTTAAAACATGAATTAGCATGTCTCATCATCATAAAAAAGATTTTGAGTTGGTACCTTGAGTTTTCTCCTTTCGGATGAGCTCCATAGCCGCCATCGGAAAATGATTATTGTTTCCCCACGTCATCACCGAATTGAATGTGACCGCTGCATTTGCGAACCAATCAGCAACCACATTAGCTTCATGGTAGACATGGCTGACGTGGTAATTTTTAAATTTTCTCAAGTCCATTTTTAGGTCCTCAATTATGCTTTCAATGCTCCATGAGGTTTTGGTTACTCCTAAAATACAATTTATTATATTTAGGGAGTCTCCTTCAAGCCACAGTTGTTCAATCCTTGAGTCCAGGGCCAGCTTAACAGTGAGTCTGGCCGCACTGGCTTCAACCAAATGGTTGGTTTGGTGACCAATAGGGGAGGAGATAATAGCAATGCCCCCTCCCAAGCTGTTTCTTATGATTCCATCACATCTGGTGGGACCAAGGTTCCCCTTAGCCGCCCCATCAAAATTGGCTTATGCCAATTTTTAGGGGGGAAGCACCAAGTAGCCTGATGTCTTCTTTTGATCCTGTCTTCTTTCCTGGCCTTAATTTTCCCTCCATCCTTTATGTTTCCATCTCTAGTTGTGGAATAGTTCTCTTTCATGAGGCCATCAATTTTCTCTGCCATAATACCCTTAGGAGCTTCTCTGTCTTTGAATATCTTGTTGTTGCGCTCCTTCCATATTCCCCAGCAAAAGTGTGGGACAATCTAGGAACTCAAAATTTGGGAGTTCAGGCCTTTGTGGTTGCTACTCCACTGTATGAAGAATTCTTGGATACTGGCTGGCGGGCACCAGTAGAAGTTCATATTGGAAGTCAGAAGACTCCACACTCTAGAGGAAAAGGGGCAGTGAATGAAAATGTGATTAACCATTTCCAGGTCATGCTTACAAAGGCAACATCTGCTGGGTATAATTTGGCCTCTCTTGGCTAAATTATCTAAGGTAAGGATTTTGTCTTGCAAGAGGAGCCAAAAGAAAATGTTGATTTTGGGCATTAATCTAGGGGTCCAGGCCTTGGCCCAAATAGGTTTCTCCCCTGTGCCCACAAGGGAAAGATAGCTTGAGGCTACAGTGTAATGGCCTCTAGAAGAAGGCATAATGGATTGTTAGTTTATGTTAAAGAAAGTTTACCATAGAGGTCAGCTAATGAATGTGAAGATATGAAGTAGTTTAAGTGTTTGTTTGTTTAACTGGTACATATGGACCTTGAATAATTGATCCCTCTTAGTTATTCTAAATATTCTAGCAATTGGTATCAGAGAACTAGTGCTTGTGGAGAAATGTTTGAAGGTACTTGAAGCTATAGATCCTGATGTACAAAAAGGAGGTGCCACGGTTGAATAGAGAGAACTTCTATGCATGAAAAAGTTTCATGAGGCTAAATCAAGCAAGAATTCATAATGGTGCAATACATTTTGTGGAAAATGTATATGTCAATATAATAATAGTTTGTCTAACAACTCAATAGCTGAAAGAAAAGAAAGAGCACACCCAAGCTATGTTGGAGATTGCATCAACCCTAAATTATGTCAAGTTTGATGACATAAAAGATTGCAAGACTACTAAAAAATGGGATAAACTAAAGAACATCTATGGAGGAAACAAGAATGTGTTGAGAGAAAAATTAGAGAGCTTGAGAGGTAAGTTTGATGAAATGAGAACGGTAGAAGATGACAATAAAGTCTGATATTATGGAAGAATCAAAGAAGTTGTTAATGCTATAAGAAGAGATGATGGGAAGATTGATGATGAAACTATAATTAGTAAGGTATTGAGAACTCTACTTCCTATTTATGCTATTAGGGTTTCTACAATACAAAAACTAAGATGTAGTCCAAGTAATGACCTAACTCTAGAAGGTGCAATTGGTAGACTTACTACTTTTGAGATGTCAAATTTTGAAAATTTTATTCCTACCACTATTGAATATGTTTTCAAATCACAATTGGTTCTTAGCAAGAAAGGAAAAGGAAAATATGTGAAGATTGATAGTGATACTTATGATGATGAAATTGATGAGATTGAAGCACTGATGGCTAGAAGACTTCCAAGAGGAAAAGAGAAACTTAGTACATAACTATCATGGATTGTGTAAATCTGATCACATTAACTTCCAATAATATTTGTTTCATGTAACAAAGTTTGTTGTATTGTTGCAAGATGTTCTGATAGAGGAGACAAAGATGAAAGAAAGGAAAGCAAGTACAAAGGAAGAAGATATGACTAAGACAATAAGGGAAACAAGGGCTACAAAGATAAAGGTAAGAAATATTATTACATTGTAAAGAAGGAATTGATAATGGATTTGAAAGTAATGATGAAGAAGTTGTCTATGCTACTACGAAAGAAGATTATAATGAAGATGAGAAAACTACATTAATCCCTTATGTGAACAAAAATTATAGATGGGTAATTGATAGTAGTTGTTCAAATCACATGATTGGTGATAAAAGTAAATTTTGAGAACATTGGACCATACAAGGGTAGTTAGGTTAAGTTTGCTAATGATGTACCATGTCTTGTGAAAGGTAAAAGATCAATGCAATTGACTAATATAATCAAGTGTGACTATGTTTATTGGGTTTAAGGTCTTAACTATAACTTGTTGAGTGTTTCACAATTAAACAAATCAAGATATAGAGTTGAATTCCATCATAGAAAGGCCAAGATATTTGATGTTGATGGTAAACTAATTGGAAATGGTGATCAAATAAGAGGTAACTTATTCTATCTAGATTTATTTGATGAGACATGCTTGTTTACACAATATGAGGATATATGGTTATGGCACAAGATGTTATTTCATGTAAATTTTGACAATTTTGTTAGAATTAGTAAGAGGTTTGTCAAAAATGAAGAAATCACATAATGCAATGTGTAAACAATATTGATTGGGAAAAATTGCATAGTCTAGCTTCAAGAGAAAGACATATTCATCTAATGATATTTTGGAATTGGTTCATACTAACCTATGTGGACCTATTGGTGTTCAAATATTTTATGAAGATAAATACTTCATTCTATTTGTTGATGACTATTCTAGAATGATGATTGTTAAAGAAAAATATGATGTTTTTCAGTTGTTTAAGTGGTATCTAGCCAGAGTTGAAAAAGAGATAGGAAAGAGTATGAAATTCTTGAGATCTATCAAGAGAGGTGGAGAATTCATTTCCAATGAATTTAAAATATTTTGTAATGATAGAGGAATCAAAAGATATAGGTCAGTACCTAGGACCCCTCCTCAAAATGGAATAGTTGAAAGGAGAAATATATCAATCATGGATTGTGCTAGAACACTGATGATGGAGAAAAATGTATCACAAAAATATTGGACAGAAGTTATAAGTACAATTGTTTATACTTTGAATAGAGTACAAGTCAAGAAAGGTACAAATGTTACACCTTTTGAAATATGGTATGGATATGCACCTAATGTAAAGTATTTAAAAGTTTTTGGAAGAAAATATTATATACTTAAGGCTAATAGAAATGGAAAAGTTGATGCTAAGAGTGATGAAGAAATATTCTTAGCTTATTTTACTAAGAGAAAAGCTTATAAGTGTTTGAGCTCTAACATTAACAAAGTTGTGAAAAGTGCAAATGTGAAAGTTGATGAATATGCAAAAAAAAGAATGATGTTGAATGCAAGACAAAACCTAAAGACTATAGTACATTCATATATGTGAATGAAGGTACTCCCAACACCCCACCTAAATGAGAGAACAAAGCTGCAAATCAACAACAAAATGGGAATGGCGAGTTGAAACAACTAGTTGTTGAGCAATAGAATGTAGATATTGAACAACAAAAAAATGATGCCAAGTCACAAACAAAAGGAGCCAAAAATCAGGAAGACAATGTTGAGAAAGAAGAATATGAACCTTAACCTAAACAAGATAAAAAAAAAAACTTGAAATCATTTATCAAGATGAACTTGTAGAAGAACAAAGAAGAAAAGAACCTAAACTAACAAAATATGTGAGAAAACATCATGCACATTAGAAAATTATTGGAGATAAAAAATTTGGTGTTATGACAAGAAAGAGACTCAGAAGTGAGACATGTTTACTTTGTGAGTTTGAGCCCAAATCAGTAAAAGATGCTTTGGAGAGTGAGGATTGGATTCGAGAAATGAATGAAGAAATTAAGAGAATAGAGAAGAACAAAACATGGACCTAAACAAGCTAAATGAAAAATATGAAGTCACAAGGAATAAGGCTAGCCTAGTATGCAAAGGATATACATAAGAAGAAGGAACTGACTATGGGGAGACATTTTTTCCTGTTGCAAGATTGGAAGGAGTTAGAACAATACTTGCATATTCTTCTTATAAAGGATTTAAGGTATATCAAATGGATGTCAAGTTTGCATTTATGAATGGAATACATGAAAAAGAAGTATACATAGAGCAACCAAAAGGATTTGTTGACCCTAGCAAGAAGAATATGACATGCAAGTTGCACAAAGCTTTATATGGTTTGAAACAAGCCCCTAGAGCATAGTATGAAAGACTAAACAATTACTTGGTGAATAATGGTTTTGCAAGAACCAATGATAACAATAACCTATACTTGAAGACTAGTAATAAAAATGAGGTATTGTTATTTGAAATCTTTTTTGATGATATCATATTTAGAGGCAAGAAAGAATTATGAAAATCATTTGCAAACAAGATGAAGAATGAATTTAAAATTTCTATGTTTGGTGAGATCAAATTCTTTATTGGTTTACAAGTATATCAAATGAAGTAGGGTATCTTCATTAATCAATCCAAATACATCAAGCAGCTATTGAATTTTTTTGGAATGGAAGATTCAAGACCAGTTATTACACCTATGCTGACTAGACATATGTTATCTAAGAATGATGATTCTACTGATGTGAACTAGATAGTGTATAGATCAATGATTGGGAAACTATAATATGTTATTCACAAAATACCTGATATTGCATTAGCAGTTGGGATGGTTACAATATTTTCAGCAAGTACTAAGGAGAATCACATGATGGCAGTGAAAAGGATGTTGAGATACTTGAAAGGAACATAATATTATGGATTGTATTACAAGAAGAATGGTAAGTTTGAATTGAAGTTGTTTACTAATTTAGATAAGGTAGGAAATATTGATGACATAAAGAGTAAAAGTGGAGGAGCATTTTTTCTAGGAAAGAGACTACTTTCATTGACAAGAAAGATGCAAAACTGCATTTCTCAACTAATAGTTGAAGCTGAATATGTGGCAGCAATAATGAATTGTTCAAATATTATATGGATCAAATAATTCTTGAAAGGAATGAAGGAAGAGATCATTGATCTGGTTGATATCTATTGTGATAACACTATTGTTATTAACATATCAAAGAATCATGTAATACACACAAAGACTAAGCATATTGATATCAAGTATCATTACTTGAGAGAACTAGTTCAAGACAAAGAAGTAAGATTGGATTACGTAAACACTAAGGAGAAAATAATTGATATTATTACTAAATCTTGAACTAAGGATGCTCATGAATATCTAAGAGGAAAATTAGGGGTGATTTCCCTAGACAAGGATACTTAAGTTGACATGGTGCTCTACACCAAATGTGTTTATCAAAATATCTTACAAGTTGATGTAGATAGTCCTACTATAGGAGTTTCCTAAAGTAGTAAAAAAGAAGATAGAAAGAGTGTTGTATCAGTCATACACAAATGACAAAAAGAAATAATTTAGTACTGACATGAAGATATCTACATGAATAAATGAGTGAGATCAATAAAGTGTCTTTGGCATTGTTGTCAAAGAGGGAGATGTTGTGAAATAGTTACGATAAGAAAGAGGTAGAAGATGTAATGAGAAGATGAAATTTAGTTACCTATGTAGTGGTTAGTAAGAGGGAAAGATTGAATAATCAAGAAGGAGTTCATAAAACTAAAGGTTTTGCTAGCAATACACAAGAATCTGATTAATTTGATGATCTAATATGATAGAGGGAGCTTATGAGTTGCATGTCAAAGTTGCATGAGATAGTTTGCTATTTGATTTTAGTGTCATAGCTAGATGATTGATGAAGAGGATTTGAGATGTTGGTCATAAGAAAACCACCTAGAGGAAAGGTTGAGTTATGAGAAGAAACTACAAATGGGCACTTGATTAGTTAGACTTTGACAAGATAGAATGATTGTTTAATCATACTACAAGATAAGAAGACAGTTGTGCTCAAGCTTTGAAGAAGTGATCAAAGATTGACCAAATGCATAAGCTTGACCAAGAAATAGAGTGGAGGATTAAGGAACTTGAAGTTTGTGATGAGTGATGCTAGTGTCGACCGAGCGCAAGTATGTGTCAAGAAGAAATAGTGTTGATTGAGCATTAGTATTGACTGAGAGATAGTATATGTGCTGAACAAGAGAGTTGGTAGTGACCAAGTAACTCGATGATGAACAAGTATCAAAATACAATGTTGGCTAAGGGATAACATTTTAATAGTCTATGAGAAATTATGATTTCTAGCAGACAAAGTTGATTTCTTGGGATATATAAAGTGTATTGAAGATAAAGATGGATGACCTAGAATGTTTAAATCAAGGTAAACCATGTTTGCATGTTTCTATGCAAGGATTCAAAGAGAAATTTCTAGAGAAGGATAGGATGAACAAGAAGGTGGAAAAATTCATTATATGTGTTGAATTTGATCGTAACCCCAAGATCTACAATGATGTTTAGCAACCAAAGATCAAAATTACCTATTTAAGGGGGTACAAGAGATAACCTAATGAGGCTGGAGCATTTTTTGATTCTATTGGTTAGAAAACTTAAGCATAAGGCTTAGAAGAGTTGAGAAGAGGTGAAGAGTGATTTCTTGAAGGGTTTCCAAGCAAATCAAAGAGTGAGATAACAATGAAGGCCAGTTAGTAGATCAACATTTGAGCTAAACTGAGATTTGTAATTGCAAAGTGAGTTTTATTTGCTAGATCAAAACATGTTTTTACTTTCTATTCATTGTATTAGTTTGAAATCCATTAATCAAGGTTGACCTAAAAAACATATGTAAATCATTTAATCAAGGTGGCATTCTAATGGAATATTGTAAAGTTCTATAACAAGGCCACTCCTAACACGATGATTAAATCATTTAACAAGATCACATTTAACAATGTGTTTTTTTCACCTTTAATAGGGTCAGTTCCTAACATAGCTCACTTTAGAAGAGTGAAAATATTGGGTTTCAACATTAAATCCTAGTGTCAAACTTTTTTGGATGTTATTTGCAATGATTTATTGTTAATGTTTACATTTTGCACTTTTGTTATATTTATTACAATGAACTACTAGTTTATGTTGAAGAAACTTTACTATAGAAGTCAGCAAATGAATGTGAAGGTTTGAAGTAGTTTAAGTGTTTGTTTGTTCAATTGGTACATATGGACCTTGAATAACTGATCCCTCTCAATTACTTTAAATATTCTAACAATTGGTATCAGAGCATTGGTGCTTGTGGAGAAAAGTGTTAAGGTAATTGAAGCTAAAGATCATGATGTACAAAAAAGAGGTGCCAAGGTTGAATAGAGAGAACTTCCCTACATAAAAATGTTTGATGAAGCTACATTTAGTAGAAATTTGTAATGGTGCAATACATTTTGTGGACAATGCATATATGGAGATAATAATAGTCCCTCTAGCAACTCAGTAGCTAAAAGAGAAGCAAGACCACAACCAAGCTATGTTGGAGATTTCATCAACCCTAAGTTATGTCAAGTTCAACAACATAAAAGATTGTAAGACTACTAAATAAATGTGAGATACACTAAAGAACATCTACAGAAGAGACAAGAATGTGTTGAAAGCAAAATCAAAGAGCTTGAGAGGCAAGTTTGATGAAATGAGAATGGTTGTTGGTGAGAATATAGTCTAGTATTGTGGAAGAATCAAAGAGGTTATTAATGCTATAACAAGAGCTGATGGAAAGATTGATGATGAAACTCTAATCAGTAAGGTATTAAGAACTCTACTTCCTATTTATGCTAGTAGGGTTTCTAGAATATAAGAACTAAGATGCACTCCAAGTAATGACCTAACTCTAGAAGGTGTGATTGGTAAAATTATTGCTTTTGAGATGTCAATTTTTGATAGTTTCACTCCTACCACTATTGAATTTGATTTTAAATCATAGTTGGTTCCTAGAAAGAAAGGAAAAGGAAAAAATGTGAAGATTAACAATGATACTTCTGATGATGAACTTGATGTGCTTGAAGCACTAATGGCTAGAAGACTTCCAAGAGGAAAAGGGAAATAAAAAGGTGAACTTCCAATAATATGTTTTTCATGTAACAAAGTTGGTCATATTGCTGCAAGATGTACTAATAGAGAAGACAAAGATGAAAGAAAGGAAAGCAAGTACAATGGAAGGAGAGATGACTGAGACAATAGGGAAACTAAGGATGACAAAGACAAATGTAAGAAATCTTGTTACATTGCTAAAGAAGGAATTTATAATGAATCTAAAAGTGATTATTAAGAAATTTTCTATGTTTCTATAAAAGAAGATTGTGATGAAGATGAGAAAATTGCATTAATCTCTTATGTGAACAAAAGTGATGGATAATCGATATTGGTTGTTTAAATTACACGAGTGATGATAAAAGTAAGTTTGAGAACATTGGACCATACAAGGGTAGTTGTTGTAAGTTTGGAAATGATGTGCCATGTCTTGTGAAAGGTAAAGGATCAATTCAATTGACTGATATGATCAAGTGTGACAATGTTTATTGGGTTGAAGGTCTTAACTATAGCTTGTTGAGTGTTTCACAGTTGAACAAATTAGGATGTAGAGTTGAATTCCATCATAGGAAGGGCAATATATTTGATGTTGATGGTGAACTAATTGGAAGTGGTGATAAAAAAAGAGGTAACTTGTTCTATCTAGATTTATGTGATGAGACATTTTTATTTACACAATATGAGGATATATGGTTATGGTACAAGATGATATGTCATGTAAATTTTGACAATTTGGTTAGAATTAGTAAGATGAAAAAGTAAGAGGTTTGTCAAAACTTAAGAAACCCATATCAATTTGGTATCATTTATTTCATCAATTCGATCATTGGCTTGGTCCAACTCAATATGATTGCATTTGATCTACATTTTCATCTTGATCCTTTAGTAGGATTATTATTGCATTTATTTTATCATTTGACCAATCATTTTTACTAATTTTCCCTATAGGAATAAATAACCCATGGTCTATTCCTATGTATTAATCATTCAATTTCATCTCCCCCCAACCCACTCATTAATTATTCATCTTTACTAACCTTTCTCAATTAATTGATTCCATTTTCATGAATTATGGGAGTTCCCAATTTCCTAAATTCTAAATCCTAATTTTTAGTTTTGTAATTCCAAATTTCCATTTTCCTATTTTTCTATTTCATAATACCTAATTTCTATTTTCCATTTTTGAGGCAATTATGAGTTTTTATGTTCAAGAATCCTAACTTTTACACATGCCCACTAATTGTGCTTCCACTTCCTATTTTGTAGCTTCCACTCTTACACCTTCCTTTTTCCAACTCTTACACTTTCCATTCCTTTTTTGTAAACCTTCCCTTTCATTTTCCACTTCTTCTACCAAATGTTTTTACATCTTTCTATCCACATTTCTTATAATTTGTCATAATGTGCCATTTTATGACACATTTTCTAATTTAAATCTCCTAATCATGGAATTTTTTTGAATTGTGCAATTTAACTATGAGAATTTCCAATTGCACACTTTTCCTTCTAATTTTTCATTTTGGTTCTTAAATCCTATAAATTGATCATCTTTGTACTTTTTTTGCTAACCACATTCTCCTAGTATCCTCACTATCTTGTCATTTTGTCATTTCATCATATCATTATCATATTGCTATCATTTGTAGGTGCATTTTGTCAAGACCAAGAGCTACATCAACTTCAAATATTTAGAGGAGAAAGGATAGGATAGGAGGTCAAATAAAAAGGGGTTTTCATTTTTTAATTCTCTTTTGATTTAAGTTTCTTATATGTTAAAGATAGAATTGTTTGCATAAGTTTTTTGAGGTTTGTGGTTCTCTCATTTATGCATTATTACACTCTTTTTCTAGTCCTAAAACATAATACTAGCACAAAATATTGTACCAATATCTCATACACATTATATATACCATATCCCCAAAATTGTAGCTTCATATGATAAATATGTTGTTGTCGATAACAAAAAATGTCTGATTGTGTCAAGTGTTTCCTTTCTATACTTAGGCATTTTTTACATACTTATCACAAAAAAACTAACTACTAATCTATGTGATCATGCAAATGAGATATGACACCATTAATGAAAATATCTAACTACCCACTTGCCAATAATCTCCCCTTTTGACATTGATGAGAACACATTGAAAAAATGATTAAGTTTCTAATGCAAAATATAAAATAATCTTAGTAGCTTAATCTGACCATACTCTACCCCTTATAATATAAACTATACATATATCATTTTTTAGTTTATCACTCCCCTTTTTAATAAACTATAATTTATCCACCATTACCAAAATGAGTGGTACCAGTAGCTTGTTCATTAAATAGAAGGTTTAATGCTTACTAAAAAGCCTCACTAGAACTATGTAAACTAACATTTATTGTCAATTCCTTTTCCATCATCTAATTCATCAATATTGTGCTCCACTTTGTCAACTTCTATTACCATTATATCCCTTTCTCACATTTTTGTGACCTTACATTCATTAGGGTTAAGAGGAATACCTAATTCCTCTTAATTGTAGAGCATCTCTTGAAAATATATATCAAATTGGAAATCGATAGAATTGGTTGGACCTCTACTTAGTGTTCTTGAACTCCATATTAACTTCATTTTGGAATGCATATATTTTCATCTATTTATCCAAAACAAGTTATAGTTCTTCAAGTATATGATTCTTAAAAAGGCTAATGAACAAATCTAGGATAGCCCTCTTATCCTTATCTACACAAAGGATTATTGAAATGAAAACTACCATGATGTCAGTATTTTTCTTTGGCCTATTATTGTGGGGATAAAATTCCTTACCAATAATTTACATTACTTCATGTCCAAAAAGGAAGTTCTTGGCATCGACGTTTATCATAAGCTTCAATTGGTGTTTACTTTTTCTCTCCCTAAATGGTGGTGTCTGGTTTTCCCAACTTCATCTTGATAGAAGTATCTATGGCTAACCCAAATCCTCACTACCCAAAAACTAGACTGAAAGCCTTGAGGTAATTAAGAATATAGGGGGGGCTAGGGGGATTAAATAAACCCTTAATACATATGAACACAAAATGTCAAACCAAGACCAAATGTATTCCAAAAAAACCAAAAAGGTTGCACCTTCAATGATCTAAGATCATCATCAAAGCATATTAAATACAAGGGTAAGCATTTAGTTAGATATTTTCCAAGAAAAAATGAAACAAGAACAACTTTCTTTGCACTCTAACTAGAATGGAGACACACATTCATATTTTTAAAATTTTTTTATCAATGTCTTCAAATTTAATTTTAAAAAATTAACAAATAACTATGAAAAAATAATAATGTAGAAAGAATGTCGTGAAACTTTTGACTATTGTGGAGAAGAAGAAGAATATTTTTGGGAAAGAGGCTCCAAATAAAATGAATGCCAAAAAAAAGCCATAATTTGAAATTTGAGAAGGTTTTTTATGAGAATGAGAAGGGTAATAAGAAGGATACTGAGGTTGAAAATATTGTAAAGGTTAATAAGGATGTAATGGATTCTGGAAATCAAAGAAGAAGAGGAGGATGAGACGAAGACTAGTGATCTCAGCTCCAACTTTGATGAGCATTATGGTAGTCAAGGAGTTTCTTCAGCTAACGATGATGGGGAAAGTAGTAATGATGGGTCCATGAAAATGGTGATCGAGACTCATTATATCCCTGGTGTAGGAGCACCTTAGTTAAATCTCCTTGTTTTGATTTTTAGTTTTAATTTTGGAATGTACTAACTCTATCCAAGTTAGGAGTGTGAGTTTGGACCTTTCGAGTTCATGGTTGAGTTTGTTCATAGGTGAAATTAACTAGGTTTAATCCAATCTAGGAGAATTTGTTTTGCTTGCTTAATGTTACTTGTGTTAGGGTTATTAGGGGTTATGGGTCTAGGACCATAAAAGCATGAGGAAGATATGGATTTTAAACCATCTTGTCCTTCATGATGTTTTTAAATTCCCTTACATGGACTTGAGATCCTACATACCATTTCGAGCCAAAAGTCCAAAAAATGTCAAATATCGATAAAGTTGTCAAGTATGAAAAAGTAGTAATGGACCATGTTAGACCTACTTGGAAGGTTCCAAGTGATATATGTTTGAAAATTGTAAAAATGCAAAAATTGTCAACAACTTTGAAAAGTTGCATGACAACTTTTGTGCAAGAATTGAACTTGTCGTGGATTTGAGGTTGATATTTCCTATAACTATCTAAAAAATCTTGGTAGGCTTATATAAACCATGAAATAACCCATTCCAAGGATTGGATGTTGTAAGAAGGAAGTTTTGATTTTGAAAACCATGAATTCTGCCTCATTTTTTATAGTTTTGCATGTTTTAGATTGCATCTTCACAATAATGGATTGAAGATTGAATTTTTTCTTTGGATTATTGAATTTAATTCTTGTAAATTTATTTTCATTTCATGTTACTAGTTTTTAGAAGTTAATTTGATTGGTTTTTGAAAAATCTTTTGTCATCAAACTATGTTGTTTTAGTCTTTGTAGTTTTTGCAAAAATGGCTCCCCCATGAGTTCCTACCATGGAATCATCATGGACTTGAGGGAAATGAAAGTATATATAGAGTAAATAATGCATATAAATTCTTGGTTCCTCAAAATATGCATAGCTATTTTTAGTGTGGTGCCCTAGGCAAGTCACAGTTACTTGGTTAAGCAATCACAACATTTGATGGAAGGATTTGGAGGTCTAAGTGTGACATGTACTTCAAACCAAAAGATGTAGAATGGAGAGGGATTAGTAATTTTTCCATGTGCAAGAGAATAAGGTTTCAAATTTTTTTTTTACTAAGTCTTTGATTAGACCCTAGGCAATTCTACTTGTCCTAATTTGAAACCCTTGATCATAGGCACAAAAGTTGCTTTCAAGTGTATAGATGGCTTGGGGACATCAGACCCACGAAATATTTTAGGTTTTCCAAAAGGGTACTCGAATCTAATTTTTTTTGCCACATTTTTTTAGAGAAATATGGGGTTATGGTGTAAAAATGCAAGTAGGAGGGCTAATTCAATTAGGCCTATTTTTTGGCAATTTTGAAGTAGATGCAAAGAACTTGAGGGAAACTTGTGGGATTTGTGTTCAAAAGCCTAGGTGAAGTCCAACACATCTATATGAGCCCTTCACTCCATGTAGTTGAGGAAATGAACAAGAATTAATGTTGGCAAGTTAGCTTGTAGAGGCATTTGGTGAATGAAGAAGTAAAATTCCTATTGGATACAATTGATTAATTGTGTGTTGTCTTTGAGGTTACACAAATGTCATATCAGTTGGCAGACGATGCTTATCGAGCTCACTTGGTCAATGAAGATAGTTTTCCTTGTCTATTAAATGTTCACAGGTTTACTCTGAACAAATGGCAGTATCTATCGAGCTCACTTGGGCGTCAAAGGAATTGAGGTAGAAAAGAGTGTTAACTAAGCTCACTCAGTTAACAAAGGAAAGTTGGATAGAGTTAGTATTCACCGATTTCACTCAGTTTCCAAAGGATTTCTACAAGTTTGTAGTGTTAACTGAGCTTCTATTGGTTAACATAGAGAATTATCATTTTAAAGTTAGTTTCTACCGAGCAGGGTCAACTTACGAAGGGTTTTTATTGTTTTGGCATATGAAGCTTAATTACTTTATGTATTGATTCTAGCCAACTATGGTGATGAATATTGGTTATTGTAATTTGAATTTGGGCTGACTTGACAATTTGGAAGGTATAAATAAAAGGTCAAGTTGAGATTTCTAGTGTGTATGCAAGTGTGTTGATTGAATTGAGAAGAAAATAAAGGGAGCAGACTTGAAGGATAAGCAGGTATCCTTGTGGAGCAGAAAGGTAATATTTGATCAGGAAGGATCAAGTTTAAGTAGAAAAGAGATCTAGATTCAGCAATTCAGTTCCATCACAATCAAGTCATTTCATTGTTACTTTCTAACCATTGTAGCAGTGATCTAAAATCTCTTAACAGAGTTGGTTTAATAGACAGTTGTAAATCCTCTAACAAGGTGGCAATTCCATTGAATTATTTTAAGACCTCTTGCAAGGCCACTCCTAGTAGGTTAATTAAATCCTTTAACAGGGTCACACCTAACAATGTGTTTTTTAACCTTTAATAGGGTTGGAACCTAATAGGGCTCACTTCGAAAGAGTGAAAAACAATAACTAGTTGCATAGGTGGTTTTTCCCAAATTAGGTTTCCACGTTAAATCCTAGTGTCTCATGTGTTCATGTTATTTCTCTTATTCTTGTAAGATTAATTACTACTAATGTGTTAAGATCTGCTAAAAGTAATTCACACTCTACATTTATCAAGTTAAACATTTTCTGTGTGTGTACCGAGCAACAACAACAATTAGTTTTCTCAGTCTAAATTTAATTGTTGACATCTAAGGGATCTAGGATTTATTTTAGTGGTAACTGATTCACCCCTCCTCTCAATTACTCCTATATTTCAAACAATTCCATGGTGTAATTAGGTAGTGAGTAGTTAAAGGATAAGATAGGGGTCCTTTAGAGGTTAGGGCATCGAAGTGAACCCTAATAGGCTAAGACAAATCCTAAGCAAGCCCTAGAGGAGATAAGAACTAAGCATGCAAGCTACCTTGTCTTACATCAGATTGGTATTAGAGACCAAATATTTGGGTTTTTTGTTAGATGTTTCAAACTAAAGAATTAGTTAGATAAAAAATCATGGTTACCAATGTAGAGTTAGCCAAAGAGATGGGTGAGAAAAAGAAGAGAAATAGTATCCTTAAAGAATCCCTAGAAGAAATGAAGACAAAGTTAGAAGAATTTGTTGAGGCAGCCAAGAAGAAATACCAAGAAGGTGAAAGTAGTAGTAAGGGTAAAGTGAAGATTGAAGAAGAAGATCTTACCCTTGAACCAAACCCTCCAAAAGATGAAGAGCCATTCCTAAAGACCATCAAGACATTAGGTGGAAATTCCCTACAAGGGATTCCCTTACTTAGTGGTATAATGGACACTAAACTTGTAATGGAGTGGATTGAAGGGATCGATAATCACTTTGAGTATGAAGGTGTGAGTGAATCATAGAGGGTTAAGATAGGGCCAAATTGAGGCTAAGGGGATCAAACTTGACATGGTGGAAGTATCTCCAAGAAGAGAGGGAGAAAGTAGGAAAGAAGCCCATTGCAAATTGGAAGTCCATGGTAATGAAGGTGAAAAAAAAAAACTACCAGAAGATGATGAAATTCAATTACATAAGAAGAGGTAAAGTTCAAAATAAAAGGAAATGGATGTGGAAACTTAAAATGAAAAGTTTTACAAGTTGTGTTTGAGATCAAGAGTATAAGAAGATGAACCTATCAAAGTGGCTAGGTAACTAGGAGGCTTGAACTGGATCATATAGGAAGAGATCAACCTATGGACTCCTACAACAGTCCATAAATGCTTCCAACTTTCTCTAAAAGTGGAAGAGAAAAACAAGAAGGAAGATAAAAACTTTAGAGGTAGAGGTAGAGGTAGAGATAGAAGAGGTCAAAGAGGCTATGGTGGAAGAGGATTAGGTTCTAGGCCATAAGGAGATAACAAGTTGACCAAAGAACAAAAAGGAAGTTTAGGAAGAGGAAGTTTCAATAGAGGTAGAAGCTCTAACACTAGTTAGAGAGGAAGGAGTAGAAACTAGGGGAGAGGATCCTACTTTGACACCATGAAGTTCTATCATTTAAATAAGTTAGGAAAACTTGCACATAGGTGCCTTGAAAATGTCTCAACTTCCCAAGGAAGCACAAAAAGAGTTAACTATGTGCAAGAATAGTCTAATAGAAGAGGGAAAAAATCTAGAAGTACCTTTAGAATCAGAGGAAGGAGAAAACTTGATGATAAGAAATACATTGATTAAGGAACCCATAAAGGAAGAACCAAGTAAAAGAAGGGAACTCTTTAGGATCATATACAAAATCATGGGGAAGGTGTATATATTCATCATTGACTTAGGATCAATAGATAACATAATTAGTGAAGATTCGGGTAGAAAGTTGAAGCTGAAAAGAATCCCACATGTAAACCCATATAAGATCACATGGCTCAATAAAGGAAAACATATTCTTGTGGGGGAAAAAGCATGTGTAGATTTCACCATAGGGAGATACAAGGATAAGTGTTATGTGATATTTTTCCCATGGATGCATGCCACTTTCTACTTGGAAGGCCATGGAAATTTGATAACCAAGCCATACATGATGGAACCAAGAATGCCTACTTCAAGAAGGATGTGGTGAATTTCAAGATTCAATCCATGATAGAAGGAGGAAAGATAAAGAACTCAAGTCCAAGTGTGCTCATGGTTGGTGAGAAATATTTCTTAAACACCCTAGAAGAAGTAGATGGAGTTGGGTTTGCGCTGGTTTTGAAAACTAAAGATGAAGTTGTTGTCAAGAAAGAAGAGATACCAAGTGAAGTACAAAAACTACTTGAAGAGTAAAAAAATATTGTTAGTGATGGAAAACCTATAACCATACCTCCTAAAATACTTGTTAGCCACCAAATAGACTTTATTCTAGGAGCTATCCTACCCAACAAGGTTGCCCATAAGTTAACCCCTCAACAAAATGAGGAAATTGCCAAGCAAATCCAAGAGCTCCTAAACCAAGGCCTAATTAGGAAATTCATTAGCCACCATGAAATCCCTAATATTTTACCACCCAAAAAAGGAGTAACTTGGAGGCTTTGTACTAATTCTAGATCCATTAATAAAATAATGATTAGGTATAGGTTCCTACTGGCCAAAACCGACCTCCTGCCAAAAGATTGAATTCAAATGTTTAAACCCACCCAACAGTCACAAGATTCAAAGATCCAACATTTGAACATGCACAAGTGCACATTATAATCTTAGGTTATCCCTAAGTTCAAAGCCATTTCATGTTATATTTTAAGTCCCAGAACCATCACAAGATAATATGGTCCCGATCTTATGATAAACCTTGTATTTTAGGATCATTGGGCGAATCAAGCAGTGGTAAGATACTACAAAGCTCTTGTTAGTCAAGTGTTTAGGTTGTCATAACATTGAAAATAGTTGAAGAATCATAAGCCAAAGAAGGGTCTTATTTGATGTTATGATAGTTAATGATTGTGAGATTGTAGGCACAACAAGGATATCTTTTGAGGACACAAGGTAATGATTGGCGCAGCATCAGGTTGTTGTGACATTAGAGATTTTGTAGGATCGTGGTTGAAAGGAATATGTGTTTCAACACCATGAAAGGTCAAAAATTGTAGGATCACAAGTTTGACTTCTCAGATTGTCAATACTACAAAGGGGTGGAAGCCAATTTTATATGGACATCAGATATTCCAATCTTATGATATTCCCCTATTCTAAGGTCGCAAGTGCAAATGAGGAGACCACCAAGGTCACAATAGAAAGTTAGTTAACCATGATTGTAAGATCATAGGAGTTATTGTTGTAGCTGCCGATGTTATGATAGACTATGACTATAAAATTGTGAAAGTCAAATCAGCCATACCCATAATATCGCAAGAGGAGATTGATGGCATTGTGACCTTATGACAAGAGCATTATCATGTTGTCATTCTATCATGGGATCATAAGTCTTGTTACTATCAAAGGATCGTAAGGAGAATGAAGGATGGGCTTGATGTTACAAGGTCTAGGAGATCATAAGATCATAGAGGTCAGGGTTATGAACAAAATGTGACTGAAGGGTTTTGACCATAGTTGATGATTTTAGAATCATAAGTTTGAGTATTATCCAAAATATAAGGAGCTTCACCTGCCAAGATGGAAAAAGAGAAGTCCTCAACCAATTAGGTAGTAAGAAAAGTATAGAGTAACAATTGAATATGGTTAATCCACATTTTTAATCTAACTTGGCATGCACAAGGAATAGGCATCTCTTTGATGGCAAATTTGATCTTCTAATCTCCTATAATCACTTTTATTGTTCTCCAAGCCTTATAAGTATGATGAACACTCCATTGTCACCTATTGATCTATCTACTCAATCAAGCAGTTAATGGCTATTGTTCTTGTCCTCTCAAAGATCTATTTGGTTAATAAGTGATCTTCTTGCATCAAGATTTTTGCTATGATTAGATCTTTCCCAATTTTGTAGTAATTATTCTCTGCACGCTTGAATGTAGTTGTTGAAGTTCTATCTTAGGGTAGAAGCTATCTAATTTATGCTTACCCTATAAAAGAAAACTTTATAATCTTTCTTAGGATTAGATCTTCTTTGTTTCTTTGGTATTGCTTTGGCATACTACTATAAATTCCCTTTTTTCTTTGAATTATATGATACTCTGTCTTATCTCATTCATTCATTGATGTATTGTGCAAGCTTTTTTATTTGCCTCTCTTTGATGTACTGTGGATATATATAGCCTACATGTCTTTATCTCCTTTGGCTTATGAATGATACAAGGTGAATCTCTTTTTTCCTTGTGTCAATCATTTGGTTGTTTGATTTGCATGTGGCTATTGGGTTTAAAAAATTCTAAATCTATGTATCTTTGGATTGTCATGATAATTATATTGTGCACATATGGGAAAAGATTGGTCTAAACACTCTATTTTGGTGCATCACCTCCTTACAATAGATTAGGTAGCTTGCTTTTATGCTTTCCTCCTCTCTTTTCCTCTCCAAGTATAGTCTAGGTGCATCCTAATAGCAAAGGAATCTAGCCTTCTCCAAAGACTTAGCCTCATTGTTCAAGTTCCACAACTTGGAGGTTTTTTTTCCATGATTCACAAGGTTGTCCTTAGGTAAAAACTTTGGAAAAGGGTGCAAGATTTTGTGACAATAGTTTGTGGCACCCCTAGTGGGACCCTCATATTAAACATTCTAAGTTTACTGGCATCAAAGAAAGATTTCATATTCATGTTGAGGAGATAGTACTGTCTTCATTATTTAATCCTTCAAGAGGTTCATTTGTTCAAGTACTTGACGGCTCCAAGCTTTAGATATATCTAGTTTCCATACTAAAGTTGCTTTGATTCATGCCCAAAGAACACACAAGAGCAACTTCTGGAGGTAATTTTCAATTTTTTGAGCTCTCATTTTCAAATCCTAGAAGAAAGAAGGCTAGATTATCTCTATCACTAGTGAGGAGTACAGAGGAAGTCCATACACCTTCAAGATCCATCTCTACCCCTCTTGCTAATAGATCTCAATTGAGGATACCATCTACTTATATCAATAGGCCACTCATTTATATGGCTAGAGCACATGCTTTTGCCACCTTTAATGGTGGAAACCATCTCCTTCTAGCTCAAAGACATGATATTCCAATGTCATCTCTCAAAATTATACTTGAGTTTACTGGTGAAACCTCCATTTATCCTATTGAGCATATTCAAGAGGTGTCTAATGTCTACAATATTCATGGCATCACCAAAGATGATGTCACAATTAGGCTTCTAGCTTTATCCTTAAAGGGGAAGGCATTGGAATGGTATACAAGGTTGTCTCATAACTCTATAGTTGATTGGAATGGGTTAGGAATGGCCCTATGAAAACATTTTGAGGATAAAAGTGACTATCTTTCACTTTTAGAGCAGCTCACAACCATCAAGAGGTCACCCCTTGAATATATGACTGATTTTAATTATAGGTTTCAAAAGACATGGGATAGAATAGCTACTATAGTAAATCCCTCCCTTGGTAATGCATTCTTGTACTATCTCAGAGCCTTTAATAGTGATATTGCTACCACTCTACAATCTATGGGAGGGGGTATTTTACCAAATGTTTATGAGGTAGCTATAAGCGCAAAGAATATCTTGATACAAGGAGGGAAGTTATCTCCAAGTCCCCCAATGCCCTTCTTACCTAACATACCCAATCATTAGCCTATTGTAGCCCCTATCCCTACTTCCTCTATAATTCAAACCCTTGTTGTGATCCCAATAGCTTCCACCTCATCTATTGGGGTTGATAAGATCGAGGCCATGATGCAAACATTGATGTAGAACATAGACAATAGGTTGTAGGATCAAGAAAGGAATATGGAGGGCAATGGTACAATGATGTAGAAGATGGGCAATGAGTTGGTGACTATGAAGAGGCAACAAGCTCAAAATAATAAGTCTCCCAAACTCTAGTATCAAGGTCCCATTCATAATAGATCCCCAAACTAGAGTCATGCCCCTTACAATCAAAATAGACCTATCAACAATTCCCATGCTATGAATACCAGCCTAAATGGGGGTTACAATCACAATAGACCTATCAATAACACCCCCCCACCCCATGCTATGAATACGAACCTAAATAGGGCTTTGGTCCCTAAGAACAATCTTGCTCAAGATCAAGATCTCTACCCTTCTTATAACTACTCCTATGGATATTGTATGTGTCGAAAGGAAAAATCTTACTTGGCATTAATTGTACTAGAGCAAGCAATTGACTAGAAACACAATGTTAATCAACTTTTTGATACTTCTCTACAAGGTAGTTGATCTTTCATGAACCATCAGGTGAAAGATCCTTGTAATGTAAACTAGGTTTCCCATGCTTACAATACTAGGAGAAAAAGAAGTGTTGTAGAAGATGCTACCCCCCTCCTAATCAGGCCTCAACATTGAGTGAAATACCTTATAAATGAGTAGTTGACCAAAAACATAATTCTAGTCAACCTACTAATGCTTCTTAGCAACAAAGGAAAAA
Organism: Cupressus sempervirens; assembly: GCA_028749045.1. Lineage (NCBI taxonomy): Eukaryota > Viridiplantae > Streptophyta > Pinopsida > Cupressales > Cupressaceae > Cupressus > Cupressus sempervirens. The sequence goes on from CM053793.1 coordinate 546,966,898, forward strand.
TGATAGTAGGAGAGATGTGGATGTTCCTCAAGTTGTTACATCTTGATCTTCTACACATGCAGCTCCTAAGGTTTCCAATGCACCTAACACATTATTTAGCATGGTAGATCAAATGAAGAAGACCAATATGAACATTTCTATGTGGGATGTTTTTGCTACCATACCATCACAAAGAGGTTTCTACCATGAGAATTGGAAAGAATTGAACTCAGAGATTAGCTATCTAGAGAAGGAAGTGTAACAAGCATAGTGTAGCCAAGAAAAGAAGGAGAAAAAAGTAAGAAAATCATACCTCCTCCCTTCTACATCTCTTTAATTATAGGAGATAAACTAGTCCACAACTACATGATTGATTCAGGGGCTAGCAGTTTAGTAATGCCTAAATATGTAGTTGATATTTTAGAAATGAAATATGAACCCATTATTAGGGATGGATTGTATTTGGATGGTAGTAATGTCAAGACTATAAGAATCCTTACAAATGTTGAAATGGCTCTACATGCATCCCCTAGTTGTACTATAGTTTAAGATATATTAGTTGTTAAGGTCAACCACACTTTGCTATCTATCTTTCTAGAGACTTTACTACCCAAATAGGTGGCTATATCTCCTCTGATTGGTCATACATGTTTTTTGGAACAAGGTATGGACTAAATCTTCAATCAAAGTAGAGCCTCTAGCCCTCCATCATACTGAGACCTATACCCCCAGTCCCATTAATATGAATTATAACATTAATGAAGAAGAGGAGGGGGCCATATTATATGAACCTTCTACTTCCCTAACAAAGATACTTGATTTCCTCTTAGATGAATGGGCTAGTGCATATCAGCTTGACCCTATATTAGAAGCCATTGAAACAAGCCTTCGCACATATCAAAAAAGGATACTCTTGTTCCTAATCTAATGAAGACCCATGAGGATACTAGTGGACTATGGAGCATGTAATTTGACAGATCAAGAGATAAGAATGGATCAGGGGCTAGTGTAATGTTAGTTTCTCCCATACTAGAAAGGTGTTACTTCTCATTTAGGCTTCAATTTAGTTGTACTAATAACATATCAAAATATGAGGCATTGACTCAAGGCCTCTTGCTTGCTCAAAATAGAGGAATTCAAGCCCTAAGTGTATATGGATATAATGAGCTAATTTTTCATTAGGTGAGAAATTAGAATGTCACTAAGAATGGTTTTCTCAAGTCTTACAAACATAGAGTGTGAGATTTTCTTGAAGGTTTCAATGCATTTAATATTCAAAGCATTCCTAGGAAAGAAAAAAAACATGCTGATAGACTTGTGGTAGTTGGTGCATCTTATTATGTACCAAGTAGTGTTGAAGATGAGAGAAGGAAGTAGATTAGGATTGTGATTAGACCTGCTATCCTTGATAACAATGTCAATTGGCAGGTATTTAAATATGATGCACAAATTGTAAGTTTCTTGCAGAACGAAGCAAAGTTCTCAAGATGGAACTAGTCAAGGCTACATGATTAGTTCGAGGATCAAGTCATCAAGATCAGCTCCAAAAAGCTACCTAAGGGTCTAATTACCTTAGAAAGAACTTTCACTCCTAATGATCAAGCAAGAGATAGAGGCATGAATCTCACTACAAGTAAGGATGATTGCATTCCTATCATTGTTGCTAGTGGGAGAACTCTTAATATGGGAAATGTATGTTCTGAAACTGAGAAATAGAGTTTTGTTCATCTATGTCAAGAATTTGATGATATATTTGCTTGGACATATGATGATTTAAAGAGTTTTGACCCAAGTATGTTTCAAAATACCATATGTTTAGTTGATAATATTAAACTAGTTAGGCAAAAATAGAGACTAGTTAATCCCAAGATTGAGCCATTAATGAGAAAAGAGCTATCCAAGTTGATTAAGGCCAATATCATTTTCCCTATCAAGCACTCATCATGGATAGCTAACCTCATCCCTATTAGGAATAAGAGTGGAGAAATTAGACTATGTGTAGACTTTGGGGATTTTAACCAAGCCTCCCTTAAGGATCATCACCCTTTCCTTTCCATGGAATAGCTATTTTCTAAGGTTAGTGGTGCAGAGAGATTCTCTTTCTTGGATGGATTCTCTGGTTACAATCAGTTACTAGTCAAAGAGTCTGACAGATATAGAAAAATGCGTTTTGGAATAACAAATGTAGGTGCCACATTTCAAAAAGCAATGGAGATGGCCTTCGAGAAGATGATTGAAAGGTTTGTGTTGGTCTACCTTGATGATATCACCATATATTCAAAGAATATAGCAGATCATTTTGGCCATCTCAAACAAGTATTCATGAGATGTAGAGAGTATGGAGTATCCTTGAATCCAGACAAGTGTGTCTTTGCCACTAACCAAGGAAAGTTATTAGGACACATTCTATCCAAAAAGGGTCTGACCATTGATCTTGAGAGAAAAAAAGCAATCCTTTCTCTCTCTCCCTAACCACAATAAAGGTCTACAAAGTTTTCCTGGTAGAATACTTTTTTTGAGGAGATTCAATCCTAATCTTGCTACTATGGTTAAACCTCTTATAGCTATGCTTAAGAAAAACATGATCTTCACATGGAGACAAGAAGGGAAGACAAGTTTTGAAGAGGTCAAGGAAGCCATAGCTTCAAATCCTACCCTCATCAACCCCAATTTTGATAAGGACTTCATTATTTACACCTTAGGAGGTTACTCAAGTATTTCTACTATCTTGACTCAATCAAATGATAAGAATGAAGAACAACCCATTGCCTTGTTTAGTGAAGGGCTTAAGGAGTATGAAGACAAGTATACCTATGTGGAAAAGCATGCCCTTGTAGTCATAAGATCTTTGAATAAATTTAGACATCTATTGTCTTATAATAAGGTTCACTTTCTAGTACCTCATGCTAGCATCAAGGACTTCCTTTTGAGCAAAGACATCAATGAGAAAAGAGTTGGTTGGATCACCAAAGTGATGGAATATGATGTCGATGGTCTCATCTCAAGAATTAGATGAAGAAATTTCTATGATGTTGATGAAACAAAAAGAAGTGAGAAATGATAATCCAAGGAGTTGGATTGATGGTATGATGACCTTCTTGTTAGGAAATGTTTATCCTCAAGGATTAGATAAATTTTAGGTTGCAGTCAATCCCCTATGTCATAGTTGATGGTATTTTCTTTAGGAGGGACCTCAATGGGGCATTGCTGAGATGTATTGATGCAGGTCTGGCTAAAACAATAATTAAAGAGCTTCATGATGGTCTTAATGGTAGCCACTTTTAAACAAGAAAAATTTCCACGAAGATAATGAGAGCTAGTTACTATTGGCCATCCTTGTTCAATGATTACCATAGGTACATTAGGAAATTTGAAAAATGTGCTTTTCTTTTAGGTAAGCAAAGACTTTCCATCCTTCCACTTCATCCTATTTAAGTAGATCAACCTTTATCTTAATGGGGATTGGATTTCATAGGCCCCATCAATCCTCCTAGCTCTAGTCACAAATGGGTCCTAGCTGCTATAGATTACTTCACTAGATGGACAAAGGTATACTCATACAAACAAGCTCTTAGTTTCCTTAACTCCTAAGACAAACTCCACAGCAAGCATATGAAATGGTTAGAACACCTAATAGCCTACACATTCACCATCAAACATAAGAAGGGGGTGTAGACTAAAGTAGCTGATGCATTGAGTAGAAGAATCCTCACAGTCCAAGAGGTTCAACTCCAAAACATAGACATTGATAGCTTCAAAGACCTATATGCTAATGATGAATAATTTTCCCACATCTACAAGGTATGTAAGGAGTTCAAAAACAACTTTCATGGTGAGTTTTCTAATTATACATTGAAAAATGATTTATTATTCAAAAGAAGTCATCTTTGTGTACCTATAGGGTTAATGAGGGAAAATTTGATCCAAGAAAACAATAATGGGGCACTTAGTGGTCATTTTGGAGTCAACAAGAGTCAAGAATTGGTTAATAGGTTCTATTTTTTGCCTAAGATGATTAGAGATATTAGAGAGTCTGAAAAGTTGTATAGTGTGTCAAAAGGAAAATGGAACATCAACCAATGTTGGTCTTTATCAACCACTCTCAATTCCTAGCTAACCATGAACATGCATAAGTATGGATTTTGTAGTTGGCTTACCAAAGAAAAGATAAGATTATGATAGCATTTATGTGATTATGGATAGATTTAGTAAGATGACCCATTTTGTCCCTTGCAAGACTATACATGATGCTTGTTAGATTTCTCACTTGCTTTTTAGAGAGGTGGTTAGGATCCATGAGTTGCCTATGAGAATTGTTTCAGATAGGGACACCAAATTCATGAGCCAATTTTGGAAGACATCATAGAGAAAGCTTCAAACTAACTTATCTTTTGGTTTTTCCTATCACCCATAGATATATGGCCAAATAGAGGTGATTAATAGGAGCCTTGGAAACTTGATGTGGTGTCTCACAAAGGAGTATGGTCAGAGATGGGACCAACTCATTGGGTGGGCTGAATATGAATACAATGACACAATGAATAGATCAACTAATAACCGTCCTTTTGAAATTATTTATGGTTTACATATTAGAGGGATATTTGAGTTCATAAAATTGGAGGATGGAGCACATGTTAGTGGTTATGATGAGGATTTTTACCAATCCATGAGGGAAGTCCATGAATATGTAAGGAAGAAACTACCTAAAAATATTGACAAACTAAAACAAAAGGTGGATACATTAAAAAGGGATGTTTAGCTTTAAGTAGGGGATCTTGTGGTGGTGTATTTGAACATAGAGAGGTTGCAAAAGGGAGTACTACATAAGCTACAAATGAGAATATTAGGTCCTTTCAAAATACTTGCAAAGTATGGTAATAATGCCTATAAAGTTGAGCTCCCTACAGACATAGGGTTGTCCCATTTTTCAATGTAATAGATTTGATTTCACACAAAGAACCTCTTCAATATGTTGATCAAAACCTTCAAGAGGTTACACAAGAGGTAGTAGACCTAAATTAACTCCTGCTCCACCTTTGACAACATATCAAATCCTAGATTCAAGGGTCTACATGAAGACTAGGAAGAAGGACTACATGGAACATCTAATCAAATGACTTGGAAAAGCTAATGATGTGCTACTTGGATAAAAGAAGTAGACTTCAAGAGGTTGGGTGTTGACTTCAACTTGCTCAATCCAAGGATGGATTAACTTCTCTTTGTTTGGAGGAGTATGGTGCAGGAGCACCTAGTCAAAGCTCCTTGTTTTGATTTCTAGTTTTGATTTTAGCATGTACTAACTCTAGCCAAGTCAAGAGTGTGAGTTTTGACCTTTCAAGGTTATGATTGAGTTTGTTCCTACGTGAACTTGACTAGGTTCAATTCAATATAGGAGGTTTTGTTTTTCTTTCTAAATGTTGCTTGTGTTAGGGTTGTTAGGGGTTATGGGTCTAGGACCATAAAAGCATGAGGAAGATATGGTTTTTACCCTATCTTTTCCTCCATGATGTTTTTACATTCCCTGGCATGGATTTGAGATCCTACATACCATTTTGATCCAAAAAGGAGAAATATGTCCAAAAGATGTCAAATATTGACAAAGTTGTCAAGTAGGGAAAAATAGTCAAAAACATGTGGATTGGTGCTCTAAAGGATAAATAATGCCTAGGAATCATACACAGACCATGTTATACCTAATCAAAATATTCCAAGTGATGGAATGTTTGAAAATTGCAAAAAATGCAAAAATTATCAGCAACTTTGAAAAGTTGCATGACAACTTTTGGGCAATAATTGAACACATTTAGGATTTGAGGTTGATAGTTCCTGTAACTATCTAAAATCTCTTGGTAGGCCTATACAAACCATGAAATAACCCATTCCAAGGGTTGGACATTTTAAGAAGGAAGTTTTTATTTTGAAAACCATGAATTCTACCTTAGTTTTTATGGTTTTTCATGTTTTGGATTGAAGATTGAATTTTTGCATTGGATTATTGAAATTCATTTTTTTATAGTTATTTTTATTTTAGGTTACTATTTTGTAGAATTTCATTTGATTGGTTTTTGAAAATATTTTGTAATCAAATTGTGTGTTGTTCCAGTCTTGGCAGTTTTTTGCGAAAATGGCTCCCCCATGAGTACCTAGCGTGGATTCATCACAACCTTGAGGGAAATGAGAGTGAATCTAGTGCACATAGTGTATATAAATGCTTGGGCTCTAAAAATATTCATATCTATTTTTAGTTTGACTTCCCAAGCAAGTCAGAATTACTCGGTTAGGAAATCACAATGTTTGCAAGAAGGTTTTGGAGGTTTAGACGTGACAGGTAATGCAAACCATAGATAAAAAATGAAGAGGGGTTAGTAATGTTTCCTTGTGAAAGAGGAGAATATTTCAAAAAAAAATTCACTACATCTTTGATTAGACCCTAGGTGATGTTAGCTGTGCTAATTTGAAACCCTTGATTATAGGCACAAAAGTTTCTTTTAGGTGTACGGGTGGCTTGGGGACCTAAGACCCACAAAATGTTTTAGGGTTTCCAAAAGGGTACTCAAATCTAAGATTATTTTTCCACCATACGAGGGCTAATTCAATTAGGCCTATTTTTTGGCAGTTTTGGAGTAGATGCAAAAAACTTGAGGGAAACTTGTGGAATTTGTGTTGAGAAGCCTAGGTGAAGTCCAACACATCATGTATGAGACCCTCACTCCATGTAGTTGAGGAAATGATCAAGATGGAACAATAATTGAACTTTCCAAGTTAGCTTGTAGAGGCATTTGGTGAATGAAGAAGTAAAATTCCATGGTGTAACTAGGTAGTGAGTAGTTGGAGGATAGGATAGGGGTCTTCTATAGGTTTGGGTATAAAATTGAACCCTAATAGGCTAAGAGAAAGCCTAAGAAAGTCCTGGAGGAGATAAGGACTAAAAAGAAAGCTACCTAGTCTTACATCAATCCCTTGGGCCCTAATGAGGATAAAGGTATCATGACTCAAGGTGAAGGTCCTACCTAGAAGGAGACTCAAGAGGTTAAGCTCTTGGATGATTTATATAAGACAAATCATGTTAATAAAAATTACCTTGTGATTAATAATCAAAATTTGAATAAGGAAAACTAGGAGGAAAAGACTAGCCAGAGGGGTTTAAACAAGGAAAATCAATTTAAGCTAGATGAGACTGAGGATGCTACCAAAAATCTTGAGAATTTATTTGAAGATGAGGCCATTGAAGATAGGAATAACAAGGGGAAGCTTACTTTCCTCCACAAGGCTAAATTGAAAGCCGATGCTTCTCTCCAGGTTGATTCTTGGCTCTATAATGAGATTATTAATCTCAATAAAAAGATGGGGGAGCTTCAAAATAACTTTCATGATGAGAGAGAATAAATAATTTAACTCAAGAATCAGCTAGGTAATATCCCTAAGAAGCTAAAGGCCTATGAAATGGAGATGATTTAACTAGTTAAGGACAATGGTCAAAGGATGGACATGGTTACCTCAAGCTTGTGTGTAGCTGTTGCGAGAAGTGGTAGAAGAAGAAATGAGAGAATCATTTCCCCTATTGAAGTTTAGCTAATTGGTGGCCCTAGCAAGAGAACCAAAATAAACTACAAAGAAAGTTGCATAAGCTACTCCTAGTTCGATGGTGGAGGACATCCTTCAAGGGGCTATGGTTGCTATTAATGAGATGGATAAGGTGATCAAAGAGCTAACTTAATTACTGGCTCTAGGTGTTGGATTGGTTGTTGATCCCAATTCTTTTTGTGTCTATTTCTTTTTTCTAGCTTTTGTTTTTTTGATATTCTGTTAGGCTCTAGGTCCTTGTAAAACCTAGTTTTGAACTTTTCTCGATTATTTTGTAGGTTCTAGATCCTTGTAAAACTTGGGGAACCTTTATTGCTTAATCTTTTTTATTGTTGTAAGGGGTTTGGGTCCCCTCAAAACCTTATTTTATTGTAATCTAAAACTATGAACAAATAATAGTAACACACCTAAAAAATAGAAAGTGGGAAATAAATGTGAGGGCAATATAGAAAAGTTGTAAATTTAGAATTGGTGGGCAAAAATATTGTGATTCAGCCAATTTAGATGATGTGTCAAATTGGTCCAGCCAAATAATATTTTCTAATATTACAACACTACAAAATGTGAATGTATGTCTACATTTATCAAACCAAAAATATTTTACCTTATTTGTAAGATTATGAAAATGTGAAATTAAAAATGTGTGTCAACATTTGACAAATAAAAAATCTTTTGTCTTTAATGTACATATTACAAATAAGAAAAATTAAAGCAAAGTACAAGGGAGGGAAACAAGAGTTGCATAAAAGTACATTGTCCTCACATAAAATAATTCATTAAAAATTAGGTCTATATTAATATCATTGGATATTTTTAATGTTTGATCATTTGGTTTGATCAATGGAAATTATTACCATTAGTTCTGATATCAAAACTTAGTAAATATATAAGTTATAATTGGGTAGGCTTAGCTCCCTTTGTATTAATTCTATCAATATAGGTATAGTTAAGTTTGCAACTAATGAAGTAACAGTGATGATAAGTTTGCATAGGCTTTCTTATTAGTGCAAGCCATGTACTGATGCAACTTGCTTCGAAATATTTTGAGAATCCAACTATGTTTGGTAAAACCAAGATTTAACAGGTGGTAGTTAGATAATGACAAAGTTAAATAACATTTTGCCACCATTTTTCAATAGGTGGTAGGAGATATGATATATATAGACTGAGACATATTTTTCATTATTTAGTTTAGTGGTCTCAGTCCTTTGTTCTTACTTCTTCTAAGTGGTCTATTAGGTTAAGAATGGTAAGTCCAGTCACCAGTGCCACAATGTAGTAGAATACATGGAATTGGAATAAATTAGATGTGCAAGGGAAGGTTGTTTCCAGAGCTAGAAAATAATTCCTATCTTTCTCGTTCTATCTATGATTTCCCTTCGAACATGGATTACATAGGGAGATTCACTTTTTGAAGCTCTCTCCAAAGAGGTATGAGATTGAAAATCTTGCATTTGTGGCCCCTTTGAGTCTGTATAATTTTTTAATATGGTTATAAATTGAATAAACATAATTGGAAAGAGTTATAGGGTTTTCATTATACTCTAACAACTAGAGTGGTGAAAGAATGAGCTTCCCAAAGATTCTCCCACAACATTAAAATGAGGAACATAACCATTAATTCTAACATTATGTACAAGATATTGCATTATTGAACCTTTGAGTAGGCCATTAATCATTATCTCTGTGACCTTTCTTCATCACACACCTCTAGAAGAAAAAGAGAAAATACATAATTATCATCCTTTAACTATACCAAGATCTAGAGGGAAACTTTGGACATCTCATGATTTATCTCATCTTATCAAGGAAGGATATTTTACATTACTTAGTTTAGTCAGTGGTCTAATTTCTTTGTTCTCACTTCTTGTAAGTGGTCTATTAGGTTAAGAATGGTAATTCCAATGCCACATTGTATTAGAAAATACAAAATTGAAAATAATTAGAAGTACATGGGAAAGTTATTTCCATAACTTGGAAATAATTCCTATCTCTCTCGTTATAGCCCCAACTGCCCTTCAAAAGTAGATAATAGAGGGAGATTCATTATTCACCTCTCTGAGCGTCACTTATATGCAATAAGTGCTAAGTGTTTTATTTGTTCTCATGAGAGATGGGTTCATGTGAGCTACTACTAATAAAATATGAGTCAATGAGTTTGACAGAAACAACTACATAGTTGAATCTTGACAGAAATATAATAATACAATAATCAATTAAATATATTTAATGGTGATTTGGCCCATATATGATTTTGATTTTTAAAATAAGTCAAATCTACATTGGTCTAATTTATCCAAAAACATTTTTTGGTAAATAATAGTTGGGTAGGGCCAACTCCCTTTGCATTAATTTTGTCAAAATAAGTACAGTGCTATGATTTTTTCATTACCATGATTTTCCTATTTATCTATGTTATTTAATTTTATATTCCATGTAATTCACCAATATTTTACTTTCATTTTTGTGTGGTCTAAGGAAAATCACCAATATTTTTCTTTTGTTGTTGTGTGGTTTAAAAAGAACATCACCAATATATATATATATATATATATATATATATATATATATATATATATATATATATATATATATATATATATATATATATATATATATAAAATATTTATGTGTAGTAAATAAAAACAATAATTGGTGCCATAGGGTAAAATTCTATAATTGAAATCTCTAATTATTTCTCATAATTATTGTACTTATTAGTGATATCGCCAAAATTTTCATGCTAATTTTGGCCAATTCCCAATGATTCACCACCACAAATAGTTTTTTGTTTACATAGGAATAATTGTTTATCTATATAAGTACATTTGATTTCTATGAGTAACAAAACCTTTGCTAGGGTGATGCTACTATTCTCGAGGATGGTTGATGTTAAAGTTATCTCTACTCATCATGCCTAGTTGTTGGAACCCAAGTTTATATTCTTGAATGTAGTTGCACCCATAAACTCCTTTTTTAGATACTCCCTAAGCTTATGTTGAGGGAGGGTGTTAGAGTAGAAAAGTTCTTTAACTTAATGAATTTAATCATTTATTGATTAATTATTTATGTCAACATAGTTTTTTTTGCTTAAGATAAGTTTAAGATTCTATAATTTGCATTTAATTTTTAAAAAAAATTATGCATGCATCATAGGGTTTTCTTTTTTAGATTGAGACTTCTTTACTTTTTTTTAGTATTATTTCTTTCTATAAAAGAAATAGATCTCTTTGTAAGTAAATCATTGTACTCGACATTTTTTGCTTCATGTTTTGAAAGTATTTTTTGTTTGAATATTTTACTCTTTCACATGATAATGAATTCCAAATTTTATATTATAACAAAAAATAAAATTGGTCAAGAAGTAAAACACAATATTCCTCTCTAGGTGTTTCAACTAGTGGGTTTTTTGGAAATAAAGAATAGTTGACTCAAAAAATGAAAACTAGAGGTTAGAAGATTAATCTTAGGTTTTAAAGAAAAGGAATTGTGTCATTTTGTAAGGCTAACAATGTAAGGATAAATTTATGGAGAAATTTCCAAGAGTAAGAAATTGAATCTAGATGTTAATTCAAAAAAAATAATTAAATTTTTTTTCATAGAACTTGAGAGGACCAGATAGTTCTCAAAAGAAAAATTATTTGAATTTTTTTATATTGAATTTGAAAACATATATTGTTCTTATTGAAGAAGTGAAGATGATTGATGATTAACTCTTAATGATTGTAGATAGAATCTAGCCAGGTTTTGACTTTCTTATCAATCATGCTACTGGACCTTTTGGAGGTGTTGTTATGATGTGTGACCCTAACAAGATCAAAGGAACATTTTTTTGCTCTCTTATGACTTCTTTTATGTGACTTCAACCCCAAGTGATTGTATTTGGCACATTTTCAATGTGAATGCACTATTGGTTTCTAATTTAATAGATTTGCAACTACGAGGGAAACAACAAATAGCATATCACCTAGGGTTTAGCTACTTTCCATTTTTGTTATACACTATTTGGACCTAGACTAACTTAACAAAGCACTTATGATTTCTACACTTTAGGTTCTACTAAACCAAGGTGGGTTAACCTAATGATTTGATGACTTTTTATGAATAATGCCCTATAATACAAACCCTTTATAGTAGATTTTGGCCTTGAAACTTCTTGAAATTGCAAAATAAATGACAAGCCAACAATAGCTAATGATGAACTTGACAAATTAATGCAAAAAGTAATGACCAACTTTACACTCCATTATGATAGTAATTATTTTAATGATTTTAATTTATAAAAATGTGTTCATGCTAAGACAAGATTGATATTGCTTGATTTCTTCAACCTAAAGACCATTGTCTTCATCCATTGTCAAAACAGAGTCATATCAATTATCATTTAGATCTATAAATTGACTTGCAATTAAATATATCAACTTCTAATCTTCAAATCCTATACTTCTCATATCCATTTCATACCCTAAATGATCCTATCAATCTATGGAAGCATTTACTTAATTCTTTGAATTAAAAGAAACTCTAAAATGATATACAACTCATTAAATTGCATTCGAATAAAATGAAACTTGTTCATTCATTCTTAAAATCACAAAAGAATGAAAATGGAAAACAAAATTATGAGAAGTAAATACTCTACAACAGCTTCTTATATTAACTTCTTTGAAAAAAAACATAGTTTTGATATGATACTTATGAAAGAGATATGAGACTAAACCAAACTTCCATTAATCTCAAACTTCTACAAAAATTAAGCTAAATACATAAAAAAATAGAAATTTTTTGGACTGACTCAAAATGGTATGTATCATCACAGAATAAGAATTCAAACCCTTTTTTCAAGCCTTGGGAATCCTTTTATAGCAGAAGGATTGCAACAAGCTTTAGGCTAGAAAGGGTTTAAACATGTCCAACATGTGATAATGTTGTTTCATAACAAACATAGTAACAACAAGAGAAAAATCTAGAGATAGCCAAAATTTGGACAACTGTCATTGAAGGTGTCCAGGATCAACTTTTTTTTTTGTAATGTTATAATACCCATAGCACATAAACCACAAAGACAATGTAACTCATTGAAGTAGTTGTTCATCCTATGTTTGCTAGTGCAACTTCTTTGAACCCATTCAATCACTATCTCTAGATGGAAATGGTTTCATATTAACTATAACCTCCCATATGATAATGTTAGTCTCAATGTCTTTCTAGGTGGCTCCTCTAATAGTGTTCAACTCATTCAGACATTTGTTCCACTTTGAATCCATTATAGCTTTAATCTCTACAACTATTTTATTCATGTTCATCTCAATTTTGTACAAGATTTCAACCATGTCATATATAGTTGTCACGTTAGTTTCATTTTTATAGTAAGCAACAAACCTCTCATGCTTCAAAATACCCTCAAAAGAGGTGGACCACTCCTTCCATTCTTTCAAGTTACCTTCATCATCAATGATTTCTAGCACAAAGCCAAGTGTAGCTTCAATAATGGATTTAATCTTATTTTGGATTATTTGCATCTTTCCCAAGAAGAAATTGTTCAACTCCTTAACCTTATTTATTAATTTCCTAGTTGGAATAATAAATTCTTTTGGAAATTCTTTCTTCTACGTTAACATTGGAATGAGTTTATCAAAGAATTTAATATAAAGACCCCATTTAGTGAATAGATGGGAAAGAAAAGATAGGGCCTCTAAACATTGGTATTCAACACCTTGCAGTGAGATGTATCTGCTATGGATATTCTATGAAATTTGTTTCAGGACACCTACCTTGTAAGAAAGCATATTTTTCAATGTCCTTATCTCTACTTTCTTATTTGTTTCTTCTTCATCCACCTCCATGTACATTGGCTAATTTACCATTACACCCATGTCTAACATATCTCCTTATGTTTGCGTCTCTTTATCATTGACCTCTATAATTGGTCTAGTAATAGCCTTCAATATTTTTACCTCATTATCCAAAGTGGCATTTATCTATTCCAATATATATTTCTTCTTCATTTCTTCCTCATATTGTTTTCTAGTTTCTATATATTTTCCATAGGAATAATATAGTTTCTCTTCCATTAAATCCATTTTATTATTTCCCATAAGTGATGTTGTATTCATCATATTAAATATGTGATCTCTAGAAGTGGAACTAACATTCCAAAAAATCACATTCCCTTGTGGCAAATATTTGATTTCCATCAATGTTGGTTTGTTAGATTCTAGAGAAATGATCCATATTGCCATTGTTTGGGTATCAATGTTAAAACCAAATCCCTTTAATTCTCTAATTAGACTAACATCTTCAAAAGTTATAGATCTTTCATGTCTCTTTATCTAGTCAAACATGAAATATGAACTCATTTCCAATCTAGGGAACAATATCATTCCACTTCTACTTACTAACTCTCTGGATTCTTTCACAGTGAGAGTTTCACTATTAGGATCATATTCTTGTAGTTTTCCCACCAGTTTAGCCACCTATTCATTTAAATCTCCTAGTTGTAATTGCAATGTCAATTCATTTTTCTTTAATTTTAAAAATATATATTATGAATTCTTTAGCTACATGATGAAATCATCATCAAGCATAAGTTCCTGAGATTTTATGGTTCTATCATCAATCATCTTGGCCTCAAGCTCAATTTTATTAGGGATCTTCTCATTTTCAGTGGCTTGACTCATAAAAAACCTATGCCTTAAATCATCAAAATATTGACTCCTTCTTTACATGATCTAGAGAGCCTTTTCCCTAACCTTATTTGGTATTTCAATCAATTTATATTTCTTGTTTCCTCCTTGGGCCCATGTTGAGATTTATGGTTGCTCCTCTTCCTCAACAACCTCTAACACAATGTCCTACTCAAGAGACTCAGGCTCCAATCTATTATTTCTTGAAAATTCTAAAGGCATTTGTTATACCTATCGAAATATATTTCCTCATGACAAATACACTTGAATGAAGGGTCAATCCTCTTCATCTCTTCTTCGATGGCTATTATCTCTTTCCACTTCATAGTTCTATCTATTCATACCTATGTTTCCAAACAATTAGTCATGACATCCTCCTCCCATATTTTTTTTCTTAGGGGTAAATTATATCTCCTCATCTATCTCAAAGTTATCCTAAAAACATCATTAGGATCATATATCCTTGCAAGCCCAGTTGGCAACTTAAAATCTCTAATGAATGCATCGAGCTCTTCAACTGCATCTTTTCCCATAAAAATAATTTCCCACTTTGAAAATTCTACAAACAAAAGCTCCCTTTTAGATAGTGGGCCCTAAGTATTCCCTATTCATCAAAATTAGTTGCCAAAAAAACTCAATAATTCCCAATCTTTTAGGGATATATTTGGGCTGAAGATGAGGTGGTTATGGGCATCCATAAACCCTTATGATAGAACATTTTTCAAATAGAAAAATTCTTCCCCAATCACATCCTAGTTTTGTATCGTCATCATAACATCTAGATGGTTTAATAAATTTCCTCATACCCTTGAGATCATTTTAGTTACATCACCAAGCATGTTTGAAATAGGATACACAAAATCATTGTAAAAAGCAAGAGAATTTGCATAAGGGTAAAAAAAATTTCCATACCCTTACACTACACATGTAGATTTTCTCCCATGTCCTCTATTTCTTCAATGAAACTTGGGTTTAGATATCCTACATTTTGGTACATGATCAAATGCATCAATAATGAATATTGGTGAAATTTAAGACTCTTCAAGTCTCCCTATTGTGAAGTAACAATCTCATTGTGGATGAAATTTATTATATGAGTGAAAAAATAATATCCAATATTTGTATTTTGATCTTGTATATCCAACACCATTATATACAAAGAACTAGGAGCATTCATGGTCCCATCTAGTCCCATTACTTTGTTCAAACCAAAGATGATGTATTGGAGATATCTTCTAAAGTATTCTAGGGGCATGAAATCCCCTACCTTCTTTGTAATCTTGCCCTTCTCCTTCTTGGACATAGGAATATATTTCCTCTTGACCTACCTTGTGAGGAAACTCTTCTATGTCTTGAAAGTTACTTCAAGTTTATCGAACTCAATAATACAAGTCATGGGTCCTCCTAAATCAAAAACTTCAATGAAATTCTCCATGTCCAATGTACAAAATATACTTCTATCCTTCTTATGAAATGTGTGGCTTACTAGATTATATGCCTTGATTAATTCTTTTAATAGGTCTACATCCACAAAAACCTCTTGTATGATTAGCTAACCCAAATTCCTATTCCAAGGATTTAAAATTGGAGGTTTACACACCCTATTGTTGTAGAAGAATCAAAATAACTCATTTCCATTTGTTTCAAGCACTATTGCATCTTTGCAAAAACTATATGGATCCTTCAAGACATGGGAATTTCCAAAATGTGTACTCAAGAAACCCAACAAGAAATACACCCATTCATCTATAAATGGACTAGGGATTTTAGTCTTCCCTTAAATAGAACTAGCCGAAACTTCTTCAATGTTTACATAAGAAATCAATTTTCCCTCTTCTTGCACTGTTCTTTACAATTCAAATATTTTATCAAAATTTCTACAATTCAAACACTCTAACAAGCTCTTTGCATAATTCTCTCTTCTGCAATATCAACTTCATTGAGACTAGTGACAGAAAATTTGTTACTTCAACTCGTTAATGGATTATGTGAGTTAAGAGAGTCATTAATGGTGTTCAAGGTGACATGCATGAAATAATTTGAATTTCGAAAAAAGCTCTTGCATTTAGACTTTATGACATTAGTACTACCAGTTGTCATTCTTCCAACACTCAAAAAATTACCCTTTTCATAAAGTATCCATGCTTTTAAGAACAAAGATGCAACAACAACTAGTTTTCTTCCCTGTCTCTACTTCTCGCTAGTTGTTAGTAGCTTAACAACTCAAGCCGTGATAGTGTGAAGACTCAAAAACCTTAGCATTTCATAGCATTAGGAATCTTTTATGCCAACATATTTTTCTTTCCACAATGTTACATGTAGGCCTTATCTCTACCTTCTGACTCATGTTTTTCATCTAACCTTTGGCTCCATGAAGCAACAAAAGTTATGTTATTCCTTCATCACTAGGTCACAATAGTTATAAAAGATGGAAATTATTAAATCAGAGATCTAGTGTCAATACAAGCCGTTGCATTATATAAATTTCTCTTTAGATCGCAATTTTCAGCTTGAACCGCATTCTTAGCTATGCAAAGTCACAAACATGGTTAATCTCCACACCTCCACTCAAAATCAACATTAAGAGCTTAAACCCATGAAGAAGCATTGCAATTTATCTTTACATTGATCACTACTTCTCCACCTTGAAATTGGTCATCATAGTGTTTTTCCCAAATCATTCCATGTGGCATGATTATGAACCTTCGTAACCTTAGTGATCAAGCATCAAGATGGTCTTTCACATCATCACTGGCTTATTTGACCCATCACTACTAACCATAGAGGCATTGTGAATACCCTCTAGCAAATTGTGTTGCACCATCATGACCTCAAAATAGTTAAGGATCACTAGATCAGAGACATAGCACCTAAGAAGGAATCACAACATTGCGACTTAAGAAAAACATCAATCTTCTTCAAATGTGTAAAAATGCATATAAAGGATTGACTTAAGGGTTTAAACAATGGAAAGGAAAATAATATAAGGGAAAGGCGTACAAGGAAAAAATTTAGGGCTTCTAGAACCATGCTCTAAAATGATTTTCAAGTTCAAAAAACATGCCTTAGCCTTTTAACCATCCTATTTTTAAAATAGACTATCATGCACCTAATACCCACTTTGGTAGGATGATTATTTGGGATGAAATTTCCTATTTTATCCAAAATAATTTGGATTTTATATAGACGGTATATGGTTTTTCTATCCATCATTGTTCCCTTTTAAGAAGAAAAGAGTTCCTATGGAATGCTCTGATAAGATGAATGATTTTTAAGACTTTATTTGTAAGATTTGATATTTTGACTTTGAGTTTTTGGGTCATTCTTTAAGAATCTTACCTAAGTCAAGTTACATAGGTTCCTTGTTTCATCTAAGTGGGATATTAGTTGTAATATCTCCCTAGAATTTTCTTTGGCTATTACCATATTCTCTTGAACTTTCTTGACAAACCCTCATGTATGCCTTACCTTTTAGGCATGAAATTATTTGAGCCTCACACCCAAATTTTAGAGTTTGTATTTAGGATTTATGCAATAACTCTATCTAAGGGTTGACCATACAAATTATCTAAGGAGTTGAAAATAATTAATAAGAAATTTAAAGGGGGGAATATATCCACATTTGGTGATATTTTCATTTTTTTTTTGATAAATTCCAAATTGGAATATATACAAAATCTTATGGTTATTGGTACTTTTCCTAGGACCTTAATGAACAGGGGTAATATTGGAGATAATAGTGAAAATATAACCTTAGGAAATAGGAGGTCTACTAGAAAAAAAGATCATGGGCTTAATGGCTTACAAGAGATATAATTTTTTCTTTCTTCCATAGACTAGCTAGTGGATATAGAAAGAGGAACACAATAAAGAGCTTGGTGGATTATAATAATTAGTGAATTATTGATGGATCTTAAATTGGAAAGTTAGCTATTTAGTTCTTTAAAAAAATTTATGGTGATATTGGTGGACTGGGATCTCAAGCTTTGGAGGATTATATCTTGAGTTTCCTTCGATGCACTCTAATAGAAAAAAGATAATAAGTTAGATTTTGTTGTTATCTATGAAGAATAATTTTATTTTTTTGTCTTCTTCATAGGTGCTTACAAAAATCTTGGACTAGATGACTTTCTCCCATCCTTCTTCCCAAAATTATAAGATATTCTAAATTTTGATGTAACAATGGTTACCAATCTTTTTTAGGATAGGAAAATTACTAAACAAATTTAATAACATTGTTATTTTTTTTGTTCACAAGTTACAAGAGCCTACAAAGATAAATGAATTTAGTCCTATTAGTCTATGAAATACTATGTACACAATTTTATATAAGGGATTGATGAAAAAGATTAAACCTTTTCTAGATAGTATTTTCATCCCCAATCAAAAATATTTTTCTTCTAGAAAGAAAATTCTTGATGTAGTGATTCCTACACATTATATTATCCACTCAATGGAGAATCTTCATGTGTTAGGTATGGTTTTAAAACTTGGTAAACATTTATAAGGAATATGATAAGGTTAGATGGGATTTCAATTTTAAGGCTCTTGCAACATCGGTCTTCAAAGATAAGCTCATCCTTCTCATATTGAAGTGTGTCCAAATTGTTTGATTATAAATATTAGTGCACAAGGTCCCTAGGGGTTTCTTCAAACTTGATAGTGGTTTTAGATAAGGTGAACCCTTGTCACCTTATATTTTCATAATTCTTTTTTAAGTTCTTGGAAGAGAGGGATTTTCTTAATATGATTCAATAAGTAGGAGATAATTTCCATAGCAAGTCAAATTGTGATATTGCTATCAGGATTTAACTATGTGATTTTGAGTCAAACTCATTGAACCATGTTTCATGAGTAGCGATTCAAAATGAATCCATATCTCATGAGAATAAATGGAACACTCAACACTCATTAGATCTAGGTGATGCTCATAGGGATGAAGCATCGAGACTTTCCAGGAGGTCACCCATCCCAGTAATACTCCAACTTGAGCATGCTTAACTATAGAGTTTCCTCCATGGTTAAACCCAAAGCTTTCAACCCCATTTGCAAAACCTTCACCAAGTGTTGTACCTTATGAACCATTCATTAGAAAGCCCCTTAAGCTCATCAATTGATAAGTAGGAGATAATTTCCACAACAAGTGAAATTGTGATACTGCTATTAGGATTTAACTACGTGATTTTGATTCAAACTCATTGACCCATGTTTCATGAGTAGTGATTAAATATGAATCCATCTCTCATGAGAATAAATGGAACACTTAGCACTCACTGGATCTAGGTGATGCTCACAAGGGTGAAGCACAGGGACTTCCCAGGAGGTCACCCATCCCAGTACTACTCTATAAAGGTTTTGCAAATGAAACAACACTTGGTGAAGGTTTTTCAAATGGGGTTGAAAGATTTGGGTTTAACCATGGAGAAAACTATGTAGTTAACACTTAGGTTGGAGTAGTACTAGGATGGGTGACCTCCCAGGAAGTCTTAGTGCTTCACCCCTATGAGCATCACCTTGATCCAATTAGTGCTAAGTTTTCCATTTATTCTCATGAGAGATAGATTAATTTTTAATCACTACTCATGAAACATGGGTGAATGAGTTTGACTCAAAGTCACACAGTTAAATCTTGACAGCAATATCACAATTTGACTTGTGGAAATTATATCCTATTTATAAATTGATGAGCTTAAGGGGATTTATAATGAATGGCTCATAAGGAAAAACAATTTGTGAAGGTTTTGAAAATAGGGTTGCAAGCTTTGGCTTTAACCATGGAGGAAAATCTATAGTTAAGCGCGCTCAGGCTAGAGTAGTACTAGGATGGGTGACCTCTGGAGAAGTCTTGGTGCTTCACCCCTACAAGCATCACCTAGATCCAATGAGTGCTAAGTGTTCCATTTATTACCATGAGAGATGGATTCATGTTGAATCACTACTCATAAAACATGGGTCAATGAGTTTGACTCAAAATCACACAGTTAAATCTTGATAGCAATATTAATATGATTTGTAAACCAACTACTATCTTTCTTCCTCTATTGATGAACCATTCTTCTTTTGGATTATGCTAAAGTGTCAATTCAACATATAAAGCATGAGAAAAGTGTAGTATATATTTTTAATACCAATATAGAATTACAAAGTAAAATTAAGAATATTTTAGGTTGTCAAAGGGCTACCCTATTTGGAACCTAATTGGATTTTCGGATTACTATTAGAGATTTTACTTTGGCCTATTGGAAAAATATAGTGGAGAGAATGTATAAGAAATTGATTCATGGAAAGGATTTACCTAATAAGTAATCTTGGTAAACCACAACTCTTGGTTACCTCCTTACAAGATCTCCCTATTTACTTCATCTCCTTATTCAAAATATCAAGTAAATGATTGAGAAACTTGTAAGAATTGGTAAATCATTTATTTGGACTAGCATAGAAGAAAAGAAAATATTGGCATTGGTTAACTAGGACACTATCTGAAAACCAAAACATTAAGGTGATTTTGGATTAAGGAAGTTATCAATCCTAAATAAACCACTAATACCTAAAATGGGTTGGAATCTTTCCCTCAAAAAGGTGAATTGGTGTGTCTTCATGATGGCTAATATCTTAACTTTGACAACTTCTATAGAGTTATTTCCTCAAATGGTTAACCTCTAGGATAAAAAAATTTGTAATAATATCATCAAGGGTTACAATGCCATCAAGGAGGATATGTAATGGAGGATTGAAAATGGGAAAACAATCATATTTTGGGATAATGTCAAGGTGTCGAGGGATAAGGAATTGGCTGAATTTTTTAATTTTAGGGTTATGATAGAGATCTCAAAAGGATTTTTGGATAAAAAATTAAGGATTACATTATAACTTCACAAATGTGGAAGAATTTTACTTTCTAATGCCACCATAGATCTTACCAAATTTATAAATCTACTAAACTCCAAATAATTGAAAATATAGTTCAACTAGACCCCATTTTCTAAAGAGATAATAAATCTTTTTGGTAGAAAAGATCAAATGGGGGAATTATCAATCAAATATAATTACAAGTTATTGTCTAGGTCTATTAGTTTACTAGATTTTTTTTGAAAGGTTTGGAACCCACAATTTATCTTGAAGATTCATTTTTTAAGACTATAGTACATAACAAAATGTTAACTCAAGATATTTTTCTACAAGATGATTCTAATTTCCAAACATATGTGTTAGTTGTAAGTAGAAAGAAGGAAGTATGCACCATATTTTTTTGTATTGACAAATTTATAGATATATTTGGTGATTTGTAATTGAATTTTTTTTAGTCCCATGGGTTTTTAATAGTGACATCAAAAAATTTATTGAATAAAAGGGCCCAACCCATAACTACCTAATTTAGCAATTATGGTGGCACATTTCCTTATATATCTTTTGGAGCCTATGGAAAGAAAGGAACAATCATTTATTTAAGGAGAAAAAATATCCTATGGAAGGTATATTTATATATATGACTAAACTACTAACAAATAATTTTTCAATTGTAACTTGGAAGTTGCCTAAATACCCCACTACTCACTGGGACAATAAAATTAAAAAGAATTGGAACATCTAAATTACATATGCCACTTTGATAATTTCAAGAGTATAGTTAGATAAAGGCAAAACTAGAAGCCTTCTCTTACAAGAAGTTACAAGCTCAATTTCAGTGAGGTTACTAGACATGAAAATGCAGCTTGTTGGGGAGTGATAAGACTTTACAAGCACGATCTAATGACTAATTTTAATAAAAAATTAAATGGACACATTAGTGATCAATTGGAATGTGCAGCCCTCCTTTGGATGATACTAATTGCACTATAAATTGGAAACAAGAATCTTGAGGTAGAAGGTGACTCCAAAATCATAATAGAAATAGCTCAAGGAGCTATAAAAGTTAGGTATTTTGTAGAAGCATTATGGATGATATAAGACTTTTTCTACCAAGTTTTGATTATTTTTCTATAAAGAACATCCTCAAGGAAGGAAGTATTACAGTTGACATCATGGCTTCTATATGCCTTTTTATTGAGGGAAACAAATTTTGGAGGAGGGTTGATCACATCCCACTCCATGTGAAGACCCTAATATGGTGAGAAAAATTATCTAATAATAAGTAGATGGAGAATAAATCCAATATTATTTGGAGGATTTTTATAGGAGTTGCTTTGTGGATTGGTAATGTTTCATTTTATAAGGATATGGAAAACCTATAGATGTAGTGGTTAGAAATTTGAATATGAATTTAATTCAAATGAAAGAGTGGAAAATTTGAATCCTACATATAATCCATGTGGAAGTTTGAAGTAGCAAAATGGATCTATAACTGTAAGGAAACTCAGGTGCAAAAACAACTTCCTACACTAATCTCATAAGGAAAGTATGATGAAAATCCTATTAAAATCTTCTACACTTACAAATTCAATATCATGTAAACAACAATATTGCAGCCATCCATGCATACAGAAAATAGACAGAGAAAGGAACACATAACACAAGGATTTTTGGGTGGGGAAAAACCTTCTGGTAAAACAACCCCACCCCTTCAGAACCTGCACAATGTATTATCTTCAACATGAAGTTACAATACACTTGCAATGCAAGTTCAACATCAACAACAGAAGACTCCACTAGCTACTCCCAGTACCAACAATACACCTTTTTCACATTGCATCTCTTCACAACCCTAAAAAGCGCTTATAACATGCACTTCACTTTAGGGCTACTCCCAAAAGGTAAACCGTATTAGGGTTTTTACCATTCTCCGCGAAAATAGAAACCCCAAAAAAAATTTCAAGACGATGCCCCGAACCCCACTATTGGGGTAGAGTGTACAGTACTCAAATATCTTAGTTGCCACATGTCTTCACCTATCATTTTATCTTCCTAACATAGCTCTTACGTGTCATAGGAATCTGTCATAACCATTTTAGTCATGATCTCCTTACACACAATTCAAGATGTCGACACATGAACATTATTTGCAAGAAATACATTTTACAAAACAAATAATAAGAATAGGAATTATACAAGGTTGAGACACCTTATTCCTAACATTCTCCCACTTTTCGAACACCTTGTAAGAGCAATAGGAACATAATAGGAACTAATCACTATAGGCCGAAAGGCCCATAGATTTCGAACACCATCTGAACTTCTCAGTGCCCACTGGTTTCGTTAATGCATCTGTAACATTCTCTATTCAGTCTTCTCAAGGGTAGGAGGCAACTGAACAACATCTTTTTCCTTTTCTTTTTCATCTGGTTGTAGCACAATAGGAGAAGATGTTAGCTCTCTAAAAATAAAATTGCTACTATACAACATCTTACTAGTCACAGGATCCCAAAGCTTGTATCCTTTCACACCAGCACTGTACCCAATGAAAATACATTTAACAACTTTGTTTTCCAACTTAGATCTTTTCTCCTTTGGAACATGTGCATAAGCTTCACAACCAAAAACATGAAGATGTCTAACTGAAGGTTTCTTACCAGACCACACCTCCATGGTCTTACCAACAAGAGTTGATGTAGGAGATCTGTTAACCAGATAGCAAGCAGTGGCCACAGCTTCGGCCCAAAACCTTCAGCTCCACTAAGCATACTCCTAGCCTTCTCCATCAGTGTCCTATTCATTCTCTCTACAACTCCATTTTGCTGTAGGGTATAAGGAGTTGTCTTATGCCTCTCGATACCTTGTTCTTTACAAAACTATTCAAACTCTACTGAGCAAAACTCACCACCATTGTCCGTTCTCACACACTTAATCTTCTTACTAGTCTGATTCTCTACAAGGGCTTTAAATTCCTTGAATCGACTAAAGACTTGTGTCTTACTTTTAAGGAAATAAATCCATGTCCTTCTATTGTAATCATCTATGAAAGATACAAAAAATATAGACTTGGAGATTGAAGGAACTTTTACAGGACCAAATACATTAGAATGAATAAGATCCAAAACATCAAAAGGTTTGTGAGAACTAGAGTAAAACTGAACATGATTTTGTTTACCATATACACAGTGTTCACAGAAGTCGAACTCGAGATTGCAATCATTTAACCCCTCAACAAGATTTTTATTTTTAAGGGTTCTGAGACCCTTCTCACCAATGTGACCAAATCTCAAATGCCACAACATTGTCTTTTCTGCAGGAAGCTTTCCTTCCAAAGTGTTTGCACCCTTAGGTACACTTGTTGCACTACCATCAGAACCACTAACCACAATCTTCTTTACTGCTCGTTCAGATGGTGGGGATGAAATGATAGTTGCTCTCTTCTTTGAAACAGAAGAACTATTACATTGAGAAATGTGTGCATCAAGCTGAAACAAAGTACCTCTCCTAGTACCCTTAGCAAGAACCATAGCTTCTCTCATCGTCTTACATCCATCTTTAGAAAAAACAACTTGCACACCTACATCATTCAGCATACTTACAGATAATAGGTTTCATGCCAAACCTGGAATGTGCATAACTCCATTGATACCCTTTACTCGTCCATCAGGAAATTTGATAGTGACCCTTTTGCGTCCAACTATCTTTAGGTGAGAATCATCACCCAAGTACACCTTTCCACCATCGAACTATTCATATCTTGAGAACCGGTTTCAATGAGAGGTCATGTTAGAAGATGCACCCAAGTCAATCAATGACACATCATCAGATGCATGGGCTGCCAAAGCTACGATGAATGCATCGCCATCTTCTTGAGATTTTTTAGAACCAGAATCTGAGGCTTTCTTCTTCTTCTTAGGATCTTTACAGTCTTTATGGAAGTGCCCAGTCTTATCACAGTTCCAACATTTTGCCTTGGACTTATTGGAAGTCTTTGACTTCCCATAGGATTTGGATCTACCCTTATTGTTAGACTTATTTTCATTTTTCTTCCCTCTTTCCGTGGATCTCCCATGAACAACAAGGGCTTCTTTTTCTAAAACAAAAGCATTTCTCCGCATCTCCTCTAATAGCAGCGAAGACACCACATCATCCATTTTGAAGGTGACTAATGTGCTTCTGAGAGCCATCACAATATGGTCCCATGAATCTGGTAAAGAACACAAAAGTGTGTAGCAATGATCCTCCTCCTCTAACTTGACACCAGCTGATGTCAACTATGCAGCTAGCAGATTAAATGCATTTAAATTATCCATTAAGGACCCACCTTCCTCCATTAATAGAGAATACAACTTCTTCCTTAGGAACAACTTATTCACCAAAGATTTGGCCTGATACACAGCCCCAAGTCTCTCCCACAAACTATATGCAGTTTTCTCATCTAGAACATTCAAAAGGACTGCATCAGTTAAACAGAGTCTTATGAGACCCTTAGCTTGATGGTCTTTGATATCCCAATCTGCTTGAGCTATAGTTGATGGTCTTGTAGCACTTGTAGTTGCTTCCCATAGGTCATGATCTTCCAACATGTCTTCTATCTTGAGTTTCCACAACTCGAAATTAGTGCCATTAGATTTCTCCACCTCCATTCTTCCATATGATGAACTCACCATCTCAATTTGTAAATGAGATTTAGGATGCTCTGCACAAGACTCCCACTCAACTTGAGATTAACTCAAAAAACCCTACCCAACAACTAGGATCAAAAGTTGATCAAGCTCTGATACCACTTGTAAGGAAACTCAAGTGTGAAAACAACTTCCTACACTAATCTCATAAGGAAAGTATGATGCAAATCTTATTAAAATCTTCTACACTTACAGATTCAATATCATGTAAACAACAATATTGCAGCCATCCATGCATATAGAAAATAGATAGAGAAAGGAACACATAACACAACAATTTGCCGGTGGGGAAAAACCTTTCGGTAAAACAACCCCACCCCTTCAGAACCTGGACAATGTATTATCTTCAACACAAGGTTACAATACACTTGCAATGCAAGTTCAACATCAACAACAAAAGACTCCAGTAGCTACTCCCAGTACCAAAATTACACCTTTTTCGCATCGCATCTCTTCACAACCCTAAAAAGTGCATATAACATGCACTTCACTTTAGGGCTACTCCCAAAAGGTAAACCATATTAGGGTTTTTACCATTCTCTGAGAAAATAGGAACCCCAAAATATTTTTCGGGATGATGCCTCAAATCCCATTATTGGGGTAGAGTGTATAGTACTCAAATATCTTAGTTGCCACATGTCTTCACTTGTCATTGAATCTTCCTAACATAGCTCTTACGTGTCATAGGAATCTGTCATAACCATTTTAGTCATGATCTCCTTACACATAATTCAAGATGTCGACACATCAACATTATTTGCAAGAAATATATTTTACAAAACAAATAATAAGAATAGGAACTATACAAGGTTGAGACACCTTATTCCTAACAATAACTAGAGATTGAACAAAAACTTGGGAATATTTCAAGGTTCTCCTTGAGGATGGTACGTAGCTTTGCTACATCTCTCTATTTATTGTAGAAAAACATATGTTGAGTGAGGTTGTTGATGATAAGGAAATTGCAAGGAACTTTTTAAGGCCCTTATAAAGAAATGGTTGAGGATTGTGCAACAAATTTAATGCAATTACAAAACCGCTCACCAAGGACAAAGCCCCTTCTTTAGGTTGTTTTAGAAAATTTTAATAGTGGTTTCCATTTGATGCACCACATGAACAATGTTTATGATTTCTATGTCTTAAGTTGGAAAAACTATTTTATACTTATTGGGGAAGCCCTTGACAAGCTCTTTATCAAAGTATTAGTACTTTAGATGGATGTTTGGATGATAGACATGGAAGTTTTAGCCTTTTTTTTAATCAAGACTATGTATATTACATAGCTATTGTCAATTTTTGTACTAGTTTTGTTGTTAATGTGTTTGTTTTACACTCTTTGGGCTATTGTTCTTAAGGGACAACACCCCATTCCTTTTTAAAAAAAATCAATATTAGTTTTGTTGTTAATGTGTTGCAATAGTTAATAAGATGTTTTTAAAACCTTTGTATTATTGTTCTTATAAGAAAAAGCCATCATCTTTCCCCACTTTTAATATCAAAAATATTTTCACTAAATAATTTCCAACAAACTATCATCTAGAAATCTATTTAAATTTTATAATCAATTTCATGTATTAGCCATTATAAGTTGTCTCAACTATCATCTTTAAAACAAATATATATCATTTATCATTTAATTGTTTCTCTAAAAATATAGATTTTATTTAAAACTATTCTTTATGATAGCATAATTTGTGATTTGATTCTTTACCAAAAGACACATGATCACAATTAATGCTTAACTGCTTTTAATTGGACATGCGCATTCTAATTAAAAAAGGGATGGTCCCATTAAGATTTATTCATAAAGCAATAATCTTATAAAAAAATTAAATTAAAGAATTTTCCAATGAATGAATGACATGTATGTATTTATATTTGTGTTAAAAAAATTAGCTAAATTTTGAAAGAAGAAAAATAGAAGAAAAATTATGAGATCATTAATATATTTTTCATTCGACATAAAGAGAACTTTGAACATGTTAATATTATTAATTTTGATCTTTTAAACTATTTCATCTCCTAGACATCATTTAAATTCCTTCCTTCATCCATCCTTTAAATATCCACATATTTCAATTTCTAATTTATAACAACTCTTACAATCATAAAATCAAATACTCAAATTATCTTTCATACTTTAATCTCAACCATATACATATATGCAATCACCTATACAACTAATTTGGAAAAAAACCCACCAATAAAATCATGGCCTAATGTGGGGAAACTTGTACACCATGCAAGTGCATGAACAAGTGCTTGATATTTAACTTACATTTTTTTTTTTTCTACGTACCTTTTGTCTACCTAATTATGTCCATAGGATGTCATACCCACACTGCCCATTTTATTTCATACTCATATCATGCAATCTTTCCACTGTACTACACAAACTTTTTCTTAACCTGTGTACTTTCTTTGTGCATTGTATTTTAAGTCTTTCCTAATCCATCATGTCACCTTTATTTTTTTATTTTTTCACCATATTCTTTTTAGACATATTCCATGGCTGCTAGGGGAGAGAACCTAGTACTTTGCAATGTCCCTTTTCTGATTTTGTATGATATTTCCAACCTTTAATCAGATCTTTAAGATCAAACAACTAATATCACAAAGATCCTCCAAATTTCTCAAGAAACCCCAAATCGGGTATGCCAGAAATGGTGCCAAAAGCTTCACAGCTTCACCTATTATTAATAAATCTGAAAATGGCCATTTTTACAGAAATTTCAGTAGCATAACAGCCTACAAAATGAAATTTCCAGATCTATATAGCCTTTACACAACAGCTCACAAATGTAGGACAAAAACTATGCTCATCGGGCTCCCGAAATTAACACAAAAATGCCCGGAAACACCACAAAAACACTAATAAACTATCTCAGAAGTTTAATCACGTCCCAATAAATATATTCAGCTCTATTTTAAGAGCTTAAAGTTTGAAATACAGAAGCAACCAAAACTGATATGAAATGCTCAATTGAAAACACCAAACTCATGCAAAAAACACACCCAAAAACCCACAAATCTACACTGTTCAGCACAAAGGAAAACTCTGTATGAGCATGCACATGGAATGGCTTCAAACTCCCATCCTTAGCCTTCCTAGAAACCTGCAAACTCCTATTCTTGGGTCTCCCTGGAAACCTGCAAACTCCCATTCTTGGGTCTCCTTCTCCACAGGTTTGGCAGCCTCTGAAGAATAATAAAGAATGAGCAAAAATCAAGTTTTGTAATCTGCCCAAAATGCCTCCAAACCCCTTAAAAGAGGCCATAACCATAACTCACATCCAAGAGAGGTTAATGAAACATATTTTAATAATAATTTCATTTATTAGTCCAACGGTTTCCAAAGATTAACCCCCTTTTTTTGAAACTTCACTTTCTTGGGCCTGCCTGCCTTAGCAAAGATTATTATTTTTTTATTATTTGAAAAGGGAACATGACAAGTCCTCCCCTCCCAAACATTGCTTGTCCTCAAGCAATGGCTGAACAATAAACCAATCAATCCACCTGGATCCCAAATATAGCCATGAACTATACTACTACCAATTAACACAGGCTCCTGCAATGCAATATGTCCAAGAGGATTCCATAATCAAACTGACAATTATAGCTCAACCAAAATCCAAAATCACCACCACCATAGTCAAAAACCCATGAGACAAAAACTCTTAAAACATCAGAACCCAAGTAAAGTGGAAAAATCAAACTACCAACACAGTAAATACCATCAACGCATCCCACTGGCCTATACGAAATGTACAATCCAACTCTGCAACAATGGTGAACGCTCTCCAATGAAACTGTACCAAGTATGGAGAATCCACACACTGTACAACTCCTGCATTCAACACAACTCTGCAAATCACCGACCACTATCTCATAACCATAACTCCCATGCACTGCTGATGGTGAAAAGAAATTACAAGATAAAGAGTAAGAAATGGAATCCAAACCAAATTTGCCTGCCATCAACTCCTCAAAACAAGGATCAAATGCTAACTGATGTACATACCCTACAATATAATGTTGATTTAAAAAACCAACCTCAGTCAACAGCTCACCCTGAACAAGTGATACAACCCACTGTGACTGATCACCAGCTAAGTCAGGAGATGTCATAGCCAAAGGAGTAGAATCAATAACAACACCCGCTGAAGCATCACTCTGAAACTCCTGCTCTAAGTCATGTATTATCAAGCTGTCAACTGTAGAACCTTTCACCATGTCATGCCCATCACAACTCTCATCCTGAGACGTCAAACTATCCCATAACTGATGACAAGCACTAGGAACCAAAGTACATCTTTGTATCATCATCTCATCAACATGGTCATCAAAGGTAAATGGATGAGTGTACCTCATAGTGTAATGCCGATAGAATGCGCCAATCTCAGTCAGTGGCTAAGACTGTAATCTAGATGAAACTAACTGCAATTGATCATTAACCATGTTGGAACTGACTACTACCTCCAAAGATATCACCAAGGGAGTAGTATTACTAGCAAGAACCATGCCAATTGCCAACTCACTAGCATCACACATGATCTTTGATACATCTCTAGTCTTCATGCCATCAGTACTAGAGGCCACCACCATGTCAGGCATACAACAATCTGCTACAACACCCAACTCAACTGAACCTGACTCTAGTGGGAATGAACCTGATATGCCAATGTTAGTATCAAAGATGTATGCATCCCCATCTCCACTGTCTCTGACAATCTCGGCCATGGACATCCTCGGATCACCAAACACCACAGCTTGTGAGTGTATAGAATCAAGTAAAGATTGTAGTCGCTCTAACTCCATGGTCACCTTAGCCAAATGAAATTGTGACTCCTTGAAAGCCAACTGTGTACTCTCAAGAATCTCAGAAGTCACCTCAAGCTACTCAGTAAGCTCACTCACCTCATCTTCCTTGGCCAACAATGCATCATATGCTGTACTACCCCACTCCATAAGATAATCTCTGTCGGCTACCAACTGCATATAATTCTATCTCAAAATCTGAATAGCCTCCCATAAAGAGTGGAACTCTATCAAGGAAAGATAATTGCCTCCATGCTCATCACTAGTAGGAGAACACCATCCATAAACTGCTAACAATTGACGAGCAACATCAAAATGCTGGGAAGTGATAGCAATGTCTCGGTCACTAACTCTCAACTGATTAGACACATGATGGCACTGGCTTGACTGTCTCCTACAAATCTCCTCTGATGCACTGTCTAAAGGAGTATCCTCAAAGTTACTAGTCTCTAGATTATTACCATCCATATCCTGTGAATCAAATCTAAAGCTCATATCAACATATGGAGTATCGAAAACATTAGCATTTCTGTCCAACTCCTCTATACCCAAGGAAACTAAGTCTTCAAAACTGACCACTACATCCTCCTAGATCTCATCAATGCCAATATGATCTTGGGACTCATCTATACACACTACCAAATATGAAATATCATCAACACATTCCAGAAAGTATGGTCAACTAGATATATGAACAAAGCCAAAAATTGGTGTATAAAAACTAATACCAACATCAGACAAGATACTGGCACAAGAAAAGACAACACCATGTAATCTGCTAATCAAATCCATGATAGCACCCAAACAAACACTGCTACCAAAAAGTGTTAAAGATCTCCAGTCAACTGAATCCCAAATGCTAATATAAAAATCCTGAGTCCATATCCATAAACTAGAATCAACTGGTAACTCAAGAAAACTCCTCACCTGAGTAATATGACCAATACCAAATAACTCCACATACCTGTCATGATGAGATAATGAAGTCACAATACTATCTTTGTTCACCTTCAGCTAGCTGGACAAATCATGTGAAGTACTACTAGCCTCAACCTCATGTGATGAAGCATCTAACTGTGCCTGGTACTCTTTCTCAGCAAAGTCATGAATGCTTAATGTCTGCTCATCTCTACCAGGTATCTCACCATCCTGTACAACAACATCCTCATAATCATCATCTGAACCCACTACACTATAGTCACTGCCTGTTGTAACTATACCATCCTGAATACCTGTGGCATCACCCTTTGACGACTTGTAAACAATTATCTCAATTTGAGTATCAAGTTGACCGTTACTATCAATTAGTGTAATATCCTTTCCCACCACCTCCTATGGCAGAGTAGAATTTGAGACCTCTACCTGGCTATCAGCTAGTTTCTCAAACTCCTCATGCAAGTTCTTGGGAATTGTGTCATCTGTCCTATGAGAAAATCTACCAAATAGAAATCCAGTCAACTTATCCACCTTATCTGGGTCGGAAAACATGTCATTCATTATACGGTGGTGCTCAACCAACTGTTCAGACATGTCATGGCTTATTTTCATAAGTTTATCTCGAATGTCTAAATAACCATCCTTTCTACTGTTTTGACTCTGGATATCAATTGTCCAAGATCGTGTCCTCTAAGACTCTGTACTATACCTATCCATTCTGGATAAAGTAGAGTGTAACCGCACTAGGATATAACTTCTTCAAACACCAAGAACCAACATGCAAATGATTAGAAGTAGCATGAAACCATAGATTTTGACATGCAACTGATTAAACGCAACATGCAACCACCAAATTCACCAAGAACTAACATGCAAATGATTAGAAGTAGCATGAAACCATAAATTTTGACATGTAGCTGATTAGAAGCAACATGCAATCATAAATTATGACATGCAAGATCTGGGTAGTTGTCAAAACTAACATGCAAGATCTGGGTAGTTGTCAAAACTGACATGCAAGATCTAGGTAGTTGTCAAAACTGACATGCAAACTTCTACAACCACTAAATTCACCAAGAACTAACATGAAAATGATTAGAAGTAGCATGCAACCATAAATTTTTACATGCAGCTGATTAGAAGCAACATGAAACCATAAATTATGACATGCAAGATTTGGGTAGTTCTCAAAACTGAAATGCAAGATCTGGGTAGTTGTCAAAACTGACATGCAAACTTCTACAAACCCTCAGGCTGGCAAGATCATGGCTCTGATACCACTACAATGTCCCTTTTCTAATTTTGTATGATATTTCCAACCTTTAATCAGATCTTTAAGATCAAACAACTAATATCACAAAGATCCTCCAAATTTCTCAAGAAACCCCAAATCGGGTATGCCAGAAATGGTGCCAAAAGCTTCACAGCTTCACCTATTATTAATAAATCTGAAAATGGCCATTTTTACAAAAATTTCAGCAGCATAATAGCCTACAAAATGAAATTTCCAGATATATATAGCCTTTACACAACAACTCACAAATGTAGGACAAAAACTATGCTCATCGGGCTCCCGAAATTAACACAAAAATGCCCGGAAACACCACAAAAACACTAATAAACTATCTCAGAAGTTTAATCACGTCCCAATACATATATTCAGATCTATTTTAGGAGCTTAAAGTCTGAAATACAGAATCAACCAAAACTGATATGAAATGCTCAACTGAAAACATCAAACTCATGCAAAAAACACACCCAAAAATCCACAAATCTACACTGTTCAGCACAAAGGCAAACTCTGTATGAGCATGCACATGGAATGGCTTCAAAATCCTATCCTTAGCCTTCCTGGAAACTTGGAAACTCCCTCGAAACCTGCAAACTCCCGTTCTTGGGTCTCCTTCTCCACAGGTTTGGCAGCCTCTGAAGAATAACAAAAAATGAGCAAAAATCAAGTTCTGTAATCTGCCCAAAATGCCTCCAAACCCCTTAAAAGAGGCCATAACCATAACTCACGTCCAAGAGAGGTTAATGAAACATATTTTAATAATAATTTCATTTATTAGTCCAACGGTTTCCAAAGATTAACCCCCTTTTTCCGAAACTTCACTTTCTTGGGCCTGCCTGCCTTAAAAAAGATTTTTTTTTTTTTTTTATTTGAAAAGGGGACATGACATACTTGAAGACCCTAATTTCATGCTTATCAAAACCCTACGTAAAAATT
Organism: Cupressus sempervirens; assembly: GCA_028749045.1. Classification (NCBI taxonomy): domain Eukaryota; kingdom Viridiplantae; phylum Streptophyta; class Pinopsida; order Cupressales; family Cupressaceae; genus Cupressus; species Cupressus sempervirens. The sequence goes on from CM053793.1 coordinate 547,000,662, forward strand.
TCAAATCACTCCTAGTTTTTTGCAGTAGCTTACTTGCAAGTCGCCTACTTATAACTAAGGTTTCAAGTCCACATCACATGTTATGATGCCACATCAGCATGCTTTTTGCCAAGTTGTCCAAATCAGGCCAAAAAAAAAGTGAGACCAATAGTAGTGCATAAAGGGTACCCATAGTTGAATAGTTGATGTGGCATCACATCATTGGTTACTTTTTAAAACAAAGGGTACATTTTCGTTCAATTTTGGGTAATCATCATTGTACTAACAACTTTAAAGTGACAAGTATTCGTACAATTTTGTCAACAAATTGGACATTAAGTGAGTAAATATAAGTATAAAGTAAACAATTCATATCACAACCATTGGAACCCGTTCAACTACTAGGTCCTCTCCCCTAGTGTGCATTACTACCATTCGTGTTGTCCTTCATAACTTTCTTCGCTAACTATGGAAAGATACATTGAACCCATTTTATGGTGTGGGTCTATCTTCGCACTACAAATCTTGTTTGAGAAGCTTGTCTATTCTACAACTTATGCTAATACAATTGCTTCATCATGTGGTCACTTTTTAGCTATGTATAGACATACAATAATAAAAAATGGTTAAATTCAATTTACATTATTAAACAGTCAAGGATGTAGAAAATTAATATTTTTTGTTTGATCATTACTGACTTATCACATTTATTTCATAACAATAATCAATATGTTTTGTTCAATTGTCATCGTACATTTATCATTCACATGTTCATGTTGAGGTATCACAATATATTGGATTTAAGGTTCAACAAATAATTACACACTAAAAACAAACAATTATGATTTCAATCCCATTTTGTCAACGTGACATCACTATATTTGATCTTTTAAAATTTAATAGACACATTTTATTCAACCGTTAGTATTAGTTGTCTTATTCTTGAAACTTATCTCAATACTATTACTATATCATTATACTGGATTTAAGGTTCAACAAATAATTACACACTAGAAACCAACAGTTATGCATTCAATCCCATTTTGTCAACATGACATCACTATATTTGATTTTTTAAAATCTAATGGACACATTTTATTTAACTATTAGTATTAGTTGTCATATTCTTGAAACTTATCTCACAACAAATACTAGTATTGTATCATTTGAAAATAACATACTTTAAATGTAAAAGTGTTATCACAACTATATGTACCATCTTCACTATTAGAGACTCCCATCTACTTGTGATAAAAATATTTTTGCATTTGTTATAGAGAATCAATGTATTTTTTTTTAACTTCATCATATTAATGTTTGAAAATGTCATCTCTTGTTTTCTTATATGGATAAATGTGATTTAATATATTGTTTGATCTTCAATATAACTCATCTCACTTGTATCATAATAATGATTGGCATGCTTTTGTTGAAGCATCATAATATATTCAAGTTAAGGTTCAAACAATATTTGTACACTAGGACCAATAATTATGAATTGAATCATAGTTTTTCCCTGTGCCAATTTGACATCACATGGTTTGTTATGTTTTGAATCTAATGGACACATTTATTCAATTTCTTGTCTTGGTTCTTCAACTATTCTATCCTCTTTGGGAACAAATAGTACTCTATAATTCAAAGTGTTGGGCTTTAAATGTATAAGTACTATCACAACTATGTGTATACAAGCTCAACTATTAAATGCTTTTACCTAACTATAATTAAATTAATTTTGCAATTATTATACAAAATAAAAGTACTTATGTCTTCGTAATCATGTTGGTGTTTTAAAATGTCATCTCTTTCTTTCTTATATTGATAAGTTGGATTGAAAGAGCCCAAACACTTATACAACAACAAAGACATTAGATAAAGACAAAATGAGTTATGAGTTGAAACCAAATATCATCTCTTGTTGCTTGAATATTTTATTATCATTTTATATGTTGAATTACAAAAATACTACAAACTTTAGATAGCATGATCTTGTGGCCATAAATCTACAAGGTTCTATAAAATATTATGAGAGAATGGTAAAACAAATAAGGAAGCAAAATCTCATACACTTCAATCTAATATTTTAATACAATAAAACTCATTATTTAATTGAAGATGCATAGACAATTTATATAATTAATTTTTTGTGCCTTTGTATCTATTATCATAGTCACCATTCATATATACATTTGAAAAACTTGAAGATGTGATGAACAAATAAAATTAAATTGTAGAGAAATTCTTACAATAGACAACAACAAAAACATGACTTCAAAGCCTCTCTCTCTCTCTCTCTCTCTCTCTCTCTCTCTCTCTCTCTCTCTCTACGCACACACACTTCTACCTTTAGTACATATATTCTCACTTCCTCTCCTATTGACATATTTCACATATTTTTATGTCCTTTCTATGTCTACAACTCGGTAACATACTTTGTTTTTGAGATTTTTCAAAATTGATTTTATATAAGATATTTTTTGATTATTTGTACATGTATTTATATAATACTATGTTGATCCCCCATACATATATCTCATATTATACTTCTCCCCAATACTCTTCATATATACATTCATCTTATATTATACTTCCCCCCCTTTTTGACATAAATGCCTAAGGTGCATACTACATGTTAATGCCAAAATATGACAAGAAGTTAGAATGTACCTTCAAAATCAATGCCATTTTCTTGTACCAATTTTCTTGTAACACCTTGTTTACATTTAATGCAATCTACACTTCTACTGATAACTCCATCATGTGATCAGCTATGGAGAAGTTATTGTCATGTATGAGTGTTTTGGCATGTGCAATGTATTTTTGCAATGCATCCATGTTTGGAAGAATCATGCCTTAGATGTCTACAAGTGTGGCCTTGATCTTGGCTTCTTCCCTTAATAATTCTTCTTGCAAATTTTTCAGATATCTGATCTTTGAATAGTGAGAAGAACTATAGCTTGGGTCAAGTGACAACTAGTCTACACTTTCCTTCAAGTCTTTATCTATCTTAGATAATTTTTCCTTGATTCCTTGGGTGAAGATAGATGTATCACACAACTTACTAAATAATGAAGTTACATTATTTGCAGATGTTTCCAATGAATTAAGAATAATAGACAATTCTACTTGGTTTAATGCAATATTTTGCACCACTTGTTCCAATACTTTGTTTTAAAATTTTCTTTTTTCTCTTTGTAGAAACTTATCTTGTCCATTCAAATATTCATTGAATTTCTGGACAACTTCTTCTTACTGATCCAAAATAGGTTGTGTACTATCAACCTCAATACTTAGTGCAATTACAAATATGTCCTTTACATCTTCAAGCACTTGGGTTTCCTTTCTCTTTTCTTCTCTAAGCTTTAGTTTCTTAGCTCTCTTTTTCAATAATCCACCCATGATGTTCATTTGATTAGGGTTCAAAGTAGAGATATCCCAATTTGGAATAACTATATCCTCATCTAGATCAATATCTTCTTCTTTACCCTTATCTTTAGTTGAAAATTTAGTACTCAGTTGAGAGTGGTTCTCAACTGTCATTGTACTTGCTATAGACACATTTGGAATTGTAACAATTGTAGAAATTAAGGGGCTAGCAAAAAAAGTAGATATGGCACTGAAAATAGAAATACCTTGTTGTTGCATTGTCAAATTTGATGATGGAGGCACTTGTTGCTTAGTGGATGAAGTGCTGATCACTTCAATCAATATAGTACTTAGTTGAAAAGGTGCAAAGATTGGTTGGGTGCTTGGTGTTGTAGTGGTTTCAATAACCAACTCGATAGAATCTTTCTTAGAGCTTGATGGCATTAAAGCTTTTCTTGAAGAGTGAGGAAATGAGGCCATTAGTGCTGTTGCAATCTTTTCTGGGTCAGTTTCCTCAATAGTCTAAATCTCAGGGAGACTTTCCTCTATAGCTTCCTATTCTTCCTCCTTATCATCTAGATTTACATCTTTTGTTTCCACATCTTCTTCATTGTCATTTTTATCATCTTCCTTGTCATCTTTGTCACTAACATGAACAACAAAATTAATAGGTTGATGTAGGTTGTAAATGTTTTCCCATGTAGTTGTGACTACCTTTACTACATATTCAATATCTTTTATCAATATCATGCATGTGTTGAATTTAAGAGTGAGTTTTTCTTCATTTTTCTTCAAAGATTCTTTCACCTCTTTTTCACTAAGATTAAACATTAGTTGGCTTAGAGTCTATTCAAAGATGTCTTTTGTAGTCTTCTTTGCATGATCCCATCTAGGCTTGATTGCTTGCATAAGCTCACTAAGAATTTTTTGTACACGTTGATTAGGTGAGTACTTCAATTTTCCCAATTTTGTCATCATCATGTCCTTAATCTTCTTTTTATCATCTACATTCCTTGTTTCATATCTGAGAGATTTGAAATTTTTCATTCCTGCTCCTCCTAATTTCTTTAACTTTTCTTGAAGTGTAGGTGGAAGGTTTTTGAAAATAATTTTCTCGATATCATCCTCACCTAACTTCAATTTCTTCCTTGATTTTTGTGCCCTTCTTATTAATGTAACAGTGGATGACTTAGTAGGTTTGGTTATGATAACCTTACCTTTCTTTCTTATAGGCTCTTCTTCCTTAGATTTGGATTCCTCATCTTCATCCTCTTCTTCATCATCGGCCACATCATCTCCTTCCTATAATTTTTGGCATGATACGGCTCTATTCAAATCGAGTCTTATTTTGCGGCTCTATTGGATGAGTGGGGCAACTGGCCCCAACCTTTATAATAAGGGCCCTCTATCAGTAGGAGAGTAGAACTTGCTTGTTTCAATTTTTCTATCCTCTTTCTTCCTTTGTTAACTGCTTGAGGAAGCTTAATATCAAGTTATATCCTCGCCTTGTTTTCTTCTTAAGTTCCAAAATATGGTGGATTAGGATCCATAGGCTCATTCAGCAAAGCCTCAATGATATCTTTTGTATCATCAATGTTAACCTCGTATTAAAGAGGCTTAACACTTGCCACCCTTGGTTTGATTTCCTGAATGTACAATCTATCGCAGTCTACCATGAAACATATATCATCTTTGAAGTCCTCTACAAGTTTCTTTGGTATCCTATATCTATTATTCATCTTTTCTTTGAATATATCAATGTATTTATCCATTATACTATCAAAATTTTCACTCATCTCTATTATGTATTCATTAACTTGATATAGAATAGGTATATCTTTTCTCCATACAACTAGTCCTTTAGAAGAGAAGAATTTTTATACAAAGAAAAATAAACAAGTTATGAGAAAACCAAACTTACATGGATTGTTCTTGGAACCTCTAATGCTTTCCATGTTCTTTATTAAATTGATTCAATAACAACTTGACAAGGTCAAATGACATATTTTTTTCACCACCTTGAGGGAAAAATCTACTGCCTCACACGACACACTATTGAGATGACTGAAGTTGTAGATTTTAAGGGAAGTCACATGAATTCAAAATTTTAATTCCATTTATGGGATTCTACTTATCTTTATTCCTCTACCATCCCACTCAGTAAGAGTTTTCTTTGTGAGTTCAGCCCAACCTAGGGTTTTGTTTGCCTTAGCTTTATTTAACATTAGAAGGCTAGTGATTTAGTGAATCATCTTCCTTGTGATCAAAATAGGTTAATCCAACCACAACTTCCCATTGTGAACTCAACTCAATATGCATCTTATACATTTTGTCTAAAAATCCTTTGGCATATGTGAATTATGTGTCAAGCCCTTTTCTTCCAAATGTTGATGCTCAACTTTTAGAGCACCATTCACACTTAACTCATTCAATGCCTCATGCATTTCATTATTCCTAGCTCTTGAATAGAACAATGATAATATGAGTGTATATCATGCACGAGTAATACCTGGGAAGGAATTTGTGATTGTACACCTATTGGGTCGAGTGACTCAGCAATTTCTAGAATAATTTTGAATGCTAGAAGCTCACATTCTATTCCTTGATCAACATTTTTGATCCTTTCTTCACTTTGTTTTTGGAAGAAGCCATGCTCGATAGGGTCTTGTAGGGTTTTTTAAAACTTCAAGAATTCTTCTAAAAACAAACACATAGATCGCTTGGAAGCACAAAAATTGCTTCACGAATAGCTCTGAAAAATTCATAGTGAAAAATGAATTCAATTTTCTTCCTTTTAACAAATTTTTACTTTTAAATCTCCATAAATACTTTGGTATGACCACTTGCTTGGTGACAGAATGTCTTCCACTTGGTTCTATCTTTTAATATTTGATAGGTATTCATAGCTTGATAGTCTCAACAATACGTGATAGAGTCTTCAATAACTCAATGTCCATACACAATACTTTAGTGTCTCCTAACCTTTCTCGGTAGGGTCTTGTTACTTGACTTAGCTTAGTAAAAATGACTTGGTGATCCTTGTGCATCTTGAATGCTAATATGGATCTTTTCTTCTAGCTGGCTAGAGCTGATGAGAGATGTCTACTTCATAATGTCAGTTCCAATTATTCCTATGGGAACTTAAGTTGAAATGATTGAGTCACCCAATTCTTGAGTGACATCTACTTCATGAATTAGACTTGCATTCTCAAAAGATTTTGGTATCATTGTTGCTTCATCCATTTTCTAATATTGTCTTCTTTGGCTTTCTTTTCATCTTCAAGTCTTCCAGTGTTCATACAATTCTTGGCAAGGTGTCCAAGTTTTGTACAAATGAAACATCTTCTAGTGGTGTCTCTTTTCCTTATGTGATTTTTCACACAATTTTCTCCAATGTGTCCAAATTCTTCACAGTAGTGGCATCTACACCATGTGTTGTAGTCCCATCCAAATATAGCTTTTACAACTTTTTTTGCTAGATTCAATTTCTTAGTTTTGCACTATAAAGATTTGTGTCCTTGTTTATTGCATCTATAGAATTTTACTTCAAACTTAGATTTATCCTTGCTTTCACTTTGTCTATGACCATGCTTATTGCAACTGTAACATTTTCCATTTAATTTTTCTTTACCATTACTCAAACATTTGCTTGATGTATGACCTAACTTACCACAATGATTGTGAGTAGGCCTTTGATTCTTTTGAGCTCCTTTTTTGGATGATTCACCTTCTTTTGTGTATCTTATTCATAATTTTCCTTTGTGTCTATACTAACTTTTCTAATTCAATTGATTCATGCTTTGTTGAGATTTCAACATTCTTTCATTGACTTTCTTTTCAGTGTTTAGATCACTCTATAGTCTTTCATTTTCTGATCTTAGATTCATGAGTTCTTCATTTGCATTAGTGAGTTGATCAATGAAGTTTGTTTACTAAAGGGATAGATGTTGAATTTCATTATTCTTTTCTTCCATCTCTGTTTTGGCTTTGTCTTTTTCTTCCATGACTTCACATAATCTTATTGAATGGATTTCTTGTTCTCTTTTCATCTTTCTAACTTCTTCTTGAAGATTATATATTTTTTCTAATAGATCTTTGATTGGTTCATCAGCTTCATCTGAATTTCTTTCTAGACATATATCTTCAATTATTTCTTCAGTGTAGAGATCGTCATTCATTTGTAGTACAAGATCTTTCCTTATTTTCAGTGATTGAGAGAATTTCTCATTGATCAATAGCCAATTCAAGATTCAACCTTTCATTGTCAATATTCTTTTCTAGCCTATATACCTCCATTGGCTCTGATCTTTACTCAAGTTGTAAAAGTTCTTCTATGAGAACCAAAATTCTCTGATACCAATTGTTGGAAATATGAGGTAGGAAAGGTTACTAAGAGGGGAGGGGTGAATCAGGAACCAATAAAACTTTAACTTATTTCACTAATTAATCCTTCAGATAATATTATGATCTAATGGCATGTATGAAAGAATGAAAGTAAATAAACATTCATAGAAATTTGACACAAGATATGACGACCCAAAAACCTTCCTAATAGAAAGTAAAATTGGGGTGGAGTTGATACCTAAAAGCTTTAATACTATAGTATAAAGTTTTCCTATTAAGGCTTTCAATTGATCACTTCCGATGATCTACCCTGGTAGGAGCAATAAGTATGCTAGGTCCACCTTGTGAAAGGATTTACAAAATATACAATGAAGTATGCACCCGATAAAGAGATTTTTGAAATATTTAATTAATACACCTATTAGGATGAACCAGTGACTGATCTTTGATCTACAACTTTGATTTACTAGTCGAGATTCCTCTAAAATGTAAAGATCACCTTGCTATGATAGATAAATCTTTTCTGTCCCTTATATTGCTTGTAGACTTCTTAATTAACAGTTTTGCTCTTCATATTCACTTCATACATGCTTATTTGAATATAATACAATTCATTACATATATACCAATCCAAATCATAATTCATCAAAGTTGGCCACAACATAAGTCTCCATCAAGATCACAAAGTCAGTCCAACTGCTAACACTCAAGTTTAGAAGACAAACTCGATGATTTTTTGATATTTGACAACTATTATCAACACTTGACATCATCATGCACTTGGTAGACATAGAAGCTCAGTTCATACTAATCACTTCAAGCATCTTGAACTTGGTTAGCACTTGTGTGACTCGGTGAACATTGTGAAACTTGGTATATAAATTGAATCACTTGGTTGACACTCCTTGGCTTGGTCAACACTAGATTCTCATCATTAATACTGCAAGCTTGGTAGATACTGGAGAGTATGGTTGACATTGTGCAACTCGGTTAACACTATGAAGCTTGATTAGCATTGTCATTGAACAAATCGATAGATACTGCTCTTCATGAACTATATAAAGATTTTGGAACTTGGTAGCAAGTGTAGAAGTTGATAACAACTATATTACTCAGTAGTAACAGGAGCACTTGGTTAACACTGCAAATTGAAAGATAAACTCGGTAGCAACTTAACCACATGACTAAGTGTGAGTCACTAATAAAAAAACTTTGACCTTAATGTCAACAAGGTTGAACCCAACCTAGGATAGGGTTGAGGTCATCCCTAACCTAGGTCAAGGTTAAGGTCAACCTAAACCCTCTTCAGGATTTGATCCCCCTTTTTAGATTTTGGTCTTGGAGGGTCCCAAAATCAATGTCGGGCTTTTAGATTTGAATGCTAAAAGAGTCTAATTTGAGATTCATTTAATTATTTTCCCTCCTTGGTTTTTTATTATGATTGGACCATAATTCAATGTGAAATTTGAATTATGGGTTCTTACATTAATCTTGGAGCTTCACCTTAAAGCCTCTATATAAAGACTCTCATTTGCATCTTTCTACAACTACAACATGAATGTGATAACTAGGACAACTAGAATCAAGAGATGATGCTATGAAGATGCAAGATTGCAAGAGAATGATATAGAAGATCAAACTATCATGGATATCAAGCATTCTTCTACCATTGTGAACATCTATTTGGAGCAAGAGAGATCCAATCTTCCTTGATCTGCCATTATCGATACTCAAGCATTATAAGATACAATCATGGGGTAGCAATTATCAATTATGAGTTTGGTAGGAAACTTTAGCCTTGAGGGCTTGGTATGTTTTCTTATCTTATTTAGGTCTATGTGTTGCTTTCTCATACATATATATTCATGCTAGGGTTTCAATCTAGTAGATTAGATCTTAGTAGTACACATTCAATACACACACACATTCTATCATATCTGACTATTCGTAGAAGTAGGAATCACCAAAATGGGGGTTTGACTAAGGAAAAACCCTATATAGCCACCCTAAAACCCCATTTTTAGATATATGCAAGTGTTGTTTCAAAGATTAGAGTACATATTTGGATACCCTTTTCAGAGAACTTCTAAGATCTATGAACAAAATTTTCATTGGAGCAATATAGTTCAAGGTTGACTTTTTGAGCACAATTGTGCCTCGGGGTGAGATTATGCTCTACCAACTTGGTCAAGGTCAACTCGCCCTCAGATTGATAAAAAAATTTTGGGTTTTCTCCATCCCAACATTTCTAGTCTGAAGTGGGTTGCAAATTTTCCAGAAACTAAGCACAAACATTAGAAAATAGGTATTTTCTAGATTGGTGCTACTTTTAGGTATGTATCTTATCTTTTCTAATTTCAAGAATTTCCATTACTTATTCCATATCAACTCTAAAACAAAACAAAATAAAATATATGAATACTAGTGAATGTCTTACACATTGTTAAGAGATCCATATTTACAATATTCATTTTGGTGAACCCAAGATAGACAACTCTTTCTTTTTGGTGTTAGATTTACATATTGTGTTAGATCTTTCATGTTAATTAGATTTATTTCATTTATATGTTTCAAAAATATTAAAAAATTGCAAAATTTCTTTAAAAATACAAAAAAATTTATATTTTCATGGTTTTCATATTTCAATATATATGATTCTTGTTTGAAATACTTTGATGAGGTTTTTATTATAAAAAAGGATAGATCCCCAAATGAGGTACATGGTAGTGAGGATTAAAATGGTTTGGATAAGATCTCCATTGATCCTATTCCTATTTCGCTCTCCTTTGCAACCTGTCCAATTGACCTTTACCATAGGGTGTGTGCATGGTTACCTTTATGTTCCACTATATGCAATATTGATAAACCTAAGATGATATATCCTACACCTTTGATGATGGTAAAAGGATGTCCTAGACTAAAAATTAGGGGTAAGCCTAGAGATCCTTTGGATTTTTTTGATAATACTAATTCTATTTCACATGCTTATCACACAAAGGATAATCCTCAGCCTACTATTTAGGTTTCTTTATCACCTTCTTAACCTATTCTTCCTCAATCTCCTAAGTTTTCTTCTACCTTTAGGGAGTATAACTTAGTTGATCAATTACGTGCTACTCCTGCTAAGATATCTTTATGGGAGCTACTTCAAACTTCTCCGACGTATTTTGAGGCATTGCAAAAAGCTTTATCTTCTCTTCTTGCTTTGCCTCCTAATTAAGACAACATTCATTATATTTTGGAATGCATGTATGTTATGCCTTTTGTACCTCCTATTATGTTTTATGATAATGATTTACCTTCTTTTGAGGTGCATAATCAATATGATGCTCTTATGGTTCTTGTTTCTATTAATTAGAGTATCATTTGAAGAAAATAAATTGAAAATGGATTCAGGCTTAATGTTTGTAGCATGTAGATGCTTAAAGCAATTAAGGCTGATCTTACTACTATTCAACTTGATAATGATCCTATATGTGGATTTGATAATATTGTGAAAAGAACTTTGGGCATTATTACTCTACCTATTAAAGTAGGTCTGGCCATCTTGAATACACCCTTTTGATGTTATGCCTAGACATCTCAATTATAACCTTCTTTTAGGAAGACCTTGTTTACATACTATGCATGTAGTTCCTTCTACTCTTCATCACAAGGTTTGGTTTATTTATAAAAAATTAATGTATACATTAGATACAGATGATGCACCAAATCCTTTCTTAAATGCACAATATGTTAAGATCTATGAGCCTCTTCAACCAAGTAAAGAAATTGATAAACAACCTAAGATTAAATAATCAAAAGCTTCGTATCCTTCTTTGTCTAAGGATGATTGGGGGACATTGGATTTTAATCCTACTTTTATTAGAGAATATAAGGTCTTTGATTTGGAATTCATGAAGCAACAAACAAGATTTTAGAAACAAGTTTTTATATCTTCTTCACTTTCTGAGGAACTAAAAATTAATCTTGTTGTTGCTTTAGTACAAGAAACAATTGAAATGATAAAACCTTATTGTTCTTATATTGTGATGTTTGCCACTCCTTGGACTCCATCTAAAATGGCTGATTGGTATGGTTCTAGTTATCATTTTCTTAAGAAATCAAGATTTAGTGGGAAAGGATGTGGTAAATATGAGCAAGGTATACAAGTACCTTTGGATGATGAAATTTATGATCATATGCATGGATTAGGGTTTAATCCATATAAATAACCATCAACTTTTCCTCTTAATGTTAATCATATATGTGGTGGTCACTTGAAATTGGTTAACCCATTGCTTATTGACATGAATCAAGCCCCTACTTGGGATATTTTTCCTAAGGATGAAACTTTAATAGAATATTTAGGGGTTAATGAAGATTTACCTAAGTTCCATCACAAATGAAGGAAGCCTTTTTGTTTAAATATAGATTCTTATTTTGGAGAACATGATAATCAAAATATTGTTCCTTTATTGATGAATCCTCCAATAAGAAGTGATTTGTTAATAACTAAGACTGTTGATATACAAATGGATGAGAATAATCCTAAAAAGATAATAAAGATTGGGAAATGTTTGAATCAGGATGAACATGATCAATTGAGCTCCCTTTTACTTTAGCTTAAGTATATTTCTGCTTGGACATATTCAGATATGCCAGGTATCGATTCTAAGATTGTTACTCATAATATTGTTTTAAAACCAAATATGAAACCTATGAAGAAAAAAATTTGAAAGATGAATCTATGGATTGCTTTATTAGTAAAAAGTGAAATTGAAAAATTATTAGATTCTAGATTTATTTGTTCTATTTATTACTCCAATTGGATTTCAAACATTGTGCCTATTTCAAAAGGAGAAAATAAGATAAGGATGTGTACTGATTTTAGAGATTTAAACTTGGCATCTTTAAAGGATGATTTCCCATTACCTAGTATTGATATGATTGTGGATTCAATAATGGGTCATGCTTTGCTATCTTTTTTGGATTTTTTTTTTGGATATAATCAAATCTTTATTCCTCTTGACGATCAATTTAAAACTAGATTTATAACACCTTGGGGAACATTTTGTTGGGTTACGACGCCTTTCAGATTGAAGAATGTAGGAGCAATTTATCAAAACACTATGACTTTGATTTTTCATGGTTACAACCATAAGATTATTGAAGATTATGTGGATGATATATTAGCAAAGTCTATACAAAGAGAAGATCATGTTACTATTTTATGAAAAATATTTGAAAAGACTAGAAGCTACAACATGAGATTGAATCCTAAGAACTGTATTTTTTGAGGTAGACTCTAGTAAATTATTATGATTTATAATCTCTAAGTGAGGCATAGAAGTTGATACTAAAAAGATTGATGTTATTGTTAATATGCCTCCTCGTAAGATATTTCTCAGCTATGTAGTTTACAGGAAAAAATACAAGCTATTTGTTACCTAGTTTCTAAGTTGGCTAATCAAACAATTCCTTTTACTTCCTTGCTTAGAAAGGATACTACTTTCTCTTGGAATGATGAATTTAAGAAAAATTTTGAGCAATTTAAGGAGTACCTTACAAATCCTCCTATCTTGTAACCACCTAAATTTGATAAGCCATTTCATTTGTATACTTCAGCAACTTTGAAGATCGTGAGTGCCTTGTTAGCTCAAAATGATGATGAAGGTAAGTAAAGACGTGTGTATTACATTAGTTAGACTTGATTATGAAACAACATATACAAATTTGGAAAGACAATGTTTAGCTGTAGTTAATGCATGTCAAAAACTCAAGCATTATCTTATAAATGGTAAAGTCAATGTGATTATCAAATTTGATCATTTAAAACATCTTTTCTCACAAATTGATGTGGCTTCTTGGAAAAGTGGGTGATGTTACTTAAAAAATTTGATCTTAATTCCATTTCTCAGAAGCCTATTAAGGGACAAGCTTTAGTGGATTATTTAGCTGAAGCTCCTTGTCCTCATTCAAAAACATGTTCTACTTCTATGGAACTTCATGATGATACTATTCTAGCTATTCAACAAGATGATATTTGGGAATTGTATTTTTGATGGATCTAAATGTATGATAGGTTCTGGTATTGGTATTTACTTAATTTCTCCTATGAAAAAGCCAATTCCTTTATCATACAAATTAACTTTTCCTTGTACTAATAACACTGTAGAGTATGAAGCTCTTGTAGCTGGTTTATGAGCAACTCCATCCCTTAACATCAAAAATTTTAAAATATATGGAGATTCACAATTGATTGTTGAACAAATTAAAGGAGGTTATCAAACTAAGAATGATGAAATGACACAATATAGAGATTTGGCTCTTGATGTGCTTTCACAATTCTCTTCTTAGATGATTCAAATCTTACCTAGAAAAGATAATCAACATGCATACGCCATGACAAGCACAACTTCTTTGGTATGTATTGAAAATAATGCTGAAAATTTTCTATTTACTATACAAACTCTTAAAAACTCTGCAATTTCTAAAAAGATTACCTCTGATTAGTTAATTTATATTTTGATGAATGGTATTCCCATATTTTTTATTTTTTGAAAGATGGTACTTTTCCTAAATTAGCAACAAGAAACACATGTAATCATATTAAGAAAATTGTAGCACGTTTCATCATTTTAGGAGATACACTTTAGAAACACTCTTATGAAGGATTGTTATTAAGATGTCTTATTAGAACTAAAATTTTGATAGCTTTGGGAGAAGCTCATTCTAGTTCTCGTGAAGGGCATTTTGGTGGAAAATCTTTGGTTAATAAATTACTTAGAATGGGATATTATTGGCAAATGATGGAACATGATTCTTTTGTTTGTTAAGAAATGTCCTCAATGTCAAAAATATAGTAATTTGATTCATGCTCCTACTTGCAAGCTTCATAATCAAGTTTCTACATGGCCTTTTAGTATTTGGGGTTTTGATCTTATTGGCAAAATATCACCACCTTCTTCTCAAGGGCATACTTACATTTTAATTGCTATAGATTATTTCATGAAGTGGGTTATATTTGTCCCTCATCATTTAAAAACTATGGATGTTATTTGTGATTTCATCTTAATAATATCATAACAAGATTTGGTATACCTTCATTGATAGTTTCAAATAATGATACGCCTTTTGAAAACAAAGAAGTTGTGAAATTCCTAGAGAAATATTAAATTCAACATAAATTTTCAACTCCTTATTATCCTCAATCTAATGGTCAAGCTGAAGCATCAAATAAAATCATTGAACAGATTCTAAGAAAAACAATTAACAAGAATGCAAAAAATTGACCTACTTAATTAGCATACACTTTATGGGCTTATAGGACAAGTGTCTGTTCTGCAACATGTACTTCTCCTTACAATATCATTTATGGTGTTGATGTTTTTGTGCCTTTGGAATTAGAAATACCTTCTTTGCATGTTTCATGTCATGGGATAATTGACAAAGATACTTTTCAAGAACAATGTTTACAAGAGTTAAAAATGTTGGATGAACAAAAAATACATGCATTAGAACATATAAAAGCTTATCATAAATCTCTACATAGCAATATAGTCATAAGGTAATTGAATGAATATTTTTGATTTGTGATTTAGTTTTATATGAGAATAAACAAAATATGAATGCTTTACCTAGTGAAAATGGAAAACTTAGCCCTAATTGGCTTGGACCTTTTGTTGTTATTGAAGACTTTGGTTTTGGTGCTTATAAATTTGTGATATTGCTATCAAGATTTAACTGTTTGATTTTTGAGTCAAACTCATTGACCCATGTTTCATGTGTAGTGATTCAACATGAATCCATCTCTCATGAGAATAAATGGAACACTTATCATTCATTGGATCTAGGTGATGCTCACAGAGGTGAAGCACTGGGACTTCCTAGGAGGTGACCCATCCTAGTACTACTCCATCTTGAGCATGCTTAACTATGGAGTTTCCTCCATGGTTAAACCCAAAGCTTTCAACCCCATTTGTAAAACCTTCACTAAGTTTTGTTCCTTATGAACCATTCATTAGAAATCCCCTTAAGCTCATCAATTGATAAGTAGGAGATAATTTCCATAGCAAGTCAAATTGTGATATTGCTATCAGGATTTGACTGTGTGATTTTTGAGTCAAACTCATTGACCCATATTTCATGAGTAGTGATTCAAAATTAATCCATTTCTCATGATAATAAATGGAACACTTAGCACTCATTGGATCTAGGTGATGCTTATAAATTTTCTGATATGGATGGTGTTTCTTTTAAGACACTTATTAATATTATGCATCTTAAATGTTATTATCCTTAATTTTTTTCTTTCTTTTCTTTTTGCATTTATATACTCTTTATAGACTTTGTTTTATAGGTTACCTAGTTTTAGAAAAATTACATATTGAATATATTTATGCATGTCTTTTCTTTCTATTTAAGTTTTATATCAAACATAGAACTAATTGATAAAGGATTTTTTTTATTTCATCAAAAAAAATAATTTCAATTCTGATACATATATGGCCAATTGTCCTATCTATCACTACACCTATCACTGTGCTGTGATGGCCAATGGTTGCCAGATCTCTTTGTTCTCTAATAGGAAGTGATAGACTTGTGTGTCCATGTATGGCTCCTAGATATGATCATACCATGTGAGAACTCTCAGGCACTTCATAGCTCAACTATTTGTGTGTGTGTGTGTGTGTGTGCATCAGAGACATGATAAAATATATAGAAGAGAACACATGACACAAAGATTAAATGTGGTTCACGCAATCCCTATGTTACATCCACCAGATAGTGAGCCCAATATTGTTGTTGTCCAATGATTTTGACCTTAATACATTCTGCAATCCCTTGCAACTCAATAAGGCTGCAAGAAGCTACTAAATCATCATATAACATAAAATACCTAACTCTAAGCCATTTATACAAGACTTATGTTGCTTAAAAATTAGGGCTAGAATATGTCATCCAATAGAAAAAATTAACTTCCTACATGTTTTATAATAATAAATTCATTTTTGGGTTTAGGGGGGTTGTCCCTTGAACCTCACCTTATATCAAGGTAGGGAGTGCTCTTGGGGATGTAGACCCCAGGACCTCGCAAGAGGCACTTCCCTTTGACCCTACCTCAGGTTCTATCCCAAGACCCCACAAGGGGCATTACCCCTTGACTCCTAGCATGGAGGCACTACACCTAATCCCTTATAGAAAAATCTCAAGGGAAACCATGTCAAATGAAGTGGGAAAAAATAAACCTTTAGTTCTAATTAGGCTCCACATAACAACACTAGGTGAATATACCCTTTGTGTTGATATCAATGGAGTTTAGCATGTTTGTGGTTTATTATTTGGGAGTATTTTATGGATTTTTTCTTAGTTCTTTACTTTTTCTTTATTCCTTATTGTTATAACATGATGAGATTGTTTTGCATTTGAAAAGTAGAATGGAGTGACTCTACAAGGTGGGATAGGATAAAAAGGGGTCCTAGGGCATACCTTAGTAAAGTAAGTAATAAGTGACAACTAATAAATGAATGAGATTAAAATATAATAAAAAAGAGTTAGTGTTATTACCTTGTCTTTTTTATGGATGTCGATGTATTTATCTTTACCTTGTCATTGTTTGTATCTATTAATATGGAATAATACCTTTCTATCTAAATGTTTTGATATGGATCAATAGAGATTCCTTATGATAGAAGGATTACTTTAAGCCATATGGACAATAATGTGCCATGTAACGACACTCCCACTTTAGATTATCCATACCAAATCTTGGTTGGTACTGAGTAGTACCCTTTTGTATACTATGATTATGTTGTTTCATAGTTGTATTTGGATGTTTTCCCACATGTTGATTGTTCTCCATGTCTATTTATACTCTTCACCTTGTGTGTTTCTTTGGATCATATGTGAGTTTTCTCAATGTGTCTTGCATTTTACATCTTTGTGTTCATACTTAGAATTTTGTTTCATCCTTAACCCATGTTTTTGATCAGCATATGAGAGAGCCATTTATTTATTTCATGTTTTCCTTATGTTCATGGTTGGGTTACAATATTAGTGAGAATGTTGGGTGAGATTAAGACTTCCACATGGTAGGGTGTTGTTGTAATATTATAGAACTATTGGGGACCAATGTATAGGTGTTGGGCATCCTCTAATCTTAGAGAGTAGTTGAGATTTGATAGCTGCATGTTGTACTTCATTTGGATCATGTTTTACATAATTATATGTGCTTCAATTATGTTTATAAAGTAATTTCATTTATTCACATATGACTGATCTTATATACACCTATACATAATTGATTCTTATCATAGATTTGTTCTTTATTAGGCTTTGTCTTGTATGTGAGCTAGTGATGTTTGCAATAATATATTAGAGTTGTGGTTAATGCTAATGTTATGGCTATGTAATACACTATTTAATATAATATTAATGTTATGATTACTTATTACTCAAAAAAGGTGCACATTTTAGTCTTTAGTTCCAAAGGTTCCCTAGTGAGGCATTATATTTAGTATTAGACCCCATGTTCAAATACTAGGATCTATATGTATATTTCCCTTTCCTAGTGGATGTTTTAGACACATGAGTGTATGTGAGTATTGTTTTTGGATATTGGTTTTCTTTTTCTTGGGTACCTGATGTAGGAGCATCCAGTGGTGTAAGGGCAATCCTGTATCACCCAAAAAAATAAAATACTTAGGGATAGTTTTTCTTTAATGTGTTTTTATTTCTAGATACCCATTTAGGTCAAATAAAGGTTCCAACTCTCATAGTTCCACTATTAATTTTTTGGGTTAGAGTTTTTAAGCACCTTGGGATATGTGTAAATGTAGAAAATGGGTTATTTTGTAATAGAGACAAAATTATTATGAGTTAGAGGATGTAATTTGGAGGGAGGATTATGCTTGTAATTTAAAATGCTCTAGAAAAAGAACAAGGTCAAAAGACTTTATGGTTAGAAATTTATTGTAGTGTGAATTTTCTTGGAGATCTCCTAAGAGCACTTCAAAATCAGATATGGGGCACTAAATGGCCTTGTATGGGGACAAAAAATGGGGGATGAGCAAAACTAGTCCATAGGGCTGTAGAGCACTTTGACAGCTTTTCGAAAATGTAAACGGTTTGTCAATTGGAGTCTCAGTTCAAAAGTTATGCCTCTCAGAAGTTGGACTACCATTTCTGGATTCTTCTAATTTTACACCAACTTCTAATGTGACTTTTGGAACCTTCGATCTTGGTGGTGGATTCCAACTGGTGTATTCTAGAATGTATTCCTAACCCTAAATGAATCAGGGTCTATTTAAGAATATTTCTAGCATTGTAAAGGCATTTCTTAGTGGATTTAGAGAGAAGGTACTGTGTGGAGGATTTCTTTCTCTAGAATCATACTGTTGTAAGCCCATAGGGCATTTTTCATTGATAATAATATTTCCCTTTTCTTGTGTGTTCATTCTATTTTGTGATTGTATCTCCATCAAGTGGTATCAGAGTAGGAGTTCCTGAGCATGTGGATAGATCATCGAACATTAGGTAGTTTGCACCAGGATTGCGTAGTTGTGGGTTTGAGATAAGAAGATGCCTCCATGAAGGGAACATGGTGGAAGGGTCAAAGTTGTTACTCCTAAGGTTAGAGCTCTAAAGAGACAAGTTCAAGCATTGCAGGAGGAGATCTCTAAAGGACTAAATGTTGTCGTAGGCAATGAAAGTGAGGAAGAAAATGAAGAAGAAGAAAATATTGGATAGGAAGGGGAAGGTGAAGTGGAAGTCCTAAATCAGGAAGAGGAGAGGCTTTTTAGGGCCATTTCTAAGCTTGGAAAAAGACCTAAAGTTGATGTGGGTATGTTTTTGGGAACGCTAAACCCGGATGAGTTGATCGATTGGATCAATGATCTAGAGGAGTATTTTAAGTATGAGGATATCAAAGACCCAGAGAGGGTTAAATTTGCGAAGGCCAAAATGAAAGGCCTTGCCAAAATCTAGTGGCAAGAGGTTCAATTAGAAAGGAATAGAAGAGGAAATGAGAAAATCACAAGGTGGGATAGTGTTAGGAATAAGGTGTCTCAACCTTGTATAATTCCTATTCTTATTATTATTTGTTTTGTAAAATGTATTTTTGCAAATAATATGTAAATGTGAGTGTACATGTCTAGTTGGCATGTTGATCACTTACATGTGTCAGCATCTTGAAGTGTGTGAAGGAGATCATGGCTGAAATGGTTATGATGGATTCCTATGACGCATAAGAGCTATTTAAGGAATGAGCTATGACAGGTGTAAGAGCATCTTATGACATGAGGCCTATTTGGGAACCCAAGAATGAGTGGTTGGTGTGTGTAAGACAATATGCCAAAAATAGGTTGGTATGACGGATTCCCTTACACTTCTCTTGTGACCGCTATTTTTGGCAGATTCTATGACAAGTTGTCATTGTCTATTCAAGGGATGGACACCCTTTTCTTGATATTGGATGTACATGTGGCATTGTGCATGTTTCTTGGTGGTTGAGCCATGAAAAATGCCCAACTCCATTATGGGCATTTTGTTGGGTCTTAAGATGTTCATAAAATGGGTATTGCATGTTGTAATGCAATAGTGTGATAGATGAAAGTTTGCAGGTACTGAGGTGCTGCTGGAGTCTTCTATTGTTGCTATTGAACTTGCATTGCAAGTGTATTTTAATATTGTGTTAAAGATAATACATTGTACAGGTTGTGGAGGGGTGGGGTTGTTTTACCGAAAGGTTTTTCCCCACCGAAAAATCTTTGTGTTATGTGTTATTTCTCTATCTATTTTCTGTATGTATGGTTGGCTACAATATTGTTGTTTACATGATATTGAATCTGTAAGTGTAGAATATTTTAAAAGGATTTGCACCATACTTTCCTTATGAGATTAGTGTAGGAAGCTATTTTCGCACCTGAGTTTCCTTACAAGTGGTATCAGAGCTTGATCAACTTTTGATCCTAGTTGTTGGGTAGGGTTTTTTGAGCTAATCTCAAGTTGAGTGGGAGTCTTGTGTAGAGTATCCTAAATCTTATTTGCAGATTGAGATGGCAAGTTCATCATATGGAAGAATGGAGGTGGAAAAATTTAATGGCACTAATTTCAAGTTGTGGAAACTCAAGATGGAAGACATGTTGGAAGATCGTGACCTATGGGAAGTGACTAAAAGTGCTACAAGACTAGCAACTATAACTCAAGTAGATTGGGATATCAAAGACCGTAAAGCTAAGGGTCTCATAAGACTCTGTTTAACCGATGCAGTCCTTTTGAATGTTCTAGATGAGAAAACCACATATAGTTTGTGGGAAAGACTTGGGGCCGTGTATCAGGCCAAATCTCTGGTGAACAAGTTGTTCCTAAGGAAGAATTTGTATTCTCTACGAATGGAGGAAGGTGGATCCTTAATGGATCATTTAAATGCATTTAATTTGCTGGCTCCATAGTTGACATCAGCTGGTGTCAAGTTAGAGGAGGAGGATCGTTGCTACACACTTTTGTGTTCTTTACCGGATTCATGGGACCATCTTGTGATGGCTCTCGGAAGCACATTAGTCACCTTCAAAATGGATGATGTGGTGTCTTCGCTGCTATCAAAGGAGATGAGGAGAAAGGCTTCCGTTTCGGAAAAAGAAGCCCTTGCCATTCATGGGAGATCCACGGAAAGAGGAAAGAAAAATGACAATAAGTCTGAAAATAAGGGTAGATCCAAATCCCGTGGGAAGTCAAAGACTTCCAATAAGTACAAGGCAAAATGTTGGAACTATGATAAGACTGGGCATTTCCGTAAAGACTGTAAAGAGCCTAAGAAGAAGAAGGAAGCCTCAGATTCTGGTTCTGAAAAATCTCAAGAAGATGGCAATGCATTTATCATAGCTTTGGCAGCCCATGCATCTGATGATGTGTGGTTGGTTGACTTGAGTGCATCTTTTCACATGACCTCTCATCAAAACTGGTTCTCAAGATATGAAGAGTTCGATGGTGGAAAGGTATACTTAGGTGATGATTCTCACCTGAAGATAGTTGGATGCAGAAGGGTCACTATCAAATTTTGTGATGGATGAGTAAAGGGAATCAATGGAGTTATGCACATTCTAGGTCTAGCACGAAACCTATTATCTATAAGTATGTTGAACGATGTAGGTGTGCAAGTTGTTTTTTTGAAAGAAGGATGTAAGATGATTAGAGGATCGATGGTGCTTGCTAAGGGTACTAGGAGAGGTACTCTATTTTAGATAGATGCATGTATTCCTCTATGTAACAGTTCTTCATCCTCACCATATGAACGAGCAGTGAAGAATTCTGTGGTTATTGGTTCCGATGGCAATGCAAACACTTTGGAAGGAAAGCTTCCTGCAGAAAAGACAATGTTTTGGCATATGAGATTTGGCAACATTGGTGAGAAGGGTCTCAGAACCCTGAAAAACAAAAATCTCATTGAGGGGTTAAATGATTGCAATCTATAGTTTGACTTCTATGAACACTGTGTATATGGTAAACAAAATCGTGTTCAATTTTACTCTAGTTCTCACAAATCTTCTGATGTTTTGGATCTTATTCATTCTGATGTATTTGGTCCTGTAAAATTTCCTTCGATCTCCAAGTCTATATTTTTTGTATCTTTCATAGATGATTATAGTAGAAGGACATGGATTTATTTCCTTAAAAGTAAGACACAAGTCTTTACTTGGTTCAAGGAATTTAAAGCCCTTGTAGAGAATCAAACTAGTAAGAAGATTAAGTGTGTGAGAACTTACAATGGTGGTGAGTTTTGCTCAGTAGAGTTTGAACAGTTCTGTAAAGAACAAGGTATCGAGAGGCATAAGACAACTCCCTATAACTCGGAGCAAAATGGAGTTGCAGAGAGAATGAATAGGACACTGATGGAGAAGGCTAGGAGTATGCTTAGTGGAGCTGGTTTAGAACAAAGGTTTTGGGCCAAAGCTGTGGCCAATACTTGCTATCTGGTTAATAGATCTCCTACATTAGCCCTTGTTGGTAAGACACCCATGGAGGTGTGGTCTGGTAAGAAGCCTTCAATTAGACATCTTCGTGTTTTTGGTTGTGAAGCTTATGCATATGTTCCAAAGGAGAAAAGATCTAAGTTGGAAAACAAAGCTGTTAAATGTATTTTCATTGGGTACAGTGTTGGTGTGAAAGGATACAAGCTTTGGGATCCTGTGACTAGTAAGGTGTTGTATAGCAAAAATGTTATTTTTAGAGAGCTAACATCTTCTCCTATTGTGCTACAACCAAATGAAAAAGAAAAGGAAAAATATGTTGTTTAGTTGCCTCCTACCCTTGAGAAGACTGGATAGAGAGACCATGTTGGGTCTAATGATGAGGAGAGCTCTAGCAGCTCTGATAGTTCAGAAGAAGAGGAAGAACAACCTCAACCTCAGCCCTTGAGGAGATCCACGAGAGAAAGAAAGCAACCAGAAAGGTTTGGTTATTCTATGTTAGATTCCAGTTGTGCTTTTGCTTTGATTACTAACACTGATGAGCCTAGATCTGTGAAAGAGGCTTTGGGCATGGAAGATGCAGGTTCTTGGATTGAGGCTATGGATGATGAGATGGCTTCATTAGAGAAAAAAAAACTTGGGACCTTGCACCTTTGCCTAAAGGGAGAAAATCTGTTGGCTGTAAATGGGTGTTCAAGAAGAAATTTTGTGCAGATGGCAGTGTTGAAAGGTACAAAGCTAGATTGGTTGCAAAGGGGTATTCATAGGTAGAGGGAATAGATTATGGTGAAATATTATCTCCTGTTACAAAGTTGACATCCATTAGATTTCTACTATCTCTTGCTACATCATATGATTTAGAGATAGAACAGATGGATGTGAAGACAGATTTCCTTCATAGTGATTTGGAGGAAGAGATTTATATGTCACAGCCTGAGCACTACATTGTTAAAGGTAAAGAATCCTTTGTTTGTAGATTGAAGAAATCTCTATATGGTTTGAAGCAATCTCCTAGGATGTGGTACCTTAAGTTTGATGCCTTTGTGTTGTCAATTGGATTTGTAAGATCGAAATTAGATCATTGTGTTTATTTCAGAGTTGAAAATGATCGCCTTCTTATTGTTGCATTATATGTTGATGATATGTTGCTGTTTGGGAAGGGTAAGGGTGTGATTTCTGATTTTAAATATCAGTTGTTAGCATAGTTTGAGATGAAAGATCTTGGGGCAGCTAGGTACATCTTGGGTATGGAAATCAGTAGAGACAGGTCTAACAGAAAAATTTGGTTGAGTTAGAGTAAGTATGTGAAGTCTGTGTTGGACAGGTTCAACATGGCAGATTGTAGACCACTATGTGTTCCTATTTTTGTGGGAACAAAGTTATCTGTAGATGATTGTCCAAAATCTCCTAGTGAGGTGGAGGACATGAGTAGAGTACCTTATGCTAGTGCAGTTGGCAGTCTTATGTATGCTATGGTCTTTACTAGACCAGACATTGCCCAAGTAGTGGAAGTCCTAAGTCGGTTTATGGCTAATCCTAGATGGATACATTGGGATGCAGTTAAGTGAGTATTCAGATATTTGAGGGGTACTTATCATGGTAACTCTTCTAGATCTCTGCATTTAGTTTGTATTTATGGGTTTGTGGATTCAGATTGAGCAGGTGATATTGATCGCAGGATATCCACCAGTGGTTATGTGTTCACTATGTTTGGTGGTGCCATCAGTTGGATGAGTAAGTGACAACCTGTGGTTGCTTTGTCCACTACAGAAGCTGAGTACATGGCTGCTAGTCATGCTTGTAAGGAAGCCATTTGGCTTAAGAGATTGTGTTCTAATGTTGGTGTTGATGCAGAACATATTACTATTTGGTGTGATAGTTAGAGTGCTATTTCCCTTACGAAGAATCCAACTTTCCATGCCAGAACGAAGCACATTGATGTGCAGTTTCACTTTGTGAGAGATATGGTGCAAGATGGAAAGGTAAATTTGGATAAGGTAGATACTGTGAAGAATGTTACAGATGCATTAATGAAACCAATGGGCACTGAGAAGTTCAGATGGTGTTTGGAGTCTAAGGGCCTTTTAGCCTATAGCGGTTAGTTCCTGTTATGTTCCTGATTGCTCTTACAAGGTGTTCGACAAGTGGGAGAATGTTAGGAATAAGGTGTCTCAACCTTGTATAATTCCTATTCTTATTATTATTTTTTTTGTAAAATGTATTTTTGCAAATAATATGTAAATGTGAGTGTACATGTCTAGTTGGCATGTTGATCACTTACATGTGTCAGCATCTTGAAGTGTGTGAAGGAGATCATGGATGAAATGATTATGACAGATTCCTATGACACGTAAGAGCTATTTAAGGAATGAGCTATGACAGGTGTAAGAGCATCTTATGACATGAGGCCTATTTGGGTGCCCAAGAATGAGTGGTTGGTGTGTGTAAGAGAATATTCCAAAAATAGGTTGGTATGACAGATTCCCTTACACTTCTCTTGTGACCGCTATTTTTGGCAGATTCTATGACAAGTTGTCATTGTCTATTAAAGGGATGGACACCCTTTTCTTGGTATTGGATGTACATGTGGCATTGTGCATGTTTCTTGGTGGTTGAGCCATGAAAAATGCCCAACTCCATTATGGGCATTTTGTTGGGTCTTAAGATGTTCATAAAATGGGTATTGCATGTTGTAATGCAATAGTGTGATAGATGAAAGTTTGCAGGCACTGAGGTGCTGTTGGAGTCTTCTATTGTTGCTATTGAACTTGCATTGCAAGTGTATTGTAATCTTGTGTTAAAGATAATACATTGTGCAGGTTGTGGAGGGGTGGGGTTGTTTTACCGAAAGGTTTTTCCCCACCGGCAAATCTTTGTGTTATGTGTTCTTTCTCTATCTATTTTCTGTATGTATGGTTGGCTACAATATTGTTGTTTACATGTTATTGAATCTGTAAGTGTAGAATATTTTAAAAGGATTTGCACCATACTTTCCTTATGAGATTAGTGTAGGAAGCTATTTTTGCACCTGAGTTTCCTTACAGATAGCATGGTGGACAAACTAAAGAAGTAGTTCATTCCAGTTGATTATGAGCTTGATTTGCTCAAGAAAATGCAACAGTTAAAGCAAGTAGTAAAATCTATCCAAGAATATATAGAGGAATTTAATATACTTCTTATTAGGGCAGGGCATGTAGAAGTTAATATAGAGAAGGTTTCCCATTACCTCAGTGGGTTATGACCTAGCATTTAGGAGGAGTTAAGTCCGGTTAGAATGACTAGCATTGAAGAGGCATACTAGTTTGTCTTGCGAGTTGAAGAGAAGCTAAACAAAAAGTTTGATGGAAGGAAAAGAGGGCAAAGGCAAGGAGAAAGTGGCGGTGGTAGGTCATTTGGGGGCCGAAATGAGACCTAGAAGAAAAATGAAGATGTGGGTACTAGTAGGAACCAGAGGAATGAGGGTTTCAACTGCTCCTATGATCAAAACTTTGGAGATGAAAGAGGAAGAGGCAGAAGAAATGGAAAAAGTTCAAGAAGAGGAGGCTTCCGTGGTACCTATTTTCATTGTAATGAAGAAGCTCATCGTGCATTTGAATGCCCTCAATGACAAGAAGGACATATAGGAGAGCTGATGGTTAGGCAAGAGTTGCTCATGTGGATAAGGATGCACAATCATCGCATTTTGATGATGCAAAAAGAGGAGAGGTTCTTGTAAATGAAAGGGTCTTACTAGGAAGTGAGACTGAACCTGGACAAAGGAGTTTGTTTTGTACCAGGTGCAAGTGCAAAGATAAGTGTTGTGATGTGATTGTTGATGGTGGTAGCACTGACAACTTGGTGTCTGAGGAGATGGTCTCTAAGCTAAAGCTCAAGAGGGAGAAATACCCCCAACCCTATCAAATTTCTTGGGTGAAGGATGATCATAAGGTCCTGGTTAGTGAATAGTATTTGGTGAAGTTCAAGATTGGGAGTTACCATGATGAATTTCTTTGTGACATTATTCCAATGGATGTCTGCCATTTATTATTGGGAAGACCATGGCAATTTGATAGACATGTACATGATGGTCATGTAAATAAATACTCTCTAACAAAGGATGGAGTTCACCACAAACTGAAGCCCTTGATAAGGGAAGCTGAAAAGGTACGCAGTAGTGGTAGGATATGTCTTGTTGATGGAATTTTTTTTTTGGATGGTATGAAACATCAGCGTATGTGTTATGCTTTGATTCCTAGAAGACATAAGGAAGGTAGTAGTGAAATTCCACCTAAAGTTTTAGGCCTATTAAGTGAGTATGGAGATGTCATCTCTGGTAATGTTCCATAAGGGTTGCCACTAGTAAGGCAAATCAGTCATCAGATAGATTTAATCCCTGGAGCTAGTTTTCCTAACAAGCCTGCTCATAGGATGACTCCTACTGAAACTAAGGAGCTAAACTGACAAGTTCAGGAGCTATTGAGGAAGGGTTTGATTCAGGAGAGCCTAAGTCCATGTGTAGTACCTATAGTACTAGTACCAAAGAAGGATGGAGAGTGGAGAATGTGCACAGACTCTTGAGCTATAAACCGAATAACCATCAAGTATTAGTTTCCTTTGCCAATAATGGATGATCTTATGGATTGCTTGAGTGGAGCTCAGTACTTCACAAAGATAGATCTCAAGAGTGGCTATCACCAGATATGGATACGAGAGGGAGATGAGTGGAAGATGACATTCAAGACCAAGGAGGGTCTATATGAGTGATTAGTCATGCCCTTTGGACTGACCAATGTGCCAATCACCTTCATGCGGCTTATGAATGAGGTACTAAAGAAATTCTTGGGAAAATTTGTTATTGTCTATTTGGATGATATTTTAATTTTTAGTAAGACATTGGATGAACATTTATTGCACATTCATAGTGTCCTTGAAAGGTTGAGGGAAGAGAAAATGTTGATTAATTTGAAGTATCTTTGTAAAAAAAAGAGTTAGTCTAGACTTGGGGTTTGTTGTATCATTTGAAGGTCTCAAAATGGATCCAAAGAAGGTAAAGGCCATCTTGGAATGGCCTACTCTAAGGTTTGCTACTGAGGTGAGATCATTTCATGGTCTAGTTATTTTTTAGAGGAAGTTCATTAAAAATTTCAGTGGCATATGTGCACCCTTGACTGAAACGATAAGGGGGGATAGGAAAGAGTTCAAGTGGACTACAACAATTGCAAGGAGTTTTGAATTGTTCAAGAAGAAGGTGACAGAGAAACCTGTGTTTGCACTTCCAAATTTTAGTAAAGTGTTTCAGGTAGATTGTGATGCTAGTGGCAATGCTATTGGGGCTGTATTGAGCCAAGAAGGTAAGCCTATTGCATATTTTAGTGAAAAATTGAATGATGCAAATAAGAACTATTATGTTTATGATTAGAAGTTCTATGCAATCATTCAAGCCTTAAAGAAATGAAGGCATTATTTATTGCCAAAAGAATTTGTCTTGTATACTGATCACCAAGCATTGCAGTACCTAAATAGCGAAGGTAAATTGAACTAGAGACATATGAAGTGGGTAGTGTTCATGTAGAGCTATACATTTGTGTTGAAACATAGAAGTGGAAGGTCTAATAGGGTTACAGATCCATTGAGTAGGAGATAGCTATTGCTTATAGTAATGCAAGTTGAAGTGGTTGGGTTTGATGAACTCAAGAATCTGTACCCGAAGGATCTTGATTTTGCTAAAGCATGGAAGGATTGTAAAGAACCTGTTACTGTAGATAGAACTAGGTGGCTAGATTATTTGATTCAGGATGGTATGCTATTCAAGGGCAGTCAATTATGCATTCCAAGGAGTTCCATGAGGGAAAAATTGATCAAAGAGAAACATAGTGGGGGAATGGTAGGACACTTTGGTCGAGATAAGACCATTTCCATTCTTAGAGAACATTATTTTTGGCATCAAATGTCACAAGATGTGAAGAAATTTGTCCAGAGTTGTCGAGTATGTCAAGCAACCAAAGGATTTAATCACAATACTAGACTTTATCAGCCATTGCCTGTTCCATCAAAGCCTTGGGAGGACATAAGTATGGATTTTGTTCTTGGATTGCCGAGGAAACAAAGGGGTAATGACTCAATATTTGTGGTGGTTGATAGGTTCTCCAAGATGGTACATTTAATCCCATGCCACAAAACTCATGATGTTGTACATATTGCAGATTTATTTTTCAAAGAGGTGGTGAGACTACATGGTCTCCTGAAGAGTATTGTTTCCAACAAAGATACTAAATTTGTGGGGTATTTCTAGAGGACTTTATGGAAGAAGTTGAGGTTTAGTTCTACACATCATTCGTAGTCTGACAGATAGACCAAAGTGGTAAATAGAAGTTTGGGCAATTTGCTGAGGTGTTTAGTGGGAGATAAGCCCAAGGGATGGGATTTGATTCTGCCACAAGTAGAATTTGCTTACAATAATTCGGTAAATACGAGTATTAGTAGATCACCATTCAAAATTGTGTATGGAAGTAGTCCAAGGACTGCACCCTAATTGAGGAAGATGGAGCAAGGGGAGAGGACAAGTGCCAAGGCAGAAGAATTTGATGAACATATCAATAGCCTACATGTGGAGGTCCATGCATACATCACCAAAATGAATCAACAGTATAAAAATAGGGTAGATCAAAGGAGGAGACATAAGGAGTTCCACGTAGGGGATATGGTTATGGTACACTTTCAAAAGGAATGGTTTCCAATGGGTACTTACAACAAGTTGAAGATGAAGAAATTTGGCCCCTACAAAATTTTGAAGAAACATGACTAAGGAAATGCATATGAGGTGGAGTTTCCAGATGGGATTCACATTTCTCCTATCTTCAACATTGTAGACTTAACATAATATCATGATGATGGTACAAATGAGGGGTTTATGCTTCAGCCATGTCCAATTCCTACTTCTAAGAAGGAGGAGATAGAAGACGTTCTGGATAGTCGAGTGGGTAGGAGTACTAGAAATAGACAGTATGAAGAGTACCTAGTGAAGTGGAAAGGATGACCAATAGAGGACTCAACATGGATATCAACAATGAAGGTTTCCCATTTGGGTTTTGCAATTTTCAATCCACCTTGGGTGTCTGATGCAGGAGCATCTAGTGGTGTAAGGGCAATCCTGTATCACCCAAAAAAAAAATCCTTAGGTATAGTTTTTATTTAATGTGTTTCTATTTCTAGATACCCATTTAGGTCAAATAAAGGTTACAACTCTTGCAGTTCCACAATTAGTTTTTTGGGTTAGAGTTTTTAAGCACCTTGAGATATTTGTAAATGTAGAAAATGGGTTATTTTGTAATAGAGACAAAATTATGATGAGTTAGAGGGTGTAATTCGGAGGGATGGTTATATTTGTAATTTAAAATGCTCCAGAAAAAGAATTAGGTCAAAAGACATTACGGTTAGAAAGTTATTGTAGTTTTAAGTTACCTAGAGACTTCCTAAGAGCACTTCAAAATCAGATATGGGGCACTAAATGACCTTTTACAATGCCAAAAAATGGGGGACAAGAAAATCTAGTCCATAGGGTTGTAGAGCACTTTGAGAGTTTTCTAAAAATGTAAACGGTTCATTAATCGAAGTCTCGGTTCAAAAGTTATACCTCCCGAAAGTTGGACTATCATTTCTGGATTCTTCTAATTTTACACCAACTTCTAACGTGACATCTGGAACCTTCTATTTTCGTGGTGGATGCCAACTGGTGTATTCTAGAATGTATTCCTAATCCTAAATGAATTGGGGTATATTTAAGAACATTTTTGGCATTGTAAAGGCAGTTCTTAGTGGAGTTAGAGAGAAGGTACTATGTGGAGGATTTCTTTCTCCAAAATCATATTGCTGTAAGCCCATAGGGTATTTTTCATTGATAATAATATTTCCCTTTTCCTATGTGTTCATTCTAGTCTATGATCGTGTCTCCATCAATACCTATATTTAACATTCTAAAGTGTTCATGAGGAGATGACTTGAGTAACATGAGGTGAAGGAATTGCATCTCCTAGATCTTTTTATCTTCCTAGACTAGATAATAGTCATACACGAGAACCTCTTCAAAAAAATTATTTATTATGATCGCCGTGTTTCTCTTGGATTTTGGATTGTTTGGGATCCTTGTGTGGTTCATGTGTTTGGATGCTATGGAAACTAAGGACGTGTTTCCATTTTGTACACCATGATATATTATGTGTATGTGTAGATCCTTAAATTCTTCAGGAGGATCGTACGTAGATTTGCTACATCCCTTTATTTATTACAGAAAAATATGTTGAGTGAAGTTGGTGATAATAAGTAAATTACAAGGGACATTCTAAGTCCCTTACAAAGGAATGACTAATAGTTCCACAACAAGTTTAATGCAATTACAAAGCTACTCACCAAGGACAAAGTCCCTTCTTTAGGTTGTTATAGTAATTTTCAATTGTAATCTCCATATGACGCACCACATGAACAATATTTATGTTTTTAGTGTTTTAAGTTGGAACAAGTATTTTATACTTACTACAAAAGTCATTGGCAACCTCTTTATCAAAGTATTAGTAGTTTAGATGATTTTTTGGATGATAGACTTGGAAGTTTTAGCCCTTTTTTTATCAAGACTATGGATATTACATAGCTATTATTATTTTTTGTACTAGTTTTGTTGTTAATGTGTTTGTATTTACACCCTTTGGGCTATTGTTCTTAAGGAATGACACCCCATATCTATTCTTGTTTTTTTATATTAGTTTAATTATTAATGTGTTGCAATAGTTAATCTGATGTTATTACACCCTTTGGACTATTATTCTTATGAGGAAAAACCATCATTTCCCCCTACTTTTAATATCAAAAATTATTTCACTAAACAATTTCCAACAAACTTTAGTCTAGTAATTTATTTAAATTTAATAATCATTTTAGTGTATTAATCCTAATAAGTTGTCTCAACTATTATCTTTAAAATAAATACATATATCATTTATCATATAATTGTTTCTCTAAAAACATAGAATTATTTTTAAAACTATTCTTTACCATAGCACAAGTTGTGATTTGATTCTTTACAAAAGACACATGACCACAATTAATGCAATGCCTAACCACTTTTAATTGTATATGTGAATTCTAATTAAAAAGGGGATGGTCCCATTAAGATTTATTCATAAAGCAATTATCTTATAAATTTTTTTAAATTAAAGATTTTTTTAATGAATGAATGGCAAATAAATATTTATATCTATGTTAAAAAGCTAGTTAACTTTTGAAAGAAGAAAATAACTGAAGAGAACTATGAGA
Source organism: Cupressus sempervirens (assembly GCA_028749045.1). Lineage (NCBI taxonomy): Eukaryota > Viridiplantae > Streptophyta > Pinopsida > Cupressales > Cupressaceae > Cupressus > Cupressus sempervirens. The sequence continues at coordinate 547,032,584 of CM053793.1, forward strand.
TTATTAATACATTTTTTATTTGACATAAAAAAAAAACCTTTGGACACATATTAATATTATTAATTTTAATCTTTTAGACTATTTCATCTCTTAAACATAATTAAAATTCCTTCCTTTGTCCATCTTTTAAATATCCACATATTTCAATCTATAATTTATAAAAACTCTTACAATTAAGAAAAACAAATACTCAAATTAACTTTCATACTTAAATCTGAATCATATACATATATGAAATCATTTATACAACTAATTTGGAAAAAATCCACCAATAAAATCATGGCCTAATATGGGCCAACTTGTACACCATGCAAGTGCATGAAAAAGTGCTTGATATTTAACATACATTTATACTTCCTCATGTCTCTTCCACTCAATCTTATTCTACGTACCATTTGTCTACCAAATTATGTCCGTAGGAAGTCATCCCCATGCTGCCCATTTTATCCCCTGACACTATTCTTTACTTTCTTTGTGCATTGTATTTTAAGTATTTGCTGGCCAGCTTTTTAGATCCTTTTCTTATTAGTTTTTCACCGTATTCTTTTAGACATATTCCATGGCTGCTAGTGTGCATTACTAAAATTCGTGTTGTCCTCCATAATTTTCTTCAATAACTATGGAAAGATACACTGAACCCATTTTATGGTGTGGATCTATCATTGCACTACAAATCTTGTTTGAGAAGCTTGTCTATTCTTCAACTTTTTCTTCAAGTTATGCTAATACGGTTGCTTCATCATGTGGTCACTTTTTACCCATGTATAGGCATATAATCATCACATATGGTGAAATTTGATATACATTATTTAGAAAATTGATTTTTTGTTTGTTCATTATTGGCTCATTTCATTTATTTCATACCAATAATAAATATGTTTTGTTGAGTTGTCGTCATAGATTTATCATTCAAATGTTTGTGTTGAGGTATCACAATATATTCAATTTAAGGTTCAACAAATAAGTACACACTAAAAACCAATACATATGCATTCAATCTTATTTTGTCAATGTGACATCACTACATTTTGTCGTTTTTAAATCTAATGGACACTTTATATTCAACTATTAGTATTAGTTGTCTTATTCTTGAAACTTCTCACACAACAAATACTAGCACTATATCATTTGAAAATACCAGACTTTAAATGTATAAGTGTTATCACAACTATATGTACCATCTTAACTATTAGAGATTCCCATCTAATTGTGATGAAAAAAATTGTGCATTTGTTATAGAAAACCAACATATTTTTTTAACTTCATCATATTAATGTTTGAAAATGTCATCTCTTATTTTTCTGATATAGATAAATGTGATTAAATCTTTTGTTTGATCTTTAATATAACTAATCTCACTTATGTCATAATAATGGTCGACATATTGTTGTTGAGGCATCATGGAATATATTCAAATTAATGTTCAAACAATAGTTGTACACTAGAGCCAATAGTTATGAATTGAATCATAGTTTGTTAGTGTGCTAATTGACATCACATGATTTGCTATGAATCTAATAGACACATTTATTCAGTTGTTTGTCTTGGTTGTTCAACTATTGTGTCCTCTCTAGAAACAAATAGTACTCTACAATTTAAAGCATTGGACTTTAAATGTATAAGTACTATCACAACTATAGCTCAATTATTAAATGCCCTCACCTAACTATGATGAAAATAATTTTGTAACTATGATGAAAATAATTTTGTAATTAATATAACAATTAAATATAATTATGTCTACTTAACTGTGTTGGTGTTGAAAATGTCATCTCTTTCTTTCTTATATTGATTAGTGGAATTGAAAGAGCCTAAACCCTTATACAACAACAAAGTCATTAGATAAAGAAAAAATGAGTTATGAGTTGAAACCAAATATCATATCTTATTGCATGAATATTTTATTATCATTTTATATTTTGAATTATAAAAGCACTACAACTTTAGACAACATGATCTTGTGGCCATAAATCTACAAGGTTCTATAAAATCTTGAGAGAATGATAAAACAAATAAGGAAGCACCATCTCATAAACTAATCTAATATTTTAATATAATAAAACTCATTATTTAATTGAAGATGCATAGAAAATTTTAAATAATTATTTTTTGTGCCTTTGTATCTAGTATCATAGTCATCATTCATATATAGATTTGAAAAACTAGAAGATATGATGAACAAATAAAATAAAATAATATATATATATATATATATATTGAAAATAAAATTGTAGAGAAATTCTTACAATAGAAAACACTTAAACATGACTTCAAATCTTAAATAACCTCTCTCTCTCTCTCTCTCTCTCTCTCTTTGAACTTATATTCTCACTTCTTCTTATATTGACATAATTCACATGTTTTTGTACCTTTTTCTAGTTATATGTTAATATCTCATCATCTACAAATAATCTCTATGCACTCCTCTATAATATGGTATATATTAAAATTAATTATGCGCTAAGATGGAAAATATATGGGGTTTGCTACTTAATGTATTGATTAAGCAATCTCGTATTTTTGTGTTCATCAATATTTAAACACCCATTAGGTCATTGTGATCATAGGTTTGTCTGCTTTTCAGTCCAATATGCTCATTGCATTGAGCCTCTAATTTTTCAAGCAGGCACAAGCTACCTCTTTTGTGATCTCACTAGTTCATAACCTTAAGTCAAAATAGTTTCATATGATGTCAGAGCAAGTATTGTACCATGTCATTAGTCACATTAAAATATTTACCAAATACTATTTAAATAAATATTGGAAATATCTTAAAATATATATTTTAACATCATTGAGTACAACATTAGACCTTTTTAGATAATTTATATTAAATTAAAATGTCAATTTAACACGTTAGTCTCATGGGGTGTATGAATATTGTTGGTCCTATTTAAGCTCATGCTTAAAGAAGGTCAGTCAAGAAGTTTAGTAGGATTGGGATGGGGTGTTCCATGTAGAACAATAGTCAAGATTTTAGAAGTTGAATCTTCATGAGTGTTATTTCAAGAAAAGGAAGAGAATAACCTTTAACAAACAACCTAAGATAAGGGGAGGGGAAGCACTAGATCAAATCTTTGTTGGACATGTTAAGAATTTGTTAGATGGCATTTGCATGGGTTAGACCATTCTAGTTAGATAGTTATACCTTTATTCTTTCATGAAATGCTGAACTACATACCCTTTATTTTTGGAAGGACAAGGGGAAGCTAAAGTCACCTGAAATAGAGATCACACATTCATATCTGACTAGAGGAAGCATCTACAAGCATTTGAATCAAGGCACATCACTTCTAAAGTAAGTAAAAACTTTCCCAACAAAGTACATAGTACATGCCACTACCTCAAGGTAAACAAAACTAGTTCGCATAAGGGTTGAATGTGTTAGGATTAGAGAGATAGAAATAACAATTACATGCAAATATAACCAATATCAAAAAGGAATAAAGCACACATAAGTGAATTGAAGACACAAATATTTAACATAGTTCACCCAATCCCTAAGCTACATCCACCAAAAGGAAATTCCAATATTATTATCTAGTGATTTCAACCGGATGACAAATTGCAATCCCTTGTAACTCAATACCATCACAAGTGTTACAAGCTAGGGTTTTCATTACACCAAAAGATCAGCCTATTAATGCCTAATGCAACTACTAGACTTATAGAACATAGGAAGTAGTTAAACCATGTCATGAATCTCAAAGGGGAATGTTGGCGGTTAGTCCAACAATCCCCCCCTCAATGTTATCCGAGGAGATTCAAACCTGTGACCAACTATGATACCACTTGTTGCAAGCTAGGGTTGTCATTGCACCAAAAGATCAACATGTTAATGTAGGATACAACTACAACTTATAGAACATAGGAGGAAGTTAAGCCATGTCACAAATCTTGAAGGGGAACATTGGTAGTTAGTCCAACACACAAGAAGCTACTAAATCATCATACATCATAAAATCTCTAACCCTAATCCATTTTACACAAGACTTGTGTTGCTTACAAATGTTAGGGGCTAGAATATGTTGTTTAATAGAAAAAAAAATCTCTCAATACCTTTTATAATACTAAATTCTCAGGGGTGATGCCCCTCAACCCCATCTTGTATTGTGGTAGGGAGCACACCTATTTCATGACCCTAGGACCCCATCTTGGGCATTGCTCCTAGACCCTACAAGGGACATTTCCCCCAAACCCCCATAGAAAAAATATGGGGGGAAATCATACCGAAGAAGGTGGGAAAAATTAACCTCTAAGAATGATTATGCTCCACATAACAATAATTTCCTACTTGGAGATTGATTAGATTCCACAATAATAACCTCCCACTCTAAGACTAGTCATAGCACCGATAAACCTATAGTTCCTGCTGGAATATAAAACCACCCTGGACTTTGTTGTTCTTTTATTCTATTTAGTCTAGAAGACTAATCAAAGTTGAAGAGGATTTCAAGTTCTCTCTTGGAACTTCCTTTGCAACCATATATGCTAGATTGTCATCTATATGCATGGATTTTATCTTTAACTATCCATCATCTAGAACCAATTAGATGAAATGGTACCACAATTAAATTTATTTTTGTCTTGGAATATAAATCATAATTCTTGGAATGGTAGATAACACTCTAGATATCTGTACATATCACTTTTTTCTATAGATGTCCCAACTCTTCCATGAAAAATTGAAGTCATGTCATCTCCTTGGTTTCCTCAATAGAAGCAACATACTCTACCTATGTAGTGGATAAAGCATTGAACTTTTGTAATTGAGAAATCCAACTCATTGTTGCCCCAACAATAGTAAATACATACCTAGTAGTATGCCATCTGATATCTATACCCCCTTAAAAATATGAGTCAACATAGCCTTTTAAATTAGTATTAGGTGCCCTAAAATGTAGACATTTACTAAATGAACCAAGTATCTGAGAATCCATTTGACTGCATTTCATTGCTCAATCCTAGGATGAATCATATACCTACTAACAACTCCTACAACATGTAAAGAACCTAATTTAGTACACACCATGACATACATTAAAATACCTAAATCTAAAGCATAAGGTACCTTAGAAATTTTATCCTCCTCTTCTTGTGTTGTTGGACACATCTCCTTTGTCAATTTCAAATTACTAGGAAAATGTGTGTTGACAACTTTGGTGTTCTCCGTATGAAAACATTACAACACCTTCTCAATATGATAAGCTTGAAATAGAGTCAATTTTCTACTTTTCCTACCTTCAAAAATCTTCATACCAAGGATTTGTTTTACTACCCCCAAATTATTCATAGATAATGAATGTGCTAACTATTGCTTCAATCCCTTGATGTAATCCATGTTAGACCCAACTACAAGCATCTCATCAATATTTAAACATAAAATAATGTAGTTTTCATCATCCAACCTCTTAAAATAAATATAATGGTTTGAATGACACTGAGTGTGACAAGACTCATTTATAAAATTGTCAAATTTAAGATAACGTGTTGAGGTGCTTGCTTCAAGCCATGTAAACTTTTCTTGAATCTGTACACTAAATTCTCCTTACCTTTGACCTTAAATCCATGTGGTTATTCCATATATATTTATTCTTCCAAATCACCATGAAGAAAAGTCTTTTTAACATCAAGTTGTTCCAAATGCCAATCTTCAACAACCACAATACTTAAAACAATATGAATAGAAGTCATTTTAACAATTAGAGAAAAGATCTCATCAAATCAAATACTTTTTTTTCTATGAAAATCCTTTTACAACTAACTTGAATTTAAATATTTTCTTACCTCCATCCTCTTCTTTCAACTTGTAAAGCCATTTATTTTGTGAAGCTCTTTCTCCTATAAGTAACTTACATAATATCCTAGTCTAATTTTTCAACAATGAGTCATTTTCTTACCTCCATCCTCTTCTTTCAACTTGTAAAGCCATTTATTTTGTGAAGCTCTTTCTCCTATAAGTAACTTACATAATATCCTAGTCTAATTTTTCAATAATGAGTCATTTTCTTACCTCCATCCTCTTCTTTCAACCTGTAAAGCCATTTATTTTATGAAGCTCTTTCTCCTATAAGTAACTTACATAATATCCTAGTCTAATTTTTCAACAATAAGTCCAACCTCTTAAAATAAATATACTAGTCTGAATGACACCGAGTGTAACAATGCTCATTTCTAAAATTGTCAAATTTAAGATACCGTGCTGAGGTGCTTGCTTCAAGCCATTTAAACTTTTCTTGAATTTGTACACTAAATTCTCCTTACCTTTGACCTTAAATCCATGTGGTTATTCCATATATATTTATTCTTCCATATCACCATGAAGAATTTTTTTTTTAACATCAAGTTGTTCCAAATGCCAATCTTCAGCAACCACAATACTTAAAACAATATGAATAGAAGTCATTTTAACAACTAGAGAAAAGATCTCATCAATTCAAATGCTTTTTTTCTATGAAAATCCTTTTACAACTAACTTGGCTTTAAATATTTTCTTACCTCCATCCTCTTCTTTCAACTTGTAAAGCCATTTATTTTGTGAAGCTCTTTCCCCTATATGTAACTTACATAATATCCTATTCTATTTTTTCAACAATGAGTCCATTTCTTCTTGCATTGCCAAGTCCTACAAAATATTTTTATCCACCTACATATCTTCATCATATCCTTCTAATTCACTAAGATTGATTAATAAGATAGAGTACAAACTAAGAGAGTTTTTTTGGGGTGCTACTTAGCTTTTTTAGCTATCTAACATTCACTGGGGTTTGTGGTATTTTTTGGTTTCTATTGTTGTGGAGCATGAGTGGCTACTAGAACATCACCCTTTTGAGTATAGTACAACACTACATAATCATTTTCTTTCTTCTCATAGAGCTGCAATAGATCTTTGCGCAACACTTTCTCATTGAATATGACATCCTTGCTTCTTACAACTTTATAAGTTTCAAGATCCCAAAGTCTATAACCAAATTCATCAATTCCATATCAAAGAAATATATATTTCTTAGATTTAGCTTCTAGTTTGGTTATAATTTTATAACCTATATGTGCAAATTCTTCATAATTGAAGGTGTTGAGAAAATAATAACTCACATTTGTACCAATCCATGCTTCCTCTAAAATAGTACACTCCAAAGGGGTAGAGGGACCTCTATTGAATAACTATAAAATAATATAAAAATCCTCTTCCCACATGCTCAAGGGTATCCCAACATGCAACCTCATACTCCTTGCATGCCCCATTATTGTCATGTTCATGCGTTTAACTACTCTATTTTCTTATGAAGTCCTTGGAACAATTTTCTACCCATGAATTCCTTTAAAGGAATACTAAAATTTAAACTATTTGTTACAATACTCACCACAATAATCAAACCTTAGACATTTTATTGTTTTATTAATTTGATTCTCAACAAAGCTTTCTATTTCTCAAAAGTTTCAAATACATCAAATTTTTGTCTAAGGAAATAAATTCATCTTTTCTTGTTGCATCATCAATGAATGTAACATAATAATGAGATCCCAAGAAAAGATACTTGAGATGGTCCCCATATTTTTGTATACACAAGGTCTAATTTCTCATTTTTCTTTTCCTTCCAACTCTTTGCAAAACTAACTCTCTTTCATTTTCCATAAATACAACTTAATTCACATAAATTCATATTGACACATTTTAGACTAGGTAAAACTTTCTTCAAATGAAGTAATTTCATACCTTTTTCACTTATGTTCCCAAGTTTTTTTTTCCATAATGTTATTTCATAATCTATAACAAATGTTTGATGTTCTTTATACTCATTTGGAGCAATTGTTCCTAGACATTCATTTTTGTTTGAAACAATTAAACTAGAAGGAATAGTATGAGCTATACAAAGATATAAGGTGCCTACTTTCACACCATTTTCTACTATTGAGGAACCTTTTGAAACCTTCTAATTTCTATCATTAAAAGTAACTATGCAACCCTCATCACCCAGTTCCCTTGCTGAAATCAAATTCCTACTCATTCTTAGAACATATCTTACCTTTTGTAGTAGCCAATGATTCCTATTCTACAACTTAATCTTAAATCTTACTTTTAAAACAATCTAACAAGGTTCATTATCTCCCAAATAGAATATCCTAAAATCCCCTTGGACATAATAAAAGAAAACTTCTATGAGGTGTAGCATGAAATGAAGCCCCTAAATCTAAAACCCATGAATTACTAACATTTTCTAAGAAAAGAAAGAAAGCATCATCTTCAGTTTTATTACTCACCACATTTCCTTCCTTGTTTCCTTCTAGTTTTTCTCCTTCATTGTTCATTTGAGACAAGAATTTTTTCTTCTTGTGCCCTCATTTCCCATGGTAATAGCAATCTCTTGGTCCTCTTGATTGAAATCTCTTTCCCTTTGATTTTCCTCTTGATTTTCCATGATTTTCATAATTATTTCCTCTCATTTCTTTTGCCTCTACTTTGTGTGTTCAAGACACTTCTTGATGTAGACCCACTTGAGATTTTCCTATGAATTTATCACTTAGGATGACACCAACCACATCATAAAATATTAGTGTATTAGAACCAGAAATAGAGTTACTCACATCCATGACCAAGTCATTCCATTTTTCAAGCAAAGAACATGGAATCAAAATTTCTTTGTCAAAATTGGAACTAACAGAAGTTAACTTACTAGTAATCATGATAAACTCATTTAAATGATTAGAATATATCCACATTCTACCATCTTCATATTAAATAAATTATTTATGAGAAATACCTTGTTCAAAGAAGAAAAAATTTCTTACAACTTTCCTAGGGTTTGCATAAACCCTTAAGTCCTCTTTTCTTTTGTAATATTAAATGCAACCAAATGTGTTGGGCATCAAAGAATGATTCCAAGTGTCTTTTTATCTAAAATTTCCTAGTCCTTGCCTAACATATTTGCATCTTTATTGGTCTTTGCTCTTATTGATTGCCATAAATATTTCTAATACAGATAGTCTTCCATTTGAATTTCCCATAACTTAAAGTTCTACCCAAAAAACTTCTGAACCTTCAACTTACCCTTGTCTACCATTGCTCCCACTAAATTATGAGAGCTTCCTATAAAGGATAACTGAAGCAACTAGGGTCTAATACCATTTGTTAGGATTAGAGAAATAGAAATGAAAAGTGCATGAAAATATACCAATATCATAAACAAAATAAAATACACAAAAGATAACATGAGACACAAAGATATAACATGGTTTTCCCAATCCCTGGGATACATCCACCAAATAGTGAGTCCAATATTATTATTATCTAGTTATTTCAACTTAATTATAATCTGTAATCCCTTGCAACTCAATACTGCCACAAGAAGCTACTAAATCATCATACATAATAAAATGCCTAACTCTAAAACATTTAATACAAGACTTTTGCCACTTACAAATTAAGGCTAAAATATGGCATGTAATAGAAAGAAAAAATTTCAACACCTTTTACAATAGTAAATTCATTTTTGGCATTGGGGGTGATGCCCATCAATTCTACCCTATATCACAATAGGGAATGCTCCTAGGGTCGTAGACCCCTTGATCCTGGCCTCAAGTTCTACCCCACGACCTTGCAAGGGACATTTCCCCTTGACCCCTAGCATGGGAGTGCTTCTCCCAAATCCCTGTAGAAAAATATGGGAGGAACCACGTCAAATGAAGTGGGGAAAAATTAACATCTAATTTGATTAGGCTCCACATAACAACACCAAGTGACTATATGCTTGGCATTGAGGTTAGTGGAGTTTAGCAAGTTTTTACTTTATGACTTAGGAGTCTTTTATGGATTTTTTCCCAATGCTTTAATTTTCATTAATTTTTGTTTATTCCCTATTGTTATAACATGATGCGATTATTTTGCATTTGAAAAGTGGAATGGAGTGACTCTCCAAGGTGGGATACGATGGGGTATCCCTTGGTAGAGTAAATAATAAGTAATAAATAAATAAATGAATGAGATTAAAATATAATAAAAAGAGTTAGTTTTTAGTACATTATCTTTTTTAAGGATGTTGATGTGTATGTCTTTACCTTGTTGTTGTTTGTGGCTGTTGATTTAGAATAATACATTTCTATCTAAATATTTTGATATGGTACAATGTATCATTACCATCTATGGTTGTTGATATGGATTAGTAGAGCCTCCTTATGAGAGAAGGATTACTCAAAGCCATGTGGACAATAATGTGCCATGTCAGGACATGACATTCCCACTCGTGATTCTCCACACCAAACCTTGGTTAGTACTGAGTAGTACCCTTGGTATACTATTATCATGTTGTTTCATGGTTGTATTTGAATGATTTTCCACATGTTGAGTGTTCTCCATGTCTATCTATATTGTTAACCTTATGTGTTTCTTTGAATCACATGTGAGTGTTCTCTGTGTGTCTTACATTTTGCATCTTTGTGTTTGTACTTAGACTTTTGTTTCATCCTTAAGTCATGGTTTTGATTAACATATGTGAGAGCCATTTATTTCTTCCACGTTTTCTTTGTGTTTATGGTTAGCTTAATATCTTAGTGAGCATTTTTGGTGGGCCTGTGGGTTCCATATGGTAGGGTATTGTACTATTATATGCTATGTTATTCACTCATTAACATACTATTAATGTTATGAATACTTATTACTCTTAAAAAATTGCACATTTTAGTCTTTGTTTCCAAGGGTTCCCTAGTGAGGCATTATATCTAATATCAAATCCCACGTTCAAATACTAGGATCTCTATGTATATTTTCCTTACCTAGTGGATGTTGTAGACACGTGTGTGTGTGTGTGTGTGTGTGTGTGTGTGTGTGTGTGTGTGTGTTTTAGATAGTGATTGAATTTGTCTTGGTTGCCTATTTGCAACATTCCTAAGTGTTCATAAGGAGATGACCCAAGTAACATGAGGTGAATGCAGTGTATCTCCTACATATTTGTATCTTTAGAGAATGGATAATGGTCCTACATGAGAACCTCTTAATATAAATTTATCCATTATGATCAATGTGTTTCTCTTGGATTTTGGAGTGTTTGGGATCCTTGTGTGGTTTGTGTGTTTGGATGCCATGGAAACTAAGAATGTGTTTCCATTTGTTATAGCATGATATATGATGTGTGTATGTAAGAATTTGTGTAAGGGAAAAATTCACCCAGGAACTAAGAACTCAAACACAAGCACACAATAGACCAAAGAGAGAGAGAGAGAGTATGATCAGAATGACAATGTATTCAATATGTCATGCAATGTGCAATGTAATGTAAGAGTACACTAGGAGTGCCTGTATATAAAGGCTTTTGAGATACATCTAGAATGCCTCATAATCAACACCATGATGTGTCATACAACCAAACACATGTCCACCAGATATGGGTTATCCTCCATTAAGCACGGAAGTAAGTGCGGTGATGAGAGGATAAGCCTACAAGGGTGTGACACACAAAATAGTGTTCTAGACACCATGTGCTAAAATAGAGTTGCATACTCCTATGTTGTCAACATGAAAACTCAAAAAGGTGCACAAAATCCTAAGTGTCTCACAAATAAAAATAATAAAATAATGTATTAACCTAAGTAAACTTAAGTAAGTGTAATAAGTAAATACTTATTTACACCAACACCCACCTTAAGTGCAACTTAGGGGAATGCCCTTAAGGTTGTGAAACTAGGATGAAAATGCATAATGGGTCTTGGCTACTAGGCTATGTTAGGTACCCATGTACATAATGAAGATGCAAATCTCCCATAAAGTAGGGAAAGAGGGAAAACCTCATGGGAAAAACCCTCCCCCAAAAAGAGAGATAAATAGGATGCATCGATGGATGGAGTAATCAAGACCCCCCCCCCCATTATGACATACATCCAGTATATACTTAAGAGAATAAGAGAAGGAAGAGAGACAGAATAGGCTTCCCCCCCAAAAGAAGAATGCCAACAAGTGAAAGTTGCTTTGATGGAGAAGCTGGTCCAAGAATGCAGAGTGGTGTTCCTCCCCTTAGGAAGAAATAATGGAAAAGGTACACTCTTGAAGATGTATGGTGGCCCTGAAACCTTCTCAAGTATCCTTGTGTTGATGCTGAAGTTCACCCCTTCCAACTGTGTTGAAAAGAATGAATGCAGATCTGGCAAGGATGTTTGTTGAACCTCTTCCACTGAACCATCTATCTCCTCTACTGACAAAGAGACCTCCACTAATTGCTATTCATAAGGATCCACAATCATGCCAACCTATTCATATTGATCATGTAGAGAATGGACATGAGGATCAGAGTGAGCCCTCGCAACAACTGTAGAAGAATCATCATCAATGAGAAGATGTAAGTCCTCAAGTTTGTCTCCCAAGTCAACTGAAGCTGGAGCTGGAAGACAAGATGTACCATGCTGTGTTGGACATTTCACTGTGGCAATAAAAGCACATGGACATGACTGATGTGACCTCTCACTACAACTGTTGATAGAACCCCACATGTCTAAATCTGTTGAAGCACTATCACTGGTGTCACTATCAGTTTCCACTATGTATGAAGTGCAGAGAGAAGTAGAGGATAAGATAGGAGAACTTTCCTCAAAGTGAACATCCTTCTCCACAAAAATCTTGTGAGTCTCTAGATCCATAAGCCTATAAGCCTTTACATTGTCTTCATAACTTATGAAGGTACAAGGCATAGGTTCTGGTGCCTTACAACTCTTGGAATATAGGTTTTCTCATGCTGGACAACCAAAGACTCTAAGGTGACTCACAATTGGTTTTCTGCCACACCATGCCTCAAAAGGAGTCTTTCCATCTAAGGCTAGATGAGGAGACCTGTTAAGTGTGTGAGTAGCTCTGCTAATGGCTTCAACTTCAAGTGTAGGATCAAGAGACTTGGCCTTTATCATGCAACTTGCCATGGTCTTGAGAGTCCTAATCCTCATAGCTGCAACATCTGTCTTGTGCGGACTATATGCTAGTGAGTTCTAAAGATCAATCCCCTGAATTCTACAAAAGTTCTTAAGTCTTCTATCAACATATTTTTTCTCATTGTCCACCCTTAGTACTTTGATGGCTTTCCTTGACTTGTGTTCAACATGAGTCTTGAAGTCTTGAAGCTTATGAACCAATTCATTCTTATGATGAAGGAAGAAGACCCAAGTGAATCTCAAAAAGTCATCAACAAATGTGAGTATGTAGGGGCCTTGGCTAACTGAAGTCACTGCAAAGGGACCTGCTAATACCATGTGAACTAGCTGAAGAACAACTAGAGCTTGAGAAGACTTCCCTTTATCATACTTCTCCTCGAGATTCATATCCACTGAACATTCTCCCTTAGAAAAGCCGATATTAGGTAGACCTTTGACCATATGTTTTGAGCAAAGTTGCTGAAGAGAGCAGAAGTCAAGGTGACCAAACCGCTCATGCCATAAGTTGATTTGAGTAGTAGAGTGAGTTAACAAGGCTTGGGAAGGACTCTTAGGCACAAAGTGGGAGAAGGAATAAATCCTCTTGTCATCATTGACTTTCCCCACTGTTACCAATGAATCATCTTTGAGACTTCGCACCATCACAAAATTTGGAAGGAACTCTTATGACCATCTCCTAGGTGAGTGATTTGGTAAACTGATAGGAGATTGGAGCTTAGATTTGGAACATAGAGAACATCTTTGAATTCCCCATCTTCCATTTCCACATGTCCTTTCCCTTCAAATTCCATCTTAGTATCATCTCCCATGAAGATGTGTGGTACCTTTGATTGCTTCAATGAAGAAAAGTCTTCCTTTGAAGAACCCATGTGGTAAGAGGCACCTGATTCAAGTATCCATTCCAAAGAAGAACTTGTGTTGGCCATAAGTGCTTGACCTTTACCTTTTGAAGAGGTTGGAGTTGAATCCTTGGAAGTACCTGGCACTTGAATCTTGTTCTTCTTGAGTAGATTTTCTAACTCATCGATTCTTTTTGTTTTGCAATCATGCTCATCATGATTTTTCTTTTTACATTATGCACAAAAAAGTTTGTCCTTCTTTTCATTACTTCCCTTCTTGTTTGAAGAAGAACCACCTTGTTGAGAGGAGGATTGTTGTGTCTTAGATTGTGTTTTCTACTTCCACTGCTTCTTCTTCTTCTTGCTTTTTCCCCCTTGACTTGATTTGTGATCATCACTAGCCACCAAGGCTTTAGTCTTAGATGACTTGAGAAGTCCAAAATCCACCAAGTGAGATTATTCAATAATCAACATGTCTGCAAATTCATGAAAGGAAGGCTTCTGGTAAGTAGATCCCATGGTTAACCTGTGAGTATTAAAACTTGAAACAAAGTTGGCGTACTTAGAAGGTAGCCTCTTTAGGATGTGATGAATCAACCTGTCATCCTTCATGGGATTTCCACAATCTTTCAAAAGTGCCCTATACTCATTGAATTTAATGATATAATCCTGAATTGTGTCATAATTCTTAAGATCCAAGAGAAGTAGATCATCCTCAATCTGAAATCGCTTTTCTTCATCCACTTTACCATACAACTGTTCAAGTTTATCCCCAGCTTCCTTAGATTCTGAATAATTTTTAATGTGAAAGAGAAGATCCCCATGTACAAAACTCCTAATTACACCTAAAGCCTATCGATCTTGTATTTGCCAATCAATGAGTTCTTTAGCATCAATAGGTTTGGTAATTGTACCATCAACATAAAGACTATATCCTTTTTCCATTAATCTACTCCATGCAATATCTTTCCATGTAGAATAGTTGCATGAAGTTAAAGGAGGACATTTAAAACCCATGATGTAAAAATGAAAGAGCACAATAGAGAGACACAAAAAACATAGTACACACCCCCCCTTTTCACTCAATCAAAAGACCCCCCCAAAAAAGATACTGTTGGCACTTTATAAGTAGTGCGTTTACAATGGGCCACTTGTCAAAATGTACAAAGTGGACTTTCTAATTTTGCTTTTACAACAACCTTATGAGGCTAAAATCTGTCACTTAAGCACTGTAGCTTAGTTTTACAAAAATTCTGAAAAAGAATCAAAGCTTTACAATGCCAAAGAAGGCTTAATTTTGAAAGTGAGAAATTGGTCCACACAACCCTAGAATTTGACTTTAGATTTGGAAAGTAGACAAAAAAATACACACTTTAAAAAAAATAAAACTTGAAAAAGTGACCAGATGTGCCCGTACGAAGCTTTTGAAGTTGCAAAATGCAAGATTATACAGGTACAATCACCAAAAAATGCAATTTCTGCAAAATCTATGCACCAAAACTAGAAGAAAAACACCATCACTAGAAAATTCAAGAAATTTTACCCAGTTTCAAAAAAAATTGCACCTATATCGGAGTCTAGATGTCCAAGATATGAGCTCACAAAGTCAAGCTGCAAAACTGAAAAGAAATCTGAAGAGGGATCTGAAAGGAAAACTGTGAGTATAAATTTGATGGTCAAACATTAGTCATTGCAGTTATAAAATGCCTAGAAATGACATTCTAATGGTTGTCAATTTTAACACATTGTACTGCTAACATTAGCAAAAAATTAGTGCCTTTGGTTATGTGTTTGGATGCTGACTATGATTTCGTACTGTACAGTCCCACATGTGTCAATCTGTATGGATGATGTGGTAGTGCCAAGTTCTATGGGTGACGTGGTAGTCTTGGATCTACGTGTCAATTTGTTGTCTTGTCACATGATGATGTGTGCTCTCTACTGCGTGCGTAGGCGAGAGGGAATAGGCCTGCACCGCGTGGCACTAGGCTGTTGCTATGTGGGCAGGCCCTGGCGTGGTCTATAAAAAAAACCGCATGCCCAGATTTTATACAAAGGATGCCAAAATTCGATAATGCAGGTGGCCAAAAATGTAGGTGGCAGAGATTTAACAGCCCTGCCAGAGGTTTCAAATCGCAGTGGTCGCCAAAAATTGGAGACAATCACCGAAGTCCTCCAACATGAGCACAGGTGATAAATGGTACACTAAAAAAGATGTAGCGATTGCCAAAAATGTTCATGCACGAGCTAGAAAAGGCATGCTGAAATCTGATGCAGAATACTAGAAACTATGTGCAGAAAGCCAAAATTTTTGAGTCGGCTACCGCCGAGATACTGTGCAGGTCACCGAGATTATATGTAATAGTCCCATATTTATCTAATGTGCACTTAGCATGCTAGATAAAATGAGAAGCTCACAAGGTTGTAACCAAGGATGTTGCAGGAGTTAGGAAATGGTCATCGGTATAAAATGTGAAGGGGCTAGGTATACTCGCCAGAGTTCTATATGGGTCAGAAACTTTGGATTGAGATGCCCACTTGTTTATGATGGGATTCACAGTATGGCCTCCTCAATAAACCCTACGAAAAATAATAAATCCTCTCCAAAAATGGTAGATCCGAGGTGTCACTACCCAGGTCTGTCAAAAAAATTTCTCTGTTGATTCCCGAAAGGGTAAAAAAAATTCTGCTAATTCTGACAAAAATTATAGAGAAAAAATAAATTGTAGATCTAAAATTAATCAAATAAATTTTCAAAAAAGACCATACCCATACTACAAATCGGGGCTTTCAGGTTCTGATTTGCAAAAAATTTTGGCCTCATGGTCGACTTTGGGCCAAAGTAGCTGAGTTTACAGTCAATTTTCACCAAATTAGCATTTTGAATGCAATGGCAAGGTTAGATCTGACGCTAGACACTCCCAATTTCTGCAACACTTCGAATTCGAGCTGAGGTGATGAAGCAAGTGTGGTCTTGAATGGCTATGTGATGAGAAAATCTCCAAGTTGCTCTGATACCATGTAAGAATTTTTGTAAGGGAAAAATTAACCCAAGAACTAGAAACTCAAACACAAGCACACAGTAGATCAAAGAGAGAGAGAGTATGATCAGAATGACAATGTATTCAATATGTCATGCAATGTGCAATGTAATGTAAAAGTACACTAGGAGTGCTTGTATATAAAGGCCTCTGAGATAAATCTATAATGCCTCGTAATCAACACCATGATGTGTCATACAACCAAGCACATGTCCACCAGATATGGGTTATCCTCCATTAAGCACAGAAGTAAGTGCGGTGATGAGAGGATAAGCCTACAAGGGCGTGACACACAAAACAATGTTGTAGACACCATGTGCTAAAATAGAGTTGCATACTCCTATGTTGTCAACATGACAACTCAAAAAGGTGCACAAAATCCTAAGTGTCTCACAAATAAAAATAATAAAATAATGCAAAACAATTAAATAATGCATTAACCTAAGTAAACTTAAGTAAGTGTAATAAGTAAATACTTATTTACACCGACAGTATATGTAGATCCTTGAATACTTTAGATAGTAATTTCCCCTTAGTGGATTTCTTATGTGTATGATCTTTCTTGGTTAGAATTAATGATTGGCTTCCATTGTTAGGCCTTGAGTGCCTATTGTTTTAATCCTTGTGGAGTATAGTGCATTCTATTCTTATGTTTATTTTTGTGAGGAGGTAAATAAAATTACGACAAGAGATAGTTATTGGTATCGAGAAGAGTTACTATTAATTATAAAAGAATATTTTGGATGATGAGTTATGTACCCAAATTACATGGAATAATCTGAATGTAGCATCTAATCTTTGTGGCCTTTCATTGAGGTAAATTAGGCATTTTTGATTGTTGATATTTTCACCATACCCTTGAGAGTTGGGTGGTTTCATATAGTTAAAGCTATTTTGATGAATCATGAGGTGACCTATCCATACCCTTGACGTGGGGAGAACCTCTGTAATTTTTAGCCAACAACTCTTGAGCCATTATTGTGTAAACCCTCATGTGCAAGCATGGCGAACACCTCTTTGAGAGGTTGAGTTTGATATTCCAACACCATCATACTTCCCCTTATGATTTAATCACCCTCTTTGTGTTGTGTTCTTGTTGAACTTGCAATGTTCTTTCAACATATATTGTGAGGTTGTTCTTAGATCATCATCTGATTAAAACCATGCATAATAAAACTAATTCATTGCATAGAAAAGGATAAGGACATTTGATTTGTGAAATAATATTGTTATTTTTGTTATAAATGTAGTGATTCTTATTTTGGAGACTTTAGAAGGTTCAATGTTTGATGTGTGTTGAGTATGTTCTCTAACATTTTTTAGACAATGTACTGTACAGTACCATATAGAAGTTATTCCCTCTTGTGTGACTAATTTCACTCATAATGTATTGTGGATTTATTTTATCTTTTATTGGATCTTTTCACGTGTTGTGTGGTCTAGCATTGATTTTGGTATTTTCTTATCCTTGGACTAATGATTGAAGCTCTTGTATCTATATCTTTATCATATTTATCAATTTTGATTTTCTATTGAATTGCATACATTATTGGAATTTAATTTCAGAATTTGATAATTTTCCCATTTTATTTTCCTTTTATATTTTGTTTTGTGGTGGCTACTCTAAATGTTTCCTACTATTACCCAATTGGTATTTTCTAACTGTATCATGTTTAATGAAAACCTCTAATAGAATGTGCAAGGGAGAGCATTGTGGATAACCTACTAGATTATGTTGGTTTAGTAGTTGTAAAGATGTTAATGAGAATGTTTTTTTTGTTTGAATTATTATAAAACTCATTTTTTATATGAAAGAAATGAAAATTGTCAATGAAGTATATGCATGTTATGATTAATTGGTTTAAGGATGCATTAGAATATAAATCACTCATGTATGGATGATCATAACTATATTGTATAATTATTGGTAACTATATACCATATTAGATAAGAATAGAGTTGTATGGAATTTAATTAATGGATGGATTGTTGGATTTGGTAGACCTTATTATGAGTGTTAGAGATAGGATCATGATATATATAATTTCTATTAATGTATCTGTGCATCTTATGCAATATTGGTTAAGGTTGAATTCTTGCATTGGTTTTTTTCATGAATGATTCTTATGATTCTTGATTTCTCCCATGATTTGATTTGGAGACTTAGAGTGTTTCCTTTCTTGGAACTATTAATTTGGATTGTTTTGTGTGGTATATGTAGTCAACCTATGTATTTTTATTGTGGGTCTTGATTACCACACCTTTTTGTTGTGATTTTCTTATTTAGAGTGATTGTAGATGTCAATCTCAGATTGGTTTCAACAAGTGAGTGTCTATACACTTAATTCATTTACTTAGTTCATGTCAAACAAGTAGTATATACTGAGCTCAACATGTATAAGATAGAGCATGATGAGTCCACAATGAGTGCCGAGTCACTCAAGTACCAAGCAAACAGTGTATGCCAAGTGATACATGAGCCAAGTAAGTAGTGCATGATGACTTATTTAGATGCTAAGTCACAATATAGAAGACACTATATGCTGAGCATCAGAGACTTCAAATGTAAAGTAAGATAGTTTTGCTATAATTTTTTGTAATGACACAAACAACTATGCAAACCATTTTTTGAGCTAACTTAAAGAATGAATTACAATATTTTGGAGATAAGGATGAATCTTAAGTTGGAATCCCAATGCATTACATGTAACCAATTAGGTAAAGGGAAGGTTTAAATGAAAAAATGGATGAATCATAGCTATTGATTCATACCTAACCCTAAGTCACCTATGTCTTCTTAAGGAGGACAAACCCTAAACTTTCTAAAGTATGTGAAAGGAGAAAAGAGAGAAGTTTTCATGCACAAACAGAGCATTCATGGTGGCTAAGGAGTTATGATCTGAGATTACATTATAGAATCAGTTAAAGGAGAACAAAGGAAGGGAGATAACATACAAAAAAGAGACATCTAATCAAGAAGGATCAAGAATACATCAATTTAGAGGTGATCTATCATCAAGAAACCAAGTGCTAACTAAAGGATCAATGTTGAGTCATTCTAGAAGATAAATAAGATAAATCTCTTAACAGAGTAGTCCTAATAGGCTATATTGAAATCCTTTAATAGGGTGCTTACTTAATTGTGATTTAAAGTCCTTTAACAAGGCACACTTCTAATAGAATGTTAAAATACTTTAGCAGGGTAAGACCTTATAGTCTTTGTAATCATTTAACAAGGCAAACCTTTCATAGCGTAGATCATGTTTCATGATCAAACATTGTAACCTTTATTGGATACACTTTATTACTATAGTGGTGAAGAATTAAGGGTGTCATCCCCACCCCAATTTTAGCTTCTCACTCGAGGGTTTTTGGGTAGTCATAACTGGTGTCATACATGTGTGAATGTTTACTTGTTTACATGATTTAGATGTACATGCTTTACATGGTATTTTAGTTTACTTAGTGAATGTATGAGATGGATGTGTGGTGAATGTTTTTATGGGTCAAAGTTTAAACTACTAATTCACACCCCCCTCTTAGAAATTTACCTTTCTATTGTGAGGAAAGATCTTGAAAATGGAAGTCTACAAGTTAGGAAATATCATTGAGAATTAGGGAATTGAAATACAATTCATTCTACATCAACTAAATGAAGCAAGAGAAGAAATAAAGAAATCTTTGAAGAGAAGGAAGGAAATTTCTATTGAGGATAATGAAACACAATACAAAGAGATGGACACTACTAAGCTATTTGCTCATGGAGACTCCAATGAATTTGATGCAATAGTTGTAGATCTAATGGATAGAGCCGAAGCTATGGAAATCAGAAATCACAAGTTAGAGCAAGAATCACAAGCCATACTATTGGGTAAAACTGAAGTTCAATGTAGTGATATATGATCAAATCAACAATACCCTAAGAATGTCAATCTGGGATTCATAAACTTGTGAGAGATATAACAGTTGTTTGCTCAAGGGCTGAAAATAATAAATCAAGAGGTTTATGAATGCAAATTACTACTTGCTAATAAATTAAACTATCCAAATCACCATACATCTAAGATTACTTTTGCAAATGGATTATAATCTAAAGTTGGAATTCTTATTAACAAACCTTCAAACAATTAAATGCAATCTCTTTATGAATTCTATTGCAAAGTTTTGTCTGATTAAAAGTTGAGATCTACTTGAACTGTGATAGGAGGTTGTTTACAATAAACTGTTTCTAATACAGAGTGTGACATGAAGTCTGATAAGTGCAATATAAAGTATGATAAATGGGGACAAGGAGTATTATGAATAGCAACAGGAAGTGGTTCAATAGATGTATGGATGTAGTAGGAAGAATGCAACGGACAATATTCTATGATAGACTTATGCAGACAAAAAAATAATGATATATAGTGAACAATTACTCCATAAGAATGTCACAACCAATTACCTCATCAAACAATAAAATTCTTAATTAATCAACAACAAGCATTGTAAAGATTTGATTAACAAACATATATGTGATAAACTTCTATGAATGCACACGGTCAATTCAATCTGTAAAGGAACACATGAAATAAATCAATACTAAAGTATTCACAAAACATACTAAAGTAACCTCACCAAGTTTCCCAAGAGGAGGCCCTCCTCTAGTTCGCAAGGTGAGAGGTGTTCTAAAATTAGCTTCTACAGAAACTCCACGCTTTTTAAGATCACAGACTTCAAAGATAATGTAAACAGAGTATTTTCATATATTATGTCTATATTGTCTTTCAATTAACATTTACTTATATAGGCTTGAAATGTTTAACCATCTTAATAACTAAGATAGAATGGCCGATGGCCTACTCCCTAAATATAGATAATAATTTGTTTTGGTTGTTGGCCGAACATAACAGATTACAAAACAACTTGCCCAAGATAACATGGGTAAAAGCATAGATCTATGTCACCGTTTGTGATACAAAAACCTGTTTTGGTCAAATCTCATTTCTCTATCAAAACTCAATTTAAAAAATAAAATAAAAATACCCTTGTATAGATTTTAGATTCAATATCATCATTATATAAATTTTTGAGCATTTTGATTAGTTATAATATGCTATAATCTAAAAATATTATAAGTCGATATTTCAACATTTCAGAAGATGCTCTCTCAAAAAATGAAAAAAAATAGTAAATCATATCAAAAAAATAGAAAAAATATATTTATCACTAGAGGAGAGAATCCTCTTCATGAAAATGTAATTTTTTTTCAAGAAGTATAGATTTGATAGGGAAGTTTTGATAGGAGGAAAAAATTGTTGGATTCTAACAAGGTCGAACTTGAGTACTTATAACAAAGAAAATATACATCAAAAATAATTATTTCTTTTTTTGTGCACTAGCTATACATGTCATCTATAAAATATTTTCAAATCATAACAAAAAAAGATGATTTGCATATACTTGTTTGACGGGAACTACATCCTATATTTTTTACATTTAAAAAAGGGACTTCAAAATAAAATAAAATGAATAAATTCTTAGTCAAAAAAATAATAAAATTTATAGACATAAAATTCATACAGTTCTACACATTTCATTAGTTTACATCATCTTCATATTTTAAACACAAATACCATTTTTTTTGTCATTAATGTTGAACTGTCACATTCTAATATCACTTTTCTTTATAAAAGGTGACACATGTTTGTGCTTTTACCCACATACAACCCAAAACTGATTTGTTAATCATTTAGAACTATTTTCCCAAAATAAAATAGCAAAATTATAGCTTTCAAGCTGCTCTCCCAACTAAATGGCTAGCTCCATACTCACGCATCCTTAGTCCATGTAGCAGCACCAGTCAAAATATATCATTTTCTTATAATTAATAGCTTTTTAGGAACTATTCTTCCCTCTTTTAAGAAGTACTAAATATTCTACTTTCCTATCAATAATTTAGTAAAATGGGAATTTCATGCCAAAGAAGTGGGAAATGTAGAAGGTAAAAGGTTAATAAAAATAGAGCACAATCAGAACTCATCATTTCCCTTGGAGAAAGGCATTTGCATATCCTCATGCAAACAATGTATACAAACCAAGTGGAATATTGCTATCTAGGTGCTAGATGGACTCTTTTGGAGCAATACCTATACTGATAATGTTTCCCTATAATAATACCCTGGATTTGAGTTGTTGAAGCTCTTGCTAAAGTTGAATGAAAGTATGTAGAAATTTGTTGATAGTAACCATAGAAGTGCCCAATATTTTCATTGTCAATGGAATGGGATTAAGAAGAAGACTAGAAGTACCTGATAGGTCCTTTGGAAGCATGTTAGAGACAATCAAAGACTATGATGTCATGGCCTTACTAGGTTATGGGCAATAGGAACTCTCTGTATTTTTTGTAGTATCTTCTGGAAGGGGTTCTTTTTTAGGTGTTTTAGAATTATCTTCCACATTTTTCTTTAAATGATCCTCATCCTGTTCATATGCCCTCCGGATAGTATTTTGCACTATATCATCTTGTCATACAACACTAGGTTCAAGTTCACCTCCTACATTAAATGTTTGTTTACTCATGTCTTCTTGATCAAGATTGTTCTTTGGAGATTCTATAGCTTTATCAAGGCTCATTTTTTCTATGGGTTCACATTCAGGTTCCTTATTAGTTTGACTTTCAAGGGTTTCTCCCTCCTTATTTGTTTTAGGATTTTCCAATTCATCTTGAGGATCACACTGGTCTGTAGTAGTATCACCTTCATTAGAATTATCTTCTTCATTAGTAGGGTTTGGTAGACTTTCTATGGATGGTAAATTCCTCTATTTCTTCATATGTCTGGTTTGATATATGGTGGTATTCCCTACCTAATTTTTCCTTTCATTTCTTATTAGAGCTACTGGTCAAAACCTCAACTTCGGCATCTATAGCAGCTTGAGCAACATTGGCTGGATTATCTAAATGACTGGTAGATTTTGGAGGATTATGTTGTATTGAAGAGGGGCTAGGTTTTTTTGTATTGGAGGAAGTGTGAAGGGATTTTTTGGGTGTTTGTAGGGGCTCACCGACAAGGTTTTTCTTTGGGTTGTAGCTTGGAGAGGTTTGTTCCTTAACCATAGTTTCAACTTCTTCTAGCTGGCGTCGAATGGCATTATAAGTAGGTTGTATAAATGCATCCCATGCTATGGGGGTTTCATAAAGCTAAAGACCATGTATGACCAGTAACTTAATAAGATCATGATGTGCTAATGAATTCTCATGACCTTCCCTAAACTAAGTGCAAGCTCTTTTCAAGGAATGATACAGGTAATAGGGAAGATTAACAAGTTGCCCTAACCTTAAATGAAGCATGAGCCATAAATGATGTGCATGAAAAAAATTGAAGTGGCTCTCATAGGTGATATATTGACCTATAAATAGGGTTACTACATCCCATGGAGAAGGAAGGGTTTTGCATCGAGCTCCTTGTCCCTTAACAACCTCCATAGACTTGTTGCACTATACGAAATTGGTTCTGCCAATTTTCAATTCTATAACCTGAGTATTGGCAGCAGGAAAATACAACTCACCAATTTGAGGAAGATCAGTTATAACAACCACTGTCTACACTATTACTAGAAAGGTAATGCCCCACATTGTCACAGTATCTTGAACAAAGGCATGGAAAAATTCTTTAGTGATGGCAAGGTCATAAATTTACAACCGACAGAAGAAATGATGCCATCCTGCATGATAAAAAATCTTATATGCTTTGCCATTTGCCAATAACTTTTCCATGGAGTCTGGTTCAAACCACTTGCATTTTCCACCCATGACAATAGACGATTGTTGAAAACCAAAAGATGAACAGAGAGGAATGGAGGGTTTTTCAAAAAAATCTATCATTAAGGGTGAAAACAAAGAAAATAATGGCAATAAGATGCCAAATTGTGTGAAGGAGTCATAAATAGCAAGTGGCAGGGACATAAAAAATGATTAATTGGAGAGGAAATGTAGAGGTGCGACACCCCCCCAACTTTGGCATAGAAACATCCCAATTTTGCTAAACTAGAGAGAAGAAATAGAAAATTAAGTACAAAAAAAATGAGGGTAATAAATCTTCCCTAAAAAGCAGAAGGATGATCAGCTAATGATGGCCAGTTGATGATAGTTGGAATCAATATCACACGAGCCAAAGAAGGAGTGATGATGCCAAAAAACCCAAGGAACACCTCCAAAAAAAGAAGGTAGTTAGCAGTATGTGAGAAGTAAATAAGACCTACATCACAAATATTTGAAAAGGAAAGGTCATCAAAGCATAAGAAATTGAGAAAAGACACATGGTAGGTACAACAATACAGTCCTCTTGAAATTATAGAGTGATAGGAGGGTCACTTGGAAGGGACACCAAGGGACGAGTGACAGGAACAAGGAGACTGTTAACCTCATAATGGTTTTTGACACTTGAGTGCCAATACACTTAACTACTTTCTATATTGGAGCTGAGTACACCATGTATGCTGAGCCACAACAAAAGTCGAGTTAGGAAAGACTTTAGGTGCCGAGTGAAGATCAGGTGTCGAGTGAAGTTCAAGTGCTAAATGACTTTAAGTGCCGAGCAGAATAAAGTGCCAAGAAGATACAAGTGCCGAGTGATATTCAAGTGTCGAGTCATAGATATTGCCGAGCAATACAGAAATGAAACAAGTGCCGAGTAAGCCAGTTTTTTATTAGTGCCAAGCATCTGGAATCAACAAGTGCCGAGCAACACAGAATGTACATATGAGTTTGTAACTTCATTGATTCATATGTAAATCATTTTCATGGATGACATGTGATGAATCTCGAAGGATTAAATGATAAGATTGAATCTTTTATTTTTCCTATGCAATCTACATGCAGCCAATAAGAAAAATGATGAAGGCATGCAACCAATGGAAGAAGTGCAAACAATGAGCGGGAAATAGAGGTTGAATATGGATCATAGATCCATATCTAACCCTAAATCCTTGAATGTCTTTATAAGGAAGATGAAATTTCATTATAAAATATATGAGTGGATATACAAGGGTGTGTAAGGAAAACTACTTTCAGAGTAAGGACTATTAGATCACAAAGGATCAAGATCAGAGAAAGCAGATCAAGTGCCTATATTCAGCAATCGAAGGATTGTAATCTATCAGGTTTATTGTACCTAATACTTTCTAGCAATTGTATTAGAATGAAAATCCTATGGTAATAGGTTAGCTTAAAAACTATTTCATAGATCCTTTAAATAGGTGATTAAATCTTTTAACAGGGTGACACTTCATGTAAAGTGTTTGTAAATCCTCTAACCAGGTTGCTATTGATAAAGTGTAAAGGCTTTAACAGGGCAGACCATTAAGTGGTTAAAACCTTACTGCTGTAGCAAATTTTGTGGGTATCATCCCCACCCCAGTTTTACCTTCTTATTCTTGGAGGGTTTTTGGGTTACCAAAATCTCAATTGTTATGTGGTGATTCTTATGTGTTTCTCATAATTGCTTGATAGGTTTGTATGTATGCAATCTACTTTCAGTTTAAAGATTTTAAATACATTACTTTTGATTCACCCCCCCTCTCAAAAGCATTCTTCCCATTTGAATATTCCAACAATTGGTATCAAAGCAAGTGGTTCTCACAAAAAGAAGTCTAACAAATTGAAGAAAAAGATCTAAAGGTGGAAGTCTTCAAACTTGGGAATATTATTGAAAATCAAGTGATTGATGTGCAATTGGCTCTACACAAAGTAGAGGAAGCAAGGGAAGAATTGAGAAAATTCTTGAAGAGAAGGAAAGATATAGCCATAGCTGAAAATGATATAAACTATAAGGAGATTGATACCACAAAACTATGTGCCAATGGAGACACTAAAGAGTTTGATGCAGCAATAGTAGAACTGATGGAGAAAAACAAAGTTCAAGCAGAGGAGATAAGATCTCTCAAGATAGAACATGAATCACAGGCCATAATGATATGTGAAATCACTGAACAAAAGAAAAGAGTAGTTGAGGATAGAGTCATGATAGAAAATGACAAATGAAATCTTGCAAGCAAGCTTGAAGAAAAATGTACTAAATTAACAAGGATCTCAAATATGTAGATGGATACACTTGCCCAAATGATGAACCTTCATCATGAACACAATATGAAAGATATTGAGATCTCCACTTTGAAGATACACAATGAACAACTATAGAATGAATTGAACAGAGAAAAAGAGGTAGCTGAGAATCTCAACAAGTCAAGTGAAGCCATCAAGTATTTTGAACAATTGCTGAAATCCCCAAAATCTGCCCATGATACATCAAGACTAGGATACAATAGCACTGAGGTTGGAGAATCATTAAAGAGTGTCGAGCAAAAAGATGACATAGGTAAGAATTCAAAACCCACTTGTCATTACTATATTAAGAAGGGGCATACTGCTAATATTTGCGGGAATAGGAAATTCAATCAGCCAAATACACTCAAGAGCAAGAGTTCCTGTCACAAGTGCAACATGCAAGGGCATATGACACAAGATTGTAGATCCAGAGTTACAAGGACACAAAAATTTGATGGACACTGTCATAATTGCAAGAAGGATGGGCATAGAGCATTTGAATGTAGATCAAAGCCTATATGGACATCAAATCAACTAGCAAAATCAAAAGGGAATGAAAGTCACTATCATTGGGATTACAACACCAAGTATAGTTTTCATTATTGTCAGGAATATGGAGATATACCACATAATTTCATAAGAACACATTTCAAAGGGAACTACAAAAGATGGTTGAATCAAACCACATGTTTCAGTTGTTTGAAAGTTGGTCATATCAGCAGAAACTGTCCTACAAGATCAAAGGCACCCAAGACTGAAGAAAATAAGGGCAAAGAAAAGATTGATGTCGAAAAGATAAGGGGGAAAATGAATAAGACTTGGAAAAAGAAAGATGAATGCAACACATCAAGTGGAGGGATCACTTCACCCAATAGGTCAAGTGATCACACTTCATCAAACTAAGCATGAGAAGTATACGGGACTGATATACAAAGCTATATCACACATCAATCCCAAGACAAAGAAGTAATGCAAAGTATAAATCTGCATGAGACAAGATGTTAAGACAAAATCTAAATGATGTTGCCAAGCTATCTTTGGATGCCGAATTAAAATCCAACACATGTCGAGCTCCTAATAGTGACCAAGTTGATAATTGATGCTGAGTTAGGTTAAATTTTTTTAGAAGCCGAGTTGGTAGTTGAGCATTTAATGCAATGAAAATAGGGTATATTATCATGATTCTAATCAGTTTTCCTCATCATGATCAAGAAGCAAAGAAGAGAAAGAGAGCAGAGAAACTTCATAGCATAGAATCTAGCATTTCAAACAGATTGCAACATCTCTCAACGTGTTTTCATTGATCTTGAGGTATTTTTCATTTGTGCCAAGCTATGCAGTTTCATATTTCGTAAAAAAGAAACCCTAGTTTGCATAAATGGCATCAAGTTCCAAGAAAACCAAGAACAAAGAGTCATTTGAAGTTTAGTTAGTGTCCAATGAGGTCAAGCAACCTAATTTTCGTCCCATACCTAAAGTTGCATACAAAAATGACCCAGCTGGAGCTCTCTCCCAAATACCCCCAAAAGTTGTAATGGTTCAAGACGTAAGGAGATGCTACAATTGTAAGATAGGAGACCTAGGAGATATGGAAATAAGTCAACCCTATGAGAAATTGTGTGTAGATGGAGTCTTAAAAGATGAATTCAAAATTGTTGAAAGAAAGGGTTTGACCCGAGTTTTGAGCTTTCCCGCCGTATTCAAGACATAATGAGTTAAACTTGTGTTAAGCAGAATTCATGGTGGAAGTTTATGGTTAGAAGATACTCCCATCAAATTAACCAAAGAAATCATACATAGAGTAACAGGGTACCCTACCCTAGATAGGTTCAAAACCTTGAGAAGTGAATCGAAGGAGGTTATTGAAAAGAACACTGGTGCTCAGTGGAATAAGAGAGGAATGACAATTCACACAATTTAGGATCCTCTAGTTGAGTTTGTTGTTAGAGTCATTGCCCATAAGTTCTATCAATCTAGTAGACTCAACAGTGTGCTATGTATTGCAGTAGATGTAGGTTACAAATTGGTGAAAAAGGATCATACTTATGATCTTGCAAAACTACAACTACAACAGATTACTGAAAACCTAGCTGCCATAAGAAGGACAAAGGGTGCTCAATGCAAATTTGGAGCAATTCTAATTTGTATATTCTTCTATGTTCAAAATGATTTTCCCTCTTTCATAAAAATTACATGGAGGAATGATAGAACTCTCATTTCCCAAATCAATGAATATATAGAACAAATGGGAGAAAATTTTGATACCCTGATGACAAGTTATTTTGAAGATTTCAAAAAATCCATGAAACAAAGGGTGAGTATACCAGTTTCTTTAGTAGAAGAACATGTTAATGATATATGCTTCTTGGTTGATATTGACTTCACATACATTCAAGCTACAATTTCAAGAGTGAGATGGCTAAGGCCATTTGGATATGAAATCAATGTTGATGAGGCATCTGCAGCAATAACTACATTATTGGTAGAAGAAATAGATAAAAGTGCTCCACATTTTGGCACTTATGATGTAGTAAGGTCAAAAATAAACATGGAATTAAAGATTGCTTCCACATTAAAGAAAAAAGACAAATTGTTAAAGAATATTAAGAAGAAATTTGGTGAAGAAATTGAGGCTGAAGCAGAAGAAGAAGAAGATGACAATGATGATGAAGATGAAAAAGGACAAGACCCAATGGAATTAACTCAAGGCCTGGGTGAAGACAAGGAGGAAGGTGCAGAAGATAAAGAAGCCAAGGAAGCACCAACTGAAGCTGAGAAAAAGAAAAGAAAGGCAACATAATAGTCTCCATATTAGCAAAAAGTAAAGAAATCTGCCATGCCATCACCTCAAAAGCCTACAACACGAGCTGCAACAAGGGCCTCCACTCAAAAGGCTAAAGAGGAAGTTATAAAGAAGAAACCAATCAAGGAAACACAGGAAGAGCTGAGGAAAAGAAGAAGATATGTGGCTCAACCATATTCTGATGAAGAAGATCAATCTAAAAAGGTAAGCCATTCTTCAATTGATACTTTATGTAAAAAGATTGGAAATGCTGATTTAAGCAACTTAAATAAAGTTGATTTCAATAAGTTTACTAAAGAAGAAAATAATAGGATAGAAGAAATAGTTTATGGAATGATGGCACAGTTCAAGTACACTCCACTTGAACTAGATGGACAATTGCCAAAAGAACTACCTAAAATTGTAGAAGACAGATGGCATTTTTGTTTGAAAATGGAAAAGGAGATGAGGGAATCAACCCTAGCAAGCGTATTGTCGGATTTGACTAGGGAACAAATAAACAAAGTAGTTAAAAGGCATAATAATAGGTTTACACCTAAGTACAAGGCATTCTTCATACTCCAAAACAAGATGGAAGAAATTGTTCAAAGAACAATGAAATCATGGAAAAACTTGTACAAAAAGATTGAAGATTTTCTTGAAGAAGAATACAAGGAACAAGCTGCTACTCCACTAGAAGAGAGGAGAAAAAGGAGAGAAGAGAAGACAGTAGTAGAGAAGGGAGAAGAAAAAAATAAAGTAGAAGAAGAAAAGAAGGTAGAAGAAGAGAAGAAAGAAGAAGAAAAGAAAGATGGAGAGGAGGAAGAGACACAAAAAAAAAGATGTATTGGTAACAGCTGGGCAAGAGCAGCAACCATATCAGAGTGTGCAAGACACACAAATGCCACCCTCTAGCCCTCCTCATGTACCCATCACACCTGTAGAAACTATAACTATTGTTGATGTTCCTGATACTTTTGGTCAGAACATCAATCCATTAACTGCAAAAGATCTCAAAAGAATCCTTGACCAATCTACACAACAAGCAATATTATGTGTAGATCCAGTATTGGTCAGTATGGATGAATTGCAAAAACTAGTAGAAAGCATAGTTAGAGATAAGGTGAATCCACAAGAACCACCTTCCATCATCTCTACAGCTACTAGTGGTCAACTTCAAATGCCAATAGTTATTTTAACAGGCATAGTTGACACTACAATATAGAAGCCGAGTGCAGCTGTAGAAAAAGGAATAGAACAAATAGGATAAACTCTTACATCTGATCCTACAGTACAAACACAAGGTGCACTTCTTAAGATTACCATAATTGATCAAGATAGTAGACAACAGGAGGAGAAAATAGTGGAAACCCCTAAAGAGCAGGAGGCAATACAAAAATTGATAAATTTGCCTACCTCGGGAACTCCTTCACAACAACCATTGCAAATATCTGTACCAACATCTAGTACTACAAAAGTTGAAAGGGTACTTCACTATGGAGACCCTAAATTAGATGAGGAGATAGTCATACCAGGCTATGACTCAAAAACAATAACCATTGATCAAATAAATGAGGTGCAGGAAGCACTGAATAGAAGAAAGAGACAAGAGATACTCAGGAAGGAGTATAAACAAAAGCAAGCACTACATGAGATTAAGGACATCTTTATGGATGCCTTTAGTTTTCAATCACCAAATGAGTCAAAGAATATCACGGAGCAATTATCCGATATTGTTGACCAGGTGAAAAATTAAGACCAAGAAACAAATGCAAAACTTATGGAATGGTCTGAAAGAAAATTTCAAGGGAAAGTGAATGAGAAAGTATCTAGTGAAATAACACTATCTAGTGAAATAGCACTTTCACAGGTTGAATTGGAAAAGTTAGTAGACAAAGTGAAAAAGGTACTTAAGAATATATTCTCATTGTACAAAAAGTTGTGTGACTTTTCATACTTCACACAAAAGACAAGCCAAAAGATATTGAGCTTGGAAAGAAATTTAAACATTTCAAGCATACAACTACCAAATGATCTAGCTCAAAGTGAGAACCATTTTGCTCAATTTCTTCACACTCACAAAGAAATAGCTATATTAACAGCAGATGAGGCCAATATCAAAGAACAATTGATACAACTATAGCCCTCCATTACCCCACAATTGGAATTACTCCATAAGGAACAAGTCTATGCAGAAACCATTCTCAAGAAAGATTCTAATCTTTCTACATTAGATGGACTTATTCATCTTGCTGCAAAGACTGCCATCCAACATAAGTCACTGGAAATTTCTTTGAACAATTGGGATGCATCTCTCAAGATGATTATGGAGGTAAACAACACATTTTTGGCAAAATACGGTCTTAACCCTTAAAATCCTTTGACATAAGTGTCAAAAAGGGGGAGATAAGAATAAATGGGGGAGATAAGAATAAAAGGAGGAGATAAGAATAAAAAGGGGAGATATTAACTAAAGAGGAGATACTATATGATGTATGAGGCACAACCAACTTAGGGGGAGTTACAATAATTTTGAGGTATATATTGTAAGTTACAAATTTTGATCAAGTTTTCTTTAAAAACTCTGTATATACCAAACAAATTAGTTAATGTACTCACAAGGTCAGTTAAGTGTTTTTGTCACTCATGTCAAAGGAGGAGATTGTTAACCTCATAATGGTTTTTGACACTTGAGTGCCAATACACTTAACTACTTTCTATATTGGAGCCGAGTACACCATGTATGCTGAGCCACAACAAAAGCCAAGTTAAGAAAGACTTCAGGTGCCGAGTGATCTTCATGTGTCGAGTAGTCTTTAGATGCTGAGTGAAGATCAGGTGCCGAGTGAAGTTCAAGTGCTGAATGACTTTAAGTGTCAAGCAGAATAAAGTGTCGAGCAGATACAAGTGCCAAGTGATATGCAAGTCGAGTCATAGATGATGTCAAGCAATATAGAAATGAAACAAATGCCGAGTAAGCCAGTTTGTTATTAGTGCCGAGCATCTAGAATCAGCAAGTGCCGAGAAACACAGAATGTACATATGAGTTTGTAACTTCATTGATTCATATGTAAATCATTTTCATGGCTGACATGTGATGAATCTCAAAGGATTAAATGATAAGATCGAATCTTTTATTTTTTCTATGCAATCTACATGCAGCCAATAAGAAAAATGATGAAGGCATGCAACCAATGGAAGAAGTGCAAATAATGAACGAGAAATAGAGATTGAATATGGATTGTAGATCCATACCTAACCCTAAATCCTTGAACGTCTTTATAAGGAAGACAAAATTTCATTGTAAAATATATGAGTGGATATACAAGGGTGTGTAAGGAAAACTACTTTCAAAGTAAGGACTATCAGATCACAAAGGATCAAGATCAGAGAAAGTAGATCAAGTGCTTGTATTCAGCAATCGAAGGATTGTAATCTGTCAGGTTTATTGTACCTAATACTTTCTAGCAATTGTATTAGAATGAAAATCTTATGGTAATAGGTTAGCTTAATAGCTATTTCATAGATCCTTTAAATAGGTGATTAAATCCTTTAATAGGGTGGCACTTCATGTAAAGTGTTTGTAAATCCTCTAACCAGGTCACTATTGATACAATGTAAAGCCTTTAATAGGGCAGACCATCAAAAGTGGTTAAAACCTTACTACTGTAGCAAATTTTGTGGGTATCATCCCCACCCCAGTTTTACCTTCTTATTCCTGGAGGGTTTCTGGGTTACCAAAATCTCAAGTGTTATGTGGTGATTCTTATGTGTTTCTCATAATTGTTTGATAGGTTTGTATGTATGCAATCTACTTTTAGTTTAAAGATTTTAAATACATTACTTCCGATTCACCCCCCCTCTTAGAAGCATTCTTCCCATTTGAATATTCCAATAGAGACCTCCTATTGTAACCATCAAAGTGTATTGTTGAAGGTGCTTCACTCACTCTCCCTTTGTTTTTTTTTTATAAAAAAAATTACGTACTACACTAGACTGCTGAGAAATTGGTTTTCAATCAAGTGTCTCCTAGAAGTGCTGGTGGACTAGTTTTCATTGTTGGATCTTTTTTATATTAAATTTTTTATTTATTTCTTATATATATATATATATATATATATATATATATATATATATATATATATATATATATATATATATATATATATAATCATATAGATATATTCTTTAATGTTGAAAGAGACCAAAGGGAACCATGGTGAGTCCCTTGGCAATCTCCAGAAAGAAAGCTTCCTTTGACAAAGGCTTCTTATATAGCTTCAATTGATGACCACTACTGAGGAGCTGGAGACGTTCAGAGTCCACAGTGCAGATCTGAACTACACCATTGTCATATACATGCTCAATTTTGTAAGGTCTAAGCCATCTTGTATGAAATTTACCCTTAAAATCCTAGAATCGAGAGTCATATAGAAATACCCAATCACTATGCTGGAAAGAATGTTGTCAAATGTGTTTGTCATGCCACAATGCTCGTTGATTTTGAACAAGTTCAGTATGAAGAAGTGCTTCTTGATATAACTCATCAAGGGAGTGGAGTTGGGTTAGGCATTCCTTTTGAGCATTAGAGAAACTCAATCCGAGTTGTGTTGGAGTTGATGAAAGCCAACTCTGAAGACGCCCAAGATCACCTGCATGCAAAAACTTGTCAAAGAGAAGCCAAGGAGAGAAGAGCATGGAGCAAGGGAAAAACCCTAAACAGACATGAGAGAGAAAATATGCAAACACAAGAAAAAATGTATTTACAATAGAATGCCTTGATATTGCAATAATACAATGAGGGAGCCTGAATATAAAGAGCTCTAGGAATCTTCCAGAACAAGCTAGAAGATGCTAGGAGAAAAGTGTGACAACTAAGCATACATCCACTTGAGGTGGAAAGTCCTCGAACAATGTGAGAGGATAAGTATGACTTAGGAGAGAACAAATTCCCGTATTGTCAACAACTTATAACTAACTCCTAGACTACAACTAATAAATAAATACATTTACCTAAGTAAGTAAATAGAATAAATAATTAGTAAATTAATTATTTACTCTAACACCCCCCCTAAAGTGCAACTTAGGTAAATGCCTTAAGCTCACAAGCTAAGAAATGCAGAATGCATAATGAGTCCCGAAAACGAGGCCATATTAGGTACCCATGAACAATGCAAAAAAATGCAACATCTAAAAATGGGGAAAGAGAGAAAATCACGTGGGAAAAACTTTCCCCCAAAAAGAGGTAAAAACCTAGTGAAGAACTGAAGAAGCCTCCAACTAGGAAAATGTCCCCTAAAATAGGAACCAGAAGTGATCATAAAGAGGCATCACTGAAGCATGAAGAAGCTACAAATTTTCCAAACTACTGATATAAAGAACCTCCATGGAAGAAGAAGAAGGCACAAACTGAGTGTGTCTATATGGTAGATGACCCATCTCACTGAAATGCATAGCTAGCCAACCACTATAATCACCTTGTACATAGGATCAACCACTGAATACATAGTTCAAACTATCGAACCATCGAACCATGGATGCATTAGAAACAACAACATAACCCCCCCTTAATGTAGATAAGTGTGATGACAGGCAACTGAGAAGGTGGGCCAAAGTCTCTTACAAATGAACCAAGAACGACGAGAGAGGAAGAGATATAGACACCTATAAAGAAACAATCACACTAACTCTGCATGGGGCTAATGTCATGGAAAGGAGACCCACTTGACAAAGGGAGAAGCCTAAAATAGCAAACAACTATCCCCCCATGGTGCTTTATGAAAATAGTGCAAGTACAACTGACTCAAAAATAATGTTCATGACATCTAAAATGCAAAAGTGGCACTTTATCTCAGTGTGATACATAAAAATACTTCAAAATGATAGCTACAATGATCAAAATTGGAAAAAAGCTACAAAAAAAAGTACAACTCAAAATAAAGGAAACCATGCCAAGAAAATGATCCTCGGGCCTAAAACATTCAAGATATCTACCATAGAGAAAAAATGCCAAAAATATGATAAAAAGAGCATGGGCCAAAAACTAAGGAAAATGACCACATTTCTAAAAAGGTGATAGAACTAGCTTTCCAAAAATATAAAGTTTTCAAAAAATTGACATGGGACGCAAAAGATATGCTTACCGAAGTAAAAAAACATAACTTTGGACTTTGACTAAAAAATGGGCAACAAAAAAGTATCAAAACCAAAAAATACCTACACCAATGTCTCTATCTTGGAACTAGCTTTTTGGTGCTTCTTTTAGATAAGAAAAATACATCCGTATGCTCAAGTTATGGCCAAAAAACCAACAGTAGCTCCAAAATAGAACTAGGAGAGGTGCATGGAAGGTCCAAGATGCTGATGACATCATGTTGACATCAGCAATCAGTGAGCTTAAATTTGACATCCATGTGGCCATTGCTGCAAAAAAGGTACCACATGGTAGGTCCACATGGCAGCCACATGGAAAATGGCTGACATGGCTGGGACCACGTGGCAAAGTGCCACATGGAAAACCTACCATGTGTCCCATGGTGACTGGCTCAAAAATCTGTTGACAAGGCTAAAGATGTCCTGCTGGTGCTACTGACTGGATGTTGAGTCAACTGTACATGTAGACAGTTAGAGGAGACTACACGTGGGTAGGTCGGCGACGGCTGCTAGCGACAATGGCCATAGTGGTGGCGGCCTTTGGTGTGTCCACTAGCGAGGTGGTGGGTTGAGGTGTCATCACCTATGACAGGGGAGGCACTATCAGAGGTTGTACTCAGGTAGAGCAGGGCTTTGCAAGGGTAGAGCTACCGATGACTGGTGAGGAGTGGGTGGAGAGCAGGTGGCCCCGCAATGGTAGCTAGGCGGTGATGCGGCAGCACACTTTGTGCCCTTTTAAAAATTTGTATGCTCACAAATCTGTACGATTTGTATGGAAAAGGCCTCTGACTAAATTTTTTTTGCCTCCTAGAGCTCTGTCTCCAAAATTGACAAGTTTTATATGAATCCTAATTGCAAATAGCCTTTTGGATCCAATGGTAATGTTTGTTTGGGCTGAAAGTGCTTCAAAAATTTGATGTCCCACTGATTTGAAGAAAAATGCACAAACAAACTAGGGTTTGTGACTTCAAATCACAGCTTCAAAAATTTTTCAATGAAGTAGTAGCAGGGAGGCTCTGATACCATGTTGGAGTTGATAAAAGCCAACTTCGAAGATGCCCAAGATCACCTGTATGCGAAAACTTTTCAAAGAGAATCCAAGGAGAGAAGAGTGTGGAGCAAGGGAAAATCCCTAAATGGACATGAGAGAGAAAATATGCGAACACAAGAAAAAATGTATTTATAATAGAATGCCTTGATATTGTGATAATACAATGAGGGATCCCAAATATAAAGAGCTCCAAGAATCTTCTAGAACAAGCTAGAAGATGCTAGGAGATAAGTGTCACAACTAAGCATACATCCACTTGAGCTGGAAAGTCCTTGAACAATGTGAGAGGATAAGTATGACTTAGGAGAGAACAAAATCTCATATTGTCAACAACTTATAACTAACTCCTAGACTACAACTAATAAATAAATTCATTTACCTAAGTAAGCTTAAGTAAATAGAATAAATAATTAGTAAATTAATTATTTACTCTAACAAGTTGAAGGGCAGTTCGAAGAGTTTTAATCTCAAACTCAATAGGAAGTACAACCTTCTTACAATAAACAAATTCATAAGGGGTTAGACCAATAGTGGTCTTCCACATAGTATGATAGGCCCACATGACTTCAAGAAGTCATGTGGCCCAATCATGCTTATGAAGTGCAATAGTTTTAGTAGGAATCTTCTCCAGTTCTCGATTAGTTACCTTGACTTGTCCATTCGCTTGAGGATGATAAGTTGACAATTTCCTGTGGCAAATCTCATATTCTTTGATTAATACAACAATAAGGTCTAAAGTGAGCTGAGGTCCTTGATCAGTAGTGATCTCATGTGGAACACCAAAGTGAGTGAAAATCTCAAAATATAGGAATTTAGGAACTTTGGTATCTTGAGTGTGCTTAAGCGCAACCACCTCAACTCACTTTGTGACATAATCTATACAAACAAGAATATATTCCTTATTTTTGGAAGGTGGGTTGATAGTCCAATGAAATTGAGACCCCATTTTTCAAAAGGTTCAATAGAAAGATGAGGGTAAAGTGGCATCTCATTTGATTGTGTGGGATGACCCATGCCTTGGCACTAGTCACTATGTTGAACATAACGCTTGCAATCCTTATGGAGCATAGGCCAGTAATAACCTGCAGTCAAAATCTTTTGAGTAGTCCATTGAGTAGCAAAGTGTCCTCCACAAGGTTCAATATGACAGGCATAGAGAATATCAAAGACATCTTCCTCAGGAATACATCAGTGCATGATGTTATCAATGCTAGTATGGAATAGAAGACCTTTGAGCCAAGTATACTATCTACTGAGGCCCACCAAATTACAACACTCATGAGGGGAGAGGTGAGGTGGAAATTTGCATGTAACCAAATAGTTGGCAATGTTAGCATACCAAGGACTTTTGGCAAAAATTGCAAAAAGGTGTTCATTAGGGAACGAGTCATCAACAGGAACAACTTTATTGTTAGATTGTAGTAACCGAGACAAGAAATCTGCAACCACATTTTCTTGACTAGGCTTATCAACTATAGTGACATCAAATTTTTGTAATAAAAGAAACCATCTAATAACCCTACTAGTTACTATAGGTTTATTCATCAAAAATTGAATCACTAAATGATCAATATGAACAAACACCTTATAACCAATAATGTAGTGTCAAAATTTATTAATAGCATAAATAGCAACTAAAAATTCTTCTTTAGTTATCATATAGTTTACCTCGGCACCAGTGAAATTCTTGCTAACATACTAGATTGAATAGAAGAGGTTGTCCTCCTTTTGTCCAAGTATTTCCCCCATTGAGAAGTTAGAAGCATCGGTGTGAATATGGAATGGTAATTCCCAATTAGGACCTCTAAGAATAGGAGTAGTTACCAACTTGGTCTTACTAGTTTCAAAGGCTTCTTGACATTTAAGGGTCTAAGTGAAAACAACATCTTTAGCTAATAAAGAAAACAAAGGAGAAGCAATCTTACTAAAGTTTTGAATAAATCTCCTATAATATCCGGCATGACCAAGGAAACTTTGAACATCTTTTTGTGTTGAAGGTGTGGGAAGATCTTGAATTATTTGGATTTTTAGGATCAACTTGTATACCTCTTGATGAGATTAAATGACCTACAAAAATTCCTTCTATCATCAACATATGACATTTCTCATGGTTTAGAGACAAATTAGTGTCGATACATCACTTAAGCACTTTTTATAAGTTATCTTTAGCTTCATCAAAGGTATTTCCATGAATAGTAAAATCATCCATATAAACTACACAATCATTAACTAGATCAAAAAAGATGCTTAATACTACGCGTTGGAATGTTCCAGGGGCATTACCTAACCCAAAAGGAAGCACATTGTATGCAAAGGTTCCGCATGGTCAAGTAGAGGTAGTTTTTTCCTAATCTTCTAGGGAAATGTGGATCTAATTTTACCCACTGAATCCATCCAAGAAGGAGAAGAATTACTTCCCTACAAGAGTATCCAAGACTTGATCAATAAAGGGTAATGGAGTATGATCCTTCTTAGTAGCCTTGTTTAAAGCTTGATAATCAACACAAATACACCACTTACCATTTTTCTTTGGAAAAACAACCAAAGGAGATATCCACTTGCTATCTAAAATTGGATAAATGAAACCAACATTCAAGAGTTTTGGGAGTTCTTCTTTGACAATATCACACAAAGTAGGATTGAGTTTGCTTTGCTGTTGTTGAACTGGGTGACTTCCTTCTTCAATGTAAATGTGATGAGTGCAAGTGTCAGAATGAATACCTCACATGTCTTGATACTCCCATGTAAATGTATCTTTATATTTTTCAAGCATACTCATGAGATCTTTAACCTAAGCTAGTGTTAACTATGGATTAATATTGAGGGTATGCCCAAGTAGGATCTCCATAGGTTTTGATAAAATAGGAGCACTAGGGAGGGGTCTTGATGATGTTTCTAGTTCTTCCAAGGACAATAATGGACTATACAAACATTGATGTGGTAGAAGCTGATGTAACATGAGGAAGTGTTAAATAGATTGAGGATTTCCAACTAAAGGAAAATTCCCAAAAGGATAGTCAACAGTTGCATGAGAGGGGAAAACCATAGTTTCCAAGATATCATTAGACTCATACCTATTCTGAATTTTGTTTACTAAAATGGCTTCATCAGTTGGGTCTTCAAAATATTCTACTTGCCTGATGGTAAGGACTGGAACATAATTGTCTAAATCACTGCTGACCCATGTTGGGTCCTCAATATCCAATAATGGTTGAGCAAGAGGATATAAGGTCAACTCTTTTGTTTGCTCACCATTAGAGATAATCATGTTACCTGACTGACAATTAATGTGGGCATTGGTTGTTGCTAACCAAGGCCTTCCAAGAATGAGAGGATATCCCCCCAACTTAGCTTTGGGCTTAAGGATCATAAAATTAGTTGGGTAATCCCAACTATCCATGGAAAGAATGACATCTTCTATAACCCGTTTTGGTTTGACTAAGGATAGATCAACCATCTAAAGCACTGTAGGAGTAGGTCTAAGTCCCTCTAAGGATAATTTTATTTTTGTTTCATTTGTCATTAAATTTATAGCAACACCTAAATCCACAAGTGTATTAGGAATAAAAATTGTACCAATACTTACCTAGATGACAAGACTACCAGGATCTACATATTCTGGAATGTTGATATCTCCCAACATTAATTCTCCTAGTTGTCTAATAACTTGAATAGTTTTTGGATGCTTTTTTTTCTAATGTCAGGTACATAATTCTTGTATTGTCTTTTTGTATATTGGCACATCCTTAAGAGCCTATAAAAGAGGAATTTTGATGTTAACATAGTGTAATTCATTTAAAATATCAAACTCAAAATGTGTTGGTTCTTTAAGCTTGGGCTTATGAATGAATCAATCAGGAAAGGGAGGTTCTTTTTTTGACTCCTCTTCAGGTTCATTTATGACTTCTGTGATAGTAAGTCCTTTAAGAGCCTTCCCAAATCTGAGGTGAACAACATCCAACTCAATCATGTTAACAAGGTAGGTAGGAAAATTATACATTTCACTATGATAGAGTGGTTGAGGAGGCTTATTATTAGGATTCAAATTTGGTTGAGTTGGCATGGATGTGGGTTTAGGCAGTTGTGGTGCATTTGAAGGTGGATTCAAAGAAGATGGAGGTATGGGAGGAAGAAATTGTTGAGGTTTTTGATAGGGGCTTATTAGTGGTGGTGGAGGAAAGGAATTTTGTGGTAGATAGGGTTGTGTATAAGGTTGTAAAGGTAGATATGATGATTGTGGAGGTGAATATGAAGGTTGCAACCTCCATGTTTGATGCCATGGTTGCATACTAGGTTGAAAATTTTGGGGCCATTGCAGATAAGGATCAGGTTGTTGATAACCTCCATACCATGGACCTTGGTTAGAGATTTGTTGAGGTGGTCTGGAAAAATATTCATTGGAGAACCCTCTAGGTAAAAACTGGCATTGTGGAGCCATATAATAAACTAGTTCTTCAATATATTCCATAGGAATCATCCCTTCAGGAAGAGGTCATAGTGTCAAAGTCTTACTAGCTTCCTTGAGTGATGTTACATGAGTTTGGTTAAAAGGGAAATCTTCTGGTCCATGCTTCTTACGACAAGTTGGACAATATATTGCCAAGGCCTTTTCAGCTTCCTCATGTTTCCTGCAAGAATACAATGTGTCAATTTATTTTCCCATATGATTTAATAAGTCAATTTTAAGATCTTCAAGTAGATTACCAATTTCACACTTAGAGATACCTGATGTATTACCCATAATGGAGAACTTACTTGAATTCCCACGAATAGATCGATGAGACCACGAATAGTTCTTGCATATATCACAAATGTCTTCAACAGACATTTTAGAAATATCACCTTTTCCAATAAAATTTAGGGCATCCATGGTTTCATCATGAATCCCTCTTAAGAAAAGCATCTTGATAGTTTTTGAAGTTAAATCAGGATGTCTTGAACATTATAGGCTAAAAGAAAAATGTTCGAAGAAATCTTCAACTGACTATTCTTCTCGTTGAGCGATGCAAAAGATTTCATCCTATAATTCCTTGGTCTTGCAGTACTCCTAATATTTTGCTAGGAAAACATCTTTCATTTGGTTCCATGTTCTAATGTCCCTAAGACTCATAAACCATTGTAATGCAACATCTTTCAAGGTAGCTAGAAAGAGCTTTAGTTTTTGTGCATCACTTTGATAATCATAGCTACTATAAAGGACATCAAATTAAAATAGGAACATATCAAGATCTTTAGAAGTTGACCCTCTAAATATGGGAAGTGTTGAGTGAGGGATATTTTTCATAGGGGCATCATCCTCAGGAGGCTGAATAGGAAACTCAAATTTCGTGTTGTGTTGAAAAATTGCATTCCTATTATTTCTAGCATTGTTTCCTCCTACATTGTTGTTTTCAACATTGTCAGCCATGACTTCTTCTAGAACTTTGGTTGCCCAAGGTGTAAAATATGTTTCAAAGTGTTGTTCCAAAGGTTTTGGAAGCTTAATACACCTAATTTCATATGACTTTGTGAATTGTTCAAAAAATTTAGAAGATGTAGTAGGAGAGGTGGATTGAGAAGATGGGTGGATTTTAACTTCATTGCTTGGTTTGATTCCAATAGTTGATGGATTTTTCTCTTTTTTTGGTTTTTGAATTTTTGAACTACCTATGGATTACTTCTTAACAAATCTACCTTGACTATCCCTAAATCTATTCATGCACCTAAATAATTTATTGTAGTGGAAACCAAAGGTACTATCCTAAGAAAGGTCGACAGTTGCTCAAGATTTATCAAGGGCTCACTATTCCTATCTTGACCTATTATGGTTTAATGCCTTTAATATCTCTCCTCGGAAATGGTACCAAAAATGTTGGGTAAAAATGAGGTTCACCATTGTGATATATGATCGAATCAACAATACCCTTAGAATGTCAATCTAAGATTTATAAACTTGTGAGAGATATAATGATTGTTTGCTCAAGGAGTGAAAATAATAAATCAAGAGGTTTATGAATGCAAATTACTACTTACTAATAAATTAAACTATCCAAATCACCATACATCTAAGATTACTTTTGCAAATGGATTATAATCTAAAGTTGGAATTCTTATTAACACACCTTTAAATAATTAAACACAATGTCTTTATGAATGCTATTGCAAAGTTTTGTCCAATTAAATGTTGATTTGATTAAGAGTTGATATCTACTTGAACTGTGACAAGAGGTTTAGTGGCAATAGGAGGTTGTTTACAAAAAAATGGTTCTAATACAGAGTGCAATATAAAGTATGATAAATGGGGAAAAAGAGTATATGAATAGCAACAAGAAGTGGTTCAATAGATGGATGGATGCGACAGGAAGAATGAAATAGATAGTATTCTATGATAGACTTATGCAGGCTGCAAACTAATGATATATAGAAAACAATTACTTCATAAGAATGTCACAATCAATTACCTCATTAGATAATTGAATTCTTAATTAATCAACAATAGGATTGTACAAATTTGATTAACAAACATATATGCGATAAACTTCTTATAAATGCACATAGTCAATTCAATCTGTAAAGGAACGCATGAAATCAATCAATACTGAAGTATTCACAAAACATACTAAAGTAACCTCACCAAGTTTTCAGAGAGAGGGCCCTCCTCTAGTTCGCAAGGTGAGAGGTGTTCTAAAACTAGCTACTATAGAAACTCCACACTTTTTAAGATCATAGACTTCAGAGATAATATAAATAGAGTATTTTCATATATCATGTCTATATTGTCTTTTGATTGGCATTTACTTATATAGGCTTGAAATGTTTAACCATCTTAATAACTAAGCTAGAATGGATGATGGCCTACTCCCTAAATATAGATAATAATTTATTTTAGCCACTAGCCACACATAACACATTACAAAACAACTTGACCAAGATAACATATGGCCCAAAACTGATCTATTAAAGATTCAAAACTATATGCCCAAAATAACATAGAAAAATTATAGCTTTCAAGCTACGCTCCCAACTAAATAGCTCACTCCATACTCACACATCCTTAGTCCCTGTAGCAGCACCAGTCAAAACATATCATTTTCTTATAATTAATAGCTTTTTAGGAACTATTCTTCCCTCTTTTAAGAAGTACTAAATATTCTACTTTCCTATCAATAATTTAGCAAAAAGAGAATTTCATGCCAAAGAAGTGGGAAATGTAGAAGGTAAAAGGTTAATAAAAAAAAGCACTATAAGAACTCATCACATACTACTATGTGAGGTGACTAAACAGAAGAAGAAAGCTATGGAAGACAAATCCATGATTGAAGAAGATAAAAGAGTGTTGAACAATAGACTAAAAGAGAAATCATCAGAGCTAACCTAGATTTCTAATATGCAATTGGATACTTTGAGTGAAATGATGAATGTCAACTATGAGATGAATGTCAAGGACATTGAGATAACAAAATTAAAGTTCCAGAATGAGAAATTGCATAATGACCTAAAAAGGGAAAAGGAATTTGTTGAAAGTTTCAATAAACCAAGTGAAGCCATCAAATACATTGAGTAATTATTAAGACCTCCTAGAACTCACATTGATACATGTAGACTGAGATACACAAGTACTAAAGAAGGAGAATCATCCAAAAGTGCTAAAAAAATGAGCAACAAAGATAAGACCTACAAACCTACTTGTCATAATTGTGGTAAGAAAGGACATACTGCTAATGTGTGTAGGAGAAAAACTACAAATTAGAATGTCAAGCATAAGAGCATGGTTCACTATCATAAGTCTAACAAACAAAGTCATCAGGCACATGAATGT
Source organism: Cupressus sempervirens (assembly GCA_028749045.1). Taxonomy (NCBI): domain Eukaryota; kingdom Viridiplantae; phylum Streptophyta; class Pinopsida; order Cupressales; family Cupressaceae; genus Cupressus; species Cupressus sempervirens. Next base: position 547,077,241 of record CM053793.1, read on the forward strand.
AGAACTATGACTAGGCACACTCAACTATTTGAAGGATATTGTTATAACTATCAAAAGTATGGACATAGGGCTTTTGAGTGCAGATCCAAACCCATGTGGTCATCAAATAGGTAAACAAAGGTAAAGAACAATGGAAACTCTTATAACTAGGATTATCATACACGATATAGCTATCATTATTGTCAAGAATATGGACATGTTCCTAAGAATTGTATTAGGAAATAGTTTAGAGGTAACTATAAAAGGTGGTTGTGTCAAACCACATGTTTTAGCTATTTGAAGATTGGTCACATCAGTCGATATTGTCCAACAAGGTCAAAGGCACCAAGTTGTGAGTTTGATAAAGGAAAAGGTAGGGCAGATGTTGAAAATGTCAGAAATGAAATGAATAAGACATGGAAGATAAAGGAGGATAGTAGCACATCAAGTGGAGAAGGGATCACTTCACCCAATGGGTTAGGTGATCACACCTCATCAAACTAAGCAATCAAGAGGTATGTGGGACTGATATTCAAAAGTTATATCATACATCAGTTCCAAAAGGATGAATCTAGTTCTTTAAAGGCTAAAGAAGTAGAGGGTAAGGAGATTTTGAATGTTCAACTCATTAGTAATAAGGTCAAACAACCAATTTTTCAAAGCCATACCAAACATTTCTTATAAATAAGATCATTCCAATGCATTATCCATGATACCACCGAAAGGTTTAATGAGTTAGGATGTTAGGAAGTGTTACAACTATAATATTGGTAGTATTGGAGATATGGAGATTAGGCAAGCATATGATTGACTTTGTGAGAATGGTGTATTGAGGGAAGAATTTGAAATTGTAGAGAAGAAAGGGTTAACTTGAGCCCTAGATTTTTTGAATGTTTTCAAATCCAAATAGAATAGGGTTGTATTAAGTAGGATTCATGATAGTTCACTTTGGTTAGACAATGGGTCTATCAAAATAAAAAAAGGATAATCCATAGGGTAACAGGTTATTCAACCCTAGATCAAACTAAGACTTTAGGGAGCAATTCGAAAGAGGTTATTAAGAAAAATACAAGAGCTATGTGGAACAAGAGAGGAATGATAATTGAAACCATCAAGGATTCATTGATAGAATTTATAGTAAGGGTAATTGCACACAAGTTTTACCAATCAAGTAGATTAAATAGTGTGCCCTATATTGTAGTTGATGTTGGTTATAAGATTGTGAAAAAGGATCACACATATTATCTTGCCAAGCTACACTTATAGTAATTGGTTGAAAACCTAGGAGAAATAAGAAAGACAAAGAGTGCTCAATACAAATTTGGTTATATTCTGATATGTATCTTCTTTTATGTTCAAAACACATTTCCTACATTTGGCACTGTGGCATAGAAGACAAATAGGTCAGTGGTAGTATAAATAGGTGAGTTCATTGAACAACTAGGTGAGAATTTTGAGTTATTAATGACAAGTTACTTTGAGGACTTTAAGCAATCTATGAAGAAAATATTGAGAATTATAGTATCATTAGTGGAACAACATTATGATGATGTTTGCTTCCTAGTAGATGGGGATTAAAAATCTGTTCAAGTAGCACTCTAAGGGTAAGATGGTTAAGACCATTAGGATAGGAAATAAATTTAGATGAGGCCTCTACAACAATAATTGCATTACTTGTAGAAGAGATAGACAAAAATGCCAAAGCATTTGGTAATAATTAGATGGGTAAATCCAAGATTACTATGGAACTAAAGATTGCCTCTATTATAAAGAAAAAGGAGAAGTTGGTGAAAAAATTAAAAGATAAATCTGGCAAAGATGTTGAGCAGGAAGAGGATGAAGAGGAAGAGGAAGAAGAGGAAGAAGAGATCCAAACTCAAGCACCACTTGCACTAACACAAGGAATGGGAGAAGATCAGCAAGAGGAAGAGACAAAAAATATAGAAGGTGTCAAGGAAGAAGAAGCCAAGGAAGCACCTACCCCTACTGATCAAAAGAAGAAAAAGGCTAAGACTCGACTAGTGACAAGGTCCAGGAAGACTATCAAACCAAGCTAGCCCAAACCGACTACACCTACTACAAGGGCCAATGCACATGTCACTGTACAAAAGGAATAGGAGAAAGCCAAACTAATAGAGCAAGAAGGAGGAGCTCAGAAAAAACCAAGAAGGAAATAAATTGCAAAAGCTGAATCTAATAAGGAGAGAATATAATCAGATGACAATAGCCAATTCCAAATGGTGAGTCACAATCCATAACTAGATCTAGAAAGCCTATGTGAAAATGTTAAGAATAGTATAAATTTTTAAGGATTTTATCATGTTGATTTTGATAATCTTGGAAAAGTTGAAAAGTACCAAGTGGAGGAGGCTATATATGCCACAATGGAAAATTTTAAGAAAGCCCCATTAGAGATTGCTAACTCTATGCATAAAAGTTTATATGAGAGAGTTGAGTAGAAATGGCATTATTGTTTGAATTTAGAAAGACAAATAAGGGAGTCATCACTTGTACAAGTTATGCCTAAACTCAATAAGGCACAAATTGCTAAGGCTACAAAGAAATATGCAGTTATATTTTTTTTTAAATATAAAGCCTTCAGCATATTGCAAAACAATTTTGAAGATGTTGTGAAGAAGTTGAAACATATGTAGAAGGTCACTTATGGACTAGCTACAATAAAGGTAGGTGAAAAAGAGCCTATTGAGGTTAAAGATGATGAAAAATATGAGAACAATAAAGAGATAGTTGAGGGAGGTATAGAAATGAGCATAGATGAAAAGGCAATAGCTGAGGTAGAGTAGCAAGAAGAACAAAGTGTACAAGATACACAATTGCCAGATGTCAACCCTCAAAAAATATCAAGTGTCAAAACTAAAATAGTAATAGTAAAGGATGTTTTTGATATCACTACTCAGAACATCAACCCCACTAATAGAGGAAGATTTGAAAAAGATACTAGATCAGTCTACACTACAAGAAAAATTATGTGAGAACCCTATATTGGTGAGTGTAGATGAAATACAGAAGTCAGTGACTAATGCTACAAGGGAAGAGGTGAATATACAAGAGCCACCCACTATTACCCCTCAAGTCACTAATGTAAAACATTTAGATAAAATACTAGAAGCCACATCAGAAAAGGTTGGTATAGTTGGAAAGGGCACAATGAAAAATCAAGGCACTACTGAAGCATAGAGTAAAACAGGTTAGATAAATCTATTTCACCTTCAACAAAAGTACAAGGTGCAAGTCAAGGAATTTTCAAAGCTAAGGGAAAGACAGAAGAGTCTGAGTTGACACCAAAGTTCAAGGAGAAAGTGGCCATTCAAGTCCTAGTAACTTTACTAGAATCTGGTACTCCTTCTAGTCACACTCTTTAGAAGCCAAGCATAGATGCAACACCATTGTAAATCTTAGTGCCAAGTCCAAGCTCATCAAAGGTAGATGAGGTAATACAATATGGTGATGTAAGCCTTGATGAAGAGATTTTTTTACCAAAGTATGATTATGACACAATGACAATTGAGCTTATGGGCATACTACAAGAAGCCTTGGGTAGAAAGACGCATCAAGAACTGCTCAGAAGGGAGCATAGGTAGAAGAAAGCATTTTTGGATATTAAAGACATCTTTCTAGATGCATTCAGTCTACCTACTCTAGATGAGACAAAGCCACTCATTGATCAACTAAAAACTATAGTGAAAAAGGTTAGTGATGCAGACCTTGATATAGATGGTAAATTATTAGAATGGTCTGAAAAGAAATTCCAAAGCAAAGTGAAAGAGAAAATATCAAGTGACATAGCACTCACACAAGTTGCATTGGAAAAAAAGGTGGAAACTATGAAGAAGGTACTTGACAACATTTTCTCATTGTACACCAAACTATGCAACCCCACACTCTTCACACAAGAAACAAGAAGTCACATTTTGAGTTTGGAAAGTCAAGTTAATTCATTAGGTACAAAATTGCCTATGAATATAGCTCAAAGTGAGAAACATTTTAGAGCTTTATTGTAGACAAAGAGTTAGTTAGCATCATTATCAATAGAAGAAGCCAATGTAAGGGCCAAACTAATTAGCATACAAATAACATTGACCCCACACATGGAGATTTTGCACAAGGAATTAGGCTATGCAAAAACTCTTATGAAGAAAAATTTGAATCTTTCTACATTAGATGGCCTAGTCCACCTTCAAGCCAAGTTGGCCATCCAAATTAAGTCTTTGGATGTAGCATGTAAAAATTGGGGTGTAGCTCTCAAAATTATACTAGAAGTCCATAAATCTTTCTTGGAAAAACATGCTATCACTATATAACCCATTGAGATCAATTTCAAAAAGGGGCAGATAAAGGAAAAAATGGGAGATAGAGAAACAAAAGGGGGAGAGTAAGAAAAGGGCAAATGAGAGTAGAGCTAAGGTAAGGAGAAGCAAGCAAAGAACAGCACACAAGTCAAAGAGTATTAGTTGAGACACATTTACTCAGTAGGAAACTAGAATAAATCAATCAACTCAGGGGGAGATATCAAATTTTGAAGTATAAGTTGTTTACAAAAGTTTGAATTTTTGAAGTTTTGTACATAAGTTGAATAAGAGATATGTTATTCTCATAAGAATAAGGACATCAATGCACGACCAAGTGTTTTTGAAACTCATGTCAAAGGGGGAGTCTGTTGATCTCAAATTGGTTTTGACAAGAGAGTGTCTCGATGCAAGAAAAGATAGAATAACTAGGGTCAAGAGGCGTGCCTAGCTATCCAAACCACCATGTAAGAGTTAACACAGTGGAAAAACCTAAACAAAAACAACACCAATGAGGGAGAGAAAAATATGTTTATATATTCATTAGATAATCAACATACATGCCCAACTAAAGGCCTTCTAAGTTACAACTAGTTACAATATAGAACTTTCAGATTCACAAACCAACTTTAATTTTGCACTTCTAGACTCATAACTCTTTATTTCACCTTTTTCAAGTTCTACTAATCTACCTAAAACTCAAGCCTAGACTTCCTTAAATACTTGAGTGGCCATAGGTCAACCCATCATAGAATTAAAAGTTGTATTAAATACATGCGTAGCCACCAATTGGCCCACATTAGATATTAATTGTCTATAATGAAATTAAATACAAGTAAGGTCAAACAAAACTAGAACTAGACATAGACAACTTGACAAACAAAGGCTCCATGAAATATTAATGCTCAACAACCACACAAGCTTGACATCCAAAGAATCACTTAGCAACAACTAAAAACTCTACATCCTCTAATACTCAAAAACCATGGAGGACTTGACAACCAAAGGATCACTTGGAAACAATTGAAAACTAGTACTCAACAATAACTGGAACTCGACAACAATTGGTAGAATGAACAAAGGTGTAGGATTACAAGGCAACCCATAACTCCTACATCAAACAGCCGAGATTGGAAGAAATGATTCTCCTAAATCATTGAGATGTCACAACCTTAGTTGAATCCAACTTAGATTGAGAAATCAATGAGGCGTCGTCAATTGGCCCGTTCTTCCATTTCACCAAATATTCATAGTAATCTTTTCCTCTTGTGCTCTTACCAACTCTTTGATCCAATATCTATTTAATTTCTTCAATTTTCTTCTTAGAATAATCTTATGATACAAAAAAATCATCATCTAACTCATGATACTTATATAAATCATTGACATTGAATATAGGAGATATATCCAATTCATTAGGTAACTCAACTTCATAAGCATTTCCATTGCCAAACTTCTTCAAGATCTTACAATGTCCAAACTTCTTCATCTTCAGCTTACTATACATTCCAATAGGATTTCTTTCTTTCTTCAAATGAACCATCACCTCATCAGCAACTTCAAAATCATGATGTCTTCTAGACTTATCATAATTCTCCTTATACTTCTAATTACTTTGTTCCAACCTCAACTTCACTTACTTATGCAAAGATTCCATAAAATCAGAAAATTCTTCCCTTGTAGCTCTTCTCTTTTTTTCACCAACAACATCCCTCAAATCTGATACTCTTCTAGGCTACATTTTAGTAACAATCTCAAAAGGTGTCTTCCCTATACTCCTATTCATAGAATTATTATATGCAAACTCAACTTGTGCCAATACCATCTCTCAAATACTTGGCTTATCTCCCACTAAACATCTCAACAAATTACCCAAGCTTCTATTCACAATCTTTGTCTATCCATCTACCTGTAGATGGAATGTAGAACTAAAATTCAACTTAGTACCCATATTTTTCCATTAAGTCTTCCAAAAGTAACCAATAAACTTACTATCTCTATCAAAAATAATGCTTCTTGGTAATCCAAGCAATCTCACAATCTCTTTGAAGAAAAGTTTAACAACATGCTCAACATTTGATGTCTTCTTACATGGTATGAAATGATGCATCTTAGAAAATCTATCCATAACAACAAATATATAATCATACCTCTTCACTATTTTGTGTAATCCAAGAACACAATCCATACTAATGTCACTCCAAGGTTTCTCAGGAACAACAATAGGTGTATATAAACCAATATTCTAACTTACTCCTTTTGCAACTTCAAAAACTCCACAACTCTTCACAAATTTTTAAACATCCTTATACATTTGTGGCCAATAATACTCATCCTTCAGAAAACTCAATGTTCTATCAATTCCAAAATGTCTAGCCAATCCACCACTATGCTTTTCCATGATCAAATTGACTCTCATAGAACTTTAGGGATACACAACTGAATACCTTTGAACAACATACCTTCTTGAATTAAATACTCATCATACTTATGTATTCTATTAATTTTTTTTCTCTACACTCTCTCCACACCTTAGACAAATTAGGGTTAGTATTATACAACTCTTTCATTTTATCAAAACCAAGAACTTCAACCTTCATCTAAGTCAATAAAGAACATCTTCTGCTCAATGCATCAACAACTTTGTTAGTAACTCCACTTTTATGATTGATTATAAATGTGAAAATCTACAAGTACTCAACCCATTTCATATGTCTCCAATTCAATTTATGTTGACATCCCAAGTATTGTAAAGCTTTATGATTAATATATAACACAAACTCCTTAGGAATCAAATAATGTCTCCACTTCTTCAAGGCTTGAAAAATAGCGTAAAATTCTTGATCATAAACATAATACTTCATTTTAGCATCATTCAAAATTTCACTAAAGAAGCCAATAGGTTTACCTTCTTGACTCAGTACAACTCCTATTGCATTACCACTTGTATCACATTTAACTTGAAATACCTTATTGAAATTAGGTAAAGCCAATAAAGGTAACTCAACAACCTTTTGTTTCAAAGTCTCAAAACTCTTATGAGCTCCATGTGTCCACTTGAATTTCTTTTTATCTCCTCTTATTGTCTTAGTCATGGCATTACAAACAAAATTGAAATTTCTTACGAACTTCCTATGAAAACTAGCCAAACCATGAAATGGTCTTACCTCACCCACATTCTCAGGTGTAGGCCATTCCAAAATAGATTTAACCTTCTCAAGATCCATCTACAAACCATCAACTAAAATTGAAATCCCATATACACAATCTCCTCTTGCATATAATAACACTTCTTTAAATTAATCATCAACTTCTCCTCTTTCAATCTCTATAATACTTGTCTAATATGCTCAAGATGTTCTTCCTTAGTCTTATTAAATATCATAATGTCATCCAAATAAAAAATCATAAAATTACCCAAAAATCTTTTTAGAACATTATTCATCAACCTCATGAAAGTACTAGGTGCATTAGTCAAACCAAAAGACATAACCAACCATTCATACAAACCATCTTTTGTCTTGAAAGTAGTCTTCCATTCATCACTTTCTTCGATTCTGATACAATGATAGCCACTATTTAAATCAATCTTGGTAAAATAATTTTCTCCACTCAAACAATCTATTATGTCATCAATCCTTAGCATAGGAAACCTATATTTCAATGTGATCTTGTTACTAAATCTGGAATCCATACACATTCTCCATTCTCCATTCTTTTAGGTGCTAATAGAGTAGGTAATGGACTCAAACTTTCTTTAGTCAAACCTTTCTCCAAAAACTCATGTACTTGTCTATTAAGTTCTTCATTCTCTATAGGTGTCAATCTATATGATGTTTTGTTCATAAAACTAGCTTCAGGAATTAGATCCATACAATGAATTATACTTCTCATTGGAGGTAAACCATCAGGTATATCCTTTACAAAAATCACTTTATACTCCTTTAGTAATTCTATAATTTCTTTTGGTACTCGACAGTCACTGTTTGCTATCACTTGGTCATTACTACCAACACTTGGTCCTCTAGGAACTATAGCAAAACAAACTTGATTCTTCTTTACTTCCTTTTCAAATTGCTTTCCATTAACCATGCAAACTTTCATTGCAGTACAACTAACCTCATCTGGACTTTCAATCAAAGGTATTAATATTTTCTTCTTCCCATTCACCCAAAGAGTATATTGATTCAATCTTCCATCATGTATAGCATATCTATCATATTTCCATGGTCTACCCAAAAAAATATGACAACATTCCATAGGTATAATATCACACAAAACTTCATCAAAGTAATGTCCAATCTTGAACTTCACAATACATTTTTCACTTACCAATATCTTATGCTCATCTTTGATTCATGAAACATGATAAGCTTTGGGATGTTTTAACTTCTACAACTACAACTTTGTAACCAACTCTTCTAATGCTAGATTTGTAGAACTTCCACTGTCAATGATTACCTTGCAACATTTTCCAGCCATCTTGCATCTAATCTTGAAAAGACTTCTTTTAAGGATAGGGTCCTCATCACTTCCCTTATTACATAGGGTTCTTCTCACCATCAAATTTTCACTAGCCTCAGGTCCACTTGATGAACCCTCACCATCTTCTTGAATTAAATTACCTTGTCTACTTTTAGAAGATCTACATTCAAAAGATCTATGTCCCTCTTTACCACATTTGAAAAAATTACCATGAAAACCACCTCTAGAATAAGAATTACCTCTTCCTTAGTAAGAACTAGTACCTCCTCAGTAGGGATCACCACCTTTCCACTCAGTCTTGCCTTTGTCATCATTCTTCCATTCAGATTTGCTCTTATCTTGCACAAAATTGTTAGATCTACTACCTTCTCCATAAGACCTACCTCTACTTCTTTGGAATCTACCACCTCTACCTCTTTGTCATTGTTCATGCTTCTTTGTCAAGATCTCCTCAACTTTCAAGGCATATTGATATGCTTCCTCCACAGTTTTCAAATTTGCAAAACTTATTTCATCTTGAATTCTAGATCTCAACCCATTTATGTACCTTGTAATTTTCTCAACATCATCATCCACATGTCTAGATCTAATGTCCAAGCTATATAATTATTCAGTATACTCTTTCATTGTCATGTCCTTTTGCCTCAAATTTTGCATCTTTCTTAACAAGATAACTTGGTAATTAATAAGAAGGAATTTTTTCTTTACCTTTTTTATAATCTTAACCCAAGTTCTAATCTTCTCCTCTCCTCTCCTTTGTCTATCCATTTGCAAATGCTTCAACCATGGTGAGGCATGACCTTTCAACTTGGTAACTAAAATCTTCACCTTCCTATTATCAAGTGTTTTAATACTCAAAGAACTTCTCCATTTTAAAGATTCAATCCAACACAACATTCGTGTCTAGTTTTCCATCATAAGGAACAACTTCTCCAGCAGGCTTTGAATTTTCTCTAGACAATACTCTCAACAACCTTGCTTCATCTTGGTCTTATTTAGGTTCTAGATTGGGGTTTGGTGCTACTACTTCATCATCACTTACATCATTAATATGTGATCCTCTCCTTTGGGCTATCTCCACAACATCTAATCTAGCTACAATTTATCTCAATGTATCTAATATTGTATTATAGACATTTCCTTTACCTCAAACCATGTTTACAAATCAAGCTCTTGCAAGATTGTAACCCTCTATAAGTTATAGGTCGAATCCACAAATCTACTATCCCACAACCAAATTCACTTAGGATTCTACATGATTCAATTACCATAAGGATGAATCTCAAGCTCTAATATCACCTAACATAGGAAAAGATAGAATAAATAGGGCCAAGAGGCACACATAGCTATCCAAACCACCCTACAAGATTTAACACATCATAAAAACCCAAACAAAAACAACACCAAGGAGGGAGAGAACAAGATGCTTATATTTTCATGAGATAATCAGCATACATGCCTAGTTGAAGGCCTTTTGGGTCACAACCAATTACAATATACAACTTTTAGATTCATGATTCAACTTCAATTTTTCATTTCCTGAATCATAACACCTTATTCAACCTTTTTCAAGTTCTACTAATCTACCTAAAACTCAAGCCTAGACTTCATTAAATGCTTGAGTAGCCACAGGTTAGCCCATCACAAAATTAAAAGTTGCATTAAATGCATGTGTAGCCACAAGTTGGCCCACATTAGATATTAAATACCAATAATGAAATTAAATACAAGAAATTTTTGCCCAAACTAGAACCAAACATAGAGAACATGGCAAATAGAGGCTCCATGAAATACTGAAACTCAACAATCACACAAGCTTAGCATCCAAAGAATCACTTGACAACCAAAGGAATCACTCAGAAACCAAAGGATCACTTAGCAACCAAAGGAATCACTTGGCAGTAACTAAGAACCTGGAAACAATTGAAAACTTGGCACTCAACAATAACTAGAACTCGACAACAACTGGCATAATGAATAAAAGTGCAAGATTACAAGGCAACCAAAAATACCCCTGCATCATGTCTATAAACTTAAGTCATTTACTTAGTTCATGCTGAACAAGTAGTATATGCTGAGCACAACATGTATAAAATAGAGAATCTCAAGTCCACAACAAGTTCCAAATCACTCATGTGTCAAGTTACTCAAGTGCCAAGTAGATAGTGTATGTCAAGTGATACAAGAGTCGAGTAAGCAGTGCATTCCAAGTTATTTAGATGTCAAGTAATAATATAGAAGACACTATATGCCTTGCATCAGAGACTTTAGATGCCAAGTAAGACAATTTTGTCATAATTATTTGTAATGGCACAAAAAACTATGTAAAACATTTTTGGAGCCAAATTAAAGATTAAATTATGTTATTTTGGAGATAAGAACAAATCTTAAGTTGGAACCCCAATGCATTACATACAACCAATTTGGTAAAGGGAAAATTTAAGTGACAAAATGGATGAATAAAACTTATTGATTCCTACTTAACCCTAAGTCACCTATGTCTTCTTAAGGAGGAAAAACCCTAAACTCTCTAAGGTGCATGGAAAGAGTGAAGACAGAAATTTGCATGCACAAATAGAGCATTCATTGTGGCTAAGGAGTTATGATATGAGATTACATTGTAGAATTAGTTAGAGGAGAATAGAGGAAGGGAGATAGCATACAAAAAAGGGACAGTTGATCAAGAAGGATCAATAATACATCAATTTAGAGTTGATCTATCATCAAGCAACCAAGTGCTAACTACAGGATCAATGCTGAGTCATTCTAGTACGTGAATCATTTAAATCTCTTAACAGAGTAGTCCTAAAAGGCTCTAATGGAATCCTTTAATAGGGTGCTTACTTATTGTGAGTTAAATTCCTTTAATAAGGCACACTTCTAAAAGGGTGTTGAAATCCTTTAGCAGGGTAAGACCTAATAGTCTGTGTAAGCCTTTAACAGGGAAAATCTTTCATAGGGTAGATCATGTTTCATGACAAACATTGTAACCTTCATTGGATACACTTTATTACTATAGTTGTGAAGATTTGTGGGTGTCATCCCCACCCCATTTTTACCTTCTCATTGGAAGGTTTTTGGGTAATCATATTTGGTGTCACACATGTGTGAATGTTTACTTGTTTACATGATTTACATGGTATTTTAGTTTACTTGGTGAATGTACGAGATGGATGTGTGGTGAATGTTTTTATGGATCAAAGTTTAAACTACCACACCAACACTCGTGCACATAGTACACACATACACAAATATATATATATATATAGATAGATAGATAGATAGATAGATAGATAGATAGATAGAGAGATAGATAGAGAGAGAGAGAGAGAGAGAGAGAGAGAGAGAGAGAGAGAGAGAGAGAGAGAGAGAGAGGTTTTTTTTTTAAAATTCTTGTCAAGGATACATGTTGGAGATTGGGATTCTAGCATATTATTTGTCATGTGTTATTTCTAGCTTTAGGATAGGACATAACATCTTTGGGTGTATCTCACCATCCTGAGATTTGGTATGTAGTTGATCATAAGATAATGTTCACTACTTATAATCACTTCCATCTTGTTGAAGACTACATTGTGGTCTAGTTGGGTTTTGAAACCCTATTGTTTAGCTATTATTGGGCTCTAGATGAAAGAGAATATGTAATGCTCCTATGCTTGGTGTCTAGTTGTGAACTAAGTATTCCTTTAAGTGTAGTTGGGCTCTAGATGAAAGAGAAATAATAATATATTGATATCTCTTGAGAATTTATGTTGAGAATTATCTTAATTTTGAGAGAAAACCTTATATATTGGTATTTCTTGATATACTTGAGTTAGATGTAATATCCCTCATAAGAGTACAATTTTGGAAAAGAATGTTCACTTATTCATACTCTTGAGTGAGTCATTAATATTTTGGTTGAATTTAAGTATGCTCCAGATGAGCATGGTAGTAATTTTCATCTTTTGGCATGATCTTTACCATCTTCTTGAGTTGTTGACATGATTATTTTGTTCTTTAGTCTTAAGAGGATACCATAGAAGACATTCTTCTATTTTTTGATGACTTTTGATGAGGTAGAGTGGCTTGTATTATTTATTATTGGTAGGGATAATGTTTAGATGTGTCTTTCCTAGCACATATTGATCTCCTTGTTGGAAGACTTTGTGGGATTTTTCTGTATTCTTTTGTATGAGATGATAATTCAATAGTGGTGGGGCTGGCTAAGATGGAATTAGTGTGATTTGGTCAAACTTGTAAAGGAATCAAATGACTATTCTTTTATCAAGATTTGGTTTTAATTGTGCACTTGGTACACTCTTTTGTTTTGAATTTATATCTTCTAGGAGTAAGCCTAGCCTTTGGAAGGGATAATGTAGTGCCTCTCCTATTTTATTTCTACATACCATCCTAATGGATACGTCTTTGACCTTATATTGTATGACCATGTCAGACTAGTGAGAGGTTTTTACCTTGGGGTGATTTGGTTTATATCAATGCATCAACAAGATGTTTATGCTTTACACATTGTTATTGGGACCATTGTGCTATGACTAGTTGCATACTTGTTGCCCAGTTTATGGTTGTATTCCTTTTAGCTTTAAGTTGTAGTCAAGTCAATGTGTAGTTTCAATTCATGTCTAGAATGCCTTTAGCACGACCTCCTTTCTCATCATCCCTTTTCAAACAAACCTATGCGAGAAATCATGTAAGCATTACATTGGTTAAAGGATAGGTGATTTAGGGTTTGGTGGGAAGTCATAAGCATCTCCTCGATGAGAAGAAGGTTTGTAAGTTCTAATGATTCATCATTTATAGATTAAGATGGATTTCAAAGACAAAGATTTATAGTAATCACATATCAATGGAAGATATCACTAGCAATCAAGCCGAGAATGTAGAGAAATCAATTTGTATTAGCAGCCTATGTGGATGAACAAAAAAGTCAATCAACCAAAAGAATACATGCTATTGGTCAGTTGAAAGTTAATTGGTCTTAGAAGTGGATTCTTGGCTGTTAAATGAGGGGTAGATTTATTATATTCTACCTAATCTATCCTAATCCTAAATTGGCTGGTGGAGAATGAGTGAGAAAAGATCTTAATTTCCTATTTATAGGAATGACTAGTCAGAAGCAAAGGTTGCCATGTGCAAGAACCTAAGAAAGACAAGGAGTCAAGGGTTTTGATTCATCAAGTGACCTAAGAGAAGAATATGAATTCTTGAAGGGTGAACAAGCTATTAGAGCTACAATGAATAAAGGCCAAGAAGGATAGAGGACTGAAATAAAGATCTATAATTTGTAAATGAAGTTGTAAGTTGTTATTAGATCAAGCCTTATGTCACTCTCTAATAATTGTATCAATCTAGGGTAAATCCTTTGGATTAAGGTTGACCCAATAGTCATTTGTAAATCAATGTGTCATGTAATGTTTTCCTTTTCCTTCCCATTCCACTTGTCATTTGTTTTGTTCCTTTGTGTGGAGAAGATTCCATTTGCTAATATTTAACCTTAGTTAACATCACAAACATCTTACTATTAGGCGAGGTAACTATCTGAACCTTAGTGATGCTCACATCTTCTTCATCTTTTTTTTTTATGGGCTATTGATACAACTTGTAGCTATACTTTTGGTATTTCTCCATATAAGGTGCACTAGCTAATGGTTCAACTATTGTTACCCCCTGGCGTTGATCTGACATTAATTCTAAAGGTTTAGCCATTAGTATCTCAGACTGACCACTTGTTTAATGAAGAGTAGATTAATAGTGTATGCAATGTCACAAGTGGTTCATCATAACCTAAGGTTAGCATTGCAAAAGAGTGAAATCAAGAATACATAGCTTTGCAAGGTTATGAAATGAGTTAAGGGTTTAAGTTATGAAACTGCAATGAAAAGAAATACTTAAATCAAATAGTTTTTGCAATTTTGCATGCAGTTAAAGCTAACCACATAATAATGCTATGAAGATGCAAAAAGATATAACAATTAAGTCATGATAGTGAGCACAACATCACTCAGGTTAATGTTAGAATTCAAGATCAAGATGTGAGTACGTGAAAAGTGATATTGATAGTTAAGTATGAAATGGTCACAACATTACAAGTTAGTGCTAACCAATGGAAATCTAAGTTGCGATGGTATGCAAAGAAAATAAGATGACATTGTAGAATAGAATAAAGAGTTAAGATCTTCCATTCCTAGTCGTCAAACCTAAAAGATCAATGCTCACCAGACATTCACAAGTGATTAAGGATAACTCATAGTTAATGTAGCAAAGAAATAAAAAGTTATGGATAACATGGTTGTAGGGGTTAAAGATAAATCATGAATTAAAATAGTAAAGCTGTAAAAAGACTAAAGATTGCATGGTCGCAAAGGGTTGATCATAACCTGGGGTTGAAGCTATGAAGGAGTGATAATTATTGTTCAAAAGGGGTTAAATAAACCTTAAGTTAAATTAGAGAAATAGAAAAAATTGATTGATTGCATCGTCGCATCGAAAGAAGATATTAGATTAATTATAAGAAGCCATGAGGAAAAATAAAGAGCATGATTATGTTTTAATCCTTATCATTAATTTGAGATTGATTGTCAAAATTCAAACTTGTAATGATCGTTGGAATTCAAATTATATGAATAAGGCAAGAACAATGGAATATGGAGAAAATGAAGATTTTCACAGGGTTCTTGAAGTAGTATGAAGATAAACAGTCATCATATGTTATGAAGTCAACATCATTGATGGATAGATGTGATGTGTCCATACCATGCTACGGATTAGATATTTTTATGTTTTACTCATATTCTTCTTTTTATTATGTGACAGTTGTTTTTCCAGAATGGAGGGATGCCATAAAACTACAAATGTAATCTCTTTTGATAATACAAAGGTCAAAAAACTTTATGATGAATTGGCTCTGTAATTCCATTTACCTAATTTTCTTTTCATGTTTTTTCGCCCATAGATTAGTTCTAAATTAAGAGTTGAAGGATGATTACATGTGATTCTGTGATCACCTCATGGATTTCATTTCACCATGGTATTTATAGTATAAATAATTCCATTTACTTTTTCACATATGGTTCTGCTTCTCCTCTTGTTTATATCATGGCATGTTAGAAGTAGTTACATTGGGAATTGAAGAATAAATGTGGTTGAATCTATTAGTAACTTGTTGGATTCTATTTCATCCAAGCCTAATAGTTAAAGAAATTTCATTTTCCCTCATGTGCATCTCTTCTTCCTCTCCTCTTTTGCATTTAGATAATTAATTTGTATTTGGAATAGGAGTAAGAGCTAGAAAATCTCAAGATAACCTACTATAGTCATTCCATTGGGTGTGCTAGGTTGTCTCATTCCATTTTTCCTGAATTGTTTGTGTCTACAAACAATTTGGTTAGCCTTTACTTCTCTCAGGTTAAGAGTTTATTTTGTCAAAAACTTTTGATCTATGAAAGACATATGCATTGCAGATCATTGCAAATCCTAAGGAAGTTGTACCTTGTAATTCAGAGGATAGGGATATAACACATACACTAACCCATTTGTTGCTGATATCCTTTTGGTTCTCCAAGATATTAGACATTAAAAGAGTCAGGTTATAAAATCTAACAAGAGAAAAAATTGCTAACCAATAGTTTTTGGTGACTTAGTTGGGGAGAATTCAAATGAAAGATCTCTAAATAACTTCTCTTCATAATTAGTTTGCACTCTAATTCCATATATTTGAGTTGCAAGATAGGTCTTTGTTAGATTGTGGTGATTGATTAGGAAAGTACTATACATACTTAATAAATTCTTTGGGGTTTGGGGCATCGCCTCAAAAAAAAATTTGGGCCCTATTTTATTAGAATTTTGGGCCAACATGTAATTATTAATTATAACCATAAAGTAGTAAAAATGCTTGTATAAAAAGAGCTTAGGGTTAGGGATTGTTTAGTGGTGGTGATGTGAAAATTGGTTCTTGTAGTGGCATTGAGCTGTAAGGGATTATGGATTGTAATCAAGCTATAATCACTAGATCATAATAATATAAGACTTACTATTTTGTGGACATAGCCCAAGGATTGGGTGAACCATGCTAAATCTTGGTGTCTTGTGTTCTTTTCTGTTATTGGTTATATTTGCATGTAATTGTTATTTTTGTTCGTGGTTTAATCCTAACAAGTGATATCAGAGTGAAGTTTTTTTTCCAATTATCCTCTATAGGAAAGTCTCACAGTTGAGTGGGAGTGATGGAAGATGAGGGTAAGTTGACGGTTGATAGGTTTAATGGGAAGAACTTTCAATTATGGAAGATGTAAATGGAAGACTATCTTTATCAGAAGGATTTATGGAAGCCGTTAGAAGGCAAAGCCAAGAATCAGGGATCTATGTCAAATGATGAATGGGATCTTTTGGATAGAAAGACACTTGTAAGCATTTGATTATTCTTGGTACCATCGGTGATATTTAATATTACAAAAGTGAAGACAACAGAAGAGTTGATGAAAACCATAGCGACACTGTATGAAAAGCCCTCCGATTCAAACAAGGTATTTCTCATGAAGCATTTATTTACTATGAAAATGACAGAGGGTGGATCTATTGTAGATCATTTAAATGAGTTTAATTCTATTACTAGTTAGTTATCTTTTATGGGTATCAATTTTGAGGAGGAAATTAGGGCTCTCTTGATTTTGTGTTCTTTGCCTAAAATTTGGAATGGCTTAGTAATGGCTATGAGTAATTTTGTTCCTAGATCTAGTATCCTAAAATATGATAATGTGATTGGTGTTATTTTGAGTGAGGAAACTCATAGGAAATCCTTAGCTAGATCTACATCAGAAAGTGCTTTGAATGCATAAAGTAGGGGAAAAATGATTGAGAGAGGAAAGTCAAAGGGGAGGAGGTCTCAATCGAGAGGACCAAAAAACTGCTAGCACTATGGGAAACCAGGTCATAAAAAGAAAGATTGTTAGAATCAAAAGAAAAATGAAGGAGATAAACCAGATGGAGACAAGGAGGAAAATGTGGTAAGTAACAAATCTGAAGAAGATGCTTTGCTTTTGTCTTTAGAAAGTGTTGATGATTCATGGGTTTTAGATTATGGTGCTTCATTTCATGCTACACTTCATAGAGGTTATTTCATTGATTATGTCCAAGGGGATTTTGGGCTTGTTTATTTGGGGGATAATGGACCCTGTTAGATTGTTGGAAAGGGAAAAATTAAGATTAAGTTGCAGAATGGGAATCATTGGATACTACATGAGGTAAGACATGTTCCAAGGCCGAGTAAGAATTTAATTTTTGTAGGGCAACTTAGTGATGAGGGTTATGTAGTTACTTTTAATGATAAGAATTGGAAGGTTTCAAAAGGTTCCCTTGTAGTAGAAAAAGGTGTGAAAGTAGGCACCTTATATCTTTGCATAGGTCATATTTTTCCTTCTACTTTAATTGTTTCAGAGAAAAAATGAATGTTTAGGAACAATTGTTGCAGTTGAGCTGAGAGAACAAATAGCTACTATAGATTCTGATACAGCACTGTGGCACAATAGACTTGAGCACATGAGTGAGAAAGTTATGAAAGTACTTCATTCAAAGAAAGTTTTACCAAGTATAAAATGTGTTAACATGGATTTCTATGAAAGTTGTGTCTATGGAAAACAAAAGAGCATGAGTTTTGTAAAGACTAGGAAGGAAAACAAAAAGGAGAAATAGAGCTTGTGCATACAGATGTATGGGGACCGGTTCAGGTATCTTCCCTTGGTGTCTCTATTATTATGTTACATTTATTGATGATGCAACTAGAAAAGTATAGGTTTATTTCCTTAGACATAAATATGATGTATTTCAAACTTTTAAGAAATGGAAATGCTTGGTTGAAAATGAGATTGGTATGAAATTAAAATGTCTTAGATTTGATAATGGTGGTGATTATTGTAATCATGAATTTGAAGATTATTGCTCCACTAATGGTATTTGTAGATAGAAAACTATTCTAAGGACTCCATAAGAAAATGGAGTGGCTGAATGCATGAACAAGACTATAATGGAGCATGAGGTTGCATGCTGGGTTGCCCTTACACATGTGGATAGAGGCTATCAATACTATTCTATATTTTATTAATAGAGGTCCCTCTACTCCTTTGGGCTATGGTATTCTAGAGGAAGAATGGATTGGTAAGAAGGTGAGTTATTCTTTTCTCAAAACCTTCGTGTGAAGAATTTGCTCACATAGATTATGAAAATAGAACCAAGCTGGAAGCTAAGTCAAAGAAATGTGTATTTGTTGGATATGGCATAAATGAATTTAGTTATAGGTTTGGGATTTTGAAAATCATAAAATTTTAAGAAGCAATGATGTCATATTCATTGAGAAAGTGTTTTACAAAGATCTGTTGCAGCAACATGAGAAGAAAGAAGATGATTATGTAGTGCTGGATGATACTCCACAAACTAATGTTCTAGCCATTCCTCATGATGTAGAAAAACTGTAACAACAAATACCACACACACTGGTGAATGTTAGATAGTCAACAAGACAAATTAGACATCAAGAAAGATTCTCTCCCTCTTTGTATACAATTTTACTTACTAATGCTAGTAAACCTGAATGTTATGATAAAGTTGTGTAGGTGGATACTAAGATTTAGTGGGAGTCTACAATGAAAGACAAAATGGACTCTTTGCTAAAGAATAAGACATGAGGATTTATGCAAGTTACCTATAGGTAAAAGAGCTTTACAGAATAAGTGGGTTTATAGGTTGAAAGAAGAGGAATGAGGTAAGAGAGGATTTAGAGCTAGGTTAGTTGTGAAAGGATTTGTACAGAAAAAGGGCATTGATTTTGATGAGATATTTTCTCCTATTGTTAAGATGACTTCTATCCATACTATTTTAAGTCTTGTGGCTACTCAAGATTTGCATTTAGAGTAGCTTGATATTAAAACAACCTTCATTCATGGTGATTTGGATGAAGAGATCTTTATGGCTCAACTATAGGGATTTGCAATCAAAGGTAAGGAGAACTTAGTGTGCAAATTGAAGAAAAGTTTATATGGCTTGAAGCAAGCACCTTGACAATGGTATCTAAAATTTGATAGTTTTATGCATGATCATGGATATAATAGGTGTCATTCAGATCATTGTTTATATTTTAAGAGGTTCGATGATGATAGCGACATTATTTTATGTTTATATGTTGATGACATGCTTGTAGTTGAGTCTAACATGGATCACATTAAGGGGTTGAAATTCCAATTAGCACATGCATTTGCTATGAAAGATTTGGGGGCAGAAAAACATATCCTTGGTATGAAGATTTGCAAAGGTAGGAAAAATAGAACATTGACACTATCTCAGGCTAATTATGTGGAGAAGGTGTTGCAATGTTTCTCTATGGAGAATGCTAAAGCTATCAACACACCTTTACCTGGTCTTTTGAAGTTGACCAAGGAGATGTGTCCTAAGACATAGGAAGAGGAGGATAAGATGTCCAAGGTACTCTATGCTTCAACTATAGGAAGCTTGATGTATGCTATGGTATGTACTAGGCCAGATATTGCACATGTAGTGGGAGTCATTAGCAGGTATATGAGTCATCCAAGAATTGAGCATTGGAATGTTGTCAAATTGATTCCTAGATATTTGAGAGGAACATCTAATAAGTGTTTACACTTTGGAGGCTCTACTACTAATTTACAAGGCTATGTTGACTCAGATTTGGTAAGGGATATTGATACTAGGTGGAGTACTATCGATTATGTCTTTACTGTTGGTAGGGTAGCCATGAGCTAGGTTTCTAGGTTACAAAAGGTTAATGCTTTATCCACTATAGAGATAGATTATGTAGCTGCTATAGAGGTAGCCAAGGAGATGATATGGCTTCAATTCTTCTTGGAAGAATTGGGACACCCTCAATGGGATAATTATTTGTTTACAGATAGTCAAAGTGCCATTCATCTTGCAAAGAATTCAGCTCTGCATTCAAAGACCAAACACATACAGTTGTGTTACCATTTCATTTAGTTAGTTTCTGAGGATGGACAATTAAATCTAGAAAAGATACATATAGATGAAAATCTAGTAGATATTTTTACAAAAGTAGTATCAAGGGAGAAGCTGAACTCCTCTTCAACTTCAGTTGGTCTTCTAGACTAAACATGAATAAAAGAACAACAAGGTCTAGGGTGGTTTGATCTAGTGGAAGCCTCATGCAGTAGTGACATAGCTACAAGATAAGTCTCCAAGTGGGAGATTTTTGTTTAGTGTGGAGCTTGATTAGTCCCCAAGTGGGAGATTGTTAGATTGTGGTGACTAATAAGGAAAGTACTTTACATACTTCATAAATTCTTTGGGGCTTGAGGCATTGCCCCGAAAATTTTTTTTGGTTCTATTTTATCACAATTTTGGGCCAACATGTAATTATTAATTATAACCCTAAAGCAATAAAAATACTTGTATAAAAAGAGCTTAGGCTTAGGGATTGTTTAGTGGTAGTGATGCAAAAATCAGTTCTTGCAGTGATATTGAGTTATAAGGGATTATAGATTGTAATTAGGTTGTAATCACTGGATTGTAATAATATTAGACTTATTGTTTGGTGGATGTAGCCCAAGGATTGGGTGAGCCACATTAAATCTTGGTGCCTTGTGTTCTTTTTTTGTGTGATTTATTATTTTCTATTATTGGTTATATTTGCATGTAATTTTTATTTCCATCTGTAGTTTAATCCTAACAGTCTTATGGAAGTAAGGTGTTTTTGTTGGTGTAAATAAGTACTCACTATTTACACTTTACTTAAGTTTACTTAGGTCAATGTATTATTTTATTATTTATTACTCTAACATCTAGGAGTTTGCATACTCTTATGAGTTTTCTTTTTAGACAACACAAGAGTAAGAAACTCTAATTTAGCACATCGTGTCTACAAAACTGGAGTTTGCATATTAGTTGAGTTGTCATCTTGACAACATAGTAGTTCACACTCTTAATTAAGCACATGGTGTCTACAACATAATTTTAGGTGACACACCTTTGTAGACTTATCCTCTCATCATCACACTAACTCCTGTGCTTAATGGAGGATAATCCACACTTGGTGGACATGTGCTTAGTTGTTAACCTTATCATATTGCTAACTCCTAGACATTATAGAAGCATTCCAGAGGCCTTTATATTCAGGCACTCCTAGTGTGTATGTACAAAAATTACATAAATTGAATATCATATTGTTATTCTAATCATACTTTGGTCCATTTTGTGCTCGTGTTTGAGTTCCTTGATCTTAGGTGATTTTTCCCTAAGGAAAATTCTTACATGGCATTAGAGCTGAGGGAATTTCTCTTCACATAGAGATTGGAGATCTTTTTTTGCTTCATCCTCTTGGAGGACCTTGACTCAGATCTAGATTATCATAATCATTGTGAGCGAAAGAAAACCTCATCATTATGTCCAAAATGTAGATTCAGTGAAATTTGACTATAAATTTTCCTACCCTAGGCCATAGTCAAATTTGAGGCAAATATTTTTTGCAAATTGGCACCTAAAGGCCTGATTTGTAAATTCGATATGATCATTTTTGATTTGCAAATTTATTTTTCATATTAGTATTTTATTTTCTCTGCAAATTTTTGTCATTTTTGGAGCAATTTTTTTAAAAAAATTAGGTTGTTAGGCCTGCAGAGAATTTTTTTGTAAGAACCAAGTGGTGAAACCCTAGCCCCCATAGGGAATATTCCCTTTAATTATGAAATATTCCTTCACTATCACTCCTAGTGGCATCGACCACTTCACAAAATCTGACGAAGCAATCAACAAACCTAGATAGCAACCCGAAAGTACAACCCATCATTAGCAGACTATTTTCATTTAATCCTCCATGACCTTTTATTTTAAACATTGCAAAGTTTAAAACCCACTACATGTGGGGTTAAACTTTTCTCCCCACTAATGTTTTAGATCTTTCTAGCAACCTACTAGCTATTTGCAGCTTTCTTGGTGACTTACCTAGGATTACTGGCAACTTGAACCTTCCAGCATTCTTTTTGGCTAGTTGCGATGACCCTCGGTGAACTTTAGATTCTAATGACTTATGCTTGTCCACCAGACATCTATCCAACATGCTAGCACCGACTGTGCATTCGCCAGTAGACATGTGTTTCCATGCCATTTTTTTTGATAGCCTAGACTCATCACCATGTTAGTGACCACCAAGCACACGTGGAGCCACTTCAGCTCTATGACACATCGACCTACATAGTAGTCTACCATGTAGGCCAACCTTGTTGTACATTATACCTACCACATAAGCAGACATGTGTATGACATGTCAGCATGATCATAATGTGCCCTATCAACATCCATGTTAGATCCATACTCCATGTCACCTACCATGCCTACCACCACGTCAACCTTGTTCGTACAAGTTGACATCATTAGTCGTATGCTGACATCACCTATCACATCATCCAAATAAACTTTTTCACTAATGTTAGCTAGTCATGAGCCTAAATTTGATGGTCATTTGATCATCATTTATAGCCTAGAATACACTACCATGACAGTTGTTTGGATGTCAAATTCAACACAATGTTTTTCTGCCCAGACCCCTCTCTAGATTTAGATTTGATTTGATAGTCTGACTTTGGAAGGCCATTACTCAATCATCTTGACTCCAAATCAAGTGCCATTTTTTTGATTTTGGGTAAAATTTCCTAATCTTTTTAGTGGTGCTATTATTTTTTGGTTTTGGTCTATAAATTTGTCAAAAATTATGTTTTTTGGTGACTGTACTTGTCTAATCCTACAATTTGTAACTTCAAATGCTCTATATAGGCTCATCTGGACACATTTATAGGTTCCATTTTTTTTTGAAAGTGCTTAATTTTTTTACTACTTTCTAGATCTACAATTAGATTATAGAGTTGTGTGGAAAAAAATCGCTTTCAAAATTAGGTCCTATTCTAAATTGTATTATTTTGTTTACTCTTCAAAATTGTTGTACATCTTAGCTACAATGCTAAATTCCAGATTTGACCCTCAAAAGGTAGTTGTAAATAGAAAAATTAGAAGTCCACTTTGTACATTTTAACAAGTGGCCTATTGTAAATGCACTACATATAAAGTGCCAAAAGCATCATTTTTGGGGGATTCTTTGATTGAGTGAATGCGAGGAGGGGTTGTCTTGTGTTCTTCTCTCTCTCTCTCTCTCTCTCTCTCTCTCTCTCTCTCTCATGCTCTTTTAGTTTTCTACATCATGGGTTCACCTAAAACTCCACTTCTAACTTCACACAATTATACTACATGGAAAGATATTGTATGGAGTAGATTTATGGAAAAAGGTTTAAATCTATATGTTGATGATACAATTACCAACCCCACTGATGCTATAGCACTAGTTGATTGGAAAATCAAAGACAATTAGGCTTTAGTAATCATTAGGAGTTGTGTTCATAGAGATCTCTTCTTTCCCATTTCCAACTTTAAGGAAGCCAAGGCTACTTGGAACAAACTTGAAGGGTAGTATCATAAGGTGGATAAGGAAAAGGGATTCTAGATTGAGGGAGATCTACTTTTATTAGATCCTAAGAATTTTGATACAATTCAAGACTATATTATATCAATAAAGCCAATGAATTAAGAGCACTACTTAAATATTGTGGTAATCCCATGAAGGATGATAGATTGATTCATCACATCTTGAAGAGGCTACCTTTAGAGTATGCATCTTTTTTTTCAAGTTAGCAAACTCATAGGTTGACCATGAGAAGTGCCTTTACTAAGCCTACATTTGATGCATTTGTAGAAATGTTGATGTTGGAATAGTCCAAGTTGATAGATATGGGAATTCTCAAGTCATCAAAGACCAAATAATTGGTGGCTACTAATGAGAACCAATCAAATCAAGGGGGAAAAAGTTCAAAAAAGTAGTGGAAGCAAAAATCATAATACAAGACACAACAATCTACCTTCTCATAGCAAGGTAATTCTTCTTCCAACAAGAAGCCAAATAATAATAAGGATAAACTATTTTGTGCATATTGCAAGAAACCAAATCATGATGAGCATCACTGAAAGACTAAGAGAATCAATGAGTTGGAAAACTTACTTAAGAAGAACAAAATCAATGTGCCAAATGCTTCCAAGGATTCAAATCCATCCACTTTAGAGGAAAAAGGGCAAGCACTTATGGCAAGTTCAAGTTCTCTAGGGGAATAGATTCTTGACTCAAGTGCCTCATATCATACGAGTTCTTCAAAAGGACACTTTTCTTCATTGAAGTAGTCTAAGGTACCTCATATCTTTGTAGGAGATGATACAAAAATGGAAGTTAAAGGGAAAGGACAAGTTGAGATGGAAAATGGAGAGTTCAAAGAAGTTCTCTATGTTCCCAACCTTATCTCTAATCTTCTTTAAATCTACCAAATCACTCACTATGGAGATGGAAATAAAGTTGAGTTCCTTCCTGATTTAGTAATGGTGCACAATCTTAAAGATGATTCATTGGTTGCAATGGGAAAATTCAATCATCACACAAGGCTTTATTCATTCTCCTAGTTTGTGCCTATGTTCCTTTCACATGCCTTGTTAACTCAATCTCATTTACAAAGAAAATTATGGCATGAGTGGTATGGTCATATCGCCTTTCGCTATCTTCATCAACTTAGCTCAAATAATATGGTCAAAGGTCTACCTACAATCAACTTTTCTAAGGGTGAATGTTCAACTTGTTCAATGGATATGCATCTAGAAGAGAATATTGACAAAGGGAAGTCTTACAGAGCATCAATTGTTCTTGAGTTAGTTCACATGGTTCTAGCAGGTCTTTTTGCAGTAACATTAGTTAGCAAGGATTGCTACATTCTCACTTTCATTTATGACTTTTCATGCTACACATGGGTCTACTTTCTTGATCACAAGAATGAAGTTTTTGATAAGTTTCTAGCCTTCAAGAGTCATATTGAAAAATGGTCAAGGAAAGACATCAAGGTTCTTTGTAGGGACAATGAAAGTAGATATGTGAACTCAAGACTTAGAAACTTTTGTGAACTTTAGGGTATTAATCTTCAAAATCTAGTAGCATTTAGTTTGCAAAAGACAAGTGTTGCAACAATGAGGATTAGAACTCTTAAGTTAATGACAAGTTTCACGATTCAAGCTGAGTCTCTTGATCCATCACTTGAAGTTAAAGCTATAAGCAATGCCAATCACATACTTAATAGGTCTTCTCATAATGTCTTAGATGGAAAGACTCCTTTTGAGGCATGGTGCAGTAGAAAACTAGTTGTGAAACACTTCAGAGTCTTTGGTTGTCTAGCATAGGCACACATATCTTCAAGGGAATACAAGGCACCACCACCAAGGCCTTGTACTTTCATCAGATATGAAGACAATTTTAAGGCATATAGACTTATGGATCCTAAGACTCATGAGATATTCATCAAGAGGAATGTTCACTTTGAGGAAAGTTCATCAAGCTTATCCTCTCTATACTTCATACATTGTGGAAACTGATAGTGACAATAGTGATAGTGATTCAATAGATTTAGATATGTATCCTATTGACAGATGTAGAAAAAGGTCACTGCATCAACATATTCCACATGCATACATTGCTACAATGATAGGTCCATGCAATTCAATACAAAAGGGTACACCTTTTCTTCTAGCTCTAGTATCAAGGGATGACTTCTTGATAGATATTTCAAGTTTGTTTGTGGAGTCATACATAGAAAATTTGGGAGACATCATCGATGATATACATCTTCTCTTTGATAAGAAGATCCTTTTTTAGTTGTTGTAAGGGCTCACTCTGACCCTCCTATCCATTCTCTACATCATTCTTACCAGGTTGATATGATTGTGGATCCTTATGTACATCAGTTGAAGGAGGTCTCTTTATCATTTGAGGAGATAATTGGTTCTTTTGGATATGTTCTACATCCATCCTAGCTAGATTTGACATTTTTCTTTTCAACAGTATTGGAAGGGGTGACCATCAGTATCAATACATGGATAGTTGAGCAAGTTTCAGAGACACCATTCATCATCGAGATTCTTTCTATACATTGGAGAAGCATCTCCTATGTACCTATGACATTGTTTCTTCCAAAGGGGAGGAGCATTATTCAGTAGTCATGGATCAACTTCTACATTGGTGGGGGGGACTATCTTATCTCCTTTCTTCTTCTCTTTTATGGGAGGGACCTTTTCCTCTTTTGGGATAGTGTTCTTCTCATACTTCTCTATTGTATATACTTGATGTATGTCATAATGGGGGGGGGGGGGGAGGGGGGGGAGGGCGGGCGGGGTGGTCTTGATTACTCCATCCATCCATGCATCTTGATTTTTCATCTCTCTTTTTGGGGGAGGGTTTTTCCCATGAGTTTTTCCCTCTTTATTTGCTTTATGAGAGATTTAATTGCATTTTTTACATGGGTACCTAACATGGCCTAGTATTCATGACCCATAATGCATTTTCATCCTAGCTTTTGTGAGCTTAAGTGCATTACCCTAAGTTTCACTTAAGGGGGGGTGTTGGTGAAAATAAATATTCACTATTTACACTCTACTTAAGTTTACTTAGGTCAATACATTATTTTAATATTTATTAGTTTGACACCTGGGAGTTTACGTACTCTTATGAGTTATCTTGTTGACAACACAGGAGTTAGTAACTCTAATTTAGCACATGGTGTCTACAACAATGGAGTTTTTATATTAACTAAGTTGTCATGTTGACAACATAGTAGGTCACACTCTTAATTAAGAACATGGTGTCTAAAACATAATTTTATGTAACACACCTTTGTAGTTTTATCCTCTAATCATCGCACTAACTCTTGTGCTCAATAGAGGATAATCCACACTTGGTGGACATGTGCTTAGTTGTGAGGCTTACCATATTGCTAACTCATAGACAAATATTAATTAATTGAATATCATATTGTTATTCTGATCATATTTTAGTCCACTCTATGGTTGTGCTTGAGTTCCTTGATCTTGGGTGATTTTGGCCTATTGGTTTTTTTCAACTATTGAACAACAAAATCTCAATACCAAGATAATAATACTCACAAGTCTAGGGACTAGGTTCTTGCCATTAACAATTATGTATGGATATTATTTGGATCCAACTTCAACAAAACCAAGACTGGTTTTCTACTCTCTAGGTTCTGCAAAACTAAGGTGGGTATACCTAGGGGATGATTCAAATAAATGTTGTTGTATGAGAATCCTATTAGTTTCATTCTAATTCTCATCTTCTATCTCTGACATATACATAGTTTATCCATTCCTTGAGATTTTTAGATGATATATATCCCTTACAAGCAAATTTGGTCACAATTCTCCCTAGTTTTGAAAATATTTTTGAAAATATTAGCTATCTAAGACTCAAAAATTAGATGTAAATGAGTGTTGACCCTCTTTGAAACTCTTAAAATGGTAAAATAAATTTGATTTTGATTTTAGAATTGGTGCTTATTCATGATCTCTCTATCTACAGACTAGATTAATTAGATCAGTGTTTTATCCATTGGATTCAGAGTCTACATCAATTGATAAATCTAATTGATTTTATTACAACCAATACTATCAACAATTCTTACTAGAATTCATTCTTATAGACATCCTTCCTATTACCTTAGCAACCCTATCAAATTCACTAGAGCATTTACTTAATTCATTGAATCAATAGCAATAATGAATTGACATATAATCAAAGTGAATTGCATTCAATTGGACAAGCTCTACTCACACAACATTAGAATGACCAAGTAATAGCAATGGAGACAAAATCCAACAAGAATAAGTATGGGGACAATTCAACTTCATATTAATCTTCTTTGAAAATTGTATACAATTGTAATGAAACTCAGAATGAGTCTAGAAATAACATTAGACCACTATAACATCAATATATTCCCAAGTATTTGTAGAGACAATACATCATAAGTTTTGCACTAATAAAATATATTGAGCCATATTTAGTATAGACCAAAAATATCAATGACATCAGACCCTTCTCTAGGCTTGGAATCTCACTTAAATAGCGTGAGATGCAACAAGCTTCAGGCATAAAGAACTGAAAAAAGTCAACTAGACAAAAGATATTTACATTTAGCTATCACAAAAAGACAAAAAAATGTGTAACTAAAAAACTTGTATATCAAATTATTCCTTTGGTAGGCCCCTCCTTTGTTACATTTTCAAATGCTACAAATTCTATGATTGGCTTTTAGTTATTCTGAGTCCTCAACATATGTAGCTATCAATTTTTCCAATGATGTGTTAGGCTCTAATTCCTGTAAATTCACCTCTACTCTAGCATTTCCACTTGCATCATCATGTACTACCAAGGTGATAGTTATGTTTGGTTTCATTTCTGCCACATCATCCATCTAGCCCATGGTACTTTCCACATGAGATGATTTCTCTTCTTTGTCTTCTTCTCTCTTCTGATCTTCTGAAGGTGTATCAATGATTTATATTTCATCTAGATTCATCCCATCATCATCACCCTCAACCTCTTCCCACTGCTCATCAGAAGCAACATCAGCCATCCACTTATCAAAGAGGGTGTCATCTAGCCAATTAAACTATAGAATATCACTTTTCCTTTTGATCACATATTCTGCCTCTTTATCAATACTAACAAAATCTTGCTTTAAAGAAACAAAGAATAACTGGGCCTTCACTATTTCTTCTATTATGGCTACCCACCATGTATGCCCTTTTTAATTTATGACTTCATTCATTCTTAAACAAAATAGATCATCTAATTCTTTAGCCCATTCATATTTATTTTTCAATTTTTTTCCGTATCCAAATTAAGTGGGATTGAATCAAATTTCTTACTCTTGTACTTATCCAAATAGCTAAAAATTCTTCTTTGTAGCTCAACTCTCTTATCATCAAATTTTGGGAAAGCATGAGCAAGATCATAGGTTATTTCAATATGATCATGTGAAGACCTTATGACAGAGTAGTACAAGAATGTGGTTTCCTTTCTCCTTTTACACCAGTTATTGATAATAGGTTTCAAGGCCTCATTGCTTTCTTTTATTTCATCCCATATGTTTATTACTTTTGCTAATTGATCATAAAACAATGGCCATTTAATCTTCTCAACTAGATACATGAGAGCCTTTCTTAGTTTGTCTTCATATTGCACATTTAGCTCTACATATAATGCCCATAATTTTCTCTTTTCTTCTTCCAAATCTTCAGTTGTGTAATATTGTGGCCTTTGTGGAGTATCTATCATTTCTATGAGAGGGGTGGATTTACAAGGTTCCACTGGTGGGTAAGGGTATGTGATCCTAGGCCTAGTATACCATCCCAACACCTTAGTCTCAAGTTCAATTCTCTTTTGAACTTCTTTATTATAGGCATCCAAAACCTTTTCATATTTACTCTATAGTTCAAACATTGCCTTCTATTCTTTCTCTGCAGTAGCCAGAATGAAGTGAGATGTTCCAACATTCATATGTGTTGCCTCTACATGGGTGGTATTTGCTACTCCTTTTACAATCATATTCCCCATTAATCCAAAGTCATCTGGCTATGATGAAATAGCCCTTGATCCTTTCCTTAATGACCAAATAACTAAGGCAGCCTAGTCCTCACTAAATGTAGTACCTTGGAATTCTTTCTTGTTTTGATCCTATAGCTCCAATTTATTTAAAACAAAATTAAAAATTAGAGAATCTACTATATCCTAATTGGGTAATAGTAAAATATTTTATGCTTTCACCATTTTCCTCCCCTCTTCAGTGGTTATACTTTGGAATTCCTACATCATCTCTTCTTTTACTTGATTCTGTAAGGCTGCCTTCTCCAGTTCTAGATGCTATTTTCTTAACTTATTACATTTTTCCTCATACTTTCCTATGTTTTTTCTCCATCCAAACTAGTGGAAGGCTCTAGACTTAACAAAACTATCATTTGAAAAAAAATGATTACTATCTTGCTCTATCATAGGGTCTAGTTCCCTTCCTTTATAATATGCCACTGTTAAATCTAGGCTTGGCATAGGGGGCTCCTGGGGGTTCCCTCATCTAATTTTGCCTAGGTAATAAAAAAATTTCCTTGGGACCCTAGCTATTCAATTTTCTCTCCAGTAAGTTGTTCCTCTTCAATCTACAAAGGGGATTGTGTAGGTGAATATTCCTTAATGTCAAGACCTTGATCTTTTATTATTTTTTGCCTCTTAGGGGAGGGCTCATCAGGTCTCTCTTCCAAGACACCACTAGTGGATCCTATTATTTGTTTACCTTTATCCACAATGGCCATCTTATTTTATATCAAAGTATAACCTGACCTTCTTTGGACAATCAATTGGCTTGCCCCTACATTGGGAGTGAATGACAATCTCCTCATAACCTCTTTGGCCTTATCTCGATAAGCATTAATAAAAAAATGTTTTTTCTCATTCATAGTTTCCATTATTTCAGGAAAAGTAATCATGAGTTTATTGATTCTATCTACCTCTATGTTGGCATTATCTAAAGGACTATAATCTCCTTCAAAATAATGTATAAACTCCAAAACCCTTGAGAAAACCCTCCACTTTTCTTTCTTGGTTTCTTGCTCCTACAAGAGAACTCATTTCTTATTATGTCCTCATGGTAGTATGACTCATGTTTTATTTTACCAAGCTTAGATCTATGCCTAAAATCCAAGTCATAGAATCCCTTAGTGTTGCAAAAATGGGAATGAGACATGGCCATCTTATATTGGTCTAGTATTTTATAAAGTTATAGCCAACCACCTTTTGTAATCACAAATTGGTGAGCTACAGTGCAAGTTGGGAAGATTGACCCTCTTCCCCTTTTCACCAAAAAATTTTCCTCTAATCCTCTTAGCTACCACAAAAACTTAGCTACCCCTACCTTTAATGACACCTAGTAGGGCAATACATGTGGAGTTCCTCTGAAACCATAAATCCTAAAAATGGTTGAAACTGAGTATGGGATAATGTCTCCCTAATTATGTGATACTTTCAAACCAATAGGATTATCCATATGCTTGATAAGACTTACCAATGCCTTAGGCACTTTGGGATTGTCACTTAATAAAAGACACCTCAATTTTGAAGAAAAGTACCTATCAAATATGAAAAAACTAGCTATTTCTACATTCCATGTCATATCTTCACTCCATAACTGGACTGACAGTGCTTCTCCATCCCATTCTTTGTTCAAATTCATTTCCTTACCAAAATATGCTACTCCTTTGAACAAAAACATATGTATCATCAAAGAATAGTGACCAAAAGTTTTATGTACCTTGCCTTTTGCAATCCCAACTAGGCCTATGTGAATTTCTTCTACTAAATAGGAGGCAAAATAAAAAATAAAATCAACAACAAAAGAAGAAATTTGAATGATCATATACATAAAAATTATGGACATAACATTTTGTTCATCTTCACCAAAAACTCTACATAGAGTCCTATATGCCTCTGCAACATGAGTATTGAAACACCCCTTTCTGAAAGGTTCCCTAAAGGATGCTATGATTGCTAGAAAATTTCTAATTGTGTCTATATGTGCCCTCAGTGTACCCTACCTAATTGAATCCTTCTTTGACAAATATTTCTTTTCTAATTCTTGTAGGTTAGTGGGTACATGATATTCAGCCAATGGCTCTAGGCCAAATACCTCTCAAATTTCCTTAGGGCTAATTGTGATCAAAATGTCGCCATCAATTCTTCTTACTACTCTAATTGTTGAATCATAATTTTTTTTCAACAACCTCTAAGAGGTCATAGTCCATAAAGACAATAGGAACTACTAGCTTTTCGAAATCAAAATTCCAATCATTTGCATGGGGGGAAAATAAATTCCTTTTCAAAAACCATTTTTAAACAAAGAAAGCCTAGTTTAAGAAGTTTTGGCATGCCTAACCCAATTCCCCCTATTATATAACCCATCTACAATTTTGAGTCTAGGGTTTAATGAGGTTAACTTTTTCACTTTAATAGTTTCATTTGTGGATTCATGTAGTAATTCAAGAAGATCATCATGGATATTCCTAGCCAAATAGTCTTCTTGACTAGAGAAAACATTCTTTGGAGGCATACTAAATACAATTTATAGAAAACCAGATTACTTTGAAGAGTATGGAGTGCATGAACTTACTTGATTTTCTGCTTATTAGTCTCTGTAATTCTGTGATGTTTTGCAAACAAGGGGAAATTGTTTTACGTTTGATCACGTCCAACATGAATTCTTAATAACTTCTTCTTTAAAGACCTGAAATTTTGTTCATTTGAGATGAAAATGGAAAATCTTTCTCAATATACTTTGTGTTAGTTTGTGGTGACTGATCAGGAAAGTATTGTACATACTTTATAAATTCTTTGAAATTTCTTGTGCCCTAGTTTATCAAGATTTTGGGCTAACATGTAATTATTAATTATAACCCTAAAGTGGTAAAAATACTTATATAAAAGGGCTTAGGATTAGGGATTGTTTCATAAGGTAATGTGAAAATTGGTTCTTGCGACAGTATTGAGTTGTAAGGGATTTTAGATTGTAATCAAGTTGTTATCACTGGATTGTAATACTATCAGACTTGCTGTTTGGTGGACGTAGCCCAAGGATTGGGTGAACCAGATTAAATCTTGGTGTCTTGTGTGTTTTTCTATGTGATCTATTATTTTATGATATTGGTTATATTTGCATGTAATTGTTATTTTTGTTTGTGATTTAATCCTAACACTCTATTTTCTACTTGCACGAGAAGTTTTCATTCCTCATAAATGAACTGTAAGGCAAATAGGGTGGCACCACATTTAGATTTTAAAACTGGTCATTGATCTCCAAACATTTGATGATCCAGGAATAAAACCAGGGATGACTCATTTTCCACTTGCCATGCTGGAAGTCAACCTAATGAAATTTCTCCACATATGCTTTTCCTTCACTACTAGCGACATAAATTGGACCCACTAGTTCTTGAGGACATGTGTCACCAAGTCACTACATCACTATGCATAAAAAGTGAGCCTGTTGTCTTTGTGACATAGTGACAACTGTTGATTTCATTTCAATTTGATGATGTGAACTTGATTCATGGTTCAATACAACTATGGTGGGTCCCTCCTTTTCTACCTTTGGTCGCTATGTCACTACCCTTAAAAAATGAGCAACTCCCCATAGTGACAAAGTGATGACCATTGATCTGAGCTTGATCTGATGGTGAGGAATCTACATTAATTTTCTATTAGCTATGGTGGGTCCCTACATTCTTTCCTTTAGTCACCTTGTCATATTGAGTAAATAATGTGTGATTCTCCATAGTGACTTAGTGATGATCTTTGATCTATCTTTAATCGAATGATCATCAATTTTCATCTATCCTTTCCTTTTGAGTGTGGGTCCACATCACATATGACTTGGAAATGTCTTGACAAGCTGGAAAATAATTCAATATTTTAATTCCTTTTGTGACATCATAGGACTGGGCTCCATTGTGTTTCATATGTTCAAGTTAGGCACTATGTCACTATCGATAGGGAGCAAGGACTTTCTAGTCATGACATAGTGACCTCCTGTGTTCTTGAAAATTCTGGCACATACACGTTTCTTCATAGGATGCAATATGTCAAGGTGATTATGTGGCTTATTTTTAATGAAAGGATTGTTGGGACCCACCTTTTAAATTGCTTCTACAAAGCCACTTTTCGTCAAGGCACTATGTCACTACTCACGAGATTCCTTATTTTCCTAATTATGACATAGTGACCTCCTTAATACTATTGGTAAGATCTCCACATTTCCATCATAATGATGTAGGAGCATCTTGGATTTACTTGGTGACTACTTTAGAGTTCATGGGAGGAGGCTCAGTAGTTTCTTTGGAGGGTGTTTGGTCTTTGGAGCTCGGCATGGTCTTTGGAGATCGGCATGGTCTAGGGAGCTTGGCATGGTCTTTGGAGATCAGCATGGTCTAGGGATCTCAGCATGGTCTATGGAGTTCGGCATGGTCTAGGGAGCTAGGCATGGTCTATGTAGCTTGGCATGGTCTTGGGAGATTGACATGGTCTATGGAGCTTGGCATGGTCTATGGAGCTCGACATGGTCTATGCAGCTCAACATGGTCTTGGGAGCTTAGCATGGTCCTTGGTTGCTCGGCATGGTCTTTGGAACTTGGCACGGTCTTTGCTTGCTCGGCATGGTTTGAGAATTTGGTGTTTATTTTAGGCTATGTGACTAATTTTCCATAATGAGTTAAAGGATGAAACTTTCAAAGATTGAAGAGGGCCTAGATTTCTACCTATGGTTCAAAGCTTGAGTTCTAATTCATTTAGAGCTAGGAGATATCACAATTTTACTGACATCAATTTTGGGAATTTAATTGTTGTAGGAGGCTGACTTGTGGCATTTAATTTATGTATTTGTATTTAATTTGTGTTCTAGGCTGACTTGTGGCTTAGATTGATATAATTAGAGGTTAGGGGGTGGGGCAAGTCTTTAGGAATTAATCATCCATTGTGGAGAAAATCAGGAGCGTGGGGAGAGTGAATCTTGAGAAGGGCTAGTAGATGCAGCTTGGAAACAAGGAGAATTATTCGTGGGTTTGCGAGCTCAAGTTCAGATCTACCTTGGAGGTTTCTGCCAGAGTGTGGATCTAGACTAGCTAGGGTTTGGGTTTGGATCTTGAGAGATCTTGTAGAACTATTACTTACTTTGTATCTGGCTGTAACCAGGAAGGCCTTACAGCCTGATACATTGCATGTAATCAATTACATTTTATGAATATATTATTATGATTTGGTATCAGATCTTGCATTCTTTCTTCCTATTATTGTGTATTCATTATGTGGTTTTATAGTAGGGGGCTAGGAAATCTCCTTTGGGGATGCTCTTGCCTTGCATTGCGTCAGGTGGTATCAGAGCAAAGGTTGTTCTTGAGTGTGTAGAAAGATCATCGAAGTTGAGGTAGTTTACACTAGGACCTTGGAAGGACATGCAAATTAATTGATGGATGCAAAGATGGAATTTTGATCTTGTTGAGGCATGATCATAGAGATTTTGTGGATTACGAGATCCATGGTCCTAGATTTGTGATGTGGTTCCTGATTGTTCATGCAAGGTGGCAGGTTGTGATCTGACTTGCAAACAATTGAAGGTTGTCACAAGGAGCATGGGAAGGATTTGTTGCGGAGGCTTTTTGAAGATCTTGGGAGATGGATCTGAGAGGATTGGACCCTGAGATGCTTGCAAATATTTGTGATGTGGTGGAGAGGAAGTTTTCTGAGATAACTGCTCGATTTGAAGCTAGCTTGGTTGATCACGTTAAGGAAGGAATTCTATAGCTATTTGTGGAATTGGAGTCTACCGATCTAGAAGAGAGTCATTTGGCTAGTTAAGAGACTTTTTTGTGAGAGAAGATGGCATAACAAGGTCGAGGTGGAAGAGTTTGGTCTTGTTGATCAATTTGTGGAGTCTTATATAGAACTTGCAAAATAGCTGGAAGTTGTTGCTGAAGATATTCCTAACCTCATTGATGCTAGAATAGAGGTTGGTTTTCATGATTATTTTGTTGAGTCTAACATGGAAATTGCAAAGTGCTTGGTCATGGATGATCTGGTTGATATTGGTGGTGAGTTGTGTGTTGTAGAGCATCTTGTTGTGAGCAATGAGATGGTTGGTGTTGAGAGTTTGGCATGTGTTGATGGAGATCTTCATATTGTCATTGATGTGGAGCTGGTTTCTACTGGTATGGATTCACTAGTTTTTGATATGGATGGGGGTTTTTTGATGAAGCATTATGTTTAGTTTGTTCCTAGGAGTGAGCATGATGATTGGTGGGATGAGATTCTGGTGTTTGACAGAATGATGTGGATGTGGATGACGTGCAGATTGGTTTTCTTATCCTTGTTGGAGTGGAAGCCTTTGGTGAAGATGAAGTTGGTTGTTGCTCTTTCTTTGAGCATCAAAGTTTGAGACACACTTTTCTGTTTACCTGGGGAGTCTAATGTAGGAGCATCTTGGATTTACTTGGTGACTACTTTGGAGTTCATGGGAGGAGGCTTAGTAGTTTCTTTGGAGGGTGTTTGGTCTTTGGAGCTTGGCATGGTCTTGGAGCTCGGCATGGTCTTTGGAGCTCGTCATGGTCTATGGAGCTCAACATGGTCTATGGAGCTCAGCATGGTCTACGTAGCTTGGCATGGTCTTGGGAGCTCGACATGGTTTATGGAGCTCAACATGGTCTAGGGAGCTTGGCATGGTCTATGGAGCTTGGCATGGTCTAGGGAGCTTGGCATGGTCTATGGAGCTCAACATGGTCTTGGGAGCTCGGCATTGTCCTTGGTTTCTTGGCATGGTCTTTGGAACTTAGCATGGTCTTTTGTTGCTCGACATGGTATGAGAATTTGGTGTTTTTTTTAGGTTGTATAACTAATTTTCCACAATGAGTTAAAGGATGAAACTTGTAGAGATTGAATAGGGCCTAGAATTCAACCTACGGTTTGAGGCTTGAGTCATAATTCATTTAGGGCTTGGAGATATCACAATTTTACTAAGAAATCAATTTTTGGAATTTAATTGTTGTAGGAGGCTGACTTGTGGCATTTAATTTATGTATTTGTATTTAATTTGTGTTCTAGGCCAACTTGTGGCTTAGATTGGTATAAGTAGGGTTTGGGGGGGGAGTCTTTAGGAATTAATCATCCATTGTGGAGAAAAGGAGGAGCTTGGGCGAGTGAATTTTGAGAAGGGCTAGTAGCTACGGCTTGGAAACAAGGAGAATTCTTGGTGGGCTTGCGAGCTCAAGTTGAGATCTTCCTTGGAGGTTTCTACCAGAGTGTGGATCTGGACTAGCTATGGCTTGGGTTTAGATCTTGAGGGATCTTGCATAACTATTACTTGCTTTGTATCTGGCTGTAACCAGGAAGGCCTTATAGCTTGGCACATTACATGTAATCAGTTATATTTTATGAATATATTATTATGATTTGGTATCAGATCTTGCATTGTTGCTTCTTGTTATTGTGTTTCCACTGCATGGTTTTATAGTAGGGGGCTATGACATCTCCTTTGGGGATGCTCTTGCCTTACACTATGTCACATGATTACCATAATCAATGCCTTTGACAAAGTAATAAAGGCACACAATGATATTACAACTAAGAACTTTGTGCTGCCCATCTTTTTTCAAATATCTATCCTCCTTTGTATTCTCCAGTAAGGCACTATGTTGCTATTGGTAGGGTGTATTCTTTTTTCAATCGTGACGTAGTGACCCACTGAGAAAATCCAAATTCTAGTGACATCAATTTCAACTTGTTCCAACTAGTCCCTTCTCTAGCACTGACAACTTTGATATCAATCACATCACAGAAAATTTTGAATCAATCAAGATTCTGGTACCCACTTTCCACTTTCTGACACCACCATTCCAATTCATGGTAGTCACTATGTCGCATGGGTTAAAAACCTTACATTTTCTCTATGTGACATAATGACCTCCATAGATCTTATAAAGATTAGATGATGCAAACAACTTCGATAACAAGCACTTGGAAAAGTGGTAACTTAAATGGTTCCCAAAGGAATATTCAAAATTCAAAACAACTTCACACCTAATTAAAATTTTAAAAAATCATAAGACTTGGGCATAGAACTTAGGGTTTAATAGAGTTTCTCATAGGATTTTAAAATTGCAAAAAAAAAAAAAGACCAAAACCCTAGTAGGCAAGTTATAGAAAATATTCTAATTTTATACTAAAAATAGGAAAATTTTATTTTGTAAAAATTTGACCAACATGGCCTTTCTTATAGTTTTCCATAAGAACCTAATACTAGTTTTACAACCTCAACCTACTAGTAAAGAAGAAGCTACTTTAAAGTTGAAGACTAGCAAAGTTTCCTTGATCACTAGGATTAAATTAAACTCAAAACACCATTTTCTAAGCATTTGATACATCCTCGATTCCAAGTATACTAGGAGTGCCAAGGAAAAAGGAAGGATTGACCCAATACATGAGGAACTCAAGAAGGTCAACTTTCCTATGCTAGAAGATATTTGCAGAAGAGGAAGAACACATGTAAGGGAATCCATAGCTTAAAAGCTCCAAGAATTTTTTTTGTCTATAATTGTTCCTACTAGAAGAAGGAGAAGTCAATCTTATTCTCCTCCTTTTGCTAGGTCTTCTATTCCTCCTATTTTTGATGTTTTGTTGTTAATTGGTACAACACTTCCTATTTATGTTACTTTCCAATCGAACTAGATAGTAGCTATGGTAGTCCCTTGGGGAAATGCAATTGGTCCTCTCACCCTTGGAGCTAATAATGATTTACCAAAAGCATCAAGAAAAAACTTCCCAAGATTCAATGGTGATGGCACAATATATCTCTATAGAGCAACATCTAAGTTCTTTTCATAAAGCCTATGGTGTAGTGAATCGTCAACATGAAGATGTGGCATTCAAGATGTTTGTGGATACTCTTGTAGATAGCATTTCTGATTGGTTCCAAGACTTACCTATACGATACATCAAAAATTAGAATTACATGAAGCAAAGGTTTGAAGAATGCTATGAAAGTATAGAAGCTGCTATAGTTGGCAAAAATAAAGAAGGAACCATCTGTTTCTATGAGGGATTTTAATGCAAATTTTAACACAATCATCAAGAGAATACCTACAAGAAGTGTACCAAAAGATGACAATAAGAAGACCTTCTATATCATCTCTATGCTCCCTAATCTGGGATATCAAATTAGAAAAGAAAATGTAGCAAATTTACAAGTTTCTCAAATGCTAGTTGTAGAGATGGAAGATGACATGATAGCTTCTGGTAAGTGGAAAAGAGAATTTGAATCTCTAACCATGGGTGATGCAATTAGCACTTCAAGTAATACAGACGCCATGCTCCAAAAGTTATCTAATGAGGTTATTTCATTGAAGAAATAGATCAATAGGCATTCTCATTCTTTTCATCAACATTATCAAGAAGGTTTTAGACACCTAAATGAAGGTAAGACCTTGCAAATACCACCTACTCAATAAAGGTTAGCAATCAAAGCTACTCCTAAGAGACAAAAAATGTGTTCTTTTCACCTAAGGGCAGATCATGATGGAGATACATGTTCTAACATGATGAGATATAAGAAAATGGTGGACAATAAGGAACAAATAGTGGAATACCCAAAAATTGAAGATGATCATACTCCTTGTGGAAACTCTAAAAACTTTTATTTGGAGTATGAATCAAAATTAGAAATTGGAGGGGATTATTTTGCAACTCTAGGTGGACCTCAAATGATAGTCATGACTAGAAATTGGAAGAATAGGAATCAATCCTCCAATGCACTACCTGCTAAAAATCATGCATCATCAAATAAAGCAAATAAAGATAGTGGTATGGGACCTTCAACTTCACGAAAGGAGCACAAAATAAAGTTATCTAATTCCTTTGATATAATACAATATTGTGAACAGGTGAGAATTCATATATCTCCACTAGATTACTTGAAGTCTAACCTTGACCAATTGCAAAGGTTAGTTTAACATTGTAATAATAAAGATGGAGGTTATAATACTATGAATGCTAATGTTGATCATCATAGTAAAGCTAGAACTAGTGGAATTTCTTTGACTAATGAAGATCTTGTACTTCCTAAGTTGTTTCAAGTAGAGGAGTCTATTGCCCTAGCTACCTCTCTAAATCAAAAAACTAGATCCTTTCTACATTTCCTTGTTTATCAATGGAAATAAGTTGAGTAATTACATCATAGACTCAGGGGCTTCTGATAATGTGATGCCTACTTTTGTAACTAAAGCTTTAGGTCTACCCCTAACTAAAACTTTTGGTCATTGTTACTCAATGGATGCAAAACAAGTACCTTTGCTTAGACAAATAAAAGATGTTCAAGTTGCTCTAGCTTCTTATCCTTTTAAAAGACTAAAAATTACCATCCTAGTGGCAGACATCCTTCCAAGTTATGGAATGTGCCTAAGTATAATTTTCTACAAGACATGGTGGGGTGGGGGGGGGAGATAAAACTAGACTAGTCCTATACTATTATTCTAGTTGGGAACAAGAAGGAGAAACTAGAACCAAAAGAAAAGGCACTGTCCTAAAATTAGATGATCCTAGGTCTCAAATATTATATCAAGAAAAGTATTTTGGTAATTACATGTTATTTTATAATACCCCTAACATTCAAGAAGAATTAGAAAAGGCTAATAGTGAACAATTGTGGACTTTAGAATTTGATGGTAGTTGTGCCAATGCTAGTTCAAGTGTAAGAGTAGTGCTAACATCACCTAGTGGGGAAACAACTTGTTTAGCATACAAGTTAGATTTCAAAAATACTAATAATGCTACAAAGTACAAAGCCCTTCTCCTTCGTATAATTGTAGCAAAAGAAAAGGAGTCAAGATACTCAAAGCTCAAGGAGAAGAATAATTGGTGGTGAGACAAGTCAAAAAAAAAAATGCAGTAAAGAACCCAAGATTGAAAAACTAATTTAATAAGGTGTGGCATGAAATTGAGAGTTTGGATGCTTTCTCAATTATATCAGTACCAAGGGAATACAATTCAAGAGCAAATTCTTTAGCAATTTTTGCATCTTTTCTCCTACCACATCTTGATTTCAAAGATCAAAACTATAAAGTGGAAGTTTTGTTCATGGCCAATGTTCCTAATAATGAAGATTCTTGGTAGGTATTTGAAGATGAAAAACACATACAAAAATTCATTGAAGGGGTTGAACCTTTTGTAGGTTTTTATTTTAAAGGAAACACCAATCCAAGTGGTGATCTAGCAACATATGTCAAAATGAAACCAAAGCCAGAAGTGATTCAATTGAAAGGTAATAAGATTCCACCTCATCTAACTTCTTCAAAAAATATTTTTGATAGACACAGTGCATACATTAAGAGAGAAAGAGATAAAAAAGGAAAAGCATGTGGTAAGTATGATGAAATTAATATAGGGATAGAGATTAGTCCAAAAATGATAAACATTTTAAAGTGTTGCACACAAAAGGAGAGGATAGAGATCATATAATTATTCATTGAATTTCAAGATGTATTTTCTTGGATCTATGAGGATCTAAAAAAATTCATGGATGGGAAATTCAAACATGAAATTCCTCTTAAACTTGAATCAACACCATTCATACAGAAACAAAGGAATTATAACCTTATAGTTGAAGGATAAATCTTCAAGGAAATTGACAAAATGTTAGAGGCTAAGATTATGTATCCTATTCATCACTCTACTTGGGTTGCTAACATTGTGCCAATGAGGAAGAAGAATAGAGAGATACAAATCTATGTGGATTTTAGAAACCTAAATTAGGCTTCTCTCAAAGATAATTTTTCTCTTCCCAATATGGATCATATGTTGCAGACTATTGTAGGGTAAAAAATATGTCCATATTGAATGGCTCTTCAGGATATAATCAAATTCAAGTAGATGAGGTAGATAAATTCAAGATAGTCTTCACCACACCATGGGGTACTTTTTCATATAATAGGATTCCTTTCAGCTTAATTAATGTAGGTGAAACATTTCAATGTGCAATAAATTTAGCTTTTGGTGATTTGAAGGATAAAATCATTATCATATACCTTTATGATTTGATAGTCTCTTCCAAGAAGAGAAAATATCACATCAAAGACCTAGAAAAGGTGCCACAAAGGTGTAGAGATCATGGTGTCTCACTAAATCCTAGGAAATCGGTGTTTTGTGTAACAGAGGGTAAATTACTTGGTCATATTGTATCTCAAGAAGGAGTGAATATTGATCCAAAAAGAGTTAAAGCCATTCAATAATTAAGTCTACCATTGAGAAAAATTGGAGTAAAGTCTTTCTTTGGCTAGGTAAATTTTTTAAGGAGGTTTGTGCCTAATTTCTTAGAAATAGTTAAATGTATAGTTGATATGATGAACGGTAATGAGACTTTCAAATGGAGTGATATTGGAAAGAGGGCTTTTGAAGACATCAATGGTGCTATTGCTAAAGTCCCTATTCTTGTTCATCTAGATTACACTAAAGAATTCATCATATATTGTTATGTATCAAAACATACCATGTGAGCTATATTGATGCAAGAAAATAAAGAATGTATACAAGCCCCAAATTATTTTATGAGTATGCCATTAAAAAATCAAGAATTTATATACTCACAAATGGAGAAACATGTGTATTCAATGGTAAGAGCACTTAAAAATTTAAGTTTTTATATTTTACATTCTGATTCAGCAATATATGTGCTAGATTCTATAGTTAAAAGCATCTTGACACAACAATAAGTTGGTTGCATTAATAGAGGAGCTTGGATAGAAAAGGTCCAAGAGTATGATATTGAGATCAAGCCAACTAGACTATTAAGAAAAAAAATACTTTGTAAAGCTTTAGCAGAAGATCAACAAGTTAGTGAGGAAGATCCTCCAAAGGTTCTTATGGTAAGTCTTTAGGATCCTTGTTTTTCAAATATTGCATATTTTTTGACATATGGTGAGTGCCCTAATAGATTGACTACTAAGCAAACGAGAGATCTAAAAAAAAAAGCCTTAAATTATGTAATTCATGATGATGTTTTGCTTAAGAGAACTATGCTGATACATTTTTAAGATGTGTTGATAAGGAGTAGCATGAAAAGCTCTTAATTTCTTTTCATAATGAAGAATGTGGAGGAAACTTCTCTTCTATTATTACTGCATTCAAGATCTTAAGGAAATGCTACTATTGGCATAACATATTTAAAGATGCACATAAGTGGGTTGCCAATGTTGATCTCAGATTGGTTTTGACAAGTGAATGTCAACACACTTAAGGCATTTACTTAGTTCATGCCAAACTAGTAATACATGTCAAGCACAACATGTAAATATTATACCATGCCAAATTGTAATGAGTGCTGAGTCACTCATGTGTCGAGTAGATAGACCATTCCAAGTGATTCAGGAGATAAGTAAACAGTAGATGCCAAGTAATATAGGTGATGAGTCATAGTATATAGAATAGTGCATGTTGAGCATCAGAGACTTCATATGCTGAGTGACACAATTTTGACATATTTTTTTGTAATGGCACAAACACATATATAAAACATTTTTGAGCTGACTTAAGATTATATTTTGATATTTTGAAGATAACGAAAAATCTCTATATGGATTCCCTATGCAATTACATGCAACAAATTAGAAAATGGGAAAGATTAAGTGGCAAAATGGATGAATCTTAGCCATAGATTCATACCTAACCCTAAGCCACCTAAGTCTTCTTAAGGAGGATGAAAACTCTAAACTATCTATCGAGTGTGTAAGGAATTGAAGGTATAAAAAGGTTAGTTTGCATGAGAAAATAGAGCATTCAAGGTGAGTTAGAAGTTATGAAGAAAGAGTGAATTGCAAAATGAGTTAGAGAAGAACATAGTATAGAGAAAAGGATACAACATTGAGACATCTAATTGTGAAGGATCAAGAAGACATTATTTAGAGGTGATTTGTTATCAGGTAAGCAAGTGCCAACCGCAGGGTCTATGCTAAGACATTTTAATAGGTGATTTCGGTTAAATCTCTTAACAGAGTAGTCCTAATAGGCTATATGAAATCCTTTAACAAGGTTCTTACTTAGTTTTAAGTTGAAGT
Organism: Cupressus sempervirens; assembly: GCA_028749045.1. Lineage (NCBI taxonomy): Eukaryota > Viridiplantae > Streptophyta > Pinopsida > Cupressales > Cupressaceae > Cupressus > Cupressus sempervirens. The sequence goes on from CM053793.1 coordinate 547,121,601, forward strand.
CCTCTAACAAGGCACACTTCTAACAAGGTTTTGAAATCCTCTAACAAGGTGAGACCTAGTAACCTTGTAACCTTTATTGGATACACTTTATTACTCTAGTAGTAAAGATTTGTGGGTGGCATCCCCACCCCAATTTTACCTTCTCACTTGAAGGGTTTCTGGGTAATCACATTTGATGTTATGTGTGTGATATCTTATATGGTTAAATGATTTAGATGTATATAATTTACATGTTAATTTAGCTTACTCATTGAATGCATGAGGTAGATGTATGGTGAAATTTTTATGGGTCCAAGTTTAAACTATTGATTCACCCCCCCTCTCCCCACATCCCTTAGAATTTTACCTTACCTATTGTAATTCCAAAATTTGGCATCAGAACCTTGTTCTCTAAAAGTGAAGCTTTGTAGCTTTCAGAAAATATCTTGAAATGAAAGTCTACAAGTTGGGAAAAACTATTGAAAACTAGGTGTTGGAATGCATCTCATACTACATCAACTAAATGAGGCAAGAAAGGAACTAAAGAAATCCTTGAAGAGAAGGAAAGAGATTGTTATTGTGGAGAATGACACACTATACAAAGAGATAGACACTACTAAGATATTTATAGATGGTGAATCCAATGAATTTGATGCAACAGTCATAGATCTAATGGAAAATAATAGAGCCCAAGCTAAGGAAATTAGAAATCTCATGATAGAACAAGAATCACAAGCTATACTACTATGTGAGGTGATTGAACAAAAGAAGAAAGCTATGGAAGATAAAGCCATGATTGAAAAAGACAAAACAATTTTGGTCAACAGATTGGAAGAGAAGTCAATAGAGCTAACCAAGATCTCCAACATGCAATTGGATACTCTAAATCAAATGATAAATGCCAACTATGAATTGAATGTCAAGGAAATTGATATAACTATATTGAAGTTGCAAAATGAACAGTTGTAGAATGACCTAAAGAGAGAAAAGGAATTTGTTGAAAGTTTCAACAAGCCAAATAAAGCCATAAAATACTTTGAGCAACTATTGAGAACCCCTAGATTCAAGAATGATACATCAAGATTGGGATACACAAGCACTGAAGAATGAGAACCATCCAAAAGTGTAAAAGAAAGGAACACCAAAGGTAAGAACACCAAACCTACTTGTCATAATTGTGGTAAGAAAGGACATACTGCTACTATATGCAAGAGCAAGATTACAAATTAGAATGTCAAGCATAAGAACATGACTCATTTTCATAAGTGCAATAAGCAAGGTCATTAGACATTTGAATGTAGAACCAAGACCATGCATACACAAAGATTTGAAGGATATTGCTACAATTTGCATAAGTATGGACATATAGATTTTGAATATAGATACAAATCAATGTGGTCATCAAACAAGCCAACAAAAGTAAGAAATAATGACAACTCTTATTATTAGGATTATAATACAAGATATAGTTGTCATTACAATCAAGAATATGGACATGTTCCTGAGAATTGTATTAGGACACACTTCAATGACATGTTTTAGCTATTTGAAGACTAGTCACATTAGTAAATATTGTCCAACTAAGTCAAAGGCACCTATTTGTGACTTTGATAAAGGTAAAGGCAAGGTAGATGTTGCACACGTCAGAGATGAGATGAGTAAGACATGAAAAAACAAAGATATTTATAGCACATCAAATGGAGAAGGGATCACTTCACCCAATGGGTCAAGTGATTACACCTCATCAAACAAGGAAAACAAGAGTTATGTGGGACTGATATTTAAAAGTTATATCATGCATTAGTTTTAAAAGGAGATAGTACTAAAAAGAATACATGAGCATGAATGAAGATGCAAGATGTTATTAAAAATTCAAGACAAATCTTTAAGTTTTTCATGTTGTTTCCAAGTATGAAAAGTTTCCTATATGTTTTTAGTAGAATATTAGTTGATGTTGAGCTCGTGGTAGCTGCCAAGTGATGGAAATATCAATGGATGTCAAGTGAACCCAAAAAAAATTATTTCTAAGCTTACAGTTGTGTAAGCACTTAGCATTAAATGCAAGGTTTTTAAAGGGTATATGATTGATTTCAACTCATCTTTCATAGTTTCAAAATTGAGAAAGAGCGATAAGAGCCATAGGCAACCTAGAAATTTGTCAGAAGTGATTCTAGAAAACTTGTGCAATGATTCATTAACAGTTCATTAGATTTTCTAAGGTATTTATCAAGAGTTGAGCTACACAGTTTAAATTTTCATAAACCCTAGCTTTTCATAATGGCATCAAGTTCAAAAAATCTTGAAAGAAAGAAAGTTTTAAATGTTCAGCTAGTTACTAATGAAGTTAAGCAGCCTATGTTTAAAGTCATTCCTAACATCACTTATAAATAAGACCCTTCTGGTGCATTGTCAATGATCCTGCCAAATGTGATAATGGTACAAGATGTGAGGAAATGTTACAATTGCAAGATAGGAAGCATTGGTGACATGGAAATAAGAGATGCATATAATAGATTGTGTGAAAATGGTGTTTTGGAGGAAGAATACAAAATTGTTGAGAAAAAGGGTTTAACATGAGCCCTATATTTTCCAAATGTATTCAAAATAGAGTGGATACAAATTGTGCTGAGTCAAATTCATGATGGTTCCTTATGGCTAGAAGGAGGACCAATCAAAATAACTAAGAGAATAATTCATAGGGTTATTGGCTACCCAACCCAATATCAACCCAAGACACTCAGAGGTGATTCCAAGGAAATGATTGAGAAGAATATTGGAGTAGTTTGGAATAAGAAAATTATGACTATAGATACAATCATAGATCCTCTTATCAATTTTTCTATAAGGGTACTCTCGCACAAATTCTATCAATCCAGTAGATTGAATAGTGTACCCTACATAACTGTGGATGTTGGTTATAAAATTATTTAAATAGAATAAAAAATAATATAATGATATACATATGATCTAGCAAAACTTCAATTACAAAAATTAATGGAGAACCTTGGAGCAATAAGAAAAACCAAGAGTGCACAATGCAAGTTTGATTCTATACTAGTTTGTATATTCTTTTATGTACATAACACATTTCCCTCATTTGGAACAATGGAATGGAAAAATAATAGATTAGTTGTAGTACAAATTGGTGAATACATTGAGCAACTACGAGAAAAATTTGAATCCTTAATGAATAGTTACTTTGAAGACTTGAAGAAGTCAATGATGCAGAGACTCAAAATACCAATTTCCTTAGTTGAGAAACATTATAACGATGTATGTTTTCTTGTTGATGCTAACTACACATTTGTGCAAGTTGCCACACTAAGTGTAAGATGGTAAAGACCCTTAGGTTATGAGGTCAATGTAGATGAAGCCTTAATAGCCATAGCAGCTCTACTCACAAAAGAAGTAGATAAGACTACAAAAGTTTTTGGAAGTTATGAGATGGTGAAATCAAAGATTTCCATGGAATTGAAGACTGCTTCTAAAATCAAGAAGAAGGATAAGATGGTAAAGAATTTAAAAGAAAAATTTGGAGATGGTGCCAAGGAGGAAGAGGAAGAAGAAGAAGAGGAAGAGGAAGAACAAACAAAACCTCAAGAACCACTAGCTTTAACTCAAGGCATGGGAGAAGACAAAGAAGAGGAGGAGACTAAAGGTGTTAATGGAGAAGAAGCCAAGAAATCACCTACTCCTACTGAGTCAAAGAAGAGGAAGGCCAAGGCACAACCCATGGCAAGGGAAAAGAAAATTGTAAAACCAAGTCAACCAAAGCCTACTACACCTACTACAAGGGCCATGACATGTGCAACTACCAAAAGAGACAAGGAAAAGACCAAACAAATAGAGAAAGGAGGCCAGAAGTAGAAAAGATAGAGAAGGAAGTATGTAGCTCAACACGATTCTAATGAAGAGAAGATAGAATTAGATGACAACAGTCAATTCAAGGTGGTGAGTCACAATCCTCTCTCAGATCTTGAGAATCTATGTGAAAATGTCAACAACAATACTGATTTATCAGGTTTTAGTCATGTTGATTTTGATAAATTGGTTAAAGAGGAGAAAAAACAAGTGAAAGAGGCATTATATTCCATGATCTCAAAGTTCAAAACAACACCACTAGAACTTTCCAACTTAGTACCTAAAATCCTTTATGACATTGTTGAGAAAAAATGGCATTATTGTTTAAATTTGGAAAGACAAATTAGGGAGACAATACTAGCCCAAGTAATGCTAGAGTTGACAAAGACACAAATTGCTAAGGTAGTAAAGAAATATGTAGTTAGGTTCACACCTAATATAGAGCCTTTAGCATTCTCCAAAATAATATTGAAGATGTTGTTAAGAAGTCAATATAAATATGGAAACTCATTTAAGGGTTAACCACTGTCAAGAAAGGAGAAGTTGACCCTTTAGATGGTAAAGATGATAATAAAGATGATGATAAAGATGATTAAAAAGATGATGCTAAGGATGCAACCCTCAAGATCATAATGGATGTCTATAAATATTTTTTGGAAAAACACACACTAAGTGTATAGCCCATTTGACATAAGTGTCAAAAAGGGGAAGAAATATAATATGGGGGAGTATGAAAAAAAAGGAGAGAAATAAGAAAGGGGGAACATAGTAGCAGGGAGAATATAATAGATAAGAGATATATCTTTGAGGAGATATATATTTTTTGGGGGAGAAAGAGCAAAAAGGGAGAAATGTTAGCTAACAGAGAGAATATCAAATAAAAGAGTATCAGTAGAGATACATTTACTCAAAAAGGAGCATAGATTTTGGATACGAAATAGACATTAACTCAGGGGGAGTTATCAAATTTTGAGGTATACAAGTTATTGCAAATTTTTGAAATTTTTTATACAAGCTGAGTCATGGACATGTTATGCTCAAGATATTAAGGATAATGTTGTATATTCAAGTATTTTTGACACTCATGTCAAAAGGGGAGATTGTTGATCTCAAATTGGTTTTGACAAGTGATTGTCAACACACTTAAGCCATTTACTTAGTTCATGCCGAACTAGTAATATATGTTGAGTACAACATGTAAATAATAGACCATGCTGAATTGCAATTAGTGCTGAGTCACTCATGTGTTGAGAAGATAGACCATGTCAAGTGATTTAGGAGCTGAGTAAATAATGGATGCCGAGTAATGTAGGTGTCGAGTCATAGTATATAGAATAGTGCATGATGAGCATCAGAGACTTCATACGCCGAGTGAAACAGTTTTGACATATTTTTTTTTAGTGGCACAAACAACTATCTAAACTATTTTTTAGCCAACTTAAGATTATATTTTGATATTTTGAAGATAAGGATGAATCTTTATTTGGATTCCCTATGCAATTACATGTAGCCAATCAGAAAATAGAAAGGATTAAGTGGAAAAATGGATGAATCTCAGCCATATATTCATACCTAACCATAAGCCACCTAAGTCTTCTTAAGGAGGACAAAAACCCTAAACTATCTATCGAGTGTGTAAGGAATTGAAGGTGCAAAAAGGATAGTTTGCATGAGAAAATAGAGCATTTAAGGTTACTTGGAAGTTATGAAGAAAGAGTGAATTGCAGAATCAATTAAAGAATAATAGAGGATAGAGAAAAGGATACAACATTGAGACATCTAATCATAAAGGATCAAGAAGACATTGTTTAGAGGTGATCTATTATCAGGCAAGCAAGTGTCAATTGCAAGATCTATGTTGAGACATTTTAACAGGTGATTTTAGTTAAATCTCTTAACAAAGTAGTCCTAATAGGCTATATGAAATCCTTGAATAGGTTTCTTCTTATTTTTAAGTCGAAGTCCACTAACAAGGCACACTTCTAATAGGGTGTTGAAATCCCCTAATAAGGTGAGACCAATTAGTCTTTGTAAGCCTTTAATAGGGTAAAAATTTCACATGGTAGATCATGTTTCATGGTCAAAACATTGTAATCTTCATTGGCTGCACTTTACTACTATATTAGTGAAGTTTGTGGGTGTCATCCCCACCCTAGTTTTACCTTCTCACTTGGCTGGTTTCTGGGTAATCATATCTGGTGTTATGTGTGTGAATGGTTACATGGTTATATGATTTAGATGTACATGATTTACATGTTAATTTAGTTTACTCATTGAATGCATGAGGTATATGTATGGTGAAATTTTTATGGGTCCAAGTTTAAACTATTGATTCACCCCCCACCTCTTATAAGTTTACCTTTACTATTGTAATACCAATAGCCGATTGTGAGAAATTTAAGATGTTTACTCATAACCCTCAACTAATTTCTATCAATGGGGTTTGGGTTTTATAGGCCCAATAAATCCTCCTTCCAGTCAAGGACATTCTGATATCCTAACTACCATGGATTATTTTAGTAAATGGGTTGAAGCCAAGCCAATGAAGAAGACTTGATCATAATTGGTATGTGAGTTTCTCAAACAACATTTATTGATTAAGTTTGGAGTTCTTGTGAAATTTTTAATGGATAATGCATCTTACTATTCTTCCTCATAAATTATTGAGTTTTGTTATGATAATGATATTGAAGTTGGTTATTCATCTGATAATTTTCCTCAAGGAAATGGTTAGGCTAAATCTAGTAATAAGAATCTGATTAATATTTTGAAGAAATTGGTCTCAGATAATCAGAAAAGTTGGTGCAAGAAGATACATGATGCTTTATGGGCTAATAGAACCACGCCTAAAAGAGCTATTGGTATCTCACCCTTTGAGTTAATTTATGGAGTGGAAGCTAATTTTCTATTTCTTCTAGACCTTGCTGCATGTAAAATGAAGACTATGATTGAAGAGGAAGTTTCAAAGATGTATTAGAAAAGAGAATTTTGTATCTCACTAAGCTGTAGGAATAAAGGGAAGAAATGGTTGATGGAATCACTAAACATTAGGGAAGAGTCAAAATGTTATTTGATAAAAGAGAAAGACCCAAGAAAATCATGGAAGTTGATTTGGTCTTTCTATGGTATAAGAGACATGAACCAAGAGGGATGCATTCTAAGTTTTAGTATTTGTGGAAAGGGCCATTTAAGATCATACAAGTAAATCAGAACAATTTTTTCAAGTTGGCATATCCTACTAGAGAAACCCTATCATGTTCTCTTAATAGGGAAGATTTGAAGTTGTATCAAATGAAAAATTGAAAGCTGGTAGCCCCTGCATAGTAGCTAGTTAGGCAGGTTTTACTTTCGTTCATTTTTCTTTCCTTATTTTCTCTCTTTCTTAGTTAGTTGTTACTACTTTCCTAGATTATTCTTCTTTTTTTTTGCGAAGTTGTCACCTTGTTGTGTAGAAATAGAGATTGCTACCATTCTTTGAAGCATTATCATGCTGAAATCCCTAGACAGAGCAAGTTGTTTCCTAGTTTTCAATCCTATTCCTTTTAACTATAAGTTGCAATCATGTTAATGCCCAATTTGAGAACATGTCTAGAATTCCTTTATGATGACCTATTTTCTCATCATCCCCTTTCAAGATAACTTATGAGGGAAATCATGTAAGCATTGCACTGGTCAAAGGATAGGTGATTTAGGGTTTGGTAGGAAGTCATAAGTGTCTCCTTGATGAGAATAAATTTTGTAAGTTCTAATGATTCATCATTTATAGATTTAGAAGGATTTTGAAGACAAATATTTATAGTAATTTCATCTCAATGGAAGATATCACAAGTGATCAAGCTCAAAATGCAAAGAAATCAATTTGTATCAGCATCCTACATGGATGAGCAGAAAAGTCAATCAATAGAAAGAATGCATGCCATTGGTTAGTTTAAAATCAATTATTCTTAGAAGTGGATTCCTAGCCATTAGATGAAGAGTAGATCAACAAAATTAACAACATGACAAGTGGTTAGTCATAACTCAAGTTAGCATTGTGAAAGAGTGAAATCAAGCATACACAACTTTACAAGGTTATGAAATGAGTTAAGGGTTTAAGTTGTAAAATTGTGTTGAAAAGAAATAGTTTTTACAAGTCTGCATGTAGTTAAAGCTAACCAAAAAATAACATTGCAAATATGCAACAAATATATAAAGTTAAGTCATGATAGTGATCACAAAAATGCTCAAGTTAGTTGTAGCATTCAAGATCAGGATGCAAGTATGTGAAAAGTGATATTGACAATTAAGTATAAAATGTTTACAACATCGCAAGTCAGTGCTAACTAATATAAATATATGTTATGATGGTGTGCAAAGAAAACAACAGGACACGTCGACCGACATTAGAGAATAGAACAAAGAGTTAAGATCTTCCATTCCTAGCTCTTGGATCTAAAACATCAATGCCTACTACATGTTTGCAAGTGATTAAGGATAACCCAAAGTTAACATAGTGAAGCAGCAAAAATTCATGGATCAGATGGTTGCAGGGCTTAAAGAGAAATGATTAGTTAAAGTAGTGAAGCTGTGAAAAGACTAAAGATCACATGGTCATAAAGGGTTAGTCATAACTTGGGGTTGAAGCTAAGAAGGAGTGATAATTGGTGTTCACATGTTCCCAAGGTGTTAAATAAAACCTTGAGTTAACTTAGCGAAACAACAAAAATTAATTGATCACATCAGAAGAAGATATCAAATGAATAATAAGAAATCATGAGGAAAAATAAAGAGCATGATTATATTTTATCTTGATCATTAATTTGAGATCAATGGTCCAAATTCAAACTTTTAGCGATCATTGGAATTCAAATTATATGAATATGGTGCCAACAATAGAATATGAATAAAATAATGATTTTTGCAGGGTTCCTAAATCAGTATGAAGATAAAAAGTCATCATATATTTTAGAAGTTCCATGAAGTCAAGATCATTGATGGAAAGATGAATGCTAAAAATTAGATATTTTTATATTTTATTTCTATTCTTCTTTTTTATTATATGACTATTGCTCTACTAGAATAGAGGGATGATAGAAAACTATAATTGTGATCTCTTTTGATAATACAAAGGTCAGAAAACTTGATGGTCATTTGGCTCTATAATTCCATTTACTTAATTTTCTTTTCATGTTTTTTTTTCCCATGGATTAGTTATGTATTAAGATTTGAAGGATGATTACATGTGATTCTATGATCATCTTGAAGATTCCATTTCACCATGGTATTTATAGTATAAGTAATTCCATTTACTTTTTCACATATGATTCTTCTTCTCTTATTGTATATTTCATGGCATGTTAGAAGTAGTTTCAGTGGGAATTGGAGAATAAATGTGGTTGAATCTATTAATAAATTTTTGGATTCCATTTCATCCAAGTCTAATAGTTAAAGAAATTACATTTACCCTCACGTGTATCTCTTTTTTCTCTCCTCTTTTGCATTTAGATAATTAATCTATATTTATACTATGAGTAAGAGTCATAAAATCTTAAGATAACCTACTATAGTCATTCCATTAGGTGCAATAGGTTGTCCCAATCTATTTTTCTTGAATTGTTTGTGTCTACAAACAATTTGGTTAGCCTTTACTACTCCCAAGTTAAGAGTTTATTCTATCAAAAACTTTTGATCTAAGAAATACATATTCATTTCACATCATTACAAATCCTAATGGAGTTGTACCTTGTAATTCAAGGGGCAGTGATATAACACATACACTGACCCATTTGTTGGTGACATCCTTTTGTTTCTCCAAAATATTGGGCATTAAAAGATTTAGGTTACAAAATATAATAGGAGAATACACTATTAACCAACAATACCTAAGTGAGGTACTTATTATTTATCCTAAGTTATTTTTGAGCTTATATTGTTATGGGTGACTACTCCCGTGTTATTCTCATGTTGGCATCATGGTATTTATCAATTCAGTTTATTGCTATTTTAATTCTGAGACGATTTATGTGATTTAATGATCTCTCTAAGGTATGTACCATTGGTTACCTAGATTTTTATTTAATCAAAATATTATTCTTTAAGTACCCATGTGATGTGACTTGTGGTTTCACTATGTAATGCATTTGGTTGTTGTACTTTATTTTGATTCTCATAGTAGTTCTAATTTATATGTTAGATTATGGTGCTACTAGTTTCTTTCCCATGTAAGCACAATGATTCCTCATGATTTTATCTAGTTTATTTTCCATTTGAGCTATTGATTATGTATCAAGATTATGCCATTGAACTCCTTGTTTTTTTATATCTTTCATGTTGTCAATATCAATTATTTATTTTCATTGATATATTCTCATAATAATTTTAGAATGGTTATTATAGATGAGTTTAATTTAAATTCAATCTCAATTTGATTATGTGATTTGTACTACCTCATCAAACCACTATTATGTATTTCCCCCTTGGTGTCAGTACTATGTGAGACAAAGTTGTAGTCACTTTCTTGGAAGATCTACACAATGTCTCACTCTCTTTTACTATTACTAATTTTAGGAATTATTGTTGATGTTATATGTATTTTGAATATTTATATATTGTGAGAAAATTTACTTTAAATTCATATATTTTAGTGAATGGGTACAAGGTATATTCACCTTGAGTTGAATAGACTAAGTTTATGCCTATATCCTTGACAATGACACCAAAAAACAACAACTTTGATCCCCTTCATAATAGATCCAATATCATCCATATATGGATGGGTGCATTTTTAATTGATTATTATTACTCTATTACATGTTGGTAAGTCTGGATTCATACTAAATTCTATGATAGATTGGTGAGTATATGTGCATTAGATTTCCTATAATAATCATGAAAGTAGTTCTATTAATTGGGTGAGTTTTATGTGATTGGGGATTAGAATATATTTATTTATTTTAATTACTAACTACTTGGATAGAGTTGAATTCTATTTAATTGAATTTATTTTAGGTGACCTAGAAAAATTCTATAATCCCTTTTTTAAAAATGTGTTTTAATTGGAAAGGGGAATTATTGTTCTTGACTTTTCACTTTGGTTTTGGTGAAAATAGTCATTTTTCTTCAAATTCTTTTTGAGAAAGTCCTTTTTTTACATGTTAGGTTTGATTTTCTTGCCAAGTTCTTATGTAGAGTTGCTAATTTGATTTGTATTGGGATTTCTCTACTTTGCTAAAGATCTCATATGATTCAGTTGTGCTTTCAATTTTTCTCTTCATATAAGTTTTCCTCCTATGGTGTGAGGTAGGGAATCACACCTTTTTTAAATGGCTTTGTAATTTCAAATGAATTAGTTTTCAATAGTTGTGTCAATTATGAATTAGTATTCCCCCATACGTGTTCTTTTTTATTATGTCTTATTGGTAGGATATGAGTAATTTTATGATTGGATGCTTGGGGTTTGAATTTTTTTCCCTATTATGCCATTGGTTTTTGCAAGTCCTTGAATAGAAATTTTATTGGATTTATAAGATTTTGGGTGAAAGGGGGGAAAATAATTTTAATTTGATTTATTTATGATATTTTTGGGGAAACCTAATTAACAATCGAGGTTCAAATTGAAGTATTCTAATGAGAACACAAGCTGATATAAGGGAGCATCTCAAAAAACTCTTTAATGTAAAAAATGATATGAATATTCAAGATTTTAAATGTATTTCAAGATACGATATATTCTCATGTAAAATAAGGTATGCCTTCTCAAAGTCCTCAACTAGAAATCAGAGGAAAATCTATCATGAAGTAAACACAATGCCTACATTATGGGCTAGACTGGGGGTTTTCTTCCCATTCTTTTTCCCCTAGTTCCTGTTCTTTGAACGTGGAAAAAGTACAATGTAAATTTTTAAAAATTAAGGAATATTGGAAAAATCCTTTTACCAATAAATAAAATGTGCAAGATATTGTTTTGTATTAACAAGTGAGTATTTTGGATAAATTCCATGTGTATTTTTTGGTTTTGAAGATGGAATAGATAAAGGACATTCCAATTGTATTTTATTGCAATCCTAATAATCCTTGTTGGTTTATAAATGTTGATTTTTGTACCTTGCTAGCTTTGGCAGAATTTGAGTATTTCCTTAGAATTTGTTGATTTGAGCCTTCCTGTGTTCTAACAAGATGATTTATGAATTTCATGGGAATCCATGCTCTTGAAAAAGTGGTCGATTGAGAAACTTGATATTTGTCTTGGCTTTTCCTTTATCTAGTTTCTTATGTGAAGTGTCTTTAGGGTTGAGTTATCCTCATATTATCATTGAGATTGATTTTATTTACATTTTGTATTAGAACCTTCTATGCTTGAGGTTGAACTTTCATGTGACATGGGGATATATGGTATTTGAGACAACATCTAGGAAAGTAGTTGAGATATGCTCACATGTCTAAGTCTAAGCTTATGTACTCTTGGTGCTAAAACTAATAGAATTTACCATTTTTTTTGTTTACAACTTGAGAGTCTTTTATGGATTTTTCCTTATTGCATGACTTTTTTTGTATTCCTCATTATTTTAGTAAAATGAGATCATTTAGTATTTGATTAGTTGAGTGGAGTGTCTCTTCAAGGTGGGTTGAGATACAAAGGGGTCCCAAGGTATCCCTTGGTAGAGTTAGAATTAAGTGGTAACTAAATAAATGGATGGAAATGAAGAGGAGTAACTGAGAGGGGAGGGGTGAATCAATTACCACAAAAAAAATTCAAAAGCCCCTTTAAAATATCAACACAATATAAAACCAAAAACTTGTTGTATCTTGGTTAACACTAAATATTCTATTGTAACTCAGTTAACATTGAATATATTACTATCACTCAATTAGTGTTGAACATGTAGATCTTAAGATATTTAAATGAGATTAACCTTTATTAACTAAATTGCAGAACCATAAAGAAAATAACATGAACACAAGAGACACCAAGATTTAACATGGAAACCCAATTTGGGAAAACCACCAATTGCAACTAGCTATTGTTTTTCACTCTTCTGAAATGAGCCCTGTTAGGGGCCAACCCAGTTAAAGGATACAAAATAGACTATTAGGTGTGACCATATTAAAGGATTTAATTCACCTTGTTAGGAGTGGTCTTGTTAGAGGTCTTTAGACACTTCAATCTAGAAATTCCACCTTGTTAGAGGATTTGGAAAATAGTTGTTAGGCTAAATCTGTTAGAAGATTTGATTCATTGCTACAATTGTTAGAGAGTAACAATGACTTGACTTGGTTGCTGATGCAACTATCTTTTCTAATTTTAGATCTTTTTTATGGCTTGAATACTTGATCCTCCTTGATCAAAATATTCCTTTCATCTCGGTCAACTCAAATACTCTAATATCCTTCCAATTCTCTTCCTTAATTCATCTTCCTCAATCCCATGCTTCACACTTCAATCCTCAATTTGACCTTATACTTATATGATAAAATTGTCAAGTTAGCTTGAGTATAATTTTAAATAAACAATTTTTATCTCTTAAGTTGGCTAGCATTAACCATTAATTAATCAAACTTAATATGTTATTTGTCAACTAATATAGAATTTAATACTCAATCAACTCAAAGAAACTCTTCAAAAACTAACCCAACTTAGTCAATACTAATTTTTAACCAAATTTCCTTTAGTAATTGAGTGAACTCAGCCAACTCAAGATCCATGCCAACTTTCCTTTGGTAACCGAGTGAACTCAATTAACATTGGTTCTTCCTTTGATGCCCAAGTGAGCTCGGTAAGAATTAACTCTAAACTTGGTTATAACTAGAACACTCATCATACACAAGAAACTATCTTGAATACTCAAGTGAGATTTTCAATCATTGACTTTCTTGGTAAGGCTTGACATTTTGTGTAATATCAAAGGCAACATACAATTACATAATTTTTTTCAACAATATCCTTCTTTGGCATTGATGCAACACAACATGTCATAGTACAATGAAATTTAAGATAAAAATAGAAGTAAGAATAATATCCTTAGTTTCATTTTGATTATCATCCATGAGAACTCTCTCTATTAGTGATAACTCCCTTTTACATCAATCCCTTCCTTTGGAATGATTCTCTAATTTCTTTGACTATAGTTTCTCCTTCTAACATCAAACTCTCCTTCTTTACTCATACAAAATTTCTCTGATATGACCTCAAAGTCTCCCTCTTTGACATCTCATGCCAAAGACAAAAATCAATGTGTTTTCCATGTACTTTATGTACTAATTCATATGCAATCTTCTCTGACAATACTGCATCAACTTGTCTAATCTTCAAAGTTCTTGGTTGATGCATCACTAAAATCTAATTAGTTAGATTTAGATAGGGGAATGGCCACTAGCTTACCTCTTGGATAAAAAATGCATCCTTAGGTAATGGCTTGGTGAATATGTCAGAAATTTGTTCCTTTGTATTTACATATTCCAATATCACCTACTTTTCTTACACTAATTCTATCAGAAAATGATATTTTATTGCAATGTGTTTAGTCTTGGTATACAACACAGGATTCTTGTAAATATTAATTGCACTAGTGTTATCACATAAGATAACTATTGGATCCTTGATTTCTTCCTTCATACTTTCCATTAGTTTCTTGAACCAAATGATGTTGGAACAATTAACTGCTAGTGAAACATATTATGCTTCTATTATTGACTGAGAGGTACAATTTTATTTCTTTCTTGTCCTAGATGCTAGCCTTTTTCCAAGAAAGAATACTCCACCACTAGTTCTTTTCCTATCATCAATACTTCCTACCCAATTAGCATTAGTGAAGGCTTTCAATTAAAAGTTGCCTCCTTTCTTATACCATAGACCATAATCTAACTCATAATTCTTTTTGTTTCCATTACATGATTTTCCTTTAGATTAGTAGAGAATCTCTCCACCATAATAATTGCTAATGCAATATTAGTTCTTGTGTATGCCACATACTAATATTGTCCAATCATTGATCTATATGTAGCCTAATCTACCTCTTTGGAATCATCATTTTTGGAAAGCTTATGTCTAGTAGACATAGGCATTCCAATTAGTTTGGAATCTTCCATTCCAAATTTCTTCAATATCTCCTTGATATACATTGATTGAGTAATGTAGATACCATCTTTCTTCTATTTAATTTACAAGCCAACAAAGAATTTAATCTCTCCAAACATTGACATTTCAAATTCTTCACTCATCTCTTTATAAAATGATTTGCACAAATCATCATGTCTAGTGAATAATGTATCATCTACAAATATTTCTACCACACTATCTTCTTATTAGGCCCTTCCATGGTGTATAGACTAATGTTTTCATTTGTCCTATGAAAACCAATATTTACTAGATGATTGTGCAATCTTTCATACTAGGCTATATGGGCTTTTTTGAGACCATATAAAGATTTGTGTAGTCTACAAACCATATAATTTTTGTTAGGATCAATGAAAACTTCAAGTTGCTCAAGGTAGACTTCTTCTTCTAGGATTCCATTCAAGAATGTTCACTTCACATCCATCTGATATACTTTGAATCATTTATGAGTAACATAAGCAAGTAGTATTCTAACACCTTCTAGTCTTGCAATGGGAGAAAATGTCTCTCCATAATCAATACCTTCTTCTTGATCATAACCTTTTAAAACTAACCATTCTTTGTTTCTTGAAACTTATCCATTCTCATTCAACTTGTTTTTGAATACCCCTTTTGTGCCAATTACATTTTTGTCCTTGGGTCTAGGAACAAGAGTCCAAGTTTTGTTCCTTTCAATTTGATGAATTTCTTCCATTTTCTACTACATATTTCATAGTTCTAGGTTCAAACTCAGTAAGAAAACATGTACCTTTTTATTTTTTCCTTGTCATTGTGCCTTTTGATTGATCTCCAATGATTTTCTATGGTGCATCATGCCTTTTGACATATCTAGCAAGTACAAGTACCTTCTTTTTGAATTCATCTAGTTCATCATGCTCAAAATGATTTTCTAAATCATGTGTAGGTCCCATTGTCTTTGACTTTGGTCCTTTAGACTATGACTTAGTTTGCACTGGCTAGAACTCAAATTGAACTTGAGATTTAGGGGACTTAGGTGGTGAAGACTACAGATTTCCAATTGCATTTTCTTGATTTTTAGGTAAAGTATTAGGTTCATAGTAGAAAAGGTTTCTATAGTTTTTTGGTTTTTTCTATTTTTTTCTTCACTCTTTTTTGTAAACTCATAAATTTTCACATGTGCACTTTCTATGACTTTGTGAGTGGAAATATTTAGACATTTATATGATTTTCTCTTGTTGAAGTATCCCAAGAATATTCCTTCATCACTTTTCACATCAAATTTCCCTTTCCTAGATTCTTTCAAGATATAAATTTTTTTTCCAAATACTTTGAAATAATAGACATTAGGTTTATAGCCATGCCATAATTCATAATGTGTTTTATATGAGACCTTCAGTTGAACTCAGTTCAAGGTATGAACTACTATGTTGATTTCTTCCTTCAAGTATTTGATTGCAACATTTTTCTCTATCATCAATGTATTCTTGTGCAATACATAATAGGTCTATTTCTTCTTTTTGCTATGTCATTCTACTAAGGTGTACTAGGTGTAGATACTTGCCTTTTGATTCCTCTTTCATTATATAATTTATTGAATTAATTTGAGATGAATTCTCCTCCTCTATCTAACTTTAGAAAGTTTAATTTCTTTCTCCACTCTAGCCAAATACCATTTGAACTTTTGAAATGGTTTAGATTTGTCTTTTAGGTACATAATTATCATCATCCTAGAATAATCATCAACAAATAAAATAATTACTTATCTCAACAGTAACTTTCTATGCCGATGGGTCCACAAAGATCTATATGAACCAACTCCAGAACTTCTTTAGAATGACAATTATTACTTTCGAAACTTGTCTTTCCCATCTTTCCAATTTGACAATTTGTACACATGCCCATAGGTTTCTTTAGACTGGGAATGCCTCTCACTCTTTTGTTCTTGCTTATATTGACCAAGTTATCAAAATTTACATGACACAACCTTTTTTGCCATAACCAAATTTTCTCTACTTGAGCTAGGAAATATCAACTTTCAGTTAGACCTAGATAGAATAGATTATCTTTTTTTATTGCAGTCCCAACTAGATTTCCTTTTCCATCTAGTAGCTTGGCCTTGTCATTCATGAATTCTACCTTGAATCCAATGTTGTTCAACTATACCACACTAAGTAGATTGTGCTTCATTCCTTCAACCTAGTAAGCATTGTCACATATGAGTTCACCAGTCAATGTAATACAACCTTTTCCTTTTACATAACAAGGTTCATTATTTCCAAATCTGACACTCCTACCCTTATAGTGTTCCAAGTACTCAAATTTAGATTTATCACTAGTCATATGGTGAGAACAACCACTATCAAAATCCATGTGACATTCTTGCTAATATGAGCAATGAGGGCCAACTTATCATTTTCATCATCTAATTCATCTTTTATAACAATGTAAACCATTTCATCATCATCACTACTATCATAGTCTTTAGCCATGTAACATGACTTCTTACCTTTATTCTTGTAGTATATGTATCTTTTGACATATTTATTGCATTTATACTTGTCATGATTATTTTCTTATTTTCCTTCTTTGTTTGGACACCTTGCAACAACATGACCAACTTCTTCACAAGAAAAATAGATTAGAGGTATTTTACCTTTGTACTTCCTTTGCCTTTAGGAAATATTCTTGCAAGTAGGGCTTTAATAACTTTAAGGTCATCATCAGAATTGTCTTCATCTTCACTGTCAAATTTTTTGCTTATAGATTTCTACCTTCTTCTTGAGAAATAGTTTATCTTGAAATGTAGACTCAATGCACCAGTGTTAGGAACACAATTATCAAATTTATCTAACTTGAAGGCTATCAAACTTATCATTAGTGCATCCAAAGTTATATCATTTTTAGGATCACATCTCATCTCTTGAATAACTGACACTCTAATTGCATAAATAGGAAGAAGAGTTTTGAGTACCTTGCCTACTACTATCACATCATCTATTTTCCCTCTCAAGACTCTGATTACACTTACACTTGCTTTGATTCTTTCATTGTATTGTACAATGTTTATATCTTCTCTCATCTTCATCTAATCAAATTGACCTCTAAGACTTTCTACCTTACCTCTCCTCACATTGTCATCTCCTCCATAGATATCTTTTAGCTTGTTCCACATTTCATGAGCATTAGGACTATCTTTGACTTCATCAACTTTAGCATAATTGAGAGTAGAGGAAATACCAATCATCTTTACATTATGATTCTTCTTTTCCACAATTTGATCCACAAAAAAAGGTCCAATAGGTGCTACATATTTGTTATCCATATTATTTAGGCATGCATCTCCAATGGTTTCCAAATGTATCACTATGACTTCCTGTCATGCTTAGAAGTTATTTTTGTTCAGCTTAGGAATCTCCCTTCTATAAGACATCTTCATCTTTAGCTTAGGTCCTTGAAACCTTATCTACAATAACCAAATGATTTGATACCAATTGTTGGAAATGGAAAGGACTAACAGAGGGGTGAATTAGTTACCACAAAAATAAATCCAAAATCACTTTAAGATGTCAACACAATATCAAACTAATAATTTGATGTAACTCAGTTAACATTGAATATTTTGTTGTAACTCGATTAACACTAAATATATTGTTGTCACTTGATTAGCACTGAACATGCAGATCTTAATACATTTAAATTAGATTAATCTTAATTAACTTAGTTTCAAAACCATAAAGAAAGTCAGATGAACACAAAAGACACCAAGATTTAACATGGAAACCCAATTTGGGAAAAACACCAATTGCAACTAGTTACTATTTTTCACTCTTTTAAAATGAGCCCTATTAGGAGCCAACCTGGTTAAAGGTTATAGGATAGATTGTTAGGTGTGACCCTATTAAAGGATTTAATTCACCCTGTTAGGAGTGGCCTTGTTAGAGGTCTTTAGACACTTCAATCTAGAAATGCCACCTTGTTAGAGGATTTGGAAAATAGTTGTTAGGCTAACTCTATTAGGAGATTTATTCACTACTATAATTATTAGAGAGTAACAATGACTTGACTTGATTGTTGATGCAACTATCTTTTCTAATTTCTAACCTTTGTTCAAGCTTGAATACTTGACCCTCCTTGATCAAAATGTTCTTTTCAGCTCAGTCAACTCAGATACTTTGATATCCTTCTAATTCACTTCTTCAATTCATCTTCTTCAATCACATACTTAACATTTCAATCCTTAACTTGACCTTATACTTATATGAATAAACTTTTCAAGTTGACTTGAATATACTTTAAGAAAAACAATTTTTATCCCTTAAGTCGGCTAGCATTAACAAATAAATTAATTAAACTTAATATGTTGTTAGTTAGCTAATATAGAATTGAGTACTCTATCAACTCAGAGAAATTCTTTGTTAATTGACCCAACTCAGTCAATAATAATTTTGAATGTACTTTCCTTTGGTAACCAAGTGAACTTAGTCAACTCAGGATGTGTTCCAACTTTCATTTGGTAACCAAGTGAACTCGATTAACATAGGATCTTCCTTCAATGCCTGTGTGAGCTCAGTGAAAACTAACTCTAAACTTGCTTATAACTAGAATGCTCAACATACACAAGAAATATACTTCAATGCCCAAGTGAGCTTGGTAATCACTAACTTGCTTGGTAAGGCTTGACATTTTGTGTAACATCAAAGGAAATATACAATTACATAACTGTTTTCAATAGTTTTGTATTACTCATTAGTTTAGTAAGACATGATTGTTTATTGTTTGATTAGTGGAGTGGAGTGTCTCTTCAAGGTGGGTTGAGACATAAAGGGGTCCCAAGGTATCCCTTGGTAGAGTTCAAAATAAGTGGCAACTAAATAAATGAGTTGGAATATAATATAATAACAATAGTTATTGTGACTACCTTGCCATTATTTGAGGATGGTGATATGGAATAGTACATTTCCATCTATGGATATTGATATGGTAGAATGTAGCCTTACTATCTATGGATGTTGATATTTCTTAGTAGAGATTCCTTGTGAGAGAAGGATTGCTTCAAGGTGTACAAGCCACTATGTGCTAGGTGATGAAACTCTAACTCGTGATTCTCCAAAATAAATCTTTTCTAGTACTGAGCAGTGCTTTTAGTCTACTATGACCATGTGGTTTCATGGTTGTATTTGAATACTAGATCACATGTTAAGAATCCTTTGTGTGAAGTTGTACTCCTAATTGTGCAAATTTATTTAGATCACATATGACTATTTTCAATGTGTCTTGTATCAAACATCTTTATGTTTACACTCATACTTTTGTTTCATCCTTGGGTCATTCTTTTGATTAGCATGTATAAATACATTCCTTTCTTGCATGTTTTCATTTTTTTAGTGGTTAGCTTACTATCTTTTTGAACACAATGGGGTGGGCCTAAGAGTTCCATATTGTAGGGGGAAATCACACTATTATGCCACTATTGTGGACTGATGTACAAGTGGTGGGATTCCTTTTGATGCAGGATCATCTTGGGTGTAAGAGCAATCTTGCATCACCCAAAAATATTTTATTTTCAGTCTTTTCCATTTTAATAAGGACTAGTAGATAGGGTGGTTACTATTTATGGGAACTTACTATTTTTAGTAAGTTTGTCATACGAGCCTAGAATGTTCTCATTTTCTATAGGAAGGTTCATTATAGAGTTGTAAGCCTACCATAAAAATCTCATTGCTCAAGCATTAGTATCAAAGAAGTTATTGCAGATTTTTGGTGGAAATATTTGTAGAAAAAAATTTAGGCTCACCATTGGAGGCCTTAGAATGCCTAGATGAGGTCCAATAACTCAATGGAAGGGTGCTAGCATAGTTCCAAGCATGTAGATCAGGAGCTGGAATTTGCAAAAAGTGGTTATAATAGCCAATCAAAGCAATGGTTCATGAGGTATCACCTTCAAAAGTTGGGCTACCAAAATTTCTAAAATAAATTGTCAAAGATATATTTAGCCAACTCCATGTGTATTGTTAGGGTCTGTCAGCCCTAAGTATTAAGTTTGAGAATCTAGAACCTTCTTGGGCAGCATAAAATTGCCTATTTAAGAAAGGCTTGAACATTATCTAGGATAATTCTAGGTGATAGTTGGTAGCTTGTCTTGTAAATTTTTGTAATGAAGGCACCCATGTGGGTTAGCATATTTGTACTTATGAATTCTATAATTTTACATTTGCAGTGCAAATAAGAAGTTCTCATTTTGTTCTCACATTTTATGTTATTTCTATGTTTCTATTACAAGTTTATGGTATTAAGGGGAGCTCCCTCCATCACCTTCAAACTCAAAGAGTGATTGATATTTGAGAGCTACATAATATACTTCACTTGGATCACATTGTATATATTTATATATGCTCTTTAGTTATGTTTTTATTATAGTTTCATTGATTCTTATGTGCTTGATCTTAACTGCACCTATACATAATTGATTCTTAGTATAGCTTACTTCTTTTATTCTATATTTCTTGGGAAACTTTAGAAGAGTTTTAAGACTTTTTTTTGTATGTGCACTAGTTAACATAATATTTAATGATATCTTAAAGACATGGTTAATGCTTATTACTAAAAAAAATTACTAAGTGAATATTCAACCATTTCTTATTAAAGAACAACCCTCAGTCAATGTGTTCATAGATGATTACAATTTGTTTTGCAATCAATCAACATGTTGAAGAATTTGTCATGGATCACTTGATTCCTTGTGGTACAAGAAAATGTAATATTTTGATTGGCTAATTCCAACATGACTCCTAGTTGAGTTTGAAAGAAAAATTGTAGAAGGTTGATAAAAGATGTCATGATTTCATGGACCTCTAAATGGTGAGAAGGGAATAAATATCTAAGATATTTTTCATGTAAATCCTTAGGGGGAATGATATTCCTTGAATTAGTATCAACAGACCCCTTTTCAAGAATTGGTGTTTGAGGGGAACATGACAAGCTGAAAGAACTTGGAGAGAAGGCATCCTTCACATAGTGGCTAGAAAATTTGAATTAACACAATCAATCATTGTTAGGAATTATATAGTTGAGAACATGCCCAATGCAATCATGTGACCAAAGAATGAGCATGAGAGGTGTTCAAGACTGATAGTGTAGAAGGAGTCTATAAATACCTGTCAATAAAGCTAAGTTTAAACTAACTTATCTTGCTTACTTCAACACCAAGTAAGTGAACTTTGTATATTCCAAAAGGAAACACCAATACAAGGCTCTTTTTCAACCACATCTAAAATCACATACCCCTTTTTATAATATCATTATGCAATTTTTAAAAAAATAGGCACTAATTTTATAAAACCTTAATTCTTACAAAATATTACCTGAAGGCTTTATCACTATACGAAGTTAATAAATCACTCTTTGTGGAGAAAATGACAATTACTTGAGGTGTTGAAGTGACTCAACAATTTTCAGAAATAACGAATTTTTTTTTTTATGTTGTCAATTTCTACTATTAACTAAATGTCCTTAGCATTCAAAGAAAGATGCACATCTTCTATTATATCTATACACACACTAAAATTAAACCCACATATATTTTTGGTGTTTTAAATAAGCTTAGCAATATTTATCAAATGCAAATATTTGCCCAAACTATCATGAATTTATTAACGAGTATAAAGTATATCTCAATAAAATTATATTGCTCACATAAATAAACTTATGCATAGGAGAACATGCGATATATAAACTAAAGTGGATATACCTAAAAAAATTTAATAAAAAATAGATTCTTTTAATTAACCCCACTTTAAAGCATCAAATTGACTTATAAGCATTTAAACTCATTTGTGTATTATGAAAATATAAAAAATGTATATTTTAAAAAAAAATGTAGTTTACAAAAAATTGATTGAATATATCCTAGAGAAATCCTAAAGAGAGTAAAATTGTAAGTGTGAGCTACTAGTTCATTAATCAACTTTGCCCAATATTCTACACATTGTAGTAAGACATCATGTCTAAATAAGCACCTCAATATGATGATTGAACTAAAAACACTACAATGAACTATGCGACCTTAAAAACTATCATATAATCATGATCATAAAATATAAATATATAAGAATTGGAAAGAGATATGTTCCTACAAGATGTGGAATAGTCATTTGTAGACATTTACATTACTCTAGTGACATTTGAAAGTGTTTCTTACATTTGAAAGTGAAATAATCATTTATTTTCTCATCCATTCTAACTAAGACTATGGTTGTTATAAAGAACAATTTCACAATTGTCACTTGTCCATAAAAAATAATAATAAATGATATTTTGCATTAGAGCAATAGCCAATAAAGATTAATGATAATAAAAATGTTGATAAAAAAAGTATAATTATTACTTACAAGAATTCAAAAAATTTAACATTTTTTTAAATTTAAAACTACACCATTTTGTACATTCCACCTTGCATTTTGAGTTTAATGTGAAAATTAACCCAAGACTTTCCCTAGCTTGGATAAAAGCCTTTTACATTTTGAAATTTTGATCAATAATCCTCATATAAAGCAAGTATTGAAGTGACTATATTGAGTAGAAATAGATGTGACCAAATAGGTGACTATGAATCAAGGACCCATTTTAATTTTATAAATCAACATGTAGATTGCAAGAACATGCCTTTTCCAAGTGAGTGAAACATGGAAAATTTGATGTGATTTTGTCATGTTTCAAAATAATTGATTTAATCATTTTGATGCAATAAAGTTGTTTTCCTCAAACACTAGCATGCCACTTTAAAACCTTTCCTCTTAATTTTTCCTCAACAAATCGAGATAACTTGTGATTTTTAAATTCAAATCTAAAATTGCTACCCATTTTGAGGAGAATCTAGGTAGTCTTTTACATGATTGATAAGATATTTGTATGAATAAGGCATGTAATCTTTTCTTTTAATATATGTACGCTTGTTTACAAACTATAAATCTCTCATTCTTCCAAATCCTATTGTCCCACACTTGTCTGATACGAATAAAATTAGTCTTTAAATAATTGAATTATTCACTTTTGTTGTTTCTAATGTATAATAATAGGCACATATGAGTGAGTGGATTGTAGTGTTATTTATGTGGTGATGATAAAAAAAAGTATAATTATTGCTTACAAGAATTTAAAACTTTTAACATTTTTTTATTTTATTTTGAAAACTGCACCTTTTTGTACATTCCACCTTGCACTTTGAGTTTCATGTGAAAACTAACTCATGACTATACCTAGCTTGGATAAAAGCCTTTCACATTTTGAAATGTTGATCAATAATCCTCATATAAAGAAACTATTGAACTAACTATGTTGAGTAGAAATAGATGTGACCAAACACGTGAATATGAATCAAGGACCCATTTTAATTTTATAAATCAACATGTAGATTGAAAGAACATGCCTTTTCCAAGTGAGTGAAAAATGGAAAATTTGATGTGATTTTGTCATGTTTCAAAACTATTGATTTAATCATTTTGATCAAATAAAGTTGTTTTCCTCAAACACAAGCATGTCACTTAAAAACCTTTCCTTTTAATTTTTCCTCAACAAATCAAGATAACTTACTTGTGATTTTTAAATTCAAACCTAAAATTGCTACCCATTTTGAGGAGAATCTAGGTAGTCTTTTACATGCTTGATAAGATATTCATATGAATAAGGCATGTAATCTTTCTTTTCATACATGTGCACTTGTTTACAAACTATAAATCTCTTATTCTTCCAAATCCTCTTGTCCCACACTTGTCCCACACAAATAAAATTAGTCTTTAAATAATTTAATTATTCACTTTTATATTGTCTAATTTATAGTAATAGGCACATATGAGTGAGTGGATGGTAGTGTTATTTATGTGGCAATGTTCAAATGGTCTTATATGTGCGCAAAGTATATTGTTTGCATGTAGTTTGTATTATATTAACATATTAAATCATGCATGATATATAATCTTAAGATTAAAATATTAATCTTATTACTAGGTTATTATATTATAGGCTTTTCAATGTTTAATGTAATACTATATATCATAATATTTAATAAATTTTTGGTATTTTAATTTTAATTTTATTTAATATAATATTTTTTCTAATGTACTTAAAATGCACATTGTCGTAATCTAAACATTTTGTTTGTGAAGTGACTATTTCGTATAGCATTATTTAAAATCAAACGCGTAACCTTCTAGCTTAAGAACCAAAAAGGAAATTAAGAAACTATATTTTTTTAACAATTACCTACTATAAATCAAAGGTTCTCCACATTTTTTCGTAATAATGCTTAACATAAATATAGGAACATAATTAAAATATAATAATCATCAAAGTCAATGAATGTCAAATTAATATTATAATGGAAAACACCCCTAGTAAAATACCATAAGAAATCCATCAAGAAAATTCTACACTAGAGACAAATCTAAACACAATATGAGGTGACATTAGGATACAAACTAAAGGGTGTCATCACATGGTTTTACGCTAGTGCCATTGCATAGCCTCTCTCGACCCAACAACTAGGTAGACACCATGTGGAAGTGACCATCTTGTTGATATAAGGTATCTTACTATTAGATCAACACCCCATGGATGACCATGCCTTCTCAATCCACCCTCACAAAAAAGTGCATTGATACTTTAGGCATGGGGGAGACACCATTATCTTTGTTAATGTGAAATCCCAATTGAGTATATTTAATTATATTATCACTTGTTTAAAAAGCTCTGTTATTGGGTTACCTTAGACTAGCCACAGTGGGCCCTAGCCCCTAATGTGAGCCACCCTTCAACTATGTACCTAGCAATCCCTCCCAAAACAAAATCTCACAAGAACATGACAAAAAAAAACCCATCAAATTAGGATGGGGAAAAATAATCACAAATTCAATCTTAAAGGGTGATTTCCATTATCAATACAATAAATCCCACATGTATTAGACTTTATTTTTGATTTAATAAATAAAAATATTTCATTAAATCACATAACAAACTTTAATATGTTAGCTCTTAAATAAAATTTCGCTAAAATACCTTATTTAAAATTGAAATTAAAAAATAAAATTAATTAAATAATTTTACTAATAATTTCTAATTTAACTTCTTCAAATTTCTAAACTATTATTTCAAAATGGAGTCTAGCCAAATGACACCCACTATGTGGAACTAATTGAAAAGCTTAAATTAACATTAGAAAAATAAGTCTTATAACATAAATAATGAACATAATATTTCCTATGTTAGAAACTAACATATTAATTCAAGATGACATAACTATGATAGTATTTAGTTCTAGATAATTATGTTGCAAAGACAACAATCAAGAGTTGTGTTTCTTATTAGCAAATGAATAATAAATTTATTAGATGACAAATTTTATATCTCCCTTACGTGCATATAGTTAGAGAATTTCTCTACTAGTACAAATATTAATAATAATTAATTTTATTATAATTAATACTTAGCCAAACAATAAGATTTAATTAATTGTAAATGTTCTATATAATTAAAATAAATTAATTAATACAAAATTAAAATTAAAATAGTATTGATTTTTTTGTTTGATAATAATAATACATTCTCAATTTTGAAATGGGAATTAAATGCTCACAAATGATACTTATATTATTACAAACAATATTATTAATGATATTTTAATGTTGAATAATATTTCCCACCAAAACACCATCTCATAATATAGATGTAATATGATGCAACTGTTTGTAGTTCTGCAATTGTTATGCCTTCTAATGGTCCAACTGTTGCAAGTGGTGTCACATACATAATTCCTTCTTGACCACTCTATGTCATTTTAGTAAGATTTTGTCTTACTTTTGCTACTTCTTCTATTGTCATTTTGGCTTCCTCCATGATTTTCTTCATTGTAGCCTCTACCTTCTTCTTTGAAGATTACTCAAGATGAGCTTGAGAAGTTACTTGCATAATCTCTTCATAGGTTCTAAACCTATTGAGTTCGTCATCACTTGTTGATTTCAAAATTTCTTCTATATATTCCTCTACTTGCTCCTCGGTAACCCCATAACCAAGTGGTTCAACATAAGTCATTCTTGGTTCAACTGGTTCTATGTAGGTAAAATTAGTATCAATCATGAAACATGTATCATTCTTGAATTTCCTCACAAGTGAAGGTGGGATTCTGTATCTTTGTCTCATCTCTACTTGGAATGATTTCATAATAAGATCTATACTACTGTGAGTCTTATCAACTAGATGCCTTATATATACATTATTTTTCTTCTCAGTCATGCTCTTGTGATTGTTAGTTAGTTCAGTCACTCATAACAATGGAAATCTCTTAATCAAATGAAAAAAAAAAACATATAAATGATCAGTGATCTAAATTGATTGTTATTTACTCTCTTCATCCTTTCTAAGTTCTCTATTAATTACACTCTCATGATTTCAAACATATTGACCTTAATTCTTTCCATACACTTTTTTTAGACCACATGAATGAATCATGTTGCAATGTCATCCTCTTTGGAACTAGCACATATCTTGGATGTCATAATTTTGCATATAAATCTCACATCATGCTATTTCATCTTTCTTATCACAATGCCTCTCCCATTGTACTCTGACTTGGTATTTTTTATCACAAGTTTCTTAACATTTTTTTTCATTTATTAGGATTGATCCTTCATTGCATAGACTTGTCACCTCATAAATTAGGTTAGCTTAAATATCTACCACATTATCTCTTAACCAAAATCTCCCATCACAAATCCTACTTAGTATAACTTTTTCCCAATCCTCATTGTTAAAGTCATGTGAAAATAGGATCTTAATCATTTCATTCTACTCTAAGTATTAATAACCAGTCCTAAAGCTCATGTCCTAGTTGTAAATGTGAAAAAATTCCTTTGATATGCTTCCCTCACCTACTATCTCAATTTTTCTTTTTAAATAGCTTCCTACATTCTCCAAATGTAATACTTTGTATGGAATAATGGAAAATCATGTTGTAGGGTCTTCCTCTAAAGGCTTGATGGGGTTAATCTGTTAGAGTGGGGTTTTTGTTGCACCAAATGACTGATCTCTCAATGCTCATTATAACCACTCAACTTATAGTACACATGAGGAAGTTAAGCCCTTGTCAAAAATCCTAAGGGGAGTTCTAGACAAATTTCTAACAATTTTCCCCTCAACATTACATGAGGGTTTGAGGACTCAAACCTATGACCAAGCTTTGATACCACTTGTTAGAGTGGGGTTGTTGGTGTACCAAAAGACCAATCTATTAATGCCCATTACAACCACTCAACTTATAGTACACAAGAGGAGATTAGTCCCTTGTCACGAATCCCAAGGGGAGCACTAATAACATTTCTAATATGATCTTGATCTTAGATTTAGTCTCAACTTTGACATTGTGAATCAAACTCCTATCCATGTTTACCATAATTTATGAATTTAAATTCACAGATAAAGCTTTTAAAATTTGTTAAATACCTTGACTTTGCAGAACTAGGGCTTCTTCTTCTCACCCTTGAAAACTCTTTCAACTTTGCATTAAAATTACTCCAAATAAATTCCTTAACTCTTGCACATTAAAATGGTGTCGAATTAGTCAATTTCTAACCTTAAAATTACTTTCAATTTATTATTGCATTAATTGCATAAGTACACAATTACCAAAAAGTCATTTCTAGTTATCAAGCAACTTAATTAATTTTGTATGCTCACAAATGATCTCCATATTGTTTTGTTCTCTTAACCATGACTTCATGTCCTCATGTTGTACCACATAGTAATTGAGAAACCTTAACTCAGTCTCTATCATCATTTATACCTTTCTGATGCTTGGTCTCTTATCTAAATGATTTAATTCAAATAGGATTAATTGAATACAATTATTGACTTTGATCTTCCTTCAGGTGTATCAAATGGTTGTTCTTCTAATACTACATGTGAACTGGATGGATGTTTGGCTTTAACAAATACTTCTTTGAATTCTTCTACATGTTCCTTTAAGCTCTCTTTCTGACTATCATTGTTGCTATTATTCCTTCTAACTTTTATGTCATGTTCTTTCTAAATTTTTTATTCATGTTGATGTATGTCATATCCATTATATAAAATCTTGCTATATGATCAAAGTTATTGCATAACTAACATACTGGTGCATTTTTTCCAAATCTAGGTTTAGGCTAGTTTCCAAGTGCTCTACAATTTTTGGCTATGTGTCCCAATTTGTTACATTTGTTACTTGCTCCATTAGTTCCTTCATTAGATCAAATCCTTTTTCCTACAAGGTTAGTAACTCTAAACATACTACTATTTCTACTATTATTATCAAATTTAGGTTTTTTACAATTATCTACTCTATAACCAAAGCAATGACAATTATAAAAATAAAAATCAATAACATGTTTAAATGGCTTACCTATGCATCCCCTTTTCATATGACCAATTTCATTACATCCAAAGCATCTACCTTTGAATTCATACCTTACTTTCTTGGGTGATTCATTTTTCTCAAATTCTTTAGGTTCATCAATTTGTTTAGGTTGATCAACTTTTTCAATCTCCTTAGGTGAATTATCAAAATGATTTGGCTCATCCTTGTTCATTTTTTATGTTTCTTGTATAGGATGATGATTTTTAGGACTATTTTCCTTTATATCTTCAAATTTGTTGGTTGATTTTTTTCTAATAAAATATCCAAGACCATTCTTATCATAAGAATGTCTTTAAAAATATAATTGCTCATCAATTTTCTCATTATTGGAATATAAATTTTCTAATTGTTTCTTAGTCTGGATTAGCTCTCCCTTCACAATAGTGTTGTACTTCTTAAGTTCTACATATTCAAACTTGATGGATTCAAGTTCAGATGTAACTATTGTAAGATGGGATCTTAAATTTTCATTCTCAAACTTTAGATCTGACTCAATCTTGTCATCGACTTTTGTTAAGCTCAATTTCAGTTTAGTGATCTTCAATTCATGTTTCAAGTTCTAATTTTCTTTTATTGAAACTTTATCACTATCCATAATTTTATCTTCAAAAACCTTTTTAGATTTGAGATGATCAATTTTTTCTTTCATCTTTCCATTATAGTCTTTTGCATCTTCATGTCTTTCTTTCAAGTTATCTCTTTCTTTAATGAAAATATCAATATTGTTAAGAGCTTCTTCTAGGTTCTTCTGTAACTATTTCATATCCATAGGTATCACACTCAAGTTTTTAAGCCTCTTATGAGTAACTATTCTCTTATACCAATTATTAGAAATAGGGAATACTAAGAGGGGGGTGAATTAGTATTCTAAAAACTTTAACCCAAAACTTGATATTATTAATTACATTATAACTTGTAGAAAGTAAACTAATTATGTTGAATAGTAGACATAGCCATGCAATAAGAGAACTCATAACACCATATTTATTAACAAGGGAAACCTTGGCTAATGGAAAACCATGGTGGGGATGATACCCACAAAATGATCGACTAATCAAAAGTATTTGGTTAAATATTTTGACCATGTTAGGAGTCTATTACATTTGTATAGTATCTTGGTCCTTGTTAGAGGACTTAGGCCTTGTTAGAAGCCTCAAAACTATTAGGACTTGTCATATACAAATACAAACTGTATGCAAGAAGAATCCACTACCCAAACATGCAATATATAATGTAGTTTCTTGATACAAAGAGATAGGTCCAAAAACCTCTTTCATTACTTCTAATATCTTCAATATCTAATATTTCCTTTGTTGTTCATCACAATATTCACATTCCTCTAATCATACATCAAAATTTACATCGCATATAGTTTGCATAGTCATCCTTAGAAAAATAGTTAACTTTGCATTTTGTATTATCTTTTATACCTTTACAAACTAAAAAATATTCTCCACTCAACCTTCAAGCTTTCACACACTTTACAAAATACAAAATTAGATCATGCTAACTTAGGGTTAACTAGTCATCTATGATGTCATCCCTAGTTAACTAAGTAATTATTTTAGAAACAAAATAATTCCTTAATCTATAATTATCTATTTTTTGTCATGCTTTGTTGTGCATATTCTTTGATGTGACTGGTAAAATTTTTACATCTCTTTCCATACTAACTATACTGACTTGCACCCACACATGCATAATTATGACACTCTATCCTTTATGTACCTAACTGTGCATGTTCTAATAATTTCTTTATCAAATGCACATATCAAAACTCTATCTATTTTGCTAAATAAAATAACTTGTACTTTGATAATTTTCTAAGTATAGTTGTTGTATATTTGACTTTACATTATGTTCTCTTCAGACAATATATATGTTTCCATAAATGAAAACTACAACTTATATACATAGCCAAATTTCTAACAAATGACACTAATTTTTTTTGGCCTCATGGTTGGGAAAAATTAAGGAGTTTCACTCTCACATCAACAACATAGCCACCAACATTTCCTTCACCAAGGAGCTTGAGTCTAATCAGCAATTACCTTCCTTAGTTCCTTCTCATAAGGAAGTTAGATGAATCACTTGGTTGAATAGTATATCACAAGGCCATCTATACTAAATTATACCTCCACTCATCCTCTTACCATCACCCTAGCCAAAAATTTGTGATGCAAGGGGTTCAAAGAGTCATAACTTTTGACTCGAATCTGGGTTTTCTTAGATTTTTTTGGGTTTTTTTCAAAATCTATTGTTGAGGTGGATTCCAACTCAATTAGTTCTATTGGGGCCATTTTGATTATTTTTTCAAGAGCCAAAAATTCCATTTTGACCTCTGAATTTCATTTTTAAAAATATCGTAGGTGTTTTTTAATATTTTTTTTGGCTTTGTAATAACTTCAAAATTTCTTTCTAAATTTCAGAGATTAGTTGGCAATTCATCTTGCCTTAGTTGGGGGCTTTTCCTAGGAAAAAATGGGATTCATAGGATGAGTTTTTAAAAATTACCAAAAATAGAAATTTTTGTTTTTCCCAAAAATCTACCAAATATGGTAATTTTTGGAATTGTAATAAGTAGGTGTTTGTTTTCATTGTAGAGGTAGAGTAGAGTTGCAAATTTTTTTAAAAATGAAGAGCTGTGTTATTCTAGAACACTTATCTTGTGTCAAATTCAAATCTATTGTTTTATGATATTAGGGTTACATCAGTTTAGCATCCTCAAAACCATTGCCTTGAGAACCCTTAGAATTTATAATGAGGACAACTTAAACTAGGATCTCACACATTTTGACCTAGTCTTTTGGTTTAATGGATATTCTCATAAGAAAATATCTAAGGCCCCTAATCAAGCCAATTCCTTATGTAGCTCTTGTGCTAGCCCAAAACCTTCCTTGAACCTACCTCCCTTGATTGCTACCCTTCCTTTTGTTGATGGCATCTCACAAAATATTGCCAAAATATTAGCTAGAAAGGGCCTTTGCACTTCTTTCAAACCAATTTTTTAGTTAAGAAATTGTGTCCCACCTATCAAAAACTCTAAATATTTATTCCTTGACTCTGCATTCTATAGTATTGTGTGCTCCTTTGGTGCACCCTATATAGGAGAAACATTTAGCACATTCTATAGTAGACTTTGAGTTTTGCATAGTGAAGACATCAGACATGATAGGATCCAAAATTTGACACTAGCATAAGACTCCTCATCTACCAAACATCACATCTATTTGGAAAGCACCCAAATCCTTTCCAAGGAGGATAATTTTTTCAAGAGGAAAGTTAAGAAGGTGATTGAAATCAACCACCATCTCATTAACCTCAACCAAGATGTGGGGTGGTCCACTAGCCTATCTTGGCAAGTTCTGTTAAGTTCTATTGAACACCGCCATCATCCCTTAAGGCCTCCATGGATCCCCCCCTCCATCACCCCTAGGTCTGCTCATCTTGGATGTCTCATGTCTAGCTCCCTCCTTTGCTCCATCTCCTTTTCTACTTCTTCTTAGTTTTTCCCCTTTCCTTTCTTACCCCTATGCTTCCCACCCTTGTTGTTTCTCTTTAAACCCCACCCCTTTTTCTTTTTGGTCCTCTAGTTCCTCATCATCCCCTATCTTTTCTCTTTTTAATTATTTTTCAACCCTTCACCTTTTTTTTCAGTTTAGTCATTTTCATTTTTTTTTTGTGGTTCATTCTTCTCTCCTTTTCATCTTCTTTTTCCTTCATGTCTTTTATTTTATTAGAACTTTATCATTTAGTTTATATTTTCTTTACATATACACTATATTTTCTATATATATAAACACACACACACATCAACACACACATAGAGATAGATAGATAGATATGTTGGTTTCAAATTGGTTTTGACAATTGAGTGTCAACACACTTAATTAATTTCTAAGTTGATGTTGAGTATAATATAGATGTTAAGCTACAATATGTGTCAAGCTAGAAATTCAATAGGTGTCGAGTTACAATAGATGTCAAGTAGATAGGTAGTGCCAAGCAAGTTTACAATGTCGAGTGACAATTGATGCTGAGTCAATATATGTGCCAAGTAAAGTATAGGACCAAAGCAAGACAGAATTCCTATAGATGTCGAGCAAGACAAAATTCTTATATGTGTCGAGCATCAACAATCAATAAGTGCCTAGTAACAGAGAATAAGCATAAGAGTTTGTGCCCTCACAAACTCAGATGTAAACCATTTTTGAGCTGACTCAAGATGAATCTTGAAGGATCTAAAAGATAAGATGGAGTCTTTTTGATTCCCTATGAAATCAACATGTAACTAATCAGAAAAATGAAAAGAATTGAGTGGGAAGATGGATGAATCTCAATTGTAGATTCATACCTAACCCTAAGTCTCAAAACATTTTTTAGGAGGTCAAAACCCCATAATTTAATATGGTATGGGAATGCAAGGAGAGAATGCTAGCAAAGTTTAAAGGGGTATAAAGACTTAGAAGAAGGACAATATTGCAAAATCAAGTTATCAAAATAGAGTATCAACACTTTGAACATAGTCATATCAAATCAAGAAGGATCAGATCAGATTGAACAAGACAAGGATCTCAAATCAATAATTGAAGATTGTAAGTCATCAAGTCAATACATTCTACAATACTTTCTAGCCATTGTATTAAGAGAATGAAAATCCTATGAAGATAGGTTGGTTTAATAGCCATATTGTAAATCCTTTAATAGGGTGACATTCCAAGTGAGTGTTTGTAAATCCTTTATGTTGGTCTAATTTTTCACAATGCAAAAATTATAGAAATTTTTTGTGAAAAATCATTTGAGTCTTAAAATCTTGCAAATTAGGGTTTTGTTCCTTGTATTTTTCAAACCCTTAGATTGCCCTAGTTTTAAAAACCCTTGAAAAATTTTATTTCTTTTACCCCAAGGAAGGGCTTGCACAAGCATGAATTCATTATAATTTTTACTAAACTTTATGTGATCGTGCTTGGCCTGTAAATTGTTTGATTGTTCTATAAGGAAATACCTCTAATGACACAAAGTCTTTATAATCGTTGATATTGTTCAGATCAAAAGGTGTTGCATTCTCAAAATTTGAGATGCACGGTTTTTAAATAATGTGGACATGCAACTCAGTGACACATAGCCCTTCCCTTTTTAAAGTTTTAGTGAACCATAAAGTTTGTGGGATGTCATAAATTGTCAAAAACTTTTGTAGGTTTTTCAGTACTTTTCGTCCACATTCTGGATTTCTTGCGATATCATTGGTTGAGTTACTAACAAAGATATGCCTTTATCACCATGAAGTGTCAACCATTGATTTCATTTGAATCAAGGGCTAGTACTTTCCCCTAAGAAGGAGATTCTCATGAAATAATAATGTGGGGAAGTGTCAACAGGACAAGTGGCATAGTCTGACAAGATGGGCCTGCCGTTCTCAAGGATGATGTTGAGATGTCTTCCATGGAAAGTAATAGACAAGTTGGGATGGTTGGAAATTTTTTATTCATCACTTCAGCCAAAATTGTGTTTAAGATACCTGATTCTAGACCATAGATCCTTCAAAGATTGAGGGCTGGTGCACACTCGCATTATGAAGCTGCTAGTCAAATAAGGAATGTAGGTATGCACCTTTGTGACACGTGTCATAGTGGGGCCAAATTATGGAAGAATGCTGAGTCACGCCATGTGGTCTGCCACTTGTGCTTAGCTAGAAATACTTATGATGTGGGCGTGGAAAGTTTCAAAAATTAATGCAATAGCCAGATGAGTCAGAGCACATGGATTGAAAGTAGTTATTTCATTGGCCCAAGTGGATGATGCAAGCATAAAATATAGAATTGTTTCACATTGTTGATCCTGTCCTGATTAGTGAAGGGCGCTTGCCCGCATTAAGAACTTGAATGAAGTTTAATTAAAGTGGGTGTGTGCCATGCAGACATGTGTCCATGGTGACATCTAAAATTTTAACTTAGAAGCTCTACAGCGTATAATCAATGTCACCATTGATCTTTCAAAAATCAATGGTAGGTGCAATCCCGCAATAAGGAAATGCTCAATCAATAAGGAAAGTGGGAATGTGCCAACTTGACACATGGAAATAATGACATCAAGCACCTACTTGCTTAGAAGAAGATATGGGACCCACTGGTGTGGAAGTTGTCAAAAGGCACAAACTCATATAAAGGCTTCCTATTGGTTAGTATAGCTGACTGGATTTTGTTCAAATGTGAATTGATATGATCATTGATCTTGTCTTGATCAATGAGCGACGCTTCCCTACAATTCTAAAGTGCAAGAAATTTAAGAAATGTGGGCAAGCGGTATTGCGACATGTAGCCTTATTTTTTAAAGCCATAAAGCTTGTTGCCTTTTAAATCAAAGTCGTCTAATCTAGTGAAAATCTACAAATAGGATTCAGATTTGGTTGCAATTTGGAGGTAACAATTACTGAGAGAAAATATGGTTCAGATTTCATTTGTACGATTTCAATGTATGAAAAGAACCCACGATCTCACCATTAATAAATCACCAAAGTGTAGAAAGAACATCAGGGCATACAAAATTCTCATAGCCAGGGCACGGAAATTTTAGCTAGCAATCCAATAAAATTGTTGAAGAAATCACATAGTGTAGAAGTGTGAATTCTAGTGGGTAAGTACTCTGTGACTCTTTAAAAAATTCAAGTATCTACTGTTATAAAATTTCTAGGGTTTTATTCAAAATGCCTCCCCAAAAATAGTTCATCGAAAAAATAGATTATCTGAAGCATTCTGTGCACGATAATTTTCTTGAACAATTCCCCTTATCAGTACATGAAATAACTAAGGGGAGGGAACTCGTTCCAAAACACCCGAGAGTAGCTATAGTAGAAGGTTTTTATGACAGAGAAAATTGGGTAAGAGATGCCCAGGTTTCCATGGGGGGTCTAGAGTTATTTAAGAAATGGTTTTCAGAGTGAAAACTAGACACTCCTATGAGAAATGTATGGGAGTTTGACATTGGTAAATTAATAGTCCCCACAGTTTTCTTTGATAGTGATTTGTTGATGGATTTGGCCAAGAAATATGATCCAATTATAGGGTGGGTAAAGAGCCATGCTAGAGTGAATCTCTTTAGGGTTTGCCCTAAATTAATTAGTGAGGTTTTCAACCTCAATCCAAACCATGTTGTGCATGAAACAATTGATATGGATGACCTTCAAGAAAGGTATGATGCATAAAGGATTTACCTAAAAATAGGGCCATTGTAGGAGCATGCTACTAAAATTGGCACCATACCTGTGATTATAGCCAGCACCCCAGAGCCATTGCTAAGAAGGCATTTCAACTTGAGAGCTCAAGCATTATATTTTTCTCTTTGCAAGATTTTTGGGATGGATGAAGTTGATCAAATCCTAGGCTCTATTGTCCTTATCATGGCTCAAACTCTTCAATTTGGGATGAGCACTATTCTGGATTTTAATACTTTTCTTGCAAAAGAAATTCACAACGGTTTGGTGAAGATAGCATCGAAAAAAGTGGACAAACCATTCTGTTGGTATTTATTGCTTATGCATGTATACTTGTACAAGGGATTTACCTTCTTCTCCAAGGGTATGGAGCTGGAAATGATCAGGGATGGAGAGAGGAATCCAGAGCAGCTGTGGAGTGTAGATATAACTTTAGAAGCTACAAATGCCAATTATGTGAGATTTGATAGATACTTTTCATCAAAGCTTAGGTTGCTTTTGAAAGGGGACAGCCCTAGAATTCCACAAGCATTGTTAGAATTGGTCAGACCCAAGGACCATGCACAAGGACTATTGGTTAGTCATAATTGGGATGATATAGTCCCTTATAATGTTTTAACTGTAATAAGAGTATATGGTTTTTTGGGAAAGCCACATGTGTTACCTTTTCATGTGCCCTTGAAGATAGGGATACCCGAGCTCCTATGGAAAATAGGCACTATAGATGAGAGGGACTTGTCTAAGAAGGGTACCTTTTTTCCAATTGTTACTATGGCACACAATTTTTTCTTTGTTAGGAAGGGGTGGAAGCACCTAAATTTTTTTTTAGATCGATATAACATGGAAGAATCTCATGCTAGATTTATTGATCCTAAAGGATTCTATGACCTCTTAAGAGAGAGGGTAAAAGCTTATCGCATGGTACAACAAGTTTATTATCCAGAGGATATAATCAAAAATATTTTCACTTTGCAAGAACAAGAACTGAGGAAAGAAAAATTGATAGTATTCAAAAAGACCCTAGAATTTATTAATGCTTTTGACCCCTAGTATGACCCATTGAAAGACAAAAAATATTGGGGAGCCAAAATGCAAGCATTAATGAATAATTTTTCTATGATCATCCAAATTATGAATGAAAAGAAAGCCATGTATATTGAGACATATCCAAACAAGGCTGTAGAAGTACAAAGGAAGATAAGCAACAAAAATATAGTGGCTCCTAGCTAGCATACATTGCAAAGAAGGGCAGGTTATGTCATGGTTCAAAGTGTGCAATAGACGCCCCTTCATTAGAGGCCAAGGTCAGGAAGTCCATCTGCAGCCAGCTCTCCAAAAAGGCAAAAATTAGAGTAGGGGTCTTCATCTTCTCAAAAATAATAGTACTCCCCAAGCCAGTCCCCAATCTAGATAGATGATGAAGCATCTCTAAAGGAGAAACTTAGACAAATTGGTGGAGAAGGGGATCTAATTGTTACATGCATAGATTTGGAGATTGGAGAACCACAAGAACCTCCTATGCCTTCCTTAGATTTAATTGTTGCTGATTACCAAGGTAAGGAAATTGATCCAATAGTCGCCCAAGCCTCTGAAAGTTTTATTAATGATTAGAATTTTGTAAAATCTAGGGCTTTTGCTCAATTTTTGTGGATATTAAACATTGGAAATTTTGAGAAAACCTGTGAGAAGATCAAGGTTGATGAACTAGACAAACCTAATTCAGATATTAAGGAAGAGGTGAAATCTAAATTTTTGAATAATTTTGCTCAATTTACTTCTGAAGCTAGGAGGCAGATAGTTAGACAGTTAGGAGTCCTCATTCTACCAGAATGGGATATAACAAATACCATTGTTTTTTATTCAGTAAGGAAATAGAGGGATGTTCAACTAAGGACTACTGAAGAAATACTATAGGCTCATAGAGGAGTCAAATTTAGTGATGGCTCCATGGAAAAAAGGGAAAATACTAGAATGCATGAGATTCCCACTGTAGAGCATATTGGTGCATTGATAGTGTTCAGGGTTGG
The DNA here is from genome assembly GCA_028749045.1 of Cupressus sempervirens. Lineage (NCBI taxonomy): Eukaryota > Viridiplantae > Streptophyta > Pinopsida > Cupressales > Cupressaceae > Cupressus > Cupressus sempervirens. The sequence continues at coordinate 547,160,168 of CM053793.1, forward strand.
AGAGATAGTTAGTAAACAAATAATTGGGATGGCATCAAAGATGCTAAAATTTGGTAGCATGGTGTCTAGCCAAGAGGAAGATAAATTTTCCCAACTGAATGCTAGGTTTGAAGAATTTTTGAAAGCATATGAGGAGAGGGGTATGCAAATACAATCATTAGAAAATAAAGTAACTCAAATGGAGAAGATTCTTGGGAAAAGAATTAGGAGAGACTAGTAAACCC